>JARBWK010000009.1:50694155-51401472 GCA_030556195.1 Anolis apletophallus | reverse complement strand
ATCGGGCTACCTATAAGACACTGGTTCTGACCTATAGGGCCATTCATGGTCAAGGCCCGAAATATCTCAGAGAGTAGCGGGTTTGGTACTTTTCCGTGCAAAAAGTACAGTCAGAGAGTGATGCTACATGCGTGTTTAGCTTTGAAATGCGTGTTCCTGTGCCAAGAATCAGACTGGCACTTGCAATATGAGAATAACACTGTGATTGAAGCATTCTAATACACCCTGTGCCTGACTTGAGATAACATAGGCTAGATGGGTGAAAAGCAGTACACATTGTGCTAATGGGAGAGCTTAATGCGAATAAAGAAAGCACTGCGCATGACAGAGAGTCTGGCCCCCTCCGTTGCTGGCACGGAGCCCAGAAGTCAACGTTTCAATTTAGAGAACATCAGAGACTCAAGATTGATAGCAGTACTGTGAGAAAGACTAACTTATAAATGGCTATTGTTCTCATTCAAAGGTGTGACTTAAAGATGTGATGCTAATGAAATTGCACTGTTTATTGGTTTAATGAAATGTCATGAAAGCAACAGTAATCACCAGCCAATTATGATTGTTTTTATCCATGAAGAAGGGGTGGGCTTAACTGAAATGACTCCATTGAGGTATAAATGTCTTTGTATGAGAAGTGACGGGGTCTTTTGCCCCTATCTGCAGCCGTGTTCTGCTGGCAAGAGCCCACCAGCTGGTGCCAGAATAAACCCTTTTGATTTTCACCTATTTCACAGTTGCCGTGTGTTCTTCCTCATCCTTGCGCCCGCACGATCAGGTAGCTTGGTAAAGTAAACTTGGTACTTGGAGTTCCATAACTCCTTAATTTGGCTGCTTCATTTGGTGACCGCGACGTGATCTAAAAAGGTATTTAGACGGGTCTGTGGTGAGGAAAAACGAACACGGTCCCCGTTGTGGACAGCCCCCGCTCCCGGGCTAGTAAGGTGAGGCGACCCAGGAGGGCTGGGAGGGGCCCCGCCTGTTTTTGACCACTTTTTGCACTGAGCCGGCCGCCTGGTTCGCCCCAAACGAACGCCTGTGGACCCGGGAGAGACTGCAACTAAAGTTATAGGTGAACTCAAAGCCGAAGGGAGGGGCAGCTGGGAAGCAGCCCTTGAGAGCCGGCAGGTGTAAAAGTCCGGGGACACAGTAACAAGGTGCCCAGCCGTTGTGGGCTAGCAAACCGGCACAAGCGCGCAGAGAGTCGGAGGCGACGTCAGGTCCGTTCGCCAAGAGCCGACGCAACTCGAGTGGTGACGTGGGAGGCGAGACGCGAATCCCAGGGTCTGCAGGACATTGGCAAGTATAGTCTATTTCAAGCACTTTAACACTGAGGGAACACACATTGGGGTTGGGGAGAGCACTGAAGTGGGGTTTGATCTTAGGCATGAGAAATGGGGAGTGCAGGATCAAAGCAGAAGAAAGAGACCCCTTTGCAATGTGTGTTAGATAACTGGGACAGGTTTTGCCTGTTGGCAGTAGAAGGAAACCCCCAAGAGATGAAATCTTTTGAACTTAGAAATCTGTGCACAGAAGTTTGGCCGGCCGTCCGTGGGATCGGCTGGCCAAACACAGGGTCCTGGGATTTGAGAGAATGTAAAACAACTTGAATCCTATTGTTTCGCAATCCATCCAAATGAGCTGAGGGCGTTTGGGGGGGGGGCAGGTCCCAAAGATCATGAGAAGAAAGGGTGCTTTGTGAACAGAAAGGCAGGGAGAAAGCGGAGTAAGAAGATCTTCCCCTTTAAGGAGAAGAAGCCCCCACCTTTGGAACAAGCTCAGCAGCCCAGATGACGCAGGCTGTGAGGCAATCTGAGGAGGTCCCTGTTGCCCCAGCAACGCCAATCTCAGTTATCCCCGCTTCGCCGTTCCTGGCAGCCAAGCACTCCTTCCTGTTCCCGTTGCACCAATTTCAACTCCAGTAAATCTCCCAATGACTTTACAATTCGAATTAGGGAACCAGGCAAATGCGGGTTCAAGCGGGACGTTTCCGTCTGCCAGAGCAGCGTCCCAGCCCGCGCCGGCTCCTCCGTTTCAGACACCAGCAATAGTGACATTCCCTGTTTCCCCTTCAGAAAGGGACCTGTTTTGTGAAGAGCCGCCTGCCTATCAGGCCCCTCTCTCCATGAAGATTGATTACCCCCTGGAGGAAGCAAGAGAGGTAGAGAGAGAAGCGAGATGGCCAAACCCTAATGCTGGCAGGATGATAGCGCGTCCCCGAAGCAGAGAGGGAGAAGATGATGAGTGCCCCGAAGCAGCAGGGAGGTTGATTGCGCGACCCCCAAAGTGCAGCGGAGCAGATCTTTTGAATCCATAAGAGCGATAGAGCTCACCGGATTTACACAGAAGGCACAGTGTGAAGCGAGTGGCTTCTCCAATGAGAACCAGAAGTAAAACCAGGGGGCAGGAAGCAAGGGAAGAAGAAGAGGTGGAGAGAGGGGCATTAGAATGTCCTATAAGGCAGGTCCCACTACTGGACGTGCACAACAGGGTCCAACAAGCCTTTCAAATAGTCCCGCTCTCAAGTTCGGACATTTTTAATTGGAAACATAATACCCCCCATATTCTGAGCAACCTCGTGCTATGGGGGATTTTATTGCTACCCACGATCCCACCTGCTGGGACTGCAGACAGCTGTTAAACGCCCTGTTCACTGCGGCAGAGAGAAGGTGCATTATCAATCAGGCCAGATTGATAGCTCAAGAGGGACATGGGCAGATGGAAGCTGTTGCATTTGGGAATGCTAGATTCCCATTGGAACATCAAGTGTTTATGGCCAGGGAGCAGGTGGAAGAGGAGAAGAAGGATAGAAAGAAGAGAGAGGGATATAGAGTTTTGGTGAGCATGTTTGAAGAAAGACCAGCCAGAGGAAAAGGAAATGGTCGTGGCAGAGGGTCAGGAAGAGGAAACAGTGGAGGACAGTTTAAATTGGGTCGAAACCAGTGTGCCCGTTGCAAAAGAGGGCCATTGGCGAAAAGACTGTGTGGAGGAAATGTCAGAGGAAAGTGATGCAAGTACAAAAAGAGTCGAAATTCCAGTCAGAGGGTCAGGAAAAGCTATGCAGGAAGAAGAGGAGGAAGCTGAGGGAGAAGAGACATTCTGGCGAAGATGAGGGCAAGGTTGGAGTTCATGGAATCAGGCCAGTTGGAGCTTACTGTTCCATTGTTTAGACTGCAACATGTTAGAAAGTAAGAGACATTTTGGTGCTGGGAAAAGAACTCCTAGGGTATGGAGAGAACAGAATGAACCTGGACTGGCAAGATTTGTTGCCCCTGTGGTGATAGAGATAAGAACTGGACATTTGCCCATGAGAAAGGCCCAGTACCCGATTAGTAGAGATACTGTAGAAGAAATTCCTGCTTATGTCCACCACGTGGTCCAGGGACTGTGTAAATTGCTAGGGATCACGTGGAAACTTCATTGTGCTTATCACCCGCAGTCTTCTGCCAGGGCAGAAAGAGCCAATCGAACTCTAAAGAACTGTTTAGCAAAGATTTGCCAAGAGACTAAATTGAACTGGAGGATGGCATTACCTCTAGCCCTCCTGAGGGTCCGATGTACCCCTCACAAAAAGACAGGCTTGTCACCTTTTGAGCGACTGTATGGCAGGCCTCCGTTGAACTTAAAGTCTATGTGTGGACTGACTTCTGATAGTCACGTGTTAGGACACCAGCAAACCCTGCAAGATGTCCAGATGTTAGGGAAACAGCTAGAGAAACTTAGTCAATATACTGCAGATTTGCGACCTCCTCTCCCGTCTACTTCTCTTCACTCTTTTTCAGTTGGCGAATCCGTCCTGGTCAAAGAATGGAATCTACGCCCTTTGCTGCCCAGATGGAGAGGGCCTTTCACCGTGCTCCTGAGCACCCAACGCTTCCTTCGTCCATGGACACGGGTGAAAAGGGCGCCGGTTGCTTTGGAGTCTTCCGTGGATCCAAGCAACCCCTTCGCCTGAGGATTACAAATACTTTGCAACGCCCTATTTAAGGGGTACACAGAAGGCCACAGAAGAGTCGTCTGATACCATCGCTCCCAATCCGGGTAATGGTGGTCCAACGCAAGAAAGATGGACAGAGCCAATGGTATTCTCACTTCGGTGGTGGCTATGCATCTTAATGGGACAGAGTTACAGGTGTAAGCGCCCGTGAGAGCACAGACAGTGTTTGGGTTCGTGGCTCTGATATTGACATTGTACATTACTGGGACACATGGAGGGTGGGAGCAAAATATGTTTCATAGACTGATAACTAACATGTCACATGAACTGAGTTTAAATTCATGCTGGATTTGCAGTCAGGGCCCTTCAAGCCATAGGTCAGGATGGCCGATAGTTCCGAGTGGAGTGTTAACGTTGGAAGGGTGGAATAAAACGAAAGGAAGGCAGGAACTAACGGGAGGGGAAGCAGAAAGGGCTTGGTTCATGGTAACTCACGGTTCTCCTGTGTTGAGAGCTGCACTGTGTTTTAAATGGGAAAAGGAAGGGAAGCCTTATTATGCAGGAAGTCAGAAGCTTGGCATGTATGAGTTTTTCAATCAGGTTGAGCTAGGTGCCTATCCTGCTTGTGATCACATGATCACAGTGCATAGCAGGTACAGAGGACGCTGTGGTCTGAGAACCACAGGTGTTTGGACTTGGAGCTGGGAGAGCTCAAACTGCACTCACATATTGTTCAGAAACCATCATGAGAATGCTATAGTGAACCTGGTTCAGAATTTGCCTGCTAGGCGTTTGGGTTATCGTGCCACTGGCCTTCCTGAGGGAATTGTTTGGATTTGTGGAAAAGTGGCAATGCCTGTGCTTCCTGTAGTCTGGTCTGGAGTTTGTACCCTAGGCACCTTACAGCCTGGGGGTCTAAGAGTGCTCCCCAAGGAGACTCATGTGACTAATTTGTACCTACATATCCATAAGCGCTCATTTGCTGATGTGCAACGTTATGGGTATGATCCTGACAAAACTTACCTAAATGAAGCCCAGAGGTTTATAGCAATTGCAGAGCCAAGATTGGGCGTGGCCTGGAACATAAAGCAGTTGCGTGTATTATCTTATGACTTGGAATTTCTAGCCAATGACACGTATGAAGGAATGACATCATTGCAGGTGGAGGTGAATTCTTTGGCAAAAATGGCCATGCAACAGAAGCTGGCTCTAGATTATCTGTTGTCAAAAGAGGGGGGTCTTTGCGCCTGGCTCAACGTGACATGCTGTCATTTCATAAACGAGAGTGGAAACATAGAGCTGGATCTGAACAAGATTCAGGATGTTGCTAGAAAAATACAGAAGACTTACTCGGCTCCAAGTGATTTTTGGAGTACTTTGCTAAACTGGTTACCGAATTTGCATTGGCTACGGTCACTTGTGATGGTAATCATAGTTGTGATATGTTCTGTGCTAATCATAATGTGCTGTCTGCCCATTCTGCTCAAATGTTGTGCTAGGGCAGTGCAGAGTTCTGTAGATACAGTCAAGGTGTGCATGCTGTCCGAGACTGAGGAACTGGGGTCCCACGGGACTGGAGAGTGGATTGGTCCTCTTAAAAAGGTATTCCAGACAGGTGTGTAGGAAAATCCATGTGATGATTTTCCTACAAGAAAAGAAATTCTGGAATAGAGCAGGTTTGGTACTTTTCCGTGCAAAAAGTACAGTCAGAGAGTGATGCTACATGCGTGTTTAGCTTTGAAATGCGTGTTCCTGTGCCAAGAATCAGACTGGCACTTGCAAAATGAGAATAACACTGTGATTGAAGCATTCTAATACACCCTGTGCCATTTTTGAGATAACAGAGGCTAGATGGGTGCAAAACAGTACACATTGTGCTAATGGGAGAGCTTAATGCGAATAAAGAAAGCACTGCGCATGACAGAGAGTCTGGCCCCCTCCGTTGCTGGCACGGAGCCCAGAAGTCAAAGTTTCAACTTAGAGAACATCAGAGACTCAAGATTGATAGCAGTACTGTGAGAAAGACTAACTTATAAATGGCTATTGTTCTCATTCAAAGGTGTGACTTAAAGATGTGATGCTAATGAAAATGCACTGTTTATTGGATTAATGAAATGTCATGAAAGCAACAGTAATCACCAGCCAATTATGATTGTTTTTATCCATGAAGAAGGGGTGGGCTTAACTGAAATGACTCCATTGAGGTATAAATGTCTTTGTATGAGAAGTGACGGGGTCTTTTGCCCCTATCTGCAGCCGTGTTCTGCTGGCAGAAGCCCACCAGCTGGTGCCAGAATAAATCCTTTTGATTTTCACCTATTTCACAGTTGCCGTGTGTTCTTCCTCATCCTTGCGCCCGCACGATCAGGTAGCTTGGTAAAGTAAACTTGGTACTTGGAGTTCCATAACTCCTTAATTTGGCTGCTTCATTATGAAATCATAAATGACCATGTGCCATCATAAAGGAAGGGGAGAAGGATGTTTAATATCTATTTCACCTTCTAGTCACCCTGCCAGGCTGGTGACCTTAGAGAGTGAGCCAGACAACCCATCAAACCTCACCTTGCTCTTAAATAATGCCAGGTCAGTTGAGAATAAGACACATATCATCTGTGATCTCTTCAAGGATGAAGAGGCTCTCTTGGCATGCTTCACTGAAACATGGCTGAGGGGTGATAGTGGGCCTACTTGGGCATAGGCTCTCCCAGCCAGGTACTGTGCCAGTGAGCAGATGAGGGAAAGTGGAGGGGGGGGGAGAGGTAACTGTGGTCCATAAAGACCATCTTAACCTGACCAGATTATCTACCAGGCTGAATCACATTGAGTGTGGGTACCTAAATCTGAAAACCAGGGTAAGACTGGGGACTTTTCTTAGTGTACCATCCACTATGAAGCAGCAAATTAGGGAGTTATGGAACTCCGAGTTGGCGAATAACCTCTTACCAACAGGTGTGCGGACGTGCGGGCAGCAGGGGTGAGAAAGGACGCAACAACTTCACTGTGGTGTGAAATCAAAGAGATTTATTGATGACACCAGCTGGTGGGGTTTGCCAGCAGAACACGGCTGCTATCAGGGGCAAAGGGCCCCGGTCATTCTCAGTACAAAACATTTATACCCCCAATGGCGGCATCTCGGAAAAGCCCGCCCTCCTTCATGGATTTTACACAATCATAATTGGCTGGTGTCTCATGGCATTTCATTAATCCAATAAAACATTACATTTCCATTAGCATCACATCTAAAAGTCCCACCTCTGTGTTAGAACAATGGACTTTACTAAGTTAGTTCTTTCTCACAGTACATATCAGTGGCCTGGGACGTTCATGTACCCGGTTTGCAACATTTCACATTCTGCCTTTTCCCTGCCAGCAAAGGATGGGGCTGAATCCCTCCGTACATGCGCAGTTCTTCTCCCTTGTTGGCACTAACGTCTCCCAATAGCACATCCTGTACTGTTAGACCAATCTAAGCCTACGTTATCTCACGTTAGGCACGGGGTGTACATCAGCAAGTCACAGCATAGATTAGAAGCGCCAATCACAGTGTTACTTTCACGGAACAAGTGCCTGCCTGATTCTTGGCACCGAAACCCACTTTTTAAAGCTCTACACGTGTGCAGCATCACTCTCTGACCTTTCTCCTGCACAGAAAGTACCAAAAACCGCTTTATTATCACATCTAAAAGTCCCACCTATGTGTTAGAACAATGGACTTTACTAAGTTAGTTCTTTCTCACAGTACATATCAGTGGCCTGGGACGTTCATGTACCCGGTTTGCAACATTTCACATTCTGCCTTTTCCCTGCCAGCAAAGGATGGGGCTGAATCCCTCCGTACATGCGCAGTTCTTCTCCTTTTTGGCACTAACGTCTCCCAATAGCACATCCTGTACTGTTAGACCAATCTAAGCCTACGTTATCTCACGTTAGGCACGGGGTGTACATCAGCAAGTCACAGCATAGATTAGAAGCGCCAATCACAGTGTTACTTTCACGGAACAAGTGCCTGCCTGATTCTTGGCACCAAACCCACTTTTCAAAGCTCTACACGTGTGCAGCATCACTCTCTGACCTTTCTCCTGCACAGAAAGTACCAAAAACCGCTTTATTAACATAGGCCTTTCTGAGACCAATGCACTTGGCAGGTCATACCCTTGATGCAATTTTCAGCTTGGAACATACAGATCTGTGGGCAGAGATGACAAATACCTCTGAGTTATCATGCCACTTTTTGGTCATGGCTAGTATCGCAGCTACAACCTACACCTGCAGTATTGGAGGATCTACTAAAATGGTCCACCTTTGAAGGCTAATGGATTATTTGAGATTCCAGGAGATCTTAGAGGGTTCTATGGTTGGTATCACTGACAATCCTGCTGAAACCCTGGTCAATAAGTTGAATTAAGCTCTAACCAGAGCTATTGATACAACTGCTCCCAAAGGTCCTCTCTGATCAATTACCAACCAGGCTACCTGATATGCAGAGACCCTTAGGAAAATGAAACAGGAAGGACAACAACTAGAGTGCAGATGGCAGAAAACCCAACCTTATGCTGTAGCAGATTACCATACTCCCACAAGGCAGGCTGCTCGTGCAGACGCAGTAGAAGGAGGAGACAGACAAAAGGATTTCTCAGAAAGCTCAGTTTACTTTGTTTCCACAGCTGCGGGTCCGTCCCGGCACAACATGGTGCTTCAAGGGGGCGGCCTCTCCTCCTTGTGAGGCACATATTTATACAAGCATCAGGGTTCAACTTATGGTTGCCCAAAATCTTATTATTGGTTAAAAGTTATGTCGCAGCTAAAATTGCAGCCTATCATAATGTAACACTGACTGTCCACGCTTCATTATTGAAGATACAGTGTTTCTTATCTCTTGCATTCCTGCACATGCTCAGTTTGACTCCCTTAGTATAGCTCCTTCTCTGTTCTTCTGTCTCTGGGCAGATTATTGCTAACTCTGCCTTCTTCTCTGTGCCTATGCCTGGGTAGCATTCTCTCCTGACGTTTCTTCTGTAACTCAATGAGTCTCCTTCAATGCGATAACTCATGGTATAGAGTACATCTTTTTCTCCTTTAAGGTGGCATTTCAAGGGTTACATTTCTAGAAGTAACAGCTGCTCTAAGGTAGGAGCAGAAGGCCTGTGTATGGGGCCAAGCATTGGGCAGGGGAGTCGGTGGTCCTCCTCGTTTTCCACATGCGGTGTATCAATACGCACAGCAAAGAAAGTTTCTTCTCTGCATGCATTGCATATGCGGATTCACATCCAGCTGAGCTGTTCAGAGTGGTGAGAGGTTTTACTCATATACCCTCCCCTCTAAACCCATTATTAGAACCTTCAGTGGCTCACTGTGATGCCTTTAACAAACATTTTGCAGATAAAATATTTCACATAAAAGCCTATTTAGATGCTGTCATTGGAGCAGAGGCCAACAATGAGGTGTCTAGCAACTTTGAGAATGAGATTATACTTGATAAGCTTCAATTGGTAAGTGTTGCTGATGTGGACAAGATGCTGGAACAAGTAAGGAGGACAACTCAAAGAGGCATGGCCAGTCATCACCCAGGCACTTGATGAGGCCAAGGCCACTTACAAAAACCAAGCAGACAAACACAGGAAGCCAGGGTGGGATCTGAAGCCGGGCCAACTGATATACCTCTCCACCAAATACTTAAAAAACTAGACAACCTACCAAGAAATTGACACCTAGATACATTGGACCTTTTGAGGTCAAAAGGTTGGCCAAAGAAGTGACCGCAGAACTAGAACTCCCTAAGAGCTACAGAATGATTCACCCAATGTTTCACTTCAGCTTGCTCAAGCCAGCTCTGGAGAGCAGCCAATGGCACCCAGTCAAGCCCCCTCCCCCACCCATCATGATAGGGGACGACCAACACTATGAGGTAGCAGAATTCCTAGATTCCAGGATCTGGAAAAACACTCTACACTATTTTGTCTGGTGGAAACACTTCCCTCCCAGTGAATCTGAGTGGGTGAAGGAAGCTGACATACACGCACCTGCCCTCATCAAAAGGTTTCACACACAATACCCACAGAAACCCCTGAACCATGGGAGGGGGGGGGACTGCTTTGAAGGGGGCATGATGTCATAATCTCTAGCTCATGCCATACAACTGACACAAACCACATGGCCATGGGACATTGGGCCAAAAGGAAATTTGGGACAAATGGACCAGTCATAAAACTCAATGGCTCAAAGGCGAGGGGAGAGCCTGGCTTTGATATGGAAGGGCTTTGATATGGTAAAGGAGCCAGGCTTCCTGAATGGGTGATTGATGGCTTTGAAGTTAGTACTATATAGGAGACCAGTAGTTGAAGCTCTTGTATTCCAAACAATAAACGTGTTGCTATCTACTCCACTTGTGATTGTCTACGTAATTTCTCCAGAGCCACACAGCTTGGAATAGAGATATCTGACAGCTTTCTTGATCCCTGCCCCTTTTGGCTGATCTTCCAGGTAGGAGTTGCAATTAGATATCAAATACAAATTATCAATACATCTCTCAAGGAGGAGAGTTTTCCATCCTGTTTTTTAAAAGCAGTAGTTAGACTGCAGCTGAAAAAATCCTCCCTTTATCCCCTAAACTTTAATAACTACAAACCAGTCTCTAACCTTTCTTTTAGGGTAAAGTAATTGAAAAGGCAGTTGCACTCCGACTCCAGGTGGTTCTGGATGACACACGCTTCTTTGACCCATTTCAAACTGGCTTCCGAGCAGGAAGGGGGAGTGTATTCCTGTTGGTACTTCTAGATCAACGGTTTTTGATACTATCAACCATGGTATCCTTCTGGAATGTCTAGAGGGACTGGGAATCAGAGGCACTATCTTGCAATGGTTCCGGTCATACCTCTCAGGCAGGTTCCAGATGGTGGTGCTTGGGAATACCTACTCCTCAAAAATGGAGCTGTTATATGGCATTCTACAAGGGGCCATTTTATCTCCAATGCTTTTAAACATGTATATGAAACCGCTGAGAGATTATCTGTAGGCATGGGGCGGGGTGTTATCAGTATGCCGATGACACCCAAATATATTTCTCCGTGGCTTCAAAATACAGCATAAAAAATGTTGCATCACCTGTTGTCTTCACGGGACTACTATAACCTCCCTCAGGATACAGGAGAATGTCAATACAGCTCATCCATAGTGGCCCTGGTTTGCCATGACTGGGCACAGCCTCCCAAGCTTCCCTTCATCCTGTCTTCTGCCCCAGATGTGCAAAATGCTTGTACTTGTATTGCTGCCCTGGTTTCCAGGTTCCTCTTTCCAAGGATGGCTCTCTACTCAAACAAGGTGCCTAGAAAATCAGAGATGTTGCTCATATGGAAAACATCCTTGCAGTCAGGAATATCTCCTTTTTAGATGTGCTTTTTTCAACATGAGTGTTCACAAATTACATCTTCTGATGTCATGATGACCCTTGATGACTTTTTCTTTCCAGCCTTTGTTATGATGTTTTAATACAAAAGGGTAACATTGATTGCCTGATCAGCAACATATTGTCAATCTATCTCATCTGTAATGCAAAATTGGCTTAGTCTTGCATGGTCAGTTAATGTCCATTCACTTTACCTGTTTCTAATGTAGATGAACTCTAATTGCTTATTGTTGATATGGTTACATTTTTGGATTTTCCTTGAGCTGGGATAAACACCTGTGATTGCAACATATTTAGCCAGTCAGAGTAAGAATATTATCCATTAGATCAACATGAATCCCATCTAAGCCATTATCATCACTGTGCAAAATGTTAAGGGGGACAGTTTACTGCACTGGAATTCTAACTGTAAGAAATGTGGGTTTCCAAAGCAGCATTTTATTATGCAACTTCAGCCTTAATTGAAGAAGCTGATTTGTGCAAAGTATTTTGACATTAAGGTCATTATTACAATTATAGTTAGCTGCCTTTTTTCTCCCCACTGTGAACTACTCTTGCTTTGAAATGTATCATCTAATTTGCATTTTATTCCAATCTCCTGATATTTGATCCTCCATATATATTTTAACTCCCACAGCATACACTACTAGATAAAGCAAGATTGTTGAGTCAGCAGCCCAAAGGTAGCACAGTGTGTAATTACTGTGTTTCCTTTTCTTGTCTCTTCTGGGCCAGACATCTGCTTTGTAGGCATGGAAAATGACTCATACAGCAACAAGGTAGGCCAATGGATTCTCAGTTCCAATTCTCAGCATAAATGCAAATGTTGAACTGGCATAATTGTTGGAGTGTAGCTCTGTACCAGTCAGCTCCATTTGGGAACACCTGCATGGATGATACATACAAGACAAAATCCAATTAAAGTGCTTTTCTTTATCTTGAATAGAAAGACATAGCTAGAGCTAAGAACAGAATGTACTTTTCACATATTTTAAAGCTGGCATCAGGATATGATGTGGATCAACCTGAGATTAATATTTTCTCCTGTGCTTTTGTAACAACTAAGAATTTGCTTTTCCCTGTCCCATCTCTATCTCTTTCTCCTGAAAAGGGATTGGACCGGATGGTTCTTGTAGTCTCTTTTTTATGCTTTATTTCTGCTATTAACACTTGTTTGGGATTTTGGTTTGGATTCCATCATTTTACACATGACATTTTCATCTTCCATACCTATGGTTGAGAATCCATCCATACACACTATAGCCCAAGAAATCATTGAATACACCTTCTATGTTCGTCAAATGGAACCAAACTCCTGAAGGATAAAATAAAATAACCTCCTTAACCGCAGAATTTTTCCAAGCGAAGCAGAGAGTTTTGAGGATCGAGCCATCTGTAGAGAGACCAAAACGCGTGTCTATAAAACGATTGTCCTCCCAACCTTTTTATATGCCTGAGAAATGTGGACCACCCACAGACATCACACTCAATTTCTGGAATGATTCCATCAGCGTTACTTCCAAAAAATCCTGTAAACCTCTTGTGAAGACAGGCAAACAAATGTCAGCATGCTGGAAGAAACAAAGACGACCATCATTGAAGCGATGATCCTCCACCATCAACTTCTCTGGACTGGCCACGTTGCCCAAATCATATACACAGAGTAAAGCTATAATACTAGCAGTATTGAAAACACAGAGTAGAAGCTAAAGAAAATATTGCTGATTCAATTTTGTGTGAAAATCACTTTTTAAATATATATATATACAATTGGTCTATAGATCATATCAAAGATATAGTGCCAGGTGCAATTAAATACATTTAAATATATCATCAATATTCATAGTAATCATTCAAATATACATGGCATGTATGTCATTATCATTCATAGAATGCATATTATCACAATGAGTATTCATATCACAATAGTATACATATAATAGAGCAAGGTACTAGCAACAAACTTAAAGAAACCATCCAATTAACCTGTAGTCCCACCTAAGGGTGAAAAACTCAAACCCAATTATAGTGTAGCAATTAATCCAGAGTATCCTGGATCTGTCACTCCTTCCCACCTGTCACCAAGGAGGCTGTCCAGACTTTGAACCGGTGCTTGGCTGCTGTGTCAGACTGGATGAGGGCTAGCAAATTGAAACTTAATCCAGACAAGACAGAGGTCCTCCTGGTCAGTCGAAAGGCCGAACAGGGCATAGGGTTACAGCCAGTGTTGGACGGGGTTACACTCCCCCTTAAGACGCAGGTTCGCAGCTTGGGAGTGATCCTGGATTCATCGCTGAGCCTGGAGCCCCAGGTCTCAGCGGTGGCCGGGGGAGCTTTTGCACAGTTAAGACTCGTGCGGCAGTTGCGCCCGTATCTTGGGAAGTCTGATCTGGCTATGGTCGTCCACGCTCTGGTCACATCCCAAATAGATTACTGCAACGCGCTCTACGTGGGGCTGACTTTGAAGACAGTTCGGAAATTACAACTAGTCCAACGGGTGGCAGCCAGACTACTAACTGGAGCTACATACAGGGAGCATACCACCCCCCTGTTGTGTCAGCTCCACTGGCTGTGTCAGGATTGGGAGACTTGAGCTTGGGTGAAGTTCAAGCTCCCAGCCTGGCATGAGATTGCATCGACCTTTGCCCTAGTTCTTGGGTGACCTTGGGCTCCAGTTATATAAGACTGTGCTGAGTCATGTGGAAGTGAGGTAACTTCCACATGTGTGCAAGGCTGCAGGGGGAAGTGATGTAACTCCTCTGAGCCTGGACATTGGACAATTGGACTCCTAATGCTGACTCATGGGGCCATGAGGTCACATCCCTTTGGACTATGGGATATGCTGAATCACCGGATATGGTGCAACCCTACCTGGACATTGCATGGGCGATGGGAGGGGGGTTGGGGTATATAAGTTGTGTTTTGGTGGCGGGCAGGTGCTTTTGCTTCACATGTGTCGTACCTGCAATAAAATCGTGTTGGACCGTGCTTTCAATCTACGCGTGATCCTTACCGAGTGTTGGAGAGTCCTTACAGGCTGCTGGTCCAATTCCGGGCTCAATTCAAAGTGCTGGTGTTGACCTTTAAAGCTCTATACGGTTCTGGCCCAGCTTACTTGTCCGAACGCATCTGCCGCTACGTCCGAACGCATCATCCGGGGAGGCCCTGCTCTCGCTCCCGCCAGCTTCCCAGGTGCGGCTGATGGGAACGAGGGAGAGGGCCTTCTCGGTGGTGGCTCCCCATCTGTGGAATGCGCTCCCTAGCGACATACGATCAATTCCATCCCTCCTGACATTTAGGAAAAATGTAAAAGCCTGGATGTGGGACCAGGCGTTTGCATAGTAGCACAGGACAGCACTTTAGTAGTTTTAATGGAAAGTTGGTGAATAGGGCTCAATGCTTTTATGGACGGAACACTGTTTTTAACATAGGTGAATGCATAGGATGTGTGAATATAATTGTATTTTAATGTATTTTAGTGTCGAATGCTGGAGGGTTTTATATTGTGTTTTATACTGCAATTGTGATGTAGGCATCAAATTATGCCTTTTGGAAGCCGCTCTGAGTCCCTCCTCGGGGGTTGAGAAGAGCGGGGTAAAATGCCATAATTTAATTTTTAATTTTAATTTTAATCTTGAAATGCGGGTTATGAATTGCCTTTCCAAATTAGGGATGAACAAACGATGTCTTTCCAAAGATCCGTTTTACTGTTAGTATACTGGTGTTTGTCCTCCGCAAGGATAGCAGTAGATTGATGGGTAGCAGGCTGAGGTTTCATAAATCTAGTGGTGTTATGGAAATCTCCACACGGTTCGCCTGACGGTTCTAGTGCAGAGCTCGGGACCAGTTCGGGGGCTCCGGGGCTGTGGACGGAACTCACGGCTTCATCAGAGGCTGCACCGACGTAGGCTTGTACCCCCAAACAAAAACATGCGTCGATGCAGGGAAGGTATCTCACACATAATGCATCGCGAGCAGGTTTGACCAACAAGCCTACACCGGTGCAGCCTCTGATGAAGCTGTGAGCTCCGTCCACGGCCCAGGAGCCCCCCCCTCTGATGCGTGTCCATCAGAGTGGTTGCCCACACAGCCACCGGTCCATCCAGCAAAGTATACACAAACGCCACTCTCTCTGCCTCCGTGGCGAAGTCGGCAGCTCTGGCGATGAGATAGGCCCCACATTGGCCCCTGAAGGTTTGAGCCATGGCAGGATCCCCGGCGAAGCGAGATGGAGGGGTCACAGGAACACGGCGTGGAGGCACCGGCTGGGCAGGCGGGGGTGGAGGATGTGCCTGCATGGCCAGCACTGCATTGGCAAACTGCTGCTGCACTCCCAGGAAGTCCGCCTGCAGTTTGTGGTAGTCTGCAGCCGTAGGAATCCTGTCTACGACATCCATGGTCTCTTCCTCCTCTTCCTCTCCGAACGCTGCCGCGGCTTGAGCCTGCTTTTTACCGCCAGGTTACTAAGGTTTAGATCTTGTGCCAAGCTATTGTATCCTAGGCTTGACTGAACCTTAGTAACCCACTCGCACACAATCTCTGCGGTTAAATGCTTTATTTAGAATAATTGGTAAAGAAAAGGCAAAGAAATAACGATTTAAAAAGCTTGAAGCAACAAAGTATCAAAGTTCAGTCTCTTGAAATGCAAAGGCAAAGTCTCTGGAAGTTGCAAAGGACAAAGTCTCTTGATGCCTCAAAGGCTAATCCAAAGGCCCGATAGCCCAATTTGGAAACAAGGTCCCCACGACTAGGAAGACCTCCCTGGTCCCCTCAATGGAGCTTGGCAGGGTAGATCAATAGTTGGCACGAGATGGGGACTGTGGTCTGGCTTGAACCTTTATAGGTTTTGAGCTAACTAGCTCTGCAATGCGCTGACTTCTCCTGGGCCTTCCCACGGGAACAGAGAGGGAGTCTTTTGCTTCCCTCCTATCTGCAGTCTTCTGGAATTCCACCTCGTTAACAGGGACAGCTGTGGAAAAGGGAGGCTTGGAGCCGACTCGACTCTAGGTGCCGTTATCTCCTTGAGAAAGGGCCGGGCTGCACCTTTCCCGGGCCTGCTGAGGGCCTGTTGAGGGAGACGGGGGAGACTGGCTTTTTGGCCTCTCAGCATTCTTGTTAAGGACATGGCGGTGGTTTGGTTCACCGGAACCAAGCTGAGGTGTGACAGTTGTATGCATCAGTTGGATCCGTGTAAAAAATTGCAATATCAGCTCTATATTAATATATTTATGATCTAAATACCCTAAAGGCACCAAA
The DNA here is from genome assembly GCA_030556195.1 of Anolis apletophallus. Lineage (NCBI taxonomy): Eukaryota > Metazoa > Chordata > Lepidosauria > Squamata > Anolidae > Anolis > Anolis apletophallus. Next base: position 51,384,883 of record JARBWK010000009.1, on the reverse strand, counting down.
TCCTGTCTGATCTAGGAAGCTAAGTAGTAGCAGTTCTTGCTGGTATTTGAATGAAGAGCACTAATGAAAACTAGGATGTACAGTATTTTTCAGAAGAAGAGATTGATAAACCACCTCTAAGAAAACCCAATGAAATTCACGTGTTCACTAAAGATGAGTAGTAATTGGAAGACACACACAGATTCAGAATATATTTTGGAGAAATAAAGACCAGGGAACTAATGTTTCTCCCTTTCTATAGAGATTGTCAGGTAATAACTTTCTGGAAAGAGGTTATAGCAGATATAAATGTGAAACATCCTATTACGTCTGCCTTGTTAGCCAGAACACTAGTACAAACTATCAGTTGATTTAGTTTCAAAAAGTTTCTTTTTCCAATATCCTAAAACGCAGAAGGTTCCCAAAACTTCAAACACTAACCAAAGAGTTGCACATTTATTGAGAAAGCATGGTTAGATGCTTTACCAAACAAGATAATAATGGACACGTTGATGACAAGACTTTTAAAAATTGTATGTGACTGGATTCTGATGCTATTCATTTTTTTACTCATATGCCTCGTTGGTTCTACCATTGGTTTGGTTGGCATCCAATAGGAGGTTTAATCTGTATTTGACTGCAATATTTCTCCCTTTTATGTTTTCCTTCGTTCCTTTGCTTTAATCAGAAGTTAACCTATGAAGGAATTTAGAGTAATCCAGTTACCATAATGGACTACTGTTTCATTTAAGACTTATATAAATTCAATGTATTACATTTTTGTTTTTTCTATACTTATATGCCGTACTTTGTATTTACATATTTGTTGATGACTAACACCAGTGAAAACAGAGATTGCATCAGCACACAATACATCAAGAGAACAATTTAATATGTACACACAAAATCATGATAGTTATATCAGCAATTTTTGATACTTTAGTAAGCATCAAGAGCTCAAGAGCTCTAATTATCCCTCCAATGCTCTGTTATTGATACCTTCTTTAAATATAAATTTGCAATGAAGGGCAATGTATTGTCATCCATCCTAATTACTGAAATTGCTATCAGTTACCTGGTTATATTATGAAGAACTTGTCATAAATTCTCATTAGAGAAGATATATTCTAGGGAATTATTGCTATGCAGTTGAAATGAAATCTAAAATCCCTATATCAGAAAATATGGGTTTCTTAACTCCATTACTATGACGTATGTTTCAGCCATCAGAGTAGGATATTGGCAGCAAGAATAACCTATTTTAGAGTACAACAATTTCTCAAAAACAGTTGCCGTTTTTTCTCTATGTAGATTTCTACAATATGGAGACAGGCTGCTTATAACTAAATGATTTTATTCTTTTTGATATGAAATCAGTAAAATCTTTACCTTTGGTAAAATGTAGTTAGTAGGCATGGTAAGGTCCAGTAGGCATGGTAAGGTCCAGTCTGGATTAAATTCAGATCAAATTCCTTTTTGAAGCAATTTCAAAGCGATTTGGGAACCTGGAAGTATCCTTGCCCTTTCAAAGTCACTGTCACCATCTTTGTTCCAACTCAGGAAGTGATTCGGAAAAGACCCAGCACTTGGAGGCCAGCAGCAGCTTGCATGCTGGGATGCTTGCCTCCAGCCAATGAGGGGAAACCGTGTGGGGAGGGATGGGTTTCAGCATGGCAGCCGGGGACGTGAATGGGAAGGGACTAAGCAGCTTGGGTGGGAAAGGTGCCATGCCACCACTTTGCAAGGGAACAACATACCCAGGGAACCTAGTAAAATGCCCCCCTCCCTATGTTTTCCTGAATGGGCTGGGATTTGGAGGAGAAAAGGAAAGAGGAAAGGAAGAGTGATAAGGAAAGAGGAGAAGGAAAAGGAGAAAAACAGCAGGAAAAAATGTCAGTTTAAACCGGTGTGGATGGATTCCTTTCCTTTCTCTCCTGCATCAGTTTAAACCAGTGTGGATGGGATGGATCCATGTCAGTTTAAACCAGTGTGGATGGATTCCTTTCCTTTCCTTTCTCTCCCACATCAGATGAAACCAGTGTGGATGGATTCCCTTCCTTTCTCTCCTGCGTCAGTTTAAACCAGTGTGAGTGGGATGGATCCGTGTCAGTTTAAACCACTGTGGATGGATTCCTTTCCTTTCCCAGCAGTTTTAACCAGAGTTGATGGATTTCTTCCCTTTGCTTCCTCCCCCCCTTTTCTGGAGTAAAACAACTACTTTCAAAGCAAAGACCACCCAATGAAACAGGAAATAACACTTTGAAACCATCAACAAAGGATTCAGAAGTCTTGGAAAATTTTGAAAAGTTTTGAAATTTTTTTCAGTGAAAATCAGAATTGACTTTAGATCTGAACCACCAGCACCCCTACATCTGAAATGAGTTTTGAACCATTTTTTTATCAAACAAGCCTAGTCGTTAGACTTTCACATGGCATCTATTTCTTGGAATCAGCTATATGAGCCAGACCATAATGCATTGACTAGCTATGAACAGTTAACTTTCAACTCTAGCTAGAATGCAGAAGAATCTAAAACCAAGGATGCATCTACACTGTAGAATTATTGCAGTTTGATACCACTCCGGCAGAGATGTCCTTTGAGAACTGCAATTCCCATATCTCCATAGCACTGAGCTGTGGTAGTCAAAATGGTGTCAAACTGAATTAAAACCCCAATTGATCCACCAGTGTGATTAATTGCTATTCCAAATGTGTTAAAGCTTCCATTATCAATTTTTAAAGATGCCCATTAAAATTGCTAGCTGACATTGAACAAGAATGACATTATTAAATGGTTGACAAATGGTGATTGCCTTATGTTATTCTGCTGTTTGTAGGTATGTAATGTTGTTTCAGTTTTAATAATTTTTGTTTTCCTTGCAATTGTAATTTATTTGTAAAAAAAGTTAATTTTTTTTACTATGATGGCATAATTAATATTACGAACATTATCAAATTAATTTTAGATTTTACATTAATGAATTAAAATAAAACACAATCTATCAGGTTTGAATGTTTGGTAAGCTTCTATTTGCTTGGGCAAACAAGATGTTCTTATGTTTCTCTAAAGTTCAGATAGACCCAAACCAAGAGAGCTCTCCAATCCTCTCATCAGCTGTTTCTCCAAATGTATTGATTTGAAGAAAGAACAACAAGCCAGAAGATTTGCAAAGTCATGGACTCAGCCCATGCTTCCTATTTTTTTGCAAGAAAGATTTGTAAGTGTATATCAATTCTCCACTGTGAGCTAGAACTTTGGAAATTGTACAATCCCCAGAGCCAGCAATGTGGGCTCTGAGCATACCCATAAATCTTCACAGAGAGTGAACACTATTAGATACATTTCCCAGCATAATTCTGCAGAGCATACATTTTATAACTCATGATCCATGAGTCATGAGAAAGAAAAATTACAGTGCTGGAGACTGTGAGAAGGAATACTTCTCACAGGAACAGTTTAAGAGCAGCTGTCAGTTATAGCCTGGGATATTATTTGATGATATGATTGGATAAAAGATTATGCTTGGCAAAGGCAGTAGGAAAAGAAGAAGACCTCTCTATAGGTGGATTAATTTTGTTATGGAAGATATAGCCCTGAATTGTCAAGACTTCCGTCAGGTAGCTTCATTCAGAATATTTGAGACTTGGGACTTTGTGCATTGTAGTTATAGTTGGGTTACAGTCATAGCACAAAATGTAGTTATTGTTAAAGTAAGGATTTTTAAAAAATGTAATTGCAGTGTTGGTTTCTCAAAGGTAATTGAAATGTTGCCTTTAAAAGGATATTTGTTCCACCATATTCTGCTCTGGTCAGGGCTTATATGGAGTAATGCATTCAGCTTGGGGAGTCTCATTTTAAGAAGGATATTATAGGCAACCTGGAGTAGAGGACAAGACTACTAAGAAGTATGGAGAACAAAACATCAGAAGTAAGGTGTAAGGAGCTGGGAATATTTAGCTTAGTAAAGGTGATATTGTTGAGTGACACAATCACACTCTTTTAATACCTTAAGGGTTGCCACAAAGCAGAGGGTGCAGGTTTGTTTTCTATGGAATCAGAGGGTAGAAATAGATTTAATGGTTGTAAATTACAGGAGGGCAGATTTTGATTGAATATTTGAAGGATCTCCTTCTCTTAGTGTCTTCAAAAAGGGGCTGGTCAGCTAGCTACTTGCTAAGGAAGTTCTAGCTGAATTGAGCAGGGGATTGGACCTGATGGTGCATAGAGATCCTTCAATTTTAATATTTTAAAATATGAATTTAGGTATTTTTAAAAAAACAAAAACAAACCCTGAATGCTACAAGCCACTATTCAAAAACATAATCAACTCCTGTCCACTTCACTGTTGCATCATATGAGAACACAGGGCACAATATGAACTATGTGTTATTTTTCCTTAGGCATTTAATAAGACCCCCTTCCTAGAACTACTAACAGAACTGAAAAATTATAATTAACACTGGAACATCTTCATTACAGCAGTACCCTGGTTGAGCCCGTCATCTACCAGAAATAGATAGGATATTTTGGGAGACTCTGCATCGCATTGTGCATAGGCAAAGTAAAGATGAACTATCAGAATTTAATGTTTTGAACTACAACTTTCAGAATCAACCAAGCAGTGGGGGCCATTCTAATGGCAAGCCTTTCTGGGTTGAACAAGACTTGGTTTCAGCTATGTTTGTATAGGAGAATATCAAAATCTTGTTTGCCAAAGCACTGCAAATATGCTAGGCAACAGAGCTGCCCTTGGTAGTTTTTTTACAGTCACATTTGCATGGGTAATATAAATAGTAATCCATATTATGACATTATGTAGAATAACGTGACATCTGTTACTTCACAACAATTTATTTGTTGTGAAAAATGTGCAAGGGCTCAATGAACACTTTAAAAGAGACATGCAATCTTCCATTGAAAAATGAATTGCAGAAACACTAGGATATGATAGGTCTGTTTCACATGAGCCTTGACACTGCTTTAAGGTGGGTTTAAAACAAACAAAAAGTATTTCAGCATCTAGAAATGGAATAGCATATCAGTGATGAATGGTAGTGCCAAAATCATTGACTCAATAAATAACCTTCAGCACCCATACTACTAAAAAGTGTTTCCTAATGTTTATACTAAAGAGTCAAAATATGGGAATAAAATTTTTAAACATTCAGTGGTAATTCGAAAACAATCTTGATTATTTGTTGTAATGAACAGAATACATTTATTTATTCATGAATTAGCAAAGCTCTTAACAAGGAATGAATGTTTCCAGGGAAATCACATAATTTTGAGAATTAGCATTTCTTATATAAAAAATACATAAATAGAAACATCTTTCTATGTGTGACAAATAAACTACTTCTAATCATTCACTGGAGCATGTATGGTTTGAGGTTGATATAGTACATTCATGATGTGATTCTTAATTATGTGAAATATTCAATTTGATTATTTGAATACAATCCTGTTTCTTGTTCAATATAATGTTGAAGGAGGAAATAATTAAATGACTTATTATCTCATCACACAGGGTAAATTGGCCTCCTACTTCTCTTCAGAGATGGGGCCTGATGAGTGTCATCACATGATGTAGGCCGTGGCCTTGCCTCTTTGATGGCCAAAGTGGCGAGGAAGAGTTTCAAGATGCTTCCTTGCCAATGACGGGAGGTAAACCATGTTTTGAATAGATCCAATTGAGCTACCCACATTTTTTGGGCCTTTCCCCCATCTGACGGGGGAAAGGACAATACAGCAACACGCATTTCCATCCTTTTCCCTGCCTAATGGGGACATGGACAGGGTGGCAATTCCTCCATGCGATGGGGTTGGAGGGAAGGCATGTAGGTCACTGCAACGTGCCACATGCATCTTCCCTTCACCTTCCATTTATTGGTGAAACTGGGGGACCATAGGTATGATGAGATCCTTATTCCAGTCAATTATCATATTTTAATTTGCAACACACTAATGTTTGTATGTCAGAGCTGATCATTCATTGAGCTTTGTTCTTCACATCCCCTCTCCCCAAATATACCATATATGCTTATGTATACATTGATATCATGTATAATAATGACCTCTTCACACTTGCTGCCAGAATCGCCAAATATCACCATGGATTGCATTGATTTTGGCAGCACCTGCCACCCTGCATCCCACACTTTCCTGGCTTCCTCCTTACCTCATCACATGGGGGGAAGCATCCCATGGAAAGACAGGATGCCTCCTGTCTTTTGCCCCTGGTTATTTTTGGGCAGCTCCAGGGTGAGGGTTGCCAGCTTCCCACCAGAGCTGTCCTGGAAGTACTTCTTTGGGGTGTGATGGGGGCCATCAGGCTCCATGGCAAAACTGCCAAAAAGCTGTTGGTGCCACCGAAAAACAGCCCATATGATGAGGTCTTACATCAAGTGCATGGTTTAGGGCCAAAATTATGGATGTTGACATAGATGAGGGTCCATCTGCAGCAAGGGGAAAGCACTAACACTTATACAGGTGGTCAGTTGCTGCTATCATTTTCCTATCCAGACATTCAAAATAGCCAGAAATGGCACTTCAGCAGAGAGAGGAAAGGGGGTTTGATGCTTCTTTTAGGTCCTTCCAGGATGGACTAAGTTTTCATCTGTCATCACTCTACTCAGAAAAAGGAATAAATCCCTTTTTGATCAGATATAAAGTACAGTGTTTATATAGACTTGTGCATAAGTAGATCCTGGTTTTTGAGTTTGTTTTTTGACTAAAATTTCTACACTTACAAATAAGTATATTTAATACATAGAAATATGTTCTTCACATTCACTGTCATAGAATATGCATAGACCTCTGTTCTTCACATTCAAAGCCATAGTGGGAATATTGATGAGAACAACTTTTTACCTCTTGTCTCTGAACACATGAAATATACTGCTTGAGTGCAAGCAGTTAAAAAATAACCAGTTGGAACTTGTAAATGGCTTACAATTGTGTCTCTCGACTTCTTCTTTTGACACTTCCTAAATCTATGGCAACCCTTCTATTAATTTGAATAGAACTCAGGCATTCCCATAAACTAGATTCTCTCTGAAGTGATAAATACTAGGCATGCTAAAATTGAAACGGAAATCTAATTGATTCGTTAGAAATCCGTAATTAATGGGACTTTTGTTGTTTTACGTATCGCTGCCCCGAACCAGGAAGTAGACTTCCTTTACGGTCCGTGAGGCCAACAATTTGCGTTAGGATCGTTAGAAATTCTTAATTATTAATTAATTAATTATTGTACTACTCACTTCTCCCTGTCTTCTCCCCCTCATTTCCTTCCCGCCTTCATTCAGCTTCTTCTTTTTCCCGCATTTCTATGGGGAACTGGAAGTGACGCTGCTGCTAGGTAGAGGCAATGCATTCTGGAAAGTGATTCACACACACACACACACGCACGTTTCTCCTCCTCTCTCCAGGCTTCCCCCCCTCCTTCTCTTCCCGTTGCTCTGCTGCCATGCATGCCCCATCGCAGGGGCCTGATTCACACACACACACGCGCACGCTTCTCCTCTCTCCAGGCTTCCCCTCCTTCTCTTCCCCGTTGCTCTGCTGCCATGCATGCCCCATCGCAGGGGCCTGATTCACACACACACGCGCACGCTTCTCCTCTCTCTCCAGGCTCCCCCTCCTTCTCTTCCGTTGCTCTGCTGCCATGCATGCCCCATCGCAGGGGCCTGATTCACACACACACGCGCGCACGCTTCTCCTCTCTCTCCAGGCTTCCCCCCCCTCCTTCTCTTCCCCGTTGCTCTGCTGCCATGCATGCCCCATCGCAGGGGCCTGATTCACACACACACGCGCGCGCGCTTCTCCTCTCTCTCCAGGCTTCCCCCCCCCTCCTTCTCTTCCCCGTTGCTCTGCTGCCATGCATGCCCCATCGCAGGGGCCTGATTCACACACACACACACACGCGCTTCTCCTCTCTCTCCCGGCGCTCTCTCAGATGCTTCTCTTCCCCGTTGCTCTGCCTTGCCCCATCGCAGGGACCAGCTTCAGCCCTCCAGGTACGTGTTTTGGACTTCAACTCCCACCATTCCTCACAGCCTCAGGCCTCTTCCTTTTCCTCTCAGCCTGGGCAAACTTGGGCCCTCGCTCCCTCAGGATCGGGGTGAGAGAGGCAGCGAGGAGCGAGGGGGCTCCTCCTCCTTTTCTTTTGCTGCTTCCAAGAATAGAAAACCCCTCCCTCCCTCCTCCTTCCTCCTTCCCTCCCTCCTTCCTATTTGGAGAGTCCCATCTAGAATTCAGTGTGGTTTATTCAAGTTTTGGCCTACAAACTCCCAGAAATCCCAGCCAATTTACCAGCTGTTAGGATTTCTGGGAGTTGTAGGCCAAACCATCTGAAAGCGCATGCTCTGGCATACGATTTCTAACGAATTTCGTTAGTACTTAAGTTACATTTCCAAAATTTTGGGAATTTTTTTTGTAAGTCTTTGATATACTAATCAAAAAAAAAATCCCCCCCCCATTTGATTTTAGAATCGCCATTTTTCGATTTGTTATCATGCCTAATAAATACGTATTTAAGTCATAATGTTTCTGACTATTGTTGAGTTGAATTCAAATGCCCATGTAATGTTATTCATCCAATAATTTCTATCCACACAGAAAACAAAGAACTGAAGGATGGCCGGGAATGCAGAAATGAACAAACATGTATAGCTTCTTATACAATCAGAAAAAGAAGTGTTAGGTTGAGGAAAGATGTCCCTCCCCTCCAAGACTGAGCAGAAATCCTGACCTTGAGTTAGTAGAAACCATGCAGAGCTGTTATCAAATGACTTCTTTAAAAATCTATTTCATTTGTGTGTGAAATTAGATGGTACAATTTTTTCAAATTATTTAGAGGGAGGAGAAAAGTGCCAAGAATTACTTGGGGATAGAGTATCACTATTACTAGGGTGGTTTTTTCATTTTATATTTTCTTTCGATTTCTATATAGAGGTAGCAGCAGATTTTGGGGTCTGATGCATAACACCCAACTTTAAAATTCATTTTCAACACAAGCCAAGCAATTTGCTTTAGTCCCAAACCAGTGCCAACTATCAGCAATCAACTGGATGAGTATGACCAAATTGAAACTTAATCAAGAGTCAGTCAAAAGACAGATTTGGAAAGGCTTTTCTGTTTCAACTGGCTTTTGATGATTTATTGTAAAAGAAGTCTATCCCACATAAACAATGTGATGAATTTTCCTTATTATTATTCCAGTGTGTGCATGAGTGTGTGTTTAATGGTGTATGTTTTAATTTGGTTTTAGTGGGGGGGGGGGGGGTTGTTCAATCTTTTTTTGACATTTGCATTTAGTGAATTTTAATTCTTTTAAAAATAAAATGTCACAGGCAGCTTTGAAATCTGAATCTTGTCCTTTATATTACAATCCTACAATCATCCGTGCTCTCTTTTGCCAATAGGCCGACCTCTTTTTGTTTAAGAAGGTTTTCAGTAATGTGTATGTTGTTCATAGGGAGGTTTTCTATTGTGGTGTGTGGTTCATCTTTGAACTATTTAAATAATTGTATTTAGTTTTAATGTGATTACTTGTCTTGCCTTTAAAAAATTAGTTAGCATTTTATTGATTCATTTTGTAAGTTGCCTTGCGTCCCACCCCAGAAGGATGCACATAAAGAAATAAAAATAAAGAATTAGCCCTACTAAACTTTGTATAGTTTCATCATTGAACAGATAATGAGAAGATTAATCATTCCATCACTTGTGTGTGAAATAAGTATTTATTTTACTACCTTTATATCGCATAAACTATAGAATTATAGAGTTGGAAGAGACCTAATGGGCCATCCAGTCCAACCCCCTGCCAAGAAGCAGGACAATTGCGTTCAAAGCACCCCCAACAGATTTATTTATTTATTTATTTATTCAGTTTTGTATGCCATCTTTCCCCAAGGGCTCAGGACGGCTTACAAAGAGTATAAAAGCACACTTTAAAACAACTGAAAAAAATTAAACTCTTAGCTAAAAACTATAAAACTATGTACAGCTGGTTAACCAAATCAGACCCCAAAAGCCTGCTGGAATAAAAACGTCTTGCATGCTCTGCGAAACTTTGTTAAATTTCTCAAAGCTCGCACATCTTCTGGCAGAGTGTTCCAAAGAGTTGGAGCTATGATCGTAAAGGCTTACCGTCTTATCGATGTCAGCCGATATGAGCAGCAGCTAGGAATCATCAAAAGATTTTGGTCCATGGAGCTCAGTGACCATTGGGGTTGATATGGGGTGAAACAGTCCCTCAGGTACAATGGCTCCTGAATATATAAGGCCTTGAAGGTGATAATCAACACTTTGAAAGAGACCCAATGCTCCACTGGTAGCCAGTGCAGCTGCTGCAATATTGGTGTTATGTGAGCTCTCACTGGCGTACCAGTGAGAAGCCTAGCAGGTGCATTTTGCACCAGCTTGAGCTTCCCGATCGCTGACATAGGTACGGCAATGTAGAGAGCATTGCAGTAATCAATTCTCGAGGTGACCATAGCCTGGATCACCATGGCCAGACCCTCCCTGGTCAGATAGGGAGCCAGTTGCCTAGCCTGCCGGAGATGAAAAAAAAGTCACTTTGCTAGCATTGTAGATCTGAGCCTACATTGATAGCCGAGGGTCCAGCAGGACTCCCAAACTCTTCACAGAGGACGATGGACACAGGGGTACACTGTCAAGGGTAGGCAACTGAACAGTCCCTCCACCAGGATGACCCAGCCACAAGATTTCCGTCTTTATCGGGTTCACCCTCAACCTGCTAGCACGCAGCCATCCAGTCTCTGTTTAAAAGCCTCCATAGAAGGATCCTCCACCACACTTTGGGGTAGAATGTTCCACTGCTGAACAGCTCTCACAGTCAGGAAATTCTTCCTAATGTTCAGGTGGAATCTCCTTTCCTGTAGTTTGAAGCCATTGCTCCACATCCTAGTCTCCAGGGCAGCAGAAAACAAGCTTTCTCCCTTCTCCTCATGACTTCCCCTCATATATTTATATATGTATATCATGTCTCCCCTCCAGTCTTTTGTTCTGTAAGCTAAGCATGTCCAGCTCTTTAAGCCGCTCCTCATAGGGCTTGTTCTCCAGACCCTTGATCATTTTAGTCACATTCCTCTGGACACATTCCAGCTTGTCAATAGCTCTCTTCAATTGTGGCACCCAGAATTGGACACAGTATTCCAGGTGTGGTCTAACCAATGCAGAATAGATGGGTAGCATGACTTCCCTGGATCTAGACACTATACTTGTCAGATGCTGAGATTTGGGTCCCTGGGATTGGTGCCCAAACTCAAGAACACTGACAGTCATAACAATGATAAGGTCCCGGCCGAGCGTGGTGTGAGAAACAATGGTCCAGCACTTGGGCAGGAATCGGAAAGCGGGAACAAGGGAAGCTGAACTTCTAGCTAAGATATATAACCTTTCTCTAAGATCAGGCACTGTACCCGAGGACTGGAGGGAGGCAAATGTAACACCGATCTTCAAGAAAGGATCCAGATGTGATCCAGGAAATTATAGACCAGTCAGTTTAACCTCAGTTCCAGGCAAAATGATGGAAACCATTATTAAAGAAAAAATTACTAGGCACATAGAAGAACAGGCATTGCTGAAGGAAAATCAACATGGTTTCTGCAAAGGCAAATCATGTCTTACTAACTTGTTAGAATTCTTTGAGGGTGTAAATAAACACATAGATAAAGGGGACCCAGTCGATATTGTTTACCTTGACTTTCAAAAGGCTTTTGACAAAGTCCTCACCAAAGGCTCCTAAATAAGCTCTTCAGCCATGGAATCAGAGGACAGGTCTTGTCCTGGATTGGAACCTGGCTAAACTGTAGGAAACAAAGGGTGGTAATAAACGGACATTTCTCTGGGTGGAAAGAGGTGAGAAGTGGCATACCCCAAGGCTCAGTTTTGGGTCCGTTACTTTTTAATTTATTCATTAATGATCTGGATGTAGGAGTGAATTCTGAGGTAGCAAAGTTTGCAGACGACACTAAATTGTTCAGGTAGTTAAAAATGAAACTGATTGTCAAGAGCTCCAGAAAGATCTCTCGAAATTGAGTGAATGGGCAACAAAGTGGCAAATGCATTTTAACCTAAACAAGTGTAAAGTCATGCACATCGGGCAAAAACCCCAACTACACCTACAAATTGATGGAGTCAAAGCTTTCCGAGACAAACCAGGAAAGGGATCTTGGGGTCTTGGTGGACAGCTCAATGAAGATGTCAACCCAGTGCGCTGCAGCAGTGAAAAAGCTAATTCTATGCTATGCATGATCAGATAGGGAATCGAAAATAGGTCAGCAAACGTTGTATTACCTCTTTACAAATCTATGGTAAGGCCACATTTGGAGTACTGTGTACAATTCTGGTCTCCGCAGCTTAAGAAGGATATAACGGAACTGGAAAAGGTACAGAAAAGGGCAACAAGAATGATCCAAGGGATGGAGCGGCTCCCTTTATGAAATCAGGTTGCAACGCCTTGGTCTTTTCAGCCTTGAAAGACGGCGTTTAAGAGGTGACTTGATCGAAGTGTATAAAATCATGCATGGGATAGAAAAGGTGAATAAAGAAAAATTATTTTCTTTGTCACAAAACACTAGGACTAGAGGGCACTCCCTGAAGCTCCAAGGTAGGGAAAATTAGGACTAATAAAGGGAAATATTTCTTCACCCAGAGGGTCATTGGGTTATGGAACTCACTTCCAGAGGAGGTTGTGACAGCTGTCAGCCTGAACAACTTCAAGGCAGGATTAGACAGATTCATGGATACCAAGTGTATCGGTAGTTACTGAAAAGGACATTCAAGTGCCACCTCGGAGTTGGTTGAGGTAGGCAGGATTTCCCTGGGTACTGGTTGTGGGGGTCGGGAGCAGGTCAGGGTTTTGCCCTCCCTCTGCTCGAGATCCCGTGTACAACTGGTGGGCCACGGTGTGATACAGAATGCTGGACTAGATGGGCTGAGGTCCGATTCAGCATGGCTCTTCTTATGTTCTTATGTTCTTAAGCAGGAAAAGTGATTTTGAAACACCAGAAGCCTTATATAAGGAGGGGGGGGTTGATGCGCTGGCCCTCTTGGCTTTTTGTGTGATAGCAGTTTGTAGTAAAGTTCCTAGTAATTCCCATAATGTCTATGTGTGGTTATTTGGGAGCGGCTACAGCTGACTGCTGACAATACTCCTATTTATGCAGGCCAAAATCCCATTTGTTTTTAGCAGCAGCATCACAATGTTAGCTCATGTTTACCTTGTCCAAAAGATTATAGATTGTATTAAATTCCTTATGATTATTTTGCTTCACACCTGTGACTTAGATCCAACCACATGTGTCAAGTATAAAATATCTAAAACTATATGGATGTTTGGACTAAATTCCAGGCAGCATTGCTTACATACACACTTGTATGTATATTCCTATGTGGGCCATAAATTAACATGCAATGGGCCTATGCTTATACTGAATGAATCAGGGGGAAAAAACCCTTCTCCCAACTTTATCGACTGCACATCACTACTAGAAATAGTATGTAAGTAGTATTAGAATCTATTATAACATAAGCTAAATTAAAAACAATCTCCAATAGATTTCTGGAACAAGTGAACTACTCGCAAAAAGCTTCAAGTGAAACAGAGTCAATACTGCATGCAAAGCCTTCACAGTTGGTGATAATCCTTGAGTAACTTGAAAAGAAGGTTGCAATGTGCAATTGATGTAGCTGGCAAACGTGAAATGTTACATAGTTCCTGTCTTTTCTAAACCAAAAAATCCAACACAGAAGGCCACTCCAGTTGTAATAGTTTTAAAGAATGTCTTAAATAATATTTAACAAATAGATATATCATAATAGATAAACATACATATTTTTCAGTTTTGTGTACTTTGGATGATTTTTTCTTTCTCTGGCTTGTTTTCAGCTTCCTCTCCCCTTCCTTTCCCTCCCCCAAAGAAATTCATATGGTCCAAGGCCACATCTGTAAGCAGCAGCTACACATAGCATGTCCTTATTCTATCCTTAGTAACCCCTGAAACAAGCTTATGAAGGATACATAAGTGATTAAGCAGAAGTTTTCTTCCCCACCAGTGAGCTTCAGGTTTTTGGCTTTTCCAAAAGGAAATATAGAAAGTTACATACAGGGAGCATTGCACATTATGCTGCAGCACTTTATCCAGTATGATAAGCTGGATAAAAGGATGAATGGATCATGGATAGATGAATATGGGATGAAATACCAGATAAGGGAAGTTCCTTCTCCCCAAGTTTTTGTCCAATGTCTTGCTTATCTACTGAAGAAAATGCTTTTTGCTTAGAATAAGCTGATATACACTTTAGGTATAGTTTTTTTTACTGATGTTACAATAATCAAATCTTAAGTTGGAAGGGACCACAAGGGCCAGGGATTCGAAAAGGAAGCCCCCAGCACCACCTTTTGGGTACGGCCCTCCAGGAAGTCACTGTAAGACAGTGCCACCCAGTCTCATCCCAGTGAGATGACCCAAAGAATGTCATGGTCAATGGTATCAAAAGCCACTGAGAAGTCCAGGAGAACCAACAGGGACACATTCTCCCTGTATAGTATCTCAGTGGAGGTCATCCACCAAGGTGACAAAAGCTATCTTTATTCCATTAGCAAGCTTGAAACCAGATTGAAATGGATCTAGATAATCCTATAATAGTAGCATGACAACTTTCCAGATGTCCTCCTTATATTCCTTCAAGAAATGCCCACAAAAATGTGTTTTTCTCTTCTTGATTGTTGATAGATAAGGCTACTATTGACACACAGCTAAGTTAATAAGTCAGCAGATTTCGCCTCCCCAGACCATGGGCTCAGGGAGCACACACAGCCAACCCCCCTCCCCACAAAAACAAAAACACTCATACAAACCTCTAGACAACACAAGCAAACAATCAAAATGCAGCTCACCTTCCCTTTCCTCAGAGAGTGAGCTCCCAGTAATGTTAGCGGTGTTCATTGGGATTCTGTTCAGAAATTGTATGGGATATTTCATTGCACTAGGTTTGTTATCTTACCATTTTAAACAAACAAACAAAAAGCACTAACAACCACAACAGAAAAATGAAATAAATTGGGAGGAGGGCAATTTTATTATCAGCATTACTTCTAGACCATAAACTCAACATTTATTCATCTTTTTTCTGAATCTAGCGATTGCTTGATAGTTTATAACAACACATATTCTGTCACTCATCAAGAATCTGCTTTTTGTTCTGCTAACTGGACCAGGTGATGGAGGCTTAAATCCTTCAAGAGTTTAATGTCTAAAAATGGAAAAAATTCTTCTAATGGAAACATAAACTCATTTTTAAAGATTAATTCAAAGCTAACAAAAGATAGAAAAAAACATGTGTTTTGCTTTCACTCTATTAAGGATTTTTCCTCATGGAAAATGTTGCAAGGTACATCCCAGGTGAGGGAGAGCAACTTAGAAGAAAATACAAGCAAAGGAATGCATCAGTTATGAACAGAGCTAACCACTCACAACAAATTAAGGTAAAATCATAATGGATTAGGGAGAAGAAGGTGAAATAGCATTGATTTGGTGAAGGGGGAGGGAGAGGAACAAATGAAAACAAGTTTTTAAGAACTCTTTTCATGTATAATCTATCACCAAGAAGAAGTACTATCACACCTCATGCCTATGGGGATGGTCATTATGTGAGGTCATATAAAGTGTTTTTCAACAAAATGGATCCGATTTGAAATATCTATACATCTGCAATCACCAACCATCCATGAATGAAAATATTACCACTTGAAAAGATGGGGTATACAACTTCAAACGATTATCATTATATGACTCTCCCAGCACACAAATAGCCCCTAGCATCAGTCATCCTCAAGATGGTGACCCCACAACATAAAACCTAACCATTTGTGAATGTTTTTTTAAATTTTTGTTTCTGGCTCAAA
The DNA here is from genome assembly GCA_030556195.1 of Anolis apletophallus. Classification (NCBI taxonomy): domain Eukaryota; kingdom Metazoa; phylum Chordata; class Lepidosauria; order Squamata; family Anolidae; genus Anolis; species Anolis apletophallus. The sequence continues at coordinate 51,368,966 of JARBWK010000009.1, read as the reverse complement.
GTGATAAAACCTGATAACTTGAGAACTCACTAAATCATTTGTAATTTTAGTGTAATTGTAACATGTTGCCATCATGAAATATACTGCTTTGAAATTGTGTCCAACATTTTGAAATGTCTTGTACTACTCAGTATCTGCTGCTTCTATGAAAACCATCACTTTCTTACTGTTCGACCCCTCTTCACTATTTCCATTTTTCTCCAATGACCTCCATAATTTCCTTTCATGCCAAAGATATTGTCTGAAAGACAATAGAGAATCAAAGAAATCCCAGACTATCTTCTTATTTACAACTAAAGAAGACTAATAAAATCTATGGCTTACATAAGTGTTGACATACTTAACCATCATTGATTCAATATATCTACTGTAGAAGAATTTAGGTGAGAATTGGAAAGAAAAGCACTTCACAGCCATAATAATTTCAAGGAACATTTTTGTTAAATCAAAATAGAAAGCAACCTAGGTACGCTGCTGCTTTGCTTAGCTTAAAATGGTCTCCATTTGCATATGCAGATTTCATTGGATAGCAGCAAGAACTGATTTCCCCATCTGCTTGTTTTGCTTCTAATTATATTATAGCTAGTTCCCATCTTCAAAAAATAAAGCAAATGCTAATGGCCAGTAGACTTTTTGCATGATATTTTGACCTGCTGCTACAACAGCACTGGATACTGAAAATAATTTTACATTAAAATTAACATATATCAAAACATAACAAACCAACACAATTAGTAATATATTAAATATTCTTATATCAATTTGCAGTCATTAAAATATATGGCCTCATCCCCCATTGCTTTTCACATGAGGTGAAAACATATCTCTGCCATCAGGTTGCTAGGAAGGTTGTTGGGAGTGCCATCAATACCCTTTCCCCAGTAATGGTACCAAAAATGTTTTCCAGCACAATAAAAACAATACAGATTACAAACTATACGAAAGCATCAATAAAATATAAAAGCCATTGAAAAGAAATTGAAACGATTTATAGAATTAAAAATATGTAAACCGCTAAATAGAACAGCATACCATCCTAGTCAGTTTCCAACTTATCCCAATCCGTTTCTAAAAGCTTGACCACATAAGAAAGTTTTTACATGCTGGTGGAAGGAATGCAAATACAGAGCCTTCTTGGCTTTCCCAAGTAGTACCTCAAAATCACAGTACAGCCATTGATTGTACATCTACATTTGGTACCATTCTAACTCCCATGGCTCAACTTTATGAAATCCTGGGATTTGTAGTTTGGTGAGACACCAGCACCATTTAGCAGAGAAGACTACAGCTCTTGAAAGTGGCAAGAAAGTCATTGGAATATTTGCAGTGTCAGTCCATTTAATGATCTGGCTCTGAGAGGGGTGCAGTCTAAAATGAATGTAGTGTGGCATAAGTAATGAGTCATTGCTGAGCTTGATGGGTTGACTCCAGTGGGAACAAATGGGTTAGTTTAAAGTACATAATGGATGCTTGAGGATGATGACCATTTTGATAGATGAGGCTGGCTAGAGGGACGGGATCCAAGCCAGAAATAAACCCAGAAACTCTGAAGCAAATACATTACGTGCTCCCCTCATATCTCCCAGTTCATTGTGATGGGATTATGGAGATTAGAGGAAGTGGAGTTGGATGTGATCAGGCAGCATTCCAGAGACAAATCATACAAAGGGTTACTGCGAGACAAAGGTCGTGCACACTTGCCATGTCTTAATATTGCTGGGATTTTATTTTATACGTTTTCATACATTTCATAATTTTAGGGGTCTGATTTATCAGTACCACTCTTTAGAGATGGAATTGTGCAATCAGGGTGCTGCCACTGCTCTCTGTTTTGTGGAACAGAGGCCCATATGCTACTTAAGGTTACAAAGTCAATTTCAAAGAGAGTTAATGCATTTTGCTATCACTATGGGTGAATAAACAGGTGAAGACCAGTTTGAACCACTAACTACATCTCAAAAACCATCAGAACATATTGCTCATGTGACTATATCTATGTGTGCAGTTTTTTTAAAAAAATACATTCTCACACTAATTGATTACTGGTGTGCTGGTTTGGAAGTTTTCCCACTTCTTGCTACTTTTGTCCCTTTTAACAATGACATATTTCTTATCTGTGCTGCTGATCACTTTCTGTATTCCATTTGCTCTTATCTACCCATGTTTGCCTGTGCCCTTCTTTGTCTGGCTGCTTTTATTTCACTTTTCCTTTTCAGTTCATTGTTAACCGGTTTGCCTAAATGCTCTTGGTTTCAGACTCTGTCTGAGTTACCTTCTGAGAGACGGATACTAAATGTTTTGAATATTGAGGAAAGATGGATGAAGGAGGTGGTTTAAAAACCCAATAGAGATTGTCTCAGAGATTACCCTAATATGGACATGAATAATAAATATAACATGCACATTTATACTGTGGTATTCCCATGTAAACAGTTATGTGGCTCTATACAAGATTAGTGACTCAAATTGCATTAAAATACTATTTATATGTATTTATTTATGCAGTTATTTCATTTAATCTGTCTCTTAGGATGAGGGAGGCTTTGAAAAATACAAACAAGATCATCTTTATTACAGTTAATTGAAATGTTGATTACTGTCGCTAAGAGCAAAGCCCTGTGCTCATATATTTGGAACCCTCTCAAATATATATATAGAGAGAGAGAGAGAGGGAGGGGGGAGAGGGAGGGATGGAGGGAGGGAGGGAAGGAGAGAGAGAGGCAGGCAGGCTTGTAATGTAATATTTTAATGAGAAATATGTACCCTACTGTTATCTTCTTCCGGCTCTTCTTCATCTTCCATCACATCTTCCAGGGTTCTTTCCCATTGAATAGTAGATCTTTTAATGGGTAGACATTCATCCACTTCGGTGCTCACTTCAGATTTTGCTTTAACAGATGCTTGGTTACATTCCTCTACTTGGGAAGAGTTGGGAGCATCTAAGACCATGACCTGTTGAGCAATTGACGAAAACTTGAGCATGTTGAGTGTTTCATCATACGCTGCAGCGCTCTGGCTGACATTAACTAAAATGCACACCTTTCCTTTGCCACTGAAGAAACCTTGAAAGAAGTGAGTTAGCTTACTTTCTCGAAAGGGGATATGCTGCTGCAACTTTGATTTTTGGGTGGTCTTCAAGGCACTGATGCATTTGCCTAGAATAAGTAACGAGTTGTTAATGTTCCCACTCTCTTTTAATCGGTTTCCTTCATTGCGGGTTCTGGCACAACGCTCTGAGCCAGCAAGGTCACATAGAAATAACTCATTGACCTGCATGACTTGAGTTGATTCAGAATCAATTCTTAGCATTTTCACAGTGAATACGCTATGACTTCTGCTGGAGTTTGCATTCAGCTTCATTGAGGCAAAACTCTGATGCTTCAGACCTAGCTTCATGAGCTTAAATGCTTCTTTAAATTTTGAAACCTGAACCCATTGCAGATCTTTAACATATGAACAGCCTTTAATGTCCTGCGCAAGGTTCAACCCCTTCCTTCTTTTGTCACTGGAGAGTGGAACCAGCAGGTCATAAATGCACTCATTGTAAATTTCACAAAACGAGACCCAAACTGAGAATAGTGCCCTTTGGTTCTCCATATTAGACTGCATTGCTTCTATCTGTGGTTCCTGAAAGTCTTTACAACTATCAGCCGTTCTACTATTATTTTCATTCATGTCACTGGGATAATTGACCTATTTCATGAGTTGAAGTAGTGAGCTTTTCATAGATACTTCTTCCTTGATTTCCTCTTTTGTCAGCCTCCGATGTTCTCGGCATCGATGAGGTTTGAGGTTCATCTCTGGATACAGCCTGCTTTGAATGTGTTTAAACAAGAGATCAAGTGCTCTTGGGAGAATGCCACTGGATTCTTCAGTGCCTTGGTAGGTATATGTTTTCCCAGCATTTGTAACTCCATAGGTAAATATTAGATGGCTATGACCCTTGATGGAGTCCAACACTGGCTGCTTCACAGTATCTTCAAAGAGTTATTCTTGTGTTGTTTCAGGACCAAATACCTGTGAAAACGTAAACGTTTGCACCAGCTGCCCCATGTTTTTTTCACTGTGTTGGAAGACTTTGGAATTTTGGGGGGCTTTCAATATAATGCTTGTTGGATCAAGAACAGAAATACAATCTTGAGAATCGCTGCCATTTTCTGCCTGTATAAGTGGTCTGATTACTTATAGGAGCTATAAGTTATAAAGGCAAACATAGATTCCTTCCTTGGATTCCAAGCTTTCTCTCTGGCTTATTTCAGAGATTGCAGAAAAGCCACCATAGAGATTTTTCTTGATCTTTTGGTCTTTTGGACCGGTTTGTGTTAACTCGACAGCAGAAATAAAAGAGAGACAAGGAAATCCTGGTTTAGTCAGGTTTTCCTCCATCCTGCAGGCCAGGATCCAGTGGGTCACAGCTGTCGGTTGATCAGCCTCTCTAGATTAGATCACCCCCAAATTGTGGGAATCAAGGCTTAGAGTGATTCCTAGGCCTCTCCAATTCCATCTCACTCAAGGCCTCTCAAAGAAGTAGCCAAACCAACCGGCAAACTCTGCTCAAACATTACAAAGATCAGAGCCGCGGTCTCAGTTTCAATTCTAGCCGCAAAGGCTCCTGGGAGCCAGACGTCAGCACTGAAGTGCACACTGGGAAGTGAGAGATATAGAATACATTCACACAACTGAATGCTTTCCTACTCCTTAAGTACAAAGGAAATGTGTTTTTCCCTTCATTGTGATACAAATTTACCCAAGTCTTACTTTCAGAAACAATATGCAAAGCCAAACTTAGTTCTCCTTTGGTATTTACATGTCTCTGGATTTTGTAGGATTGTTCTCTGAAAAGAGTAAGTTTTCCTATGCTAGAATAAATCAAACAATGGCTGAAAAATTAAAAACAAAATGTATTTACACTCAACAACATGGCTTCCTTTCTCAACATAGTCCCCAAGTTTTTCCAGGCACTTCCGAAAATGCGGTAACAATTTTTGTATGTCTTGTGCATACCACTCTGCCTTCATACTTCTTATCCAGGTTTCTACTGCCTGTAGCACAGCAGTTCTCGTTTGTGCCTGGAGGGCAGGGAATGGGTCCTGGGGTTCCATTAGCATTAGGGCCTGCAGCAGCAGATGTGGATTCAGAGGATGAGCTAGATGACTGGGGTGAAGCACAGGGCCCTTCGGATGGGCCTCATTCGCCTGCAGAGAGCTTGGCATGGGACGAGATGATGTTTGGGCCTAGCATAGATTCCGATCACCAGGTGGAGATGGGAAGCAGCGAAGGGAGTTATGAACACCCCGGGGGGAGGAATTCCCAAGAGCTTGAAAGTGAAAACATGGACGAAGCCGAGTGGGAAAGTGCTAGGGAGGAAAGTTCTCAGGAAGATAGCGACACAGCTGCTGAGAGGCAAGGTCGAACTTTCGATAGGAGACGGGACATTGAGTCTACTAGGAGGGCTTGGTCTAGGGTCCTAGACCGACCGAGGTCCGTGAGCGGAGATTGGAGACGAAGAAGCCTAGAGCGTCGGGGGCCTCGGCCGAAGGATTAAGTATAGGATCCGTGGGAACGCATCCTCAGTTCTCCGGCCACGTCGCTACTGGATAGGCGTGAGACGGAGTTGGGGATCACGAGCTGGTTAGCTAGTGGTCATCAAGCCTTGCCTTTGTTCCTGTCCCAAAGCTTTGGGAAGCCCTGCCTTGTTCCTGGCCACAGCATTGTGGTGCCTTGCTAAGCTTTTTGCCTATTGCTAAGTTCTTTTGGACATTGATACTTCTAACCTTTTGGATTGCTTTTTCATCATTATTGGACATTATCTTTGAACTGTATTTACTCAATAAAGTAGTTAGCCTTCAGTACGTCTCTGTGTGTGTGATTAAGGGGCCGGTAAGTCCGTGATCGTGACACTGCCACCTTGACTTTATTGTCAATGTGAAAGCTGCAGTCACCTATATGACTTTTGAGGTTGCGGAAAAGATCAAAGTCACTAGGAGCCAAATTGGGAGAGTACAAATGGATGCCCAAATATTTCCCATCTAAACTTTTGCAGAAACATGCAGAGGAGCCTCACATTGTCAAGCAACAACAGAACCTTGCAAGTCCCATTTCTTTTGTTCTTTATCACCATAGGAAGATTCCCCAAGAAACATAAACTTCCAGCATATGCCTCCCATCCATCTTGCAGAATTCTAAAATCCTCTACAAATAAATGTGCCAGGAAGTCAAAGGAGCATTTACTGAAAGCTCCATGTTTGGACTTGCTGTCAGGTATCATGATTTTTTGCCCCACATATTTCTCCTGAATTATGAGGCTGTCTGGAAGTGCCCTAAGAGAAATCCAGGTTGACTGCTTAGATATCCATATGTATGTGGGGATATGGGAAAATGTGAAGGCAAACATCTTGGTAAAGAAATCCCTGATGCAGTAGAATATATTTGTCTACAAATATATGAGTGATTGCCAAACGAAGTACTCTTTTTTATATATTTGTCCTCTAGTAATGAAAAACAATAGCTGGGGATGTATGATAGAATCTTTGATCTGATCAAAACAGAATAATTCTGACACTAATGAATATACTTATTCACTGCCTGCCATCAAAGCAGACATGAAATATTTAAGTAGTCATTGTGATACAATCACTAGGGCACTATTGCTTCTTTTTTAATACAATCTCCTGGTAAATATAGAGGAAATTAATAAGATCAAATTTCCAGAATGATAAGGACATTTTGGAAATTCTTGTAGTGAAACCAATTTGGGTTTCTTCCCACTATGCTCTTTTCATGAGAGGAGAGGGGAAGAGATTAGGGAAAGGCAAGCACATATCATAGCACCGAGCTCATTGTAAAACAGAAAAGCTGAGTCTCTGGAGCTGAAAATGCTGCTGGAGCTGAAATCTTTGTAATGTCAAAACTAGATCATTCAAGCCTTATCCCAATTGCTTTGCTTATGTTAGTCAAATCTCACATTTGCTAGGAGCAGCTTTCACATTTCCTACAAGAACAGGATTTCTATTATTATTATTATTACTACTACTACTATTTTCTATCCCACGTTTCTCTTGAGTTGAAACTCAAAGTGGCAAAAAACATGTAAAAACTAGAAAAACATAGCATACAATAAAATGATCTGCACCATCATAATCATTTCTAATAAAAGGAATAAATTATAAAAACCCAACATCAACATAATTGACAACTAGCACAAACATAGCTAAACAACAATAGATTAAACCCTCATCTAAAATCAATTTATTTAGGCTGTTGTCTCTCCCTATGAACCATCTTGGAGCTGACGATAATCTGAGGAGGCCTGGCTCTCAGTCCTGCCTCCCTTGCAGATGCAATTGGCAGAGACCAGAGACAGAGCCTTCTCAGTGGTAATCCCTTGGATATGGAAATTCCTCCCCAGGGATATTAGATCAACCCCCTCTCTCCTGACCTTCTGCAAGAGAGTGAAAATATGGCTTTGTAACCGAGCCTTTAGAGAACTTGTGCAATAGATAGACTTGGAACAATGTACAATGACCATTGGAATGGCCCGGATTACACTCGTGAATTATGTTTTAAACTCCGAATGTATTGTTTTTCAAATGTTTTAATTGTTTTAATATACTTTTCAGTTCTATTTTAATATTTATTTAAGTGTACATTGTGTTTTTAGGCATCGAATAGTTGCCTGTGTATAAAGCTGCCTTAAGTCCCCTCTGAGGTGAGAAAGGCAGGATAGAAATGTCTTAAATAATAGTCAGGTCCATTGCTGGAGGTCCATTATGAATCAAAAAATTGCACACTGTGAGTCTGGAATGTTAGTGCTATTATTAATCTTCAGGAAAGGCTTGATCTTTGAACCAGTTGAAGTTTCCAAACACTTCTCTGGGGCAATCCCATGTGGAGCATGTTATAGAGCATGGAGCTATAGAGTTATAGAGTTACTAGCTGAACCCGGCACGCGTTGCTGTGCCCTATTTAGGAGATGTGAGGAAGTGTGGGTATGTAAGGGTTGGTAATGTTGTGACAATGTGTTTTGTGTGTGTATATATGTGTATGTGTGTGTATGTATGTGTATGTATGTTTGTGTGTCTCTGTGTGTGTCTGTATGTGTCTGTGTACGCATGTGTGTGTGTCTGTGTATGTATATGTGTTTGTGTATGTATGTGTATGTTTGTTTGTATGTTTTTGTATGTGTATGTGTATGCATGTGTGTGCGTATGTTTGTGTGTGTGTGTGTATGTATTTGTCTGTGTATGTACACTTCCCTCCTATCTTTTCCCCCTCCCTCTGTCTGATTTCCCCCTTTTCTCTCTCGCTTCCCCGTCTCTCTGTCTCACTCTCCCCTCTCTCCCCCCCATCTCTCTATCTCTGATTCCCTCCCTTATCTTTCCTCCCCCCCTCTCTGTCATAGGCCTCCCCCTCTGTCTCTCTCAGTCCCTCTGTTCTCTCTCGCTTCCCCGTCTCTCTCCCCCCAATCTCTCTCTCTCTCTCTGATTCCCCCCCTTAACTTTCCTTCCCCCCCTTTCTCTCTCTGTCTTAGGCCTCCCCCTCTGTCTGTCTGAGTCCCTCTCTCTCGCCCTGCCTCCCGCCCTGGCGCGCATGGGGAGGCAGGGCCGGAGACCGGCGATCCGCCCTCCGCAGCCGCCTCCCGCGGATCCAGCGGCGGCGCCTCAAAAGAAGGTAAGCCCGGGAGCTTACATTCTTTCAGGCTCGGTCGCTGGATGGGGGTGCGGCGGAGGGCGGATCGCCGATCTCCGGCCCTGCCTGCCGCCCTGGCGCGCATGGGGAGGCAGGGCCGGAGACCGGCGATCCGCCCTCCGCCGTGCCCCCCGCGGTTGCAGCGGCGGCGCCTGAAAGAAGGTAAGCCCGGGAGCTTACCTTCTTTCAGGCGCGGTCGCTGCAACCGCGGGGGGCGCGGCGGAGGGCGGATCGCCGATCTCCGGCCCTGCCTCCCGCCGTGGCGCGCAAGGCCAGCGTGGTACGTGTCCCGCAGCGGCCTGACGCCACCCACGGGACGCGTACCGGCCCCATCCCCGGGGGAGGACGGGAGGAGGCAGCGGAGGGGGCGGAGGAAGTGGGCATGGCGGTGGTCGTCTGAGCCTGTTCCGGAAAGTGGTTGGAGATGGCAGAGAAGGCGTGTCCGGCCAGGGGACTACGGCTCCCAGAATGCTGTGCGTGGCCATTGTGGCCTATTTCCGGTGCTGTCTCCGCCCTTCTTCCGAGTGAGCCGCGCGGAGCCTTCTGGGAGTTGTAGTCCCGTGGGTGCGCCGTTGTCCCTCGCCGTTTCGTTGGCTCTCCTGGTGGAGGGTCGTGTGGGCGGGACCGTGGTGCCGTCCTCCCGGGATGTTGGTGTTGGCTTGCATGCGGCGTCCGTGCTGGTGTGGTTCGGGGGCCGCGTGGAGGATGTGGTTTCCTTGGTGTCAGGAATGTTTGGTAAGCGGTGGAGGAGGGGGGCATGGCGTTGGATGTTGCGCATGCGTGTTATTGTGATGGTTTTTTGGCGGCCATGTTGTGTGTGGGGTTGTTTGCGCATGCGTATTAATGTTGTTTTGGGGGGATGTTTTGGGGGTGTTCTCTTGGTTTTTGGGGTGTTTTAGTGGGTGGGTGATGTACCTCGGGGTGGGGATGAGTGGCCCTGGGTTTTGTTGTGTGTGTGGGGAATGTAGTTTTGGCGTGCATTTGCCCCGTTGCACGACCACTTCCCTTTTATATATATAGATGGAGCATGTTGTACTCTGGTCTGGATATAACCAACAGTAAAGTGAACACTACAAGGTCAATATAAGTATCAAAGAGATTCAATTTATAGAACTAGAGCAAAGTCATACAATACATCTAGACATACCAGAACCCATACACAGTTATGGGGGCTGAGGAGAATGAGGTAGTCGCTAGGAAAATCCGGATTAATCGCAGCATCACAAATATATCGCAGCTCCACAAATATATCGCAGCTTCACAAAGATAATCGCAGCATCACAATTCGCAACAACACAGTCCAGTAGTCCAATAAATCCCAAGGGTCAAGCTCTAGTAGTATAGTTAGTTCCGACAGAGAAAGGACTAAAGGAGGCTGAAATTGGCTCCTTAATAAATCGTATGAAGAAAGGCCGACTGGCTGGCGGTGCCTGTATTCTGGGGGCCACTTCCTTGTTTCGCATCCGGGTGGGGCTTTCTCAAGGCCTTCATTGGTGTTGCCATAGTCCTTATCTATAAGAAGGGTACAACATTTCACATAGGGCATAACCAGGTGTATATCCCATGAAGCAAATACATAAAATACAAGGTATACATACCGGTTCTCAGAAACGAAGGGACATAACCTCACCACAACGTAGCGAGATGACCATAAAGGTGAGTGTGAATAGTAGCCAAGGGAGTAAATAGGGTCAATTCAGGTGGAAACACTTAGGTAATTAGAGACTGCACACTAATAATTTCGTTTAACCCTTTCGGGTACTCTGTATCCAAACGGAGGATCCAGGATTTTTCAAGGTTATGAAGGATGTTGGTCATATTAGTATGGGGATGGGGCTCAACTTTGTCCAGTACTTTGATCCGTAGAGACTTGGGATCATGTTTTTTTGATAGGCAGTGTGTGTAAAATGGAAGATCAGTATTGCCTGTTGTAAGGACTCACCTGCCTTAAGCAGGGCCGAGGCCTGCTTAGAAGAGGTTTGGAAATCCTGTTTTGGTTGTGCTGGCATCCATCTTGGAGAGGTGGCTGCAGCCAGCAGCCATAAGGGGGAGGTCGTAGCCAGAGAGGGGGCGTGGCCTTAGAGTCAATCCTGCTCAGAGATAGGAGTGCCCTGTGATTGGCTGAGTGCCAGAGGGGAGGAGCAGAGCTGACTAGAGGAGGGATCTTGTCAGAAAGATCCTCAATCTTGGGCAGAGCTTTGATTGAGAGACATCTCAGCTCTAGCTGCCGTGGTTTGAGGTTGGAGTGACAATATCCTCCAAGCCTCAGCCATAGGATCTGCCCAGTCAGTTGCTATAGTGCCACATCCAGGGTGTGTGGGGTGACACTGATAGTTAGGATAGAGCGATTAGGGCTGACTCTGTATAGTCAGACTAAACACCTTGTCTCCTCAGTGTATAGAGGGAAAGGTGGGTTCTGTGGCTGGAGAGTTAGCAGCAAGCTAACTCAGGCAGGCAAGACTCAGAGGGACTTCTGGTGTATAGAAGCTCCTTAATAGGAACCAGCTGTTCACTGCTATTTTCAGACAATAGGGTGACAGGTTTATATTTTAGTCAAGACACAGTACTGACTAGAGTATTGTTAAGATCTAAGCTTATTGAACTATTATCTGTAACCGCATGCTCCAGCACACAAACATATTGATCTGTTAACCATCACGCTAGCCTTAATCTGTTTAATTCTGTAACCACACGCTCTCGTTACCTCTTTTGAAGAACCACTAAGATCTGTGCCTCTTTGATAGCCTCGTTGTTAATTAATAAATCCTTTTATTATTAACTTTAAAAAGCCTCTATCTTTCTGTCTCCTCAGTTTTCTTCATGGTGGGTGGTATGGTGTAAAGACACTCCACAGACATCTTATTTAATTAAAGTAAATCCTAATTTCCTATTAGGTTGGTGGCAGTTTACCAGGAGTGTTAATTATTTCATTTTGGGTGACCGAGATCATCACACCTGTGTTAATCCTGCTGCGGTGTTCCACAAAACGTTGTCTTAATTGCCTGGTTGTCATTACTATGTAAATTAGGGAGCAGGAACACGTGATAGCATACCTGACGTAGGAGGACGCGCACGTAGCAAAGCAGCAGATTTCAAAGTCTCTATTGAGGGATGGGCTATGGATCGTTTTATCTGTGCATATGTTATCGCATATAGAGCAATGCCCACAAATTTTTGTGCCCCTACTAAAGTTGCTTGTGGGTTTTCTGTAGTGGTGATTTGAGTGTGTCAAAGTGTCTCCTAGGTTATGGGTGCGTTTGTAAGCAATGATAGGGGGAGTTTCCAAGCCAGGTATATGAGAAATGCTGGGCCAATAATTGCGTACTAGGTTGATTAATGTCTCGGAATGTGGAGTTAAAGTGTCAGATCTGGGAAATCTGAGCTTGGAAGAAGTTCAGGTTTCCAGCCTGCCATGAGGTGGTGCTGACCTTTGTCCCAGTTCTCCGGGAAGTGAAGTGACCTTTGTTCTAGTTACTGAAGGAATATGCTGAGTCAGTCTGGGAGTGATGTAACTTCCAGGTGTCTCCAGAGGAAGTGAGGCAACCTCTTCTGGACTCGGACATTGGACATTGGACTATTAGTGCTGACTCAGAGACTAATGAGGTCACATCCCTTTGGACTGTGGGATTTGCTGATTCACCCGGATATGGTGCAACCCTGCCTGGACATTGCATAGGCAAGGGGAGGGGGGTTTGGGTATAAATGGTGTGTTTGGGTGGCGGGACGGTGCTTTAGCTTTACAAGTGTTGTACCTGCAATAAAATCGTGTTGGACCGTGCTTCTACCTACGCGTGATCCTTACCGAAATTGGAGTGTCATTACAGAAGCTAAAGCCCCATTCAACTTTCCCAGCAATGGAGAGGTTGGCTTGGAAAGAAGAGGAGTATATCGATATGTGGAATATTGCTCCTGAAGAGGTCTGGAGAACCATGGAATGGGAGTGGAATACCATTGACCAAGTGGGGTTCCCGGACGGGTCCAGAGAAGCGACGGCGTATGGTGCGTCAGCTCAGGTGGACGAGCTCAGAGAAGCGGAGAGATTGTGGGACGCTCAGGTGAGCTCTTTGAGAGGTGAATCCAGAGGAAGGGGGCAGCGAGGCCCCATTCAGATGGATGTCCGGAGGACCGGAGGAACCAGAGAAGCTGCGCTGAAAGAAGGGCCAGCTCAGGTGGATCCAGTAGAGGGCAAGACCAGAGAAGCTGTGGGGAAGAGTGCCCCAGCTCAGGTGGACCTGGAGGAGTGTGGTAGTGAGACCACGGAACCTGAATCGCTATCGGAATTGGCGGTGATGAGGTGTAGAATGGAGGCAATGGAGCATACCATGAGAAGGATGTCTCGGGCTATGTCCAGGAGAGAGCCAGTGGATTCAGCGTGGAGTGCACCGGGAGGAGGAGACTTCACTTTTTATTCTTGGATGGATGGCGGACCGTCAGCAGCTGAACGTCCTAGATCTCCCATGGGAGTGTGGACGGAAGGTGGTCATCCTGCGTCAGAAGTAAATCCGGTCCCGGTGAGTCGGCCCCTGCAGTCGGTAGGAATGGGAAGGGGAGTCCCAAGGCTTGAGGTTCCTCAGGGGAGGAGAGTACAATCCCAAGAGTTTGGAGGACGATTGAAGAAAGAACCCTTGCGGGTGGAGTTTGAAGGGGAAGCTTGCAAGGTGGCCTTCTTTATTGCTGCAGTGAAGGACCATATGGAAGATTACGGTCATCTCTACCCCAGCGATGGTAGCAGAGTTCGAGCCATTGGAGGAGTGTTTAAAGGAAGGGCTGCTGAATGGTATGTGCAGTGCCATGATCGTAGAGATTCATGTTTAACATCGGTCCGGGCCTTCTTGCAAGCCATTCGAAATCGCTTCCGTGATCCTTTGGAGAGGATAAAGGCTAAAGAAGCGTTGCGCTGTTTATCCCAGGGATCCCGTTCGGTTACAGAATATGCGGAGGAATTTATGGGATTGGCTGGCAAGGTTGCTGAGTGGTCCCAGGCTACATTGCTTGAATTATTTAAAGATGGCTTGCGGAAAGAAATCCTAGAGTGGTGCCTGCATCGAGGTGATCCGGGTGATGTAGATGGTTGGATCCAATTAGCTGGCAGCGTGGAGGGGATCTTGGCCCAGGTGCAGCGATGACGGTTCCAGTCGACAAGGTCCAGAGGTTCGGGACGCAGTTTTGCTGAAGGACGATTCTGGGGAGGAGAGCCTAGACGTGGTGGCGGCGATGGCAGAACCAGTGCTATGAAGAAACCCATAATGGGACGTGGCCTTTGTTTCATCTGTTCTCAGCCGGGTCATTTTGCATCCCAGTGCTGGCAGAAGCAGGTGCCGGATCTGATCCGTTCTGATCCGGTTAAAGTGGCCTCCTCTAGGGCGGCTTTTGTGGACAATACAGATTCAAAAAGTGTTGGGGTGAGTCCCCCAAGTGTACAATGCACCCTGGGTTTATTTAAGGGGAAGGAGATTATTGAGAAAAAAGCATTGGTTGATTGTGGGTGTTCGGACAACATCATGTCCCCGCCGTTAGTAGGGGATTTGGGTGGGGAAACGAAAACCCTGGCAACATCTGTAACTTTTAGTCAGTTAGACGGGTCGTCTATTAAGGGTGGACCATTTTCTTTAGGTACTAAGGATTTAAAAGGTCGGGTGGGACCTTGGGAAGGAGGTATAGATTTTGTAGTGGCTCCCATTAAGGGTCATGAAGTGGTATTAGGACTGCCTTGGTTAGAGCAAGTGAACCCCAAAATTGATTGGAAGTCTGGGAAGGTGCAATGTGATCCTAGTGTGGGGAAAGGAGTCCTGGGCGAGGTACAGGGGGTACCTGTAGAATATTGGGATTATGCGGATGTGTTTAACCCTATATTGGCCCAAAGTCTTCCCCCTTTCCGCAATGTACAATGTAGTATAGAAGTTAAGGAGGGGGCTATCATGCCTAAGCCGAAAATATATGCTATGACGGTGCAGGAGAAGGTGGCTTTGAGGGAGCAGATTGATGGATATTTAAAGAAGGGGTTTATCCAGAGATCCGAATCCCCTATTGCGGCGCCAGTCTTGTTTCGGGAGAAAAAGGATGGAAGGTTACGATTGTGTATTGATTATCGGGGTTTGAATGCTATCAGCACTACGAATTGTTATCCTTTGCCCTTGATTAAGGACTTGTTGGGCCAGCTAGGGGGCGGTAGATTTTTCACTAAGTTGGACCTGATTGACGCGTTTCATATGGTGCGGGTGAAAAAAAGTGATCAATGGAAGACTGCTTTATCTTGCCCCCTCGGGCTATTCGAATGGACCGTGATGCCATTCGGTTTAGCGGGAGCCCCCAGTATTTTCATGCAGCTTATAAATGAGGTGCTACACCCCCTTTTGTATAAGGGGTTTTTTGTATATCTGGATGATATCGTGATTGTGACGCGGACTAGGGAAGAGCATGTTCAGTTGGTTCGAGAGGTGTTGGAGAGGTTGAGGCAAGCGAGTTTGTATGTGAAGTTGAGTAAGTGTGAGTTTGGGAAGAATCAGATTGATTTTCTGGGCTATAGGATTAGTGAGAGTGGAGTGGCTATGGATCCGGCTAAAGTGGAGGATGTGTTGAATTGGGAGGCTCCGCAAACCCGTAGGCAGTTGCAGGCTTTCCTGGGGCTGGCTAACTTTTATTGTACTTTTATACCTGGATTTTCAGCTATAACTCTCCCGCTCACAGAGTTGTTGAAGACTAAGGGGAAGGGGGAGTCGAAAAGAACCAAGTCCCCGGGTGCTAAGTTAGGTTGGAATCAGGAATGTCAAGAGGCGTTTGAGAGATTGAAAGGAGCTTTCACTCGTGGCCCTCTGTTAATGCACCCAAATGTAGACAAGCCAAAAGGCTTCCGCTTGGGCATATGGAGGGGCGTTGATGCAGAGAGATGAACAGGGGAATTTAAGGCCGTGTGCGTATTTTTCCAAAAAATTTGGGGAGCAGGAAAGGAAATAGCCCATTTGGGAGAAAGAGGCTTTCGCTGTAAGGAGTGCCCTGCAAACGTGGCGTCAGTTTCTGGAGGGGGCTGCTTTTCCTTTTGTGGTATTAACGGACCACCAGAATCTCCAGTATTTGAAGAACCCTCAGAAGCTATCTCCCAAATTTTGCCCGGTTTAATTTCTCGTTGCAACATATAAAAGGAAAAGAGAATGTAGTGGCAGACGCATTGTCCCGGTATCCCGATGTGGGAGAGAATTGTTTGGAGAAATCAGAGGAGGTGTTTACCAAGGAGCATTGGGGTTTGGCGGTGCAGACAAGGTCTCAGAGGGAGAGAGAAGTGAAGAAGGAAGAAGGAGTGGTAGATGAGTGGTGTTTGGAGTTACAAAGGGGTTATGAAGGTGATGTGTGGTTGCAGGGCCATGAAGGTGAATGCAAGATGTTGAATGGTTTATGGGTTATGGGAAATAAAGTGTATGTTCCTCGAGGTGTGAGGAGGAAGGTTTTACAGCTAAATCACGATCATAAGTCTGCTGGTCATTGGGGAGTCACGAAGACGCTTTTGGCCATAAAGAGGCGGTATTGGTGGCCAGGTATGAGAGCGGAGGTGAAGGAGTATGTAGAGTGTTGTGAAGCTTGTGCTAGGAACAAGGAGTCTGCCGCTAAACCGCAAGGGTTGATTCAAGTAGTGGCTTCTCAGTGCGGCCATGGACGCATGTCAGCACTGATTTTGTGGGGGAGTTGCCCTCTAGTAGGGGGTACAGATATATTTGGACTGTATTAGACTTGTTTTCGAAACAGGCTCATTTTGTCCCTTTGAAGGGGTTACCATCAGCGGAAAGGTTGGCTGAGTTATATGTGCAGCATGTGTATCGATTGCATGGGTGCCCGGAACAGGTTCTTAGTGATCGTGGGGTTCAGTTTACTGCCCGGTTTTGGGAGAGGTTTCTGGAGGTGTTGGGGGCCCAGAGGCATCTTACGACCGCTTATCATCCTTGCTGCAATGGGGGCGTGGAGAGCGCAAAAATCACTAGGAGGGTATCTGCGCATATTTAGTAATAAGGAGCAGAATAACTGGTCGGATTTGTTGCCCTATGCCGAGATGGCGTATAATAGCTCAGTGCATTCTTCCACGGGAAAGTCCCCTTTCGAGGTAGTTTACGGCCAGGATGTGGCTCCTTTGCCCCAATTATTGGAAGTGGGGGGGAGAAGAGTGAGTGGAGAATGAGAGCGCGGGATGATTGGAGGGAGGTGACGGAAGCTTTGGGGAAAGCGCAACGAGCGTACAAGCTGTTTGGGGATCGTCGAAGACAGGAAGGGGAGGAGTATGTAGAGGGCAATCTGGTATGGTTGTCCACACAGAACTTGAAATTGGGATACCCCTCCAAAAAGTTAAGCCCGAAGTATATTGGACCTTTCAGGGTTGATAAGTCTCTTATACCCTCCTTTTGCCAAAGAGTCTAGGCAAGGTTCACCCTACATTCCACTATAGTTTTTTTAAAGAGATATGTGGGGCCCCTTCCGCCTGAAGATTGAATAGTGTTTTATTTCTGCAGGGGGAGGACGCGGTGGAGAAGGACGTTATGTCAGATCTGGGAAATCTGAGCTTGGAAGAAGTTCAGGTTTCCAGCCTGCCATGAGGTGGTGCTGACCTTTGTCCCAGTTCTCCGGGAAGTGAAGTGACCTTTGTTCTAGTTACTGAAGGAATATGCTGAGTCAGTCTGGGAGTGATGTAACTTCCAGGTGTCTCCAGAGGAAGTGAGGCAACCTCTTCTGGACTCAGACATTGGACATTGGACTATTAGTGCTGACTCAGAGACTAATGAGGTCACATCCCTTTGGACTGTGGGATTTGCTGATTCACCCGGATATGGTGCAACCCTGCCTGGACATTGCATAGGCAAGGGGAGGGGGGTTTGGGTATAAAAGGTGTGTTTGGGTGGCGGGACGGTGCTTTAGCTTTACAAGTGTTGTACCTGCAATAAAATCGTGTTGGACCGTGCCTCTACCTACGCGTGATCCTTACCGAAATTGGAGTGTCATTACATAAAATGAGTGGCCAAACCAAATTGTGGCTTTTCTCTCTGGGTTGTTGGGACAGAAGGGATTCCCTCTTGAGATGTCTTGCTTTAGTTAAGGCATTAGAAACTAATGTGTCAGGGTAGCCTCGTTCGAGGAACTCCCTGTGCATTGTTTTGGCTTTGTTTTCAAATTCCAGGGTGGAGGAAGAGTTGCGCTTTATCCGGGCAAATTGATTGAAAGGGAGATTATGTTTCAAGAGGTGGGAGTGAAAGCTCCCATAGTGAAGGTAAGAATTATGCTTCACTGTTTTGCGATAGTTTTTCATTTTAAGGGAGCCCCTTTCTAAATAGATGGTAAGATCAAGGAAATTCACCTGTTCTTTGTTGGAATTAAAGGTGAATGCTATGTTTTGATTTCAGGAGTTCATCCATTGTGCCAGATCGTTTAGATTCAAGGTCCCATCTACCAAGAATAGGTAGATGGGACCTTGATCTAGCCTGTTTCACTGAAACATGGCTTCAAGAGGGAGACGAGGTCATCATGCACGAGCTGGCATCTCCTGGGTTTGTTGTTAGCTATCAGATGAGGACAGAGAGGCGGGGGTCACCATTCTCAGCCGAGACACTCTTAATTCTAGGACGATTCCGACAGTGAACATTCCTGGAATAGAGTGTGCAGGTCTGGTGTGGGACCTTAGTGAGAGTGTAGCCTTCTTGTTGGTGTACCGTGCACCCAACGCACCAACGGGGAGTCTACCTAAGCTGCTGGAGGTGGTTGCGGAGTGGGCATTGAGGTTCCCTAAGCTTATTGTCTTGGGGGACTTCAATGTCCACGCCGACACCGCCTCCCCTTCGACAGCAGCCATGGACCTAGTGTCTACCATGGAGGCACTAGGACACTCACTTTGTAAGACCGGTCCCACGCACCAGGCTGGGCACACCTTGGATTTGATCTTCGCTGCCGGAATTTGCGTGATCCCAACCTCTACTACGGAGGTTCCATGGTCGGATCACAGTGTCCTGGAAGTCCGTAGGAAAATGGTTTCTCCTCCCGGTAAGGGTGCCGAACCTATTGTGGTTCGCCCGAAGAGACTTATGGAACCCATAAGGTTCCTGAATGCTCTAAGGGATTGGGAACCCCCCAGCGACACAGTCGATGGGCAAGTAGACTACTGGAATATCAGTCTTTCTGCTGCCCTGGACGAGATCGCCCCCAGGCGCTCTCTCATTCCCCGGAGAAATCGCTCACCTTGGTACACCGAGGAGTTGCGGGTGATGAAACGGAGGAAGAGACAGCTAGAGGACGTGTTGCAGAGCCTCCGTGACGAAGCATCGAAATCAGCTTATAAACAGTTTAGAGAGATTTATGAGCAAGCTATCAAGGAAGCGAAAAAAGTTTATTATTCTTCCTTGATCGAGTCGGCTAGTTCACGCCCAGCTCAACTTTTTAAGATAATTCGATCCTTGACAACAATCCCGACTGTCCCAAATGATAGGGGTTTGGCTCCAACAGCTGAGGCTTTCCAGAACTATTTTGCCGACAAGATTTCGACGCTCCGCCGGGACATCCCTGCCACTCTTGATACAGTTAGCGAACTCGAGACTCTGCCGCCACTCGGCGGGCCCACCTTCACCCGCTTCCAACTGCTGGACGCAGCAGCTGTCGATAAGTTACTCGCTGCAGCTAGACCAACTACCTGCTCCCTCGACCCGTGCCCCTCCTGGCTGGTTAGATCTTGCCAGGAGGGGCTACGAGGCCCGTGGGAAAGATCATAAATAGCTCCCTTGAGCAAGGAGTCTTCCCAGGGGGATTGAAAGAGGCTATGGTAAGACCGCTGCTGAAGAAGCCGAATCTAGACCCTTCGGCTCCCTCCAATTATAGGCCTGTTTCCAACTTGCCTTTTTTAGGCAAGGTAATTGAGAGGGCAGCAGCGGATCAGCTGCAGCGGTTCTTAGAAGACACAGCTGGACTTGATCCCTTCCAGTCCGGCTTCCGTATTGGGCATGGGACGGAGACCGTGCTTGTCACCATTATAGACCAACTTCGCCGCCAGCTAGACCAGGGTGGATCAGCCCTGCTTGTTTTGTTAGATCTAACAGCAGCGTTTGACACCGTAGATCATGCACTGTTGACCCACCGTTTAGCCGTGTCCGGAGTCAGGGGGACTGCCCTTAAATGGGTGGCCTCCTTCCTCCAGGACCGGGGACAATGTGTGGAGGGGGGCAGGGAGGTTTCTGGGAGACTCCCACTTAACTGTGGGGTCCCCCAGGGGGCCACCCTCTCTCCCTTGTTATTCAACATTTACATGCGCCCCCTGGCCCAGCTGGCCCGCGACTTTGGTTTGGAGTGTTATCAGTACGCTGATGACACCCAGCTGCTGCTGAGAATGGACGGCAGGCCAGACACCGTACCCGATTGTTTCCATCTTTGCCTTGAAGCCGTGACTGGTTGGCTGCATGCTAGCCGGCTGAAGGTGAATCCATCGAAGACGGAGATCTTGTGGCCCGGTCGACCTGGGCTGGGTGGGTGCCGGTTGCCTACCCTGGATGGCGAGCGACTTAGCCCGTCATCCCTTGTTAAGAGCTTGGGTGTTCAATTGGACCCTTTGCTGACCATGGAGACTCAGGTCTCCGCGGTCAGCAAGACGGCGTTCTTTCACCTACGACAGGCTAGGCGACTGGCACCCTACCTGTCCAGGGACAACCTGGCCGCGGTGATCCAAGCGACGGTCATCTCGAGGCTGGACTACTGTAACGCCCTCTACGTTGGCCTTCCCTTGTTGACAATCCAGAACCTCAAGCTAGTGCAGAATGCTGCTGCTCGCTTGCTGGCGGGAACGCCAGTGAGGGAGCACATCACACCTATCCTTCGGCAACTGCACTGGCTCCCTATTGAGTACCGAATTGTCTTCAAGGTGTTGGTGCTAACCTTTAAGGCGTTGCACGGCCTAGGGCCTGCGTACCTGAAGGACCGCCTTGCCTTGTACATTCCCCCGAGATCACTACGCTCAGAAGAACAGAATCTGTTATTGGTGCCATCTATCCACTCCTGCCATCTGTCTACCACCAGGCAAAGAGCCTTCTCCGTGGTGGCTCCGGTGCTATGGAACTCCCTCCCAGAAGACACCCGTGCCATCCCGGAACTCATCCCCTTTCGGAGAGCCTGTAAGACCGCCCTTTTCAGACTAGCCTTCAACTAGGCGCATTGGCCTAGTGCTATTGTTAATATAATATAATATAATTGCCTAGCATACCTGCGCCCGGGTTCAAGGAAATGTTTCATATCTCATTTGACACCTCGTGATGTGACATGTAATTCTAATCTTTTAATGTTTTAATGTTTTATTGTAAGGCCGCATGGTTGGCACATGCTGCCTTTTTATGTTGTTACCTGCCCCGAGCCTGCAGGGAGGAGCGGAATACAAGACCAAACAATAAATAAATAAATAAATAAATAAATAAGAATATCAGGTCGTCAATGTACCGATGGTAGTGGGAGATGGGCGAGGAAAAGGTATTATGTGTCTCAGGAAAGATAAAAGTATCTTCTAAGTAGGCCATGAAAAGTATAGCTAATGAAGGTGAGGCCGCTTGTCCCATACTGATTCCGGAGGTTTGGAGGTATATATTCTCCTCAAATGCGAAATAGTTGTAATCTAAAATAATATCTAATAGTTGTATTAGAAATTTCACCAAATTGGGGTCATTCACACTCTCCTTTAGGTATTCAAATATTACAGTTCTTAATTCGGGGAGGGGTATGGAAGTATACAAAGAGACAATATCAGCGGACACCAAGGTTTGATTAGATGAAACAGGTACATTTTCAAACTTTCTGATAACATCTGCGGTGTCCTTTAAGAAGGCTTTAGTTCCTTGTACAATCGGTTGAAGATACGAATCTAAATAGCGGGACAGAGTTTCCAATATTCCTCTGCAACAGCTGACAATGGGTGCCCTGGTGGTGGAAATTTTAATTTGTGCACCTTAGGCAGGGCGTAGAAAACCGGTATTTTGGGGAATTTAACATATAAGTATTCACCCAGTTTATCATCAATTATGCCAGTTGCTACTGCTTCTTCAATGGTATCCCTGATAACCGAAGCAAATCTGGTGGTGTGGAGGATTCGACGTTAACTTGTATTTCGCTGCCACCATTAATTTATTTAGGCTTGACCATTGACTTGTAAAGAGTGGTGAGGAGACTGGTAATCCAAATGAAGTCACGGGGAGAGAGTTTTGAATCAAAACTTAAATAGTTTATTTCACACAACTGGGCACAAAACTTGGTTTGATACTTAATATAACTCTTCCGAAGAGGCACGACTTAAAAGGTTACAAAGTTTCTATTTGTAACTAATACACAGTTGCAATGTTTAACTATTGCTATTACTTAGACCAGCGTCTAGCAATCTCAAACATACAGGCACTTTTGCCTTCTAAAGGCACCTTGCCTCTATCTAGCCCTCAGGCTTTATACAAACAGACTGGCTCGCAAGCTCAGCCCTCCAGAACTGTCTCCCTACAGCTCTCGAAACAGATTCCCCAGCCGAAGCTACACTCTCGCTTCGCTGACAGGAAAACTCTAACTGCTCTCTCTGCAGTTTCAATAACGTGATTCCTACTCCTCTCCTCAGAGCAGAATCTAACCGAACCTTCTGGCTTAACAGCCAGGCACCCACTGACTCTCTCTAAGAATTCCGAGCTAGCCTTCTGGTTGGCTCCGCCCACCATCACCATGGCAACACATTCCCCCAGGAGGGAACTGCCTCCATTATCACAGCCAACCCTTTGTGGTCTGTCCATAACGTGACCACTTAATATAACACAAATAACCACCTCATCACAGGTGGTGGGGTCAAAATCCAGTTTCTTATAATATCTGAAATCCTGGAGTTGACGTAAACATTCATTTACGTAAACCTCCCTGTCTAAAAGCACAATGGATCCCCCTTTATCCGAATTCTTTATAATAATGTCCAGATTAGATCCTAAGTTTTTAGCTGTGAGCCTTTCTTCTTTGGTCATATTAGATTTGTGTAAATCCTGAGCATGATTAATCTTGTTGGCCTCTCTTATGATGGCATTTTCAAAGGTTCTAATAGCAGATGATACCGGGGGGACAAAAGTACTCTTGGGTTTAAACCTGGGGGTCCCGGGAGTAGAAGTTATAGGAGCATTAGCAAAATGTTCTTTCAACCTTATAGAACGAAAGAGAGTAGCCAAATCGGTTCTTATATTCAAATTATCACACCTGGGGGTAGGAACAAAGGAGAGTCATTTATTCAGGACTCTCAATTCCAGGGAGAATAATTGATATTTGGATAGATTCATTACTATCAATCAAAACTTTATTACAGTCACAGACCAGCACAAAGCGGGCACAAGCGCCCTAAGAGGAGAAGGACAACTCCCCAGTAAACAGTTATTTAAAATCAGACTAGAAATCAGTGTAAAAATATATTTTAAAAGACAGGATATTGTTGCCTTACGATGTCAATCATCACCCGTCTGATATTAAGGGCAGCAGCACAGAACTTAGCAACACTGTAAGTCATTGCAGTGTTAGAGTCCGAAAGCAGCAGGGTGGAAGATCCATTACTAGGTTGGACTGCGTTTGTCCGGGGCCTTTCGAAAATTTCGGTTTTGTTTGTTTTGTTGTTTTTTATTTCTCAACCAGTATTTGGGAGTAGTTTGTTTGGAGGTGGAGGGGACTTCTTCCTCTTGAGTAGGTAAATTTTCTCCAGAGGAATTAGAATGTAATGACTCATGGGAAAAGGTTACTCGTCTGTTATAATTCAATAGTCTCTGGGGTTGTCTATAAACTTTCCCCTCTTTGAAGTCTTTTTTGTCACATCTTAGCTTGCTAATCTTGCTTTTCTTAAGATCTTTATACAATTCATCACATAATTGTTTAATCTTAGCTAAGTCTGGGGTGTTAGTCTCGGTTTCCAGGGCAGTTCTCATGGAGGCAATTTCAGTTCTTAACTCTTTGGCCTCAACTGAAGCCCATTGTACAATCAAAGTCATCAAATCAATACTACAACGTTCAATAATGCCCCTCCAATTATTGGTGAAAGTCACATCCTGTACATATACACCCTGAGGTATGTTAACACGCATCCCTCAGGGTATGATTTCTTTACGAATATAATCCAAGAGGGAGGCCACATTAAGTTCCACTCTTATCAAGCACAATTCCTTATCCTCCAGTTGTTTTAAAGTAGGAGCATCAACATTAGATACATCTTCCCCCTCTTCTCCCTCTGGGTCCAAAGTCCACTCAGCTATGATCTCCTGTCTAGTTTCCGGTTGGAAAGAGTGGATTCTATTTGATTCCATAATGGAACAATATAGAGGTAACCAAGGCATGCACCACCATAGCCAGATCAGGCCTTTCTTTTTTTCTTTTTAGCAAGATAAGATAACTTTATTTTCACTGTACATTGTACAACAAAGGGAAATGCTTTCCCCAACACACATCACAAAAACAACATACCCATCCCTTCACACTTCAAGCACCAATTTCCATTTCAGAAGGAAGGTCTGTGTCTGTGCATGGGTTGCTCCCCTTTTGACTTCAGGGTACACTATACCAGTTCTTAATAGCAAAAGACTTAGATTTTCTTTGTTTTAATCTCTTCCTTTGAATAAGAATAAATAACTTGAATTCTGCAAGTGGGAAGCTGAAGAGTGGCAGGATGATGCTGTGGAAATGGGAAAGGGAAGGGAGAGGAGAGAAGGAGGGGGAAACAGAAGGGGATCATGCTTTTCAAGATACAAGCATGTACAGCTAGAACAAGTGCTCCCTCCACTGTGGCTTCTCACCTGGAGAAGCATCACATCACTGGTTTTTAACTTTTTTTAAAAAAAAACAACAATCATGGACCTCTCTGAGAATTCAAGGAATGTTGTGGACAAATTTTCTAGAAAAACAAAAAAATAATTTTCAAAGTAACAGAAAAGGAAGTGTATGAGCAAGCAATTTTTGTTACTTGATTCACAGAATTTGCAAAAAGCTCTCATTGGCTCTACAGACCATATGTTTAAAAATTCAAATCGGGACTAAAGAGTTGTCTTGAAATATAGTGACAGCATCTCTATGGACAATGAGGTCCAGAAGCATCTTCTCTGCACTGCCAGCACACTGCCAGCACAGAGTCCATCGGAAGATGCAGGGCTACTTCCAGTGGGGCTCCATTGGGTTCCATGCTGGGAGCATGCTGGCAGTGCAAAGAAACAGAGCTTGATTCCTTGTGGAAGTAGCCAGGGAGGAAGTGGGAGGAAGCCAGGGAAAGTGGAGAAACATTTGGGAAGGAATCCCATGACCCACAATGGCAAAGGAACATAGCATTACACAGCTCCATTGTTTCCTCCGCTGTTTCCCATTGTACCATAGCTTCTCGGCCTCAGTGTGATGAGGTCCTATGTGTATCTCTATTTTTATATTTTCAATATTTCCTTGTTAGTGTAGACCTGTAGGACTGAACTGCTTTAGAGAATGTCCAGGTCCTCATATTTTCCTCTCAGATAATGGGGAGGAGGAGAGAGGCGAAGAGGGCACATCTATACTGAACATTTAATATTAGGTAAAACCAGAATAGAAGGAAGTGGTTTCAGTGTGTGGATGATTACACTGCAGGTCTTGGAACCCTTTGCGGGGCTGGAAGGTGCTTGCACACAATGCAGAGACTGACTCCAAACCAGTTTCAAGGTCTATGGTATCCTTCCTCCAGAAGAATGAACATATGAGGATTAGTAAAACATTTTGGGTGTCTGCACACAGTGATTCATATTCTGCAGAGTTGTTTTCACTGTATGATGTGGTTCATACTAGAGCATGCTGATGCACATTATGGAGTCTATTTCAGAATATTACCCAGCTTTGCATATCCTGCAAGTGTATTGCATAGCCACTGTTCCATCAAGCTGCCTTCAAACTGCATTAAATGCTCAATGTAAAGGTGCCCAGAGAAAGAAATGAGCCAAGGCCTTTTTGTTGCTATTCCCACACTTAATTCCCTCAGAGAACCCAGAATGGTCCCGACCCTGCTTGCCTTTTGCAGGCAGGTGAAAGCATATCTCTTCCACTGGGCATTTATGAAACTATGAATGTAATTTTGGGTGGCTGTGTAGTTCTTAAATTTAGTTTTAAATGAATTTTAATATTTTTTGTTCCATGACACAAATGATACAAATGTGTTGGGGGGGGGGGGGGTTGTTTTGTTTTTTACATTCACATTTTAATGTATTTGCTCTGTTTAATTGTATTGGTGCATGTTTGCTCTTAGCCGCCTTGCATCTTTACATCAGGAGAGGGGTAGGATAAAAATAAATTCAAAAAATAAAGTACTCCTAATCGTTTGACTAAACAAAGCAGAGATTCCTTTTCTTTTAGCTTACGCCTACCAGAACGAACTGAGGACAAGGACTCAAAGAGTGGCTGTAAAGATGAAAGAACCTTGCTTCTTTCTCTTTTCTGCGCTGAGAAGGTCTCTCTGTGTGCTTTAATGGGTGCCTTCAAGTCATTAATTTCATGGGGTTTTCTTAGGCAAGGAATTCGGAGTGGCGATTTTGACAGTTCCTTCCTCTGAAATATAGTTTACAACATGTGGGCAGTCTCCCATCCAAGTACTAATCAGGACTAATCTTGCTTAGCTTCCAAGCTCATATACCATCTGCTTCCTTTAAGATATTTATGCCCTGCTGAGGAGTGCCTTTAAAAGGATTAAGAGATACTAAACTAGACATTATCAGATGGCACTTTCAAGGTTGGAGAAGTAAATGGAAGAACAATCCTAGCACTTGATCCAAGGTTCATGCATGCCCTTTTGATGCCACCTCATACATAATGGTCAGTCAGTAGTGACAAGACATCATCTATTGTCCCTGATTCTCTTGGTTATGTACACACTTTATAATATTACTGTTGAAAAATTTCTCTTCCATGAGCTGTCCAAGGTACTGAATCCTATTCTCCGGTTCTGCACTAGCCATGGTGAACAAGCAATCATTCAGGCAAGCATTGTGATGCTTCACTCCAGGCAGAAAGACAAGGGGATATTCCTGATTCCTTTGGAAATACTGTATGTTACAACACAAAAGATATTTCTCAGTCCATCTGCATGAGCAGATGTAGCAAACAGAGCAGAAGGTGGAAAAGGTTTCTTTTATCAACCTGAGACCTCTTTGGCATTTCCAAACATGCACTTAGCTGTGCTTTTTTTCTGGCTCCTTGAACTGTTTCCATCCCAGATGGTTATGATAAGAACTGTTACTTTAAAGAACTGCTTTGTCTTTCACTCCCATTTCCCCTTTCTTTGGGCATCAAGCCTTTCAAACTGTATGTTTTAGTAAAGGGCTTTAGTTAGGGGCTGATAGTTGTAAGCCATTCCAGGACAGATCAAAAATTTCTGAATCCAGTTGCCAGTCACAACTACAGTGGACCATTGCATTAATGACATTTATCAAACTGTTGATTTATTATTCAGCAACTGATTCAATGATATTCTGGTTGTTTTCGGAGTAGCACTGGATTTGGGTGAAATACTTTAAATAAATAAAAAAAATAGATGAATTATACATAGGGCCTGGCATTTGTTGTGCTGGTAGCTAGACAGCATGGGGGTGAGGTAGAATGGGTCGGGTCAACTAGATTTTAAAGTGAAAAAATAATTTTCTGCCTTCAAGCCTTTTACACAGCTAGCTAAAATGAATGAATGTAAAGCCAGCTTGACAAAATCTCAGGAGCAAAAGATAAAGACTTGAGCTGATGACCTGTCACAAGAATATTTCCTTTCCAGAATAAGATGTTCTTTTGAACCTGATATAAAGAGATTAAGGTGATGGGTGGTGACATGTGGATTAAAGAGTTACAGACCTTATACTGCTGGTCAAATGTATAGGGCACAAAGTGATTTAGAATTACTACAATATAGTTCATGCAGCAAAGATTACTGTGGCCCGGATCATCTTTGCCCAAACTTCAAAATGTGATCAATTGTACAGTTTCTTAAAATGACTTGTGCCAATCTAGCTGCAGAACTTCATGAGTTTGAAAATGAGATGAAATTTTTAAGATGTTGCACGCAATAATTCAATGTCCATAGGGAGTGGCACAAGACATATAAGCACTCTATGCATTCATAACATTACATATGTAGATCAGGGATTGGCAATTTTAGAATTCCAAGAGTCAATTATTTGTTTATTTATTTATTTATTATTTCGATTTGTATATCGTCCTTTCCTTGTTGGCTCAGAACGGTTTACAACATATCGAACTAAACAAGGATGCATAAAAACATATAACAGTAAAATTACAGACAGTATAACAATATTCCATTACAACCAGAGAGGGTTACAGGTTGAATGCTTGCCGGAACAACACCGTTTTACAAGCTTTCCGGAAGGCCGATAGCTCATTAATTGATCGTACTTCCGTCGGTAAATTGTTCCACAGGTATGGGGCAACTGCGGAAAAGGCTCTCTGCCTAGTAGATGACAGATGTACAGTTCATAGGGAGGGAATCTGTAGAATATTGAGATTTTTGGATCGAAGGGATCTCTGTGGAACATATGGGAGTAGACGGTCCCTCAGATACACCAGCCCCAGACCAAACAAGGCCTTGAAGGTCAAAACCATCACTTTAAAGATGATCCAGGGCTTAATTGGTAGCCAGTGCAGGCGCTGCAAGGTTGGAGTAATATGAAGCCTGGCCGGCACTCCAGCCAGAAGTCGTGCTGCAGCATTCTGCACCAGCTTGAGCTTCCGGATGACTGACAAAGGAAGGCCAATGTAGAGGGCGTTACAGTAGTCTAGCCTTGAGATGACCGTTGCTTGGATTACCGTGGCTAGGTCATTTCCAGAGAGGTAGGGCACCAGCCGCCTAGCCTGCCGTAGGTGGTAGAAGGCAGATCTGCTGACAGCGGAGACCTGGGCCTCCATTGTCAGCAGCGGGTCCAACTGGACCCCCAGACTCTTTACTACAGATGACGGGCATAGTGCCTCACCGTCCAGAGTAGGCAGCTGGAGCTCACATCCCCCCGGTTGGCCCAGCCAAAGGATCTCCGTCTTCGATGGATTCACTCTCAACCCACTGGCTTGCAGCGAACCAGTCACAGATTCAAGGCATTGTTGGAAACAATCGGGTACAGAGTCTGGGCGGCCGTCCATCCTCAGCACAAGCTGGGTGTCATCAGCGTACTGATGGCACTCCAGACCAAAACTCCGTACCAGTTTGGCAAAGGGTCGTATGTAGATGTTGAACAACAAAGGGGAGAGAATGGCTCCCTGAGGCACCCCACAGTTTAAGGAGAGCCTCTCGGAAACCAACCCTCCCCTCTCCACTTGTTGTCCCCGATCCAGGAGAAAGGAGGACAGCCATTTGAGGGCTGTCCCCCTCACCCCCGTCACAGCTAAGCGGTGGGTTAACAATGCATGATCTACTGTATCAAAAGTTGCCATGAGATCTAATAGCACGAGCAGCGCCGATCCCCCTTGATCCAATTGGCATCGGTGCTGGTCTGTGATGGCGACCAGCACAGTCTCTGTCCCATGCCCAATACGGAAACCGGACTGGAAGGGGTCTAGACCAGCTGTGTCATTTAGGAACTGCTGCAGTTGGCCCGCTACTGCCCTCTCAATCACCTTGCCCAGGAACGGAAGGTTCGACACTGGGCGGTAACTGGAGGGAACCACACGATCTAAGTCCGGCTTTTTCAGTAGTGGGCTCACCATTGCCTCTTTCGATCCCCCTTGAACCACTCCTTGTTCAAGGGAGTGGTTAACTATCTTCAACAGGGTGCCACGTAACCCTTCCCAGCAAGATTTAACTAGCCAGGAAGGGCACGGGTTGAGGGAGCAGGTGGTTGGTCTCACTGCAATCATGATCCTATCGACAGCCTCTGCGTCCAATACAGAGAACCGGTCGAGAGTGGGCCCACCGAGTGGCCACGGAGTCTCGAGTTCATTAACTGTATCAACCGTGGCAGGAAGGTCCCGGCGGAGTAGCGAGATCTTGTCTGCGAAAAAGCTCTGAAAGGCCTCAGCTGACGGGGCCGAATCATTTCCATTTGGAACAGTAGGGACTGTCGTTAAGGACCGAATAATGCTAAACAATTTAGCTGGGCGTGAGCTAGCAGACTCTATCAGGGAGGCATGGTAGACTTTTTTAGCCTCCCTGATAGCATCCTCATAAGTTTTTAAAAATTGCTTGTAAGTTGATCTCGTCACTTCGTCACGAAGCTTTCGCCACACACCCTCCAGCCATCTCTTTCCCCGCTTCGTCGCTCGCAATTCCTCGGTAAACCAAGGTGAGCGATTACTTCAGGGTTGGGGGAGGGTGTCTAGGGGCAATCCCATCTAGTGCTTTGGAGAGCCCGACATTCCAGGCCTCCACCAGCAGTTCGACTGAGTCGCTGACAGGATCCAAATCCCTTAGAGCATTCAGGAACCGTGTCGGTTCCATAAGTCTCTTTGGGCGAACCCAAATTGGAGATGACAACTCTTGCAGGAAGACTTCATCGCCCTCCTGAAGTCAGGTCTCAGTGATATCGATCAGGTCAGCATTTCTATCCACGAGGAAGTGTTGCACTCTAGACCTAGGATCCCTCAGTAACCCACCACAGAGCAGCTGTGATTAAATGCTTTATTTAGAATAGGTGAATAGAAGGGAAGAGATGAAAGATAGTCCACTGATGCCCCCAGCATCCAAGTATTACAAGGCAATAGTCTCTAAAGAGTTCAAAGATCCAATAACTGAAGAAATAGTCTTGATGCCCTAATGGGCTAAAATCCAGGATAAGTCCTTGGCAAACAATGGCTTGGCTGAATACTTGAGTACGGTGACTTGGAGGCTCGACGGCTTAGTCCTAGACTTAGACTCCGTGGACTTGGCAAGGGGAGCTGAACGTTGGCGCGAGATGCGGAGCGCCAACAGGACCCAACTTAAATAGGTTTCCTAATGCTTTGATCTTGGATACGTTGACTGCATCGTAACTCTTTCCCAGGAACCGTTTGAGGGCCTGACTTTCTCACACCCCCCGAAGGAGGCAAATATGTCAGCTCGTTAGTGGTTGCACCTGGAGAAAAGGGAGGAAGCGAGGCTTTGCGTTCCCAGCGCCCCTTATCAGGCTGAGAGGAAAGAATGCTAAGCTTGGCCTTGACTGCTGGTTGACCGAGAGGCCTCTGCAATGGTTCCCTCTCAAGCTTGGCTTGTAACTTGGATTTAACATGGCTTCTGTCTGGCTTTGCCATGGAGTCAGGCTGAGGCATGACAGGAAGTCCCTAATGGTCGCAATCTTATTCCTGATTGATCTAGCATTCATTAGTACCAGAGAAGGAGGGGAGGAATTAGGAAACCTGTCACAAGTGTGCCTAGGGATAGTACGCAGTTCAGAGGGTGAGTGAGTCTTTACACGGCTCGGCCGACCTCTAGCATTCGGTCTGTGACTACTGTCATACTTCCCGTTTCCAGAGATAACACAGATTCCCTGCCCTGGATCCCCTAGAGTCAAATCAGTTTTCACGTGCCCAATTGCCTGCCCACCTCCTGTAAAGGAGGAGGCAGAGGGCTGATCTTAAAACCACTACACGTGATGTGTCCTGATCGGTTTGGAGCTGGTGTAAAGCTCAGCTCTGCAGCTCTTAGCACAGGGACTGGGGCCTTTTCCAACATCTGGTTGGGAGATCTAGGGCGGTTCAAGGTCCTTGTAAGGCCAGAGTTAGTCAGGGTTGAATCCTGAGGCGTACGGTTCAGAGTCTTTATGAGTTCCAAGTTTTTATTTGGGAGTGCTGGGGGGGGCTATGCCGGTCTGTTGGTTTGTTCTTGGGACCAAAACCCAACCCCGAAAAGACCCTTGGCCTAAATCCTCTAGGCCTTCTCTTCCTTCTGGAACTACTGATTATTTCAGAGCTTTCCCCATAGCTGTTCTTGTGTCCCCGGTTCACTAAATTAGAATTCACCCTGTAGTTGTTGTTTCCCGCCACCACTGGAGTTTGCTGCCTCTGATGGGCAGCTGCAGGTCCATTTTGATCTGTAGATGGTCGTTCCCTTTCCATGGCTTGACAGTGCTCCTGAGTTCCCGAGGCCTTAAACTTCCGAACCAGGAAGGAGGTTGAATATACAGTGTCCTGGCTCTCCAGCAGGGGGCACTGTGATTTCTTCTGCTTGCATCTCTTCTGGTGCCGCTTGCTCCTTTGCAGTTGTTTCTGAGCAGTGGGAGAAGACGGGGGGGGGGGGGTCAGTGGACGCCATTACTGCATCTTCAAGGCCATCCGCCATGATGTCCCGGCCAGCAAGGTACTGGCGAGACCCTGGGGAAAGGGAACGCCGGCGGGGACGCCTCCCCTCAGCTTCGGCCAGGACTTTGGAGATGTCCCATGTAGAGCACTCCTCCACCACTGATCCACCGCCTCCACGTCGGCCACCTCTGACCGACCATGGGCAGTCGCCACAACCCACTCCGAAAGGGCAACTCTCCCCAAATAGACATGCCGCCAGTGCTGGCGATGCTGGGGTCAAGGATTGGGGGCTCGCTACCAATCTTCTGCCAGCCAGGTCCAGGCTCCGCTCCAGGCACCGACCCCGTAAGGTTGCCTCCTTCCCCGTCCCCTCTCTCGGTTCGGTAAGTGTCTTTTCCTGATTCTCCGGGTCTTCCATTTCCCCCCCTCCCCCCCAGACTTCAAGGCAGGGAAGTCCCAGGATTGATCTCAGGCCATATCCAAGGACACCTGCAAGGATGGATCAGGTGTGGGCAGACAAACGTCCGGCTCTCGTCTTCTTGGGGGAGGGGGGCTAGGGACTGGGGGGATTAGGGAAATGAGTTGTAGAAGTAGCTCGCGAAATTTCTCAACTTGGCTTGCCAAGCAGTCAATTTCCTGGAAGAGGAGCGCTAAGGTTGGCTGGTATAGCCCCTTTGGGAGAGGGTCCGACATCGGTCTCTTCTGCGATCTCCGTCTCCTACTGTTAGGCTCAGTGGATTCCAGGGATTCTCTACTGTCTTCTGCCCAAGTGTGCTCCAAAGATGGTTGCCTGGACCTAAAGGTCCGAGGCAGGGAAATCCGTGGTAGAGGGGGGCACTGCCGAAGCGAGGGTTCCGTTTTTGCCCGGCTTGATAAATCTGGCAAGCCACTCTCCCCTGCCAGCCGTAGACTCACCCAATGATCCTGTGGAGCATTCCAATCCAAATTAATCGTTATGGTAGTCCTGTAGGGATCGGCATCAGCCTCTTCAGTATGCTGGAGATCACTCGCAGTTTCCCTCACAATGGAGTAGGGAAGAAGAATCAGGCGACTTCGGCAGGAGCTCCTGTTGTAGCTGCTCCTGTCCCGGCGCCGTCTTGGGACTCTCCCATGGGCTGACAACCTACTAAAAGAAGGAAGCATGCAAACAATCAAATGACATATAGGCCCTCCATTTGATTATGAAATCAACATAATTGCATAGAGTGCCTAAATGCATACATCTTCATGACCTTCTTCATAAAAAAAAACCCATGTTGGCTACACAGATGTTAAAAAAGGGGTGAGACCAAGAGCTGTTTACCTGCAGAAGAAACAACTTAAGAGCATTGGTATTAGCTTCAGTATCTTCTGTCAAGTGCTTCAGATATTTCAATTACAGTATGGCCATCCCATAATTGAAATACTGATAAATTGCAGTCTTGCTTTACATTAGGTTATGTTGACATGGAGCTAAGTAGGGAACACCCATTACCTCAGAATATTGTATGACCACACTGTCCTTTTAAAAGTACACCTTGACAAACCACAACTCATTTAAAGGCTGCAAATTCTCTTTCCATTCATTAAATGCCAGAATTCTCATTCACAAGAAAGACATACTAGCAATTTCCTTGGTTATACTACATGTACTGAAGATACTATATTAACTAATATAAGAAGCAAACTAGACATCTTTTGGGGGAAAGGAAATCCATCTGTCCCTACATTTTCACTGCCAGTTACAGGAACAGTTTTTCCTCTCCATCAGAATTTCCAGTCGATTACATGCATTTTTTCTCCTCATACTTCCAGCTGCAACTAATGCCGTTGTTGCTCAGGGCTTTGAGGAATTCAGTCAGTTACTATTCAAATAAACATGGCCTAATTGACTTCTCTTCAAAGAGATGTGTGAACGGGATCATATTTATGCAGATCTGTCACCCATGCAAAATCTTGTGAGGGCACTTTACATTTATACAAGGGTTACCCCTTTTAAAAAGAGAAAAAAAGTTTACTTTCTTGCTTTGCAGCTAAAAGTGACTCCTGGTGACTAGAAGACATGGTTACCATCTTGATTAATGCAGAATCTTTCAAATTTGATTGTAAATGCTTCCAGAGTGATGAGATAAAGGGCACTTCCAGACAGTGCCAAAACGTGGGATACATATGTAGGATAAATAAACCCAGGACTTCACAGCAGGTCTGCAAGCAGACCTTCCAGTCCTCCTGGGCTTTCTTCCCCCACCAGCCCTTCTGTGTGTCAGGATAAAATGGAGGGCAGATGGGAGACTTCCACCAGATGCTTGAAGAAACTATTCCCTGTATTTTAAAAGCCACAGACATGTATTTAAGATGATAAGACACTATTTTTGATTTAATAACAATTTGTTTAATATTCAGGAACACCGTTCACGCTTTAGGACCAAATGTGATAATTCTTTACTCTACTCACATTTTTTAGCTCAGAAACATGGCTGTGAAGACTTTACAGTCACGGTTTTAGAACGATTGGAACCATATCCCCACATGGATATAAAAAAGAGGTTACTACCTCTTGAGAACAAATGGATAATCAATTTAAAATGTGAAGCACCTCTGGGGCTCAACAATAGGTTATCTCTCACTGAGGTTCTAATTTGATTCCCTACATCTGCTATCAGCTTACTGTTAACCTATATATACCTTGTACTTGTACCGTTTACTTTGTCTGAGATACTGACCCGCAGGCCTATGCTGCGCTGATTACTACGATATGTTTTGACTTCTTTAACCACAAGGTTTGTATGGTGGTCTATTTGACATGTTTTTAGTTCCACATTTGAGAGTTCATGCTGTTTACTTAATCTAATATATTTATTTTAGCTTAAACTTGGGCAACTACTGAGTGTTTGTCTCTTCACTATGGATCTTCCAGTCCCGAAGAAGCCTCTTAAGACGAAACAGATTAGCGCAGGAAACTTCCTGTCCGTCGATCGGCACGGAGCACCATTTTTCTTCTTTTTTTTTTGGTAATATTTTTATTGAACTTTTCATATACGAAGGGGGGGAGGGTAGTAGTGAAGGGACATGTGGAGGTGTAGGGTTGGGTTTATAAGAACTTCCCGAGGGTAACACAAGAATATACATAAGTTGTAAGTCACTATTTTATACAGAACAAAAAGTAAAGTATAGTTTTATGGTTTCGTCTCTGTCCATTATTGTATGTTAGAGGTCGTTTAGGTCTATTGTACATTTGACTTTTTCATTTTTCATATAGTTTATAAGACCTGACCAGACCATTTTATTTTTTTTGTCATTTAAATTTTGGGTTATGGCTTCCATCTGGATCAAATCTAGTACTTTCAATAACCATTCTTCTGTCTCCGGGATGGTGTCCTTTTTCCAGTGGCGTGCCAATACTATCCGGCTAACAGCGCTGAGTAGGAAGAATATTCTTTCCTGATTTTTGTTTAGTACTGGGTTGGATATTCCCAGAAGACAATACTTGAGAATTTGACTTTAAGTATCTTTTGCATTTCCTTATGGATGGTTGTCCAGTACTTGACAGAGTATTTACATTTCCACCATTGATGAATATATGTTCCTGTTTCCTTTTTGCACTTCCAGCACACATTAGAGTTTTTAAAATTAAATTGTGCTAATCTTGTTGGGTGCAGAGGCCACCGAAATTGCATCTTCAACCAGTTTTCGGCAATGTCTGCTGTTGCACTATATTTCAATTTGTCGGACCATATTTCCTTCCATTGTCTTATTAGTATAGAGTGGCCCAGATCTTGGGCCCATTTCGTGTGGCAGTTTTTGACTTGTTCATCTGCATTTTCCCTCCTCAACAATTGTTTATAAAGATGCGGATATTTTTCTTGTTATTGTTGATTATCTGTTCCCAGAAGGCCTCTGCCATAAAGCCTGCAGGTTTTTTTGTCGGTTTTATAGCTTTGGAAGATCTGGTGGTGTTGGAACCAAGATATATTGTATCCTTCTTCTTTCAGTTCCTCAATTGTCTTCAGTTCGCAGTTTCCTGGTGGTTGTCTTAAGATTTGTTTGTATGTTAGCCAACTTGTTCCCGCTAGCTCTTTCTTATAAAAAGCTTCCAGCGGTGATATCCAGAGGGGGGTGGTGCTGAAGAAGCCTGTCTTATATTTCTCCCATGTTTTAATTAGAGCGGCTCTTATGTAGTGATGGCTGAAGTTTTTCTCGACCTTTCTTCTGTCGTACCAAAGGTACGCGTGCCAGCCTGCCCGGAGGTCGTGGCCTTCTAGAGCTAACATATTTTGATTCCTTAATGAGACCCATTCTTTAATGGCAGTCAAGTTGCAAGCCTCATAGTATAGCTTGAAGTTTGGGAGGCCAAACCCTCCTCTCTTTTTCTCGTCCGTCATTGATTTCAAGCTTATTCTGGGTTGCTTGTTTTTCCATATGAATCTCCTTATCTCTTTGTTCCATTTATTGAACATGTGGTCGTTTCTTAAAATTGGTATGTTTTGGAATAAGAAAAGGAGTTTCGGCAGGACTGACATTTTCACTGTCGCCACCCTTCCCAGGAGCGAAAAGTTTTGGTACTTCTATTTTTCCAGATCCTTTTGGATCATTTTCCATTGGAATTCATAATTATTCTTTAACAATTGTATATTGTTTGAAGTGATGTAAATTCCTAGGTATTTAATTTTTTCTCGATTTGTAAACCGGATTTACTTTGTAGCATTTCTTTTTCTTTTGCACTTAAATGTTTTGTTAGAACTTTTGATTTGTTCTTGTTTAATTTGAATTCTGCCACCGCCCCGAATCCTTCTAGTTTGTTTAGCCACTTCCCTATACTGGGTAGGGGGTCTTCAATTATACAGACCATATCATCCGCATAAACCCTGCATTTATACTTATGTGTTAGGACCTGAGTACCTCTTAAATTTTGATCCTGATTGATATCTCTAACTAGTGTCTCCATCACCATTATGAAGAGCAATGGTGAAAGGGGGCAGCCCTGTCTCACTCCTCTTTGGATTTGGATGCTTTTATTGTTTACTTGGCCATTTATCAACAGAGTTGCCTCCTGAGTTTTGTATAGGGCATCTATGGTGTTACAAAAATGATATCCCATATCTAGCTCTCTCGTCAGTCTTTTTAGGAAGTCCCAACTAACTTTGTCGAAGGCCTTTTCGGCATCAATAAATAATAAGGCCAGCTTTTTTTCGTTATGTTTCTCGTAGTACTCCAGGACATCCTTTATGGTTCTAGTATTAGACTTAATGTGTCTATCCTGTAGAAATCCATTATGTTCAGGCGATATCCATTTTTCAGGAAGGATTTGAGTCTCTCGGCCATGATCGTGGCGAATATCTTGTAGTCTGTGTTTAAAAGGCTAATGGGCCTATAGTTTTTGGTGTCAGTATCATCAGTGTTTCCTTAATGTATTAATATAATATTTGCTTTCTCCCAGGTCTTTGGTATTTGTTTTGTTTCTCTTATACCATTAAAGATGTCAGTCAGAATGGGAGATGTTTCCTCTTTAAATGTCTTATAAAAGAGGGCTGAGTAGCCATCTGGCCCCGGGGCCTGGCTAGACCCCTTCCAGTCCGGCTTCCGTTCGGGCCATGGGACAGAGACTGTCCTGGTCTCCATCACAGACCTGCTCCATTGCCATTTGGACCGAGGCGGATCGGCGCTGCTCGTGTTATTGGACCTCACGGCAGCGTTTGATACTGTCAATTACCAACTTTTGACACACCGCCTGGCGGTGGCGGGGGTGAGGGGGACAGCCCTCAACTAGCTGTCCTCCTTCCTCCAAAACCGCCTGCAGCGAGTGAAGTGGGGAGGGGTGGTCTCCGAGGGCTCCCCCTTACATTGTGGAGTCCCTCAGGGGGCCATTCTCTCCCCGCTGTTATTTAACATCAACATGCGACCACTCGCCCAATTGGTACGGAGTTTTGGGCTGGAATGTCAACAGTACACTGATGACACCCAGCTCATTCTGAGGATGGACACCGGGGTGGACTCTGTACCTGATAATTTCCATCTCTGCCTGGAAGCCGTAACTGGATGGCTGCGAGCCAGTAAGTTGAAGGTGTACCCGGCAAAGACGGAGATCTTGTGGCTGGGTCGCCCGGGGGAGGGGGGTAGAGACCTAGTTGCTCTTCGCCCACAACTGTCAGTAAAGAGCCTAGGGGTCCGGCTGGACGCCCAGCTGTCTATGGAGGCGCAGATTGCCTGTGCCTGCAAGATAGCTTTCTACCACCTACGACAGGCAAAACGTCTGGTTCCTTACCTCTCCCGCTGCGACCTGGCCACGGTGATCCAAGCCACGGTCATCTCGAGGCTCAATTACTGTAATGCACTACCCTTGTCGGCGATCCGGAAACTCAAGCTGGTGCAGAACCCTGCAGCATGTCTGCTCTCAGGAGCATCAAGATCTGCCCACGTGACTCCACTCTTGAGCGAGCAGCACTGGCTTCCAATTGAATTCCGGGTCACTTTCAAGGTGTTAGTTTTAACTTTCAAGGCCTTATATGGTTTGGGGCCAGTGTACCTGAGGGAGCGGCTTACCCCTTATGTGCCCAGGAGATCACTGCGCTCAGAGGGGCTCAATCTATTGGATGTGCCGGGCATTAAGGTCTATAGACTTGCTAGCACGCGGCAGAGGGCGTTTGCCATAGCCGCGCCAACCCTGTGGAACACCCTCCCTGAAGAGCTGCGAGCCATCCGGGACTTAATGCCGTTCTGCAGAGCCGTAAAGACCTGGCTATTCAGACAGGCATTTGGTCCATAATCACTGCCGTGTTATCAGCATCCTGTTGTGTCGCTGTCAGCATATTCCTACTGCCATCGCAGTTCTGCTGAAATTTGATTTTAACTGGGGGTTTTAATCTGGTTTTATTGCATTTTGTGTGTTTATCTGTTTTTAACTCTGTAAACCGTTCTGGGCTCCAGAGAGAGCGGTATATTAAGTCGAACGAATAAAATAAAATAAATAAATAAATAAATACTCTTGAGTGCTTTTATACCTTTAATTGTTTCTGCGGGGCTTATCTCCCTATTTAGTATCTCCCTCTATACTTCTGATAGCTTGGGCATATTTAACTTGCTTAGGTATTCTACTATTGAGTCCTTGGATATTTGTTCTTTTCGATATAAGTCTTGATAAAATTTATGGAAAGCCTTTATGATCTTATTTTCTGTGAGCAACTTCCCGTCCGACTTTATTTTAGTAATTACCCTTCTATTCTTTTTTTCCTTTAATTTTTTTGCTAGCCAGTTACCAATTTTGTTAGCTTTTTGGTAATGATTAACTCTGATGTATTTCATTTGCTTCTCTAAATTTTCAGTCTGCAATAATTGAAATTGTGCTTTACTGAATTTCAGATCTTTTAGGGCTTTTTCGTTTAGGTGATTCTTTTTCAATACTGATTCTGCCTTGTTTATATTTGTTATGACTTCTTGAAGAGTTCAGTTTATTTGTTTATTTATCCTACTGTTAAGTTGGATGAGATTGCCCCGCATCACAGCTTTTAAGGCCTCCCATTGAATTATTTTACTGGTTTCCTCACCTCTATTTAATTCTAGATATTCCACTATCTGTTTCTTTAGTGTCTCTATGTCTTTATCTTTTCTGAGTAGTCTGTCCCTTAACTTCCATCTATATTGTATTTTATTGCCCTTTATATGTATAGCTATAGCATTGTGGTCAGAGAAGAGACTGGCAAGGATATTAATTTTCCCAACTTTAATAGTTCTTGTAACCCACACCATATCTATTCTGGTCCACACTTTGTGCCTTCCCGAAAAGAAGGTGAAGTCTTTTTCTGTGGGATTTCTGTGTCTCCATATGTCTAGTACCTTCAAGTCTTCCAATGTCCCCATAAATTGTTTTGGGAGTTGACTTGCTTTGTTTTGCCTTTTGGCTTTTCCAGTTTCCTTACTTGTTTTATCTAGTTTCGAGTCCAAGAGTCTGTTGAAGTCCCCCAGAATTATTAGTTCTTCGTAACACTGATTTTCAATTTGCTTTTTCACTTCCTTAATAAAGTTTATTTTTGGTCCGTTTGGACAGTAAATGTTGCAGACTAGGACTTTTTGATTTGATGTTTCTAAAATTACCCCCAAGTATCTTCCCTCTGGGTTCTTGAATGCTAGTTTAGAGTTTAGCTTCTGTTTGACATAGATTGCTACCCCCCTTTTTTTCTCACCAGGGGTATCAATGAGAAGACACCTGAAGAGGATAAGGAAATTTTCTCATGAGAATTATCAAATCGCAGTAACACAAGACATCACCGAAAAAGACATCCCGAACCCAACGCAACGCAATGACAACGCTGAGGATCTTCTCGAATAATGTCAACGAGCTTAACTCCCCGAATAAACGTAAAAGAGTCACAGAATATCTACGTAAAGAGAACTACGAGATAATAACTATCCAAGAAACCCACATTGCAAATCGCCATGCGAAGTATTTAAAACAGCCAAAATTGGGTGATGTATACCAGGGCTGTCCAACTGCCGGCCCTGCAGGTGTTTTGGACTTTAACTCCCAGAAATTCTAGCCAGTTTACCAGCTGATAGGATTTCTGGGATTTGAAGTCCAAAACACCCGCAGGGCCGGCAGTTGGACAGCCCTGATGTATACCATGCATCATGCGAAAAGGAGCACCATATTTCTTTCTATTGGATTTGCAAACAGAAACTATTTTTGTTCTTTTGGACTGTACTATGATCATCTTGAAAGGACTTGATTGACTTTGAATGCTCCTCCTACCTTCGTTGTGAGTAAAAACACAGGCAATTAGCCGCGATTGATATATTATGGACTATTTTCCTCCCGTTTAGCCTAGTTGTGATTTACTGTATATATGATGAACATATTGATGAAAATACATTGATTTTGGCATAACATATACTGTTGAAATTGCTACATTGAATTCTACTGCTGGTTTCAGCTCTTTTTGTTTTGTATTGTATTTGCAGGACTAGTTGGTTTTACCTTGTGAGAAAATCACACGTCAGGAGGAGGAGGGAAATCCTGGGCATTGTACTTTGGTGATAACTTTTGGTAGAGAAAGCTAAAGACTATGTAAGACCACGGTTTTCGTTATTCTGTAGCATTGAGTCAGGGCAGGTAAAGTAGTGTCAACAGTGTAAATGCACCCTTGGACTCTGGAATGGAGACTAGGGCTACTGGGTAACCTTGAACAAGCCACATTCCTTCAGGCTTAGAGAAAGGCCAAGGCAAATCCCCTTTGAACAAATCTCTATGGTAGACTTGCTTTAGGGATGCCCTAAGTCTGAAATGACAAGAAACAAATTATTTAATGCAGAGTAGCAACACAAATATCTCCAACCCAGTGACAGACTGCCCATTTCCAATCACATTTTTAAAACACATGTTCAAGTAATCTAGAGGTTTCAAAGGGAGAAGTGAATTCAAGGTCTAACATTTTGGGCAAAAGCCATGTGTTGTTTTAAGGTCTAATTTTCCCTTAGGAAGAATTTTGCAGATGCTTAGAAGACAATCACCTGTGCTATAATAAAATAGCAGCAATGAAAATGTGCTCTTCTCCTTCAGTTGCTGCACATGTGCATGGAGAAACGGGAAAGAAAGGAGGACACATGGGCATTCATAGTTCATGAATGAGAATGGTAGTTGCACAGGTGTATAACATCTTTTAGAGAGTTGAACATCACATTTGTCATTACCAAAATAATTTATGCATGTTATCAAAACAAGACACGACCCTTTCCCATTGGAAACATTTGTATTCAGAGCTGTTTCCTTCCACCTTTCATTAAATTAACTCACTACTTCTTTCTATAACAGCAACATCTGGACATTCTCCACTTTTCATACATACTTGGAGAAAGAAGAAAGATTTCTTCTCCTGTTACAGACAAAGCAAGTGTGTTTGGCTATTATATATATATATATATATATATATATATATATATATATATATATCACATCACACATACACTTTAGTGTTTTAATTAACTGAAGAAAAGCAATATGCAAGGAAAGAACAATAGATATTCAACATATTGGGAATAATAGTTATTGCTCATCCTGATTAAATGTATATTACAGTATATATCTTTTATCTTCAAACTTTTTTTGGTGGGATGGAATTTTTTTCCCTTTTTAATTTTTAATGAAGATTACAATTTGTAGAACCACTTCGTTGGATTTATTTCTAGCTCCACCAAATATCGTGTGACTTTTAATTGTTTTTGCTCATGAGAACAAATAAATAATTTCTCTGCAACTAAACTTCTCTACTGGAAGTTCAGACATGAGCTTCCATTTTTTACTAGTGTGATATCATTTAGCAAGTACAGAATGGACAAAAATGTCACCCAACAGATGTTCTCTTAAGAATTTGCTCCATACTTGTCCCGTATAAATCCCAGAGATCACTACACCCAGAAGATCAAGATCTGTTAGAGGTTCCCAGTTGTAAAGCTTTTCGCCTGACAGCGACTAGGCGCAGGGCTTTCTCGGTTATTGCTCCATCACTATAGAATGCCCTTCCTTCAGAAACTGTAAATATTTCCTAGACATATATTCTGTTATTCTCAGCAAATATGTGTAGGATTGTTCCATTAACGTATCTGTCCCTTTTTTGGAATTTATTTAGATTAATCAGAGTGTGCTGTGCATGTGTTTAACCATGTAGTATACATATAATTTGTCACGTGCTGTATTTCATTCTTATTTTGTCTCATTCCGTAAAAGTCCAAACACATGAACCTCCAGATGATCAGTCAAAGATTTTTTGCTGCCTGAAATAGAAAACAGTGCCCTGCACATGTGTCAAAATGAAGAATATCCAAATCCAGGCAAATTATTTTGACACTTCAAGGAGAAAATCCTACTAGCCCTGAGAATATAAATGTAAGAATAATATAGTAAATAACACATTTACTGTCCTTTTATGACACAGTATGCCATGAATCCTGTTGTTACAAATATAGTAGACTCATTGAATAGACTACATTTTACACCATTGAGTCAAAAAGCTTGAATTTTGATTAACCAACATGTCAGTGGGAAAATGAAAGCATTTCAGTTTTTAATCCATACTTTAAAGGAACTCTCCCAGATTCCAGAAGTATTTTGGGGAGGCTAAGGATCCATCTACATATGTATTACATTATATGTAAATATGTATTACCTATTATAATGTATTACAATAGAATAATAATATATTATAATTATATATTTTATAGTACATGCAATTTAAGACTGATTGTACATGTCTTTATAATTTATAGTACATGTATTTATAAATGCCATAAATAAATAAATACATACATAAATAAGTCACAAACTCCACATGATGCACAAGGATTTCTGCTTCTTGACATATGGTAAAGCCAGTTAATAAGATTTTGTCCCACATTAAGTAACATAAAGGAATGTTCTGGAGCTTCCCTGAAACTCCAAAGCAGTTCCAGGTGCAGACAATCTACATTCCCTACCCTCCACAACTCAGGGAAAAAAGGATGACACTTAGTTATTTTCTGTTACCAAAGTAGCAGGTATGGAGCTTCAAAGAGCCCCTGGCCATCACTAGACACTTTTTGCCAAAGTAAAGGTGCTTATATAAGAGAGGAGAGGGATCTCCCCACTCATCATAGAAACATATTTTCTGGCATTGGTAAAGAAACCCAGTGATGGTGACGAACTCCCTGGAGCTCTGCAGTTGCAACTGTAATGACAAAACAAAAGCAAAGGTAAAGCTGGGCCAAACTGGGTTCAGACTGACTGGACCATTAGGACTCTGCTCCCAACACTTCTGCAGTTTGAGAGTGTTCCACAGCCAAGGGGCACCATTGCTGTACTCCAGAGCAGAATCATCTCCGCACCAGCTGGGTAAAATCAGCAAACAGTTTATTTTGGAGTATATGTATTCAAAGCAGTAAAAAGTAATCCACAGTAAAAGTAATCCAATTTACTTCAACAGATACAAAGGAAGACGGGAACAAAGGGTCCAAGGAAATCAATGAAACTAGGCACTTGAATCCATGAACCATACAGAAGCATATCCCATAGGCAAAACATGAACTAGGCAGACCTTGATACATGAAATTTGGTATCATCCCAACGTTGCCTCAACAGAAGCAATCGTCTCTCACAAATCATTATAAACTCTTCCCTGACTCCAAAACTACTAGGAACTGATTCTTTCTTAGTTTTGATTTACTATCTATCTTTTGTTGAATCCGAGCTGAGCGTCTTAATTGCTGCCCGGACTGCCTCTGTTTACTACAACTTCTTTTCCTGTTCAAGGTCTTGCTCACATTAACTTCTACACTTGATACATCAAAATCAGCTTAATTCTCAGATAACTGACCAGGGAACTGCAGCAAAAGGACTTTCCCAGGCATGCAACTTCAGACTTGGAGGTACTGTTTTACAGTGGCTCCAGTTCTTCCTGGAGGACTGTTCCCAGAAGGTGTTGTTGGGGGACACCTGCTCGGCCCTGCAGCCTTTGTCTTGTGGGGTTCCGTAGGTCTCGATATTGTCTCCCATGTTGTTTAACATCAACATGAAGCCACTGGAAGAGAT
Organism: Anolis apletophallus; assembly: GCA_030556195.1. Lineage (NCBI taxonomy): Eukaryota > Metazoa > Chordata > Lepidosauria > Squamata > Anolidae > Anolis > Anolis apletophallus. The sequence continues at coordinate 51,324,547 of JARBWK010000009.1, read as the reverse complement.
CGAAGTTTTGGAGTTCGATGTCATCTGTATGCAGATGATGTTCAACTCTATTATTCCTTTCCACCTGCTACTAAGGAGACTGTTTAGGTCCTGAACTGATGCTTGGCTGCTGTGACGCTCTGGATGAGGGTGTTGTGCACACCAAACTATTCCCACGGTAGTGGCAAAACAAGATCTATATTCAAAGTCAATATTTACATCATATTGGTTAGTCCCAACTAGAGTAGACCCACTGAATTGATTGTACATCAACATACAAGCTAATCTTATTGATTAAATTACTCTAGTTAATGCTAACAATATGATTCAGGCCATCGTCTTTTAGATGTGGCCCATCCCTTCCTTTATCACCTTTGAAGACTAGATGCACGTGCTTGGCATGTGAAAAGTCATAAGCTTTAATGTTTATTGACAGCAACTTTGGTTCAACAGACAGCCATAATTGAACAGAAGCTGGTGACAGATGTAATACATGTCTGCTTGCATTACAGCACATCCGACTTCAGTCCATGAGCATTAGGCACAACCAAAACAAACCAAATCAAAAGAAATAACAAGCCAATTCCAAGACTGTAGTAGAAAATCATTTTTCTTTACTCATTTTTGAGGATGTGCATTGCTGTCATCACCTTTTGTATTCTCTGTGGTGGACTTCGCATCCCATCTGTTTAGTATGGAATTTCTAAATAAAAACAGGAGGATGCATTTTAAATCAAACACAATCCTTGCCACTATTCCCTCTTTGATAAACTGCATCCTGTGAAGAAAGAGGCAACACAATGATGACTGAACCTCTGCGTCACAAAAGAGAGGTGCAGAGAACTCTGCCAGGCAGGCAGTCCTTACTGAGGAAAAAAAAGGAAAGAAAGAGTGGAAGAAAAGATGAATATCCATCCTAATGTCAGTGCTCCAAGCCCTCGAGGTTTTATACGACTTATAGTAACTTAAATTGAGGTGTTATAGGCCTTTTAGTAACTTAATTCAGCTGCATTTGGAATAACCTATACAATATATGATGTCAGGCTTCTTCTATCAGCTGGAATTGCATCAGATTTTGGATTAGTCAATTGTCAATAATCTACAACCATGAGGAATCAGGGACTGGATCAGATCTAGAGAGACTTTCAGTTGTGGCCCAGGGCCCTTCCACACAGCCCTATATCCCAGAATATCAAGGCAGAAAATCCCACAATATCTGCTTTGAACTCAGATAATGTGGGATTTTCTGCCTTGATATTCTGGGATATAGGGCTGTGTGAAGGGCCCCCAGCAAGCTCAATTCTGACACTCCTTACTCTGATAGACAGTATGTGCCAACCATTTAGACAAAACATGGGGTAATCTATTTTAAAAAAATTATTTTCAGTTGCTGCATTTTCATAGCAAAGACAAGGCTCCACTGGACTGTAAATCACTTAGCATGATTTAGTTACTCTGAGAGCTTGTAAACAAAAGAACTCAGAGAAATGTGCTTGGCCTCAATGAAAAGGAACAGTAAAATATAGATTCATGCACTGTTGCCTTTTCCTCTCAGAAAATAAGCCAAAGCTTTTGCATAAAAGCAACTAATTGTTGCTCTAACAAAAATTCCAATATCTGGGTTGTAGATATCTCCATGCACTCCTTCCAAGTCCCAGTCTGACATTTCATTAAAGTCCCCCTCCTCTTCTCTTATCCCATCACTATATATGGAAGGGCATCCTGAACTTTTCTCAGTAATACATTAGACAAACATATTGCACTGAGATTTTTATTTTGCATCTCAGGATGCAAATATGGTCATATGTCTTCATTGAACACCATGGAGAAATTAGTGAAGTAAGGCCTTTCCACACTACACCAGTTTTTCGCCCAAAATCTGCTTTTTCAACTTTTTTGGGCCAAATAATCTTTTTTAAACCATATAATCTAGTTTAAACCAAATAATCTGAATTCAGATCCCAGAATCCCTGATCAAACAAGATAGCTGAAGTTTGGGAGTTGATGTCCAAAATCATTGGAGGACTAGAGTTTGGGAATCACTTCTCTACACAATTATTCCACTATGGTTTCACTTTATTAATTGATATGGGAACATCATGCAGAATCCTTGATCTTGCAGTTTGGTGAGACTGAAGATTCTAAGTGAATAGTAAATCCCAGGATTCCATAAAGCAAAATATTTCACCGATTAATACTGGGACACATATGACCATGCAATATTCGAATGTGGTCAAGGAGGTTAAAACAAAGAACATACAAACTGGGAGAAACTGCTGTGGTTTATTTTTGCCTGAATTTATCAGGATTATGTTTTGGATGGAGTGATTTTAATTGACGTTTTAATAATTCATGTTTTAATTGTTTGGTTTTAATTGTAATTGTATATTTGATATATTATGTATGGCTTCAAATTGCTGCCTGTTGTAAGGCTGCCTTGAGTCCCCTGTGGGGTGAGAAGAGCGGGGTACAAATAGGATAAATAAAGACATAAAGGCCAAAATTCAATCCCTTCCCCCTTCTTCCCGCCTAACTGGGCTCAGGCACTTTTGCTCTTTGAACTCAGCTTGCAGTACTTGGCTACCATGAGGGAAAGTGGAAGGGAAAAAAAGGAAAAACTGGGGCATATTTAAAGCAGCTTCAAAAATGGAACAATGGAGGATTAATTAGTATCGACTTTACTAAATCAGAACATTAGCACTTAAGTTGGTATCATGGAGCTCTAATTGTGTAGTGTGGAAGGACTCAAGGTTTGGCTCATATATACTTTTTTCTGCAGAGATCATACGTGGGGAATATTTGACATTGCAAATATTTTTATTGAAAATTCCCATAATCCTTTATTCCCATGTTGCAATGCTACATGGGAATGATGAAATCATAGTTCAGAACTTCAAACCAATGATTCTCCATTTCGACAAATTTATAATGTATTTTTGATCTTTTATTTATTTGGTTTTTGAAAGTAGAATAGGGAAAATATATCATTATTCGTGTGTGTATATGTTCAGGAATAGTGACTTTAGAATAACAGCTTGTATTGTAAAAGGTGAAAACAACTGCTGTTATAGTTTTAATGGATCTATGGTAATTACCCCCCAACTGTTACTGTAGTTTGTATGCCTATCCAAAGATGTGAATCCACAGCAGTGATGTTTACTTGTCAGGGAGAAATTCACAGATATATTTTAAATTTTAAATCCATCATTCTAAACAAACACAACAGCAAGAATACATGTAGTCAAAAGTCTCATATGATTAACTTCTTTCTGGAACATCATGTTGAAGACTACCAAGAGGCATTATAGCATAGCCTTCCAGCTAATCTACTTTTAAAAATATGCATGGATATGTTTCATGGCATGTATTTATTTAAATACAACCCCCCACAGAAGAACTACACACAAATATATAAAACTCTTTAACGTCTAGTTTTTCTGGCACAATTGTTTCAGTTCCCCATTTCATAGTAATCCAACTACATTCCCATTTACAGAGTAATTTTCTGAGCATAATTGTGAATTTTCAAGAGTTTAATGTTATGGTTCAAAGTAGCACATAGGACCTTCTACGCCGTCTCAAAACCTGTGACTCATAATGATTTAATGTGAGACATTCAAATAATGTCTCAGGTTAACCTGGGATCAATCTGGGATTCCTCAGTTTACTTTGGGTTAATTTAACATCTTAAGGTAAGGTCTGGATCTTTGCAGGTGCCAGGCCTGTGGGGATTCGACTTCTGGGACTGCTTCCACAATCCCAGGGATCAATCCTCACAGCCATCCTGGTTCTTCTGGCTCCTGGAGCCTGAAGGAGCAGGATGTTACCCACCCCTCAACCCAGTCCCCTGTTTTCCCTTCCAAAACTTACCCAACGGGCCTGCCAGCAGTACAGGCCTCTCCAGATTCCTGATGCACAAAAATAATGCATCAGGTGGTGGGGAGGAGCACCTCCCGACTCATCATTTCTATGTGTTAGGATTCCTCCATTAAGTGGCCTGCATGCTGGAAAGCCCCTAGGGCACGTTTGGAGGGAAACATTGGGGGCTGGATGCCATCCCAGATCAAGCTTTGGTTGACTCAAGGTGGCATCTAGCCACCTTCCAAGTGAAAGCCCAGAGCTTTGGGTTGGGGGTAGGGACAGAAACCTGAGAGGAACTGGGTTAAAAAACAGCTTAGAGGAAGGTCCCAGAGGCTTACATGTGCTTATACTAAGGCACAGAGTGTCACACCTCAAGGGCCTCAGGCATCAGTTTTGCTTGAGCATACCTTCAGCCAGGCCGGCTGTAAGGTATCTTCCAAGCCAGCTTGTTTCCATCCAGAGCCAGCCAGGGCCCCTTTGCCTTCCCGTGTGAAAGTGGTATCAAAAGTATAACATGACCGGGCCAAGGTTACCAGAAGCGTGCCTCCCTGTTCGAGAGGCGCTCCAGAGAGGCCCGAGAAAGACTCCCTTTTGACCATCTGCGAGTCACTAACGAGCTCCACATACCAAGGTAGCTGAGGTAACAAAAACATATAGACAATCATCCATCATGAGATTCTGATGTTCAACGCACTAAATGAGAGACAGTGAACCCTATAATTGCCAGAGACACCCAATGCAAAGTATCTCGTACCAACTGCGCATTGAGGAAGATGTACCAGTGAGGGAAAGGCCACTTTGGGCCTACCTAAGCTTTGCCAGCCAGCCAACATCGGGCTGCCTTGATTATACTTTGGTCCTGTCTGCATCTTGTCTCAGCACTGATCCTGCTTGCACATTGTTCTGGCGTTGAACCTGGAAGGACTCTGTATGCTATTGAACTCTTAAGCTTCCAAAGACTCAGCTCGCTGTTGCTACTCCAGGAGGGAATCCTACCAGAGACTTTCCTTTTGCATCCGGCTTGAGCTCCCTCTGCTATGGGAGCATATTTACCTGCTGATCCTGATTTTTGGCTGCTACTTAAAGGCACTATATTTTGCCTTCAAGCTTTTCCTATTTACCTATTCAATAAAACCCATTGTACCTCAGCTGTTGTGTTGTTTATCCAGGGAGGTCAGGTTCCAAGGGCCCACAGGGGCGATACAGAGCATGGGAAACACACAAGACAAACTCAAACTGTTAACACAACACTATACTTATGATCTCATAGGCATCACTGAAACCTGGCTGGATGATTCCTATTGCTGGAATGTAGACATTGAGGGCTATAACCTCTTTCACAGAAACAGAACAAAGAGGAGAGGAGGGGGAGTAGCCTTATATGTCAAAAACAGTTACGTCGCAGAAGAGATGCAAGATTACAATCCGGGAAACCAGCTTGAAAGCATCTGGATAAGAATCAAGGGAACTAGGACTCAAAACGATTTTGTTGTGGGTGTCTACTACAGACCTCCAAGTCAGGATGAAAAACTCGACGAAGTCTTCTGTCAACAGTTCACAAAACAGGCACAAAAAAGAGATATAGTAGTCATGGACGATTTCAACTATCCTGATATTTGCTGGGAAATAAATTTGCCTTGCTGAAAATTTTATGATCCTGAAGGTATAAGAGGCAACAAGGGGATCGGCTACTCTCAATCTCATCTTAACAAATGCGGAGGACCTGATCAATGCAGTCAAAGTGGTTGGATCCTTAGGGGCACAAGTGACCATGTGCTCCTGCAGTTTGTGATATGAAGGAAAGCTGAAACCAAGACAAATAAAACCTCAGTACAATCAGTGAAACTTGAACATTTGTTTTATTTTTAGAACTGTGCTTATCCTGAACTGATATGCCAAAAATAAAAATGAAGGTTGAGTTTCAATGGAACAGTGTGGGCTCTGAATCCAAATAATATCCCTCATAAAAGACAACTAAATGCAGTATTTGTCAAAATGAACATCCACATTTGTCTTCAGATTTCTGTAATAAAAGAAAATTTAAATCCAACCAATTTCACAGATCCACATGGCGTACATATGAAATGGAGCAATCAAGCAAATAACCAAATATATTATTCATGGATTGAAAAGACTCCTTTTTCAGCTATCTCAACTATTCTCAGATACTGTTATAATGAGTCTGAAGTGCCTAATTGAATCAGACTAATGGTCCATCCAGTCCATTGTTTAGCGTCGAACTGCAGTCATCTCACAAGAAGTATGGGGACTGAACTTACCTATCATGTTGCTGTTTAGTGTGGAGGATCTCATTTAATTCTTATGGCTAACAGTATATATATAATTATGAATCACTTTATACACAAAATGAATAGGGAAATGCTTAGGGAAAATTCAGGCAATGGAATGTATTAGCCACTGAATACCTCATTTTTGCCACGAGAGTATTTCCAAGCCATCAGAACAGCAGTTAAATGTTTATTTTTAAAAATGTGTATGGTTTTTGTGCAAAAGTTGTAAAAGGAGCATCACAAATGGCTTTGTGTTCACATGTAGATCATGGACAACACATTGATGTACAGCATACTGTCCCTTGAAAACTGCACAATGCAGGGGTGTTGTTGTTTTCCTCTCCAGCATCTTAGACATTAAGAGGCACATTTACTGCTTGTGTGGCTTAACTCCAACACAGATTAAAACCCTAAAGCCTTTATTTTTAAAATAGATATTTGCTAAGCATTGCTCTCACTTTTAACTCCATCAGTAAAGTGCAATCAAGAAATGCATACTCTTTGTTTCTCTCCTTCATCTTTCTGCACCTAACTTTAAATTGTTGTTTGCTTGTTTACTCAGTTTATACTTCACCTTTCCTCATAAGACCACAACATTTTTTTCACAAAAAATGATTTTTTCCCATCAATTCTCTCATGTTTTATTTTGGTTTGTGGTTTTTTTTGGTGTTTTTTATTACTATAAATAGAAGTGTAGACTCACAAGGTTGCAGTGCTGGGACTTATTTTCTTAACCCCTTTAGGCTTCCCTGTTCTCTCCAGGCTCATCTGAAATTTTTACAGCAGCTTCAGGTTGGGTGGCTGGATAATCCTAAAAAAAAGTTATAGACTGCAATAAAGTGTTTCACTCTAGGAATAAGAACTATAGAAAGTTTTCTTTATCTTTGTATTTTATACTCAACAGAGATCTGGCATGGTGTATGGTTTGAGTATTGGACTCAGATTTCTCTGAGTCATGGAAATCCACTGAATGACATTGGGAAAGAAGACAAAGCCAACCCTCCTCCTGAACAAAACTTGCTAGGAAACCCCAGTGATAGGTTTGCCTTGGACCATAGGTCAGAAGTGACTTGAAGATGCAAACCAAACACATTTATATGCACATATGTAACACATGCACAGAAAGAGGAAGGAAGGAAGGACTATCAGTAATGCACACATTTTTTTTCACGTTCCATTGAGGCCACGGTTATAGTTTGTTATGGAGATCGTTTTGTCAGGTGAAGTAAACAACAAGGCTCCTGTAAATTTAATCATTGTGTGAGAGGGAATTTCAGCAGGTGAAGCTTGCATAACAAGCAATACCTGTTGAAATACCCTTTTCTGCCTAAATATTGAAGATATAGGCACATTGTTCCTCATTTTATCTGCCAGTCCAATAATAATAACAGTCAAATTGACCAAAAAAAAAAACCAGGAAAAACTCAGCCCTTATCAGGACCTAAAAATCAAACTGCAAAGGCTCTGGTACAGGTATCCCCAGTGGTAATTGGCACACTAGGTGCCAAAAGATCTCAGACAGCATTTGAAAACAATAAACATTGACAAAATCACGATCTGTCAACTGCTTGGATCTGCACGCATTATTCGAAAATACATCACACAGACCTAAATGCTTGGGAAGTGTTGGACTTGTAATTTTGTGATACAAAATCCAGTATATATATATATATATATATATATATATATATATATATATGTATATATATATATACTAGCTGTACCCGGCACGCGTTGCTGTGCCCTATGTAGGTGTTTCGAGGAAGTCTGGGTATGTATGTTGTTGAGATGATGTGAGCATGTGTGTTGTGTGTATATATATGTGTGTGTGTGTATGTGTGTGTGGATATTTGGGGGTAGGTGTGTTTGTGTTTTGGTATGGGTGTGCATGTATATATGTGTGTGTGTGTATGTGTGTGTGGATATTTGGGGGGTATGTGTGTTTGTGTTTTGGTATGTGTGTGGTTGTATATATATTTGTGTGTGTGTATGTGTGTGTGGGTTTTTGGGGGGTATGTGTGTTTGTGTTTTGGTATGTGTGTGTATGTATATATATGTGTGTGTGGATATTTGGGGGGTTTGTGTGTTTGTGTGTTGGTATGTGTGTGTGTGTGTGGATATTTGGGGGGTATGTGTGTATGTGTTTTTGTATGTGTGTGGTTGTATATATATGTGTGTGTGTGTATGTGTGTGTGGTTTTTTGGGGGGTATGTGTGTTTGTGTTTTGGTATGTGTGTGCATGTATATATAGGTGTGTGTGGGTATTTGGGGGTGTGTGTGTTTGGGTTTTTGTATGTGTGTGCATGTATTTGTGCCCTATGTAGGAGATGTGTGGAAGTGTGTGTTTGTAAGGGTAGGTTGTGAGTTGTCAATGTGTTGTGTGTGTGTATATATATGTTTGTGCGTTTGTATGTGTGTGTGTTTGTATGTGTGTGTTTGTGTGTGTTTATGTGTGTCTGTGTATGTATGTGAGTATGTGTTTGTTTGTGTGTCTGTATATATGTGTATGTATGTGTCTGTATGTATGTACCCTTCCCCCCTGTATCTGTCTGTTTCCCCCCCCCTTGTCTGTCTCCCCTCCCCCTCTCTCTCGTTTTCTTCCCCCCCCTCTCTCTCTCTCCCTCCTTTCTCTCTCGCTGCGTGATTCCCCTTCCCCCCCTCTGGATGTCTGTGTCATTCCCCCTCTCTCTTTCCCCTCTGTCTCAGGCCTCCCCTGTCCCTTACCTCCCGCCGTGTTTCCCGCGTTGGCGGCAGGCACGCCTGAAGCAAGGTAAGTCCGGGAGCTTACCTTCTTTCAGGCGCGTCCACCGCAACCGTGTTGGACACGCTGGAGGGTGGGAGGCAGGCCCGGAGATCGGCGCTCCGCCCTCCTCCGTGTCCCCGTGTTTGTGGCGGGGGCGCTGAAAGAAGGTAAGCTCGGGAGCTTACCTTCTTTCAGGTGTTGCCGCTGGAACAGCGGGGGACAGGGCGGAGGGCGGAGCGCCGATCTCCGGGCCTGCCTCCCGCCCTGGCGCGCATGGGTAGCGTCGGAGGCGGCCCGCCCTTTTTTGTCTGCTGCGGAAGTGCGGCGTTTTGGACTACACTTCCCAGAAACCCCGGCATGGCCACTTCCGGGTTTTGCGGAGGTTTCTGGGAAGCGTAGTTTTGCGGCCTAGAGCTGCTGTGGGGCCGGGACGTGTGGTCCATGGCGAGGAGGTGGTTTTGTGGGTTGCCGGGCTGCGAAGGTCCCGGTGAGTGGGGAGAGAGGGTGACGGGATGGGTTGGTGGGTTTGGGGAGGAGGGGGGTGCCTTGTGCGCCTGCGCGGTTGTTCTTCCTGTCTTCTGCGCTCGCGGCCAGCGCAGAACGGGAGTCTATGGGCGGTGTTTGGGGGCTGTTTTTTGGGGGGTTGCAATTTCTTGAGGTGGGTTTTTTTGTGTTATGTCTGTACCTCGTGGTCTGGGGGAATGTGTGTCGTGGGTTTTGTGTTTGGGGGGGTTATGGTTTGGCCGTGCATACCCATCTTTGCACGACCACGTCTCCTTTATATATATATATATATATATATATATATATATATATAAATTTGCTGTGTCATACTGTGTTTTTGTGTCAGTAATATAAGAAGAAGAAGAAGAAGTCTTACTCTCCTCTCCTCATGACTTGAGGCAGGTTACAATATCTCTAAATACACACAACTATCTTAGACCATTCTACAAATTCACACTTTAAAACATATTTCTACAACTGTCACAATCCAGGTGACCTGGGCCCTCTAAATCACTCACACAACACCAGTATTTGATATGCAGTCTTTTTATTGAAGCAAGCAATCCAATAAATGCCAAAAAAGAGTAAAAGGTAAAATGTTGAAAAAAAGCAAAAAATATTCCATAAGAGAAATGTTCCATAAGCCAAAGGCAAAATAAAGGCTGCAAGGTAATCCAGATGAATCAGACAAGCAATGTCCATAAACCCAAAAGCCAGAATATTTCCATAAGCAGAACAAAGTCTTAAATCCAGCATAAAACTCCAAAACTAGGAATACAAGAACAAGGTTTCTTGAGGCCCCATTGGGCCAACAACTTCAGCTCAGAATCCATGGACCTTCAGTTAGCAAAGTTGCCGTGAATCTAAATTTCCCAACGTATGAGCAAAGCTATAAACCCCAAAACTAGATTTTTCTTTCACTCCCCCTAATTGGCATTCAAGCCGCAGCAAGAGCAAAGGCCTTGAATCTACCAATTAACATTCCTTCTATCCGAAGCTTAAACACAGGTGTCTTATCTCCCAACTGCTCTGACTTCAGAGACAAGTTCCCAAGAGAAACTGAACTCCCTTCAGCTACTTTCCAAAAACCCTGCCTTTGCAAATTTCCATCCCCTTGCACTCCAGATCCCACAATCCTTGAACTTACATGCCCAACAACAACATACATTTTAAAATACACAGAACAAAGATTAATCATAAGACACAAGTTTAAAATTTGTGATTAAAACTGCTGGGTAGGCCTGCTGGAAGAGATAGGTCTTTAGATGGTTTTTAAGAGAGATCTTCCAGCTAAATGATGAAAAGGTGGCTGATGAAAAGGTCCTCTGGGTGGTTGTTGCCAGTTGGATTTTGGCAGGCTGAAGCAGATACCCCCCAGAGGACCTCACTGTTTCGGGTGGATTGTATGGGAGAAGGGGAAAGGGGGCCCTGGACCCAAACCACGCAGAGCTGTAAAAATTTATCATGAAACTATGGTCATTTGGCATGCTTCTTCTTCTTATTCCGAAATCCTATTCCCAACACAGAATAATTAGGTGCAAGCCTGAAAGGCCTCTTCCATTACAGTGAATTATTTGGTCATCTGATACAGGTGTGAAGCTTTGTTTTTTTAATAGGACTACTTAATGCTATATCAATATACAGGCAGTCCCCAAGTTATGTACAAGATAGGTTCTGTAGGATTGTTCTTAAGCTGAATTTGTATGCAAGTCAGAACAGGTACACTTTTTCGGTGTAACTCCAGTCTTTGCTGTCTGTGCCCCTGTTCAGGAGATTTTACCTCACTTTCTATGATAATTACATTTTGAAAAAAATGTCTTGTTGTAGAAACAAAGATTGGTGATAAAGTTTAAAGTGGAAATAACTTTTCCCCATGATAAATTTTTCCAGGATGAATTTCCCTTCCTAAGGCTAGATTTCTCTCACTGATGTAACAATGAGTTGTTTGTAAGTCAGATGTTTGTAACTCATGGACTGTCTGTATTTGTAAAGAAATCCAATATTACAAACAATGTTGTGATTGTTTTAATGCCTGACTGTAGCACTTCAGCTCAGAGAAGCACATGGCATTTCCACCTCCTAAATGTACATATTTCTGTCACAAACTAAGGATAACTCTCAATATGTCTGCATAGAATATGTCTGAATAGAATCAAAGTGTTGTTTTCACTATTGGCACCTCTTCCTTAGAGATTTAACCTCTGGAGAACATTTTCCAGAGGACCACAACTCATAATAGGAACCAATTATGAAACAGACTTAAGAAGTTTATCAGTATGGAATAAATGCTACAATAGATGCTCATCTTCCATTTCATCTATTCTTGTCAGATAAGGGTATTTCACTGCCAGATTTTCCATGTTCCTAAGAAGGCACACTGGCCAGGTGGAACCAGTATTTGATTAACAACTTTACAGTCCCTTGAACAGAATTTGGCTTTTTATTTCTACAAAAGCTGCCATGGATATCTACAGCTTTCCCTTCCACTTCCAGAAAGAATGCATGCCAACTGTCTCCTTCCTAGATATGTTGAAATTACACAGGACAGTCCTTTCCCTGATGTACCTTTGTATCAGCATTGTGGTTGGGTTCCCAGGGCTAGAGAAAGATTGGATCTGGTGCAATTCGTCTACTCCCTTCATCAACCCTGCATTCTTTTTGGCTCTTTTGCTGGTAGATCTGAGCTGGCAAAGATAGATTTGTAGTAGATCTCTAAGAACAGCTGGCAGCAAGGATTTCTGTCAGCAGAAGATGATAACATCCTATAGCCAGTCCATGTTTGAGGAAGGAATTCACTGTAAGGTCTCAATGATCTGTTATCAAAGTGAAGCTTAGGTTGTGTTTACATTGGCTGCTAAATACGGGACTAGTGTGTAGCAGAAATGTGGTAGGTTGGAGTCAATGTGGTCCAGCCAGGTGAGATCATGTCTGCCCTGCTGGACCATCATCTCCCAGGCATGTTGCCATTACTGGCCCTATTTGCTGAATTTTTTTCTTCCCTGTTTTTTCTGGCCACATGGTCTCTGCTGGTGTCAGCATAGGGAACCTGTGATGGCCAGGAGGTCACATAGAGCTGGAATGGTGATAACATGAACACAATCTTTCCCCTTTTCTCTGAGCTTACCGGTGGTGGTGCCCCAGATGGATGAATTTGAATCAAAGTTCATCCTGTTGGCCACACTGCCCAGAAGTTGCAAAAATACCCATGAGTTTCAAGAAAACTCTGGAGCATCCCCCAACATCATGGGGACTGCCAGGAGCCAACTCAGAATGTGTGTTGATTTTAATGACCATATAGATCAGCCCTAAATCTATATAATGGCTACCTGTTCAAGAAAGTGGATAATACATATTATTTTTGTTTCTGTTAATATTGTTCTTCTATGTATCTTGTGTTGTTGTGTTGGTATTGTGGGTTTTATTATTAGTCTACTTTATTTTGCAAGCCACACTGGAGTTTTTTTGGGGGAGGGGGGATTATCTAAATTATGGTAATAGATTAAATAGTGATATCTGTACACTTGTTTTTTACTTAAAGGTTGAAACAACAATCCTTCTGATCAACGTAATTCAATGATTTAAGACCAGATGGAAATAAAGAGGGTGTCTGGCTTTTTCAAAACAACTTAAAAAGCTACTCATGTCAAACTACACATCTACTTAACCTTTTTGGAAATTGATTCTGTTATTCCTCTTTTCCCCCTTGAAGCTCCTTTTTTCTTGCTTCATAGGAAATTATGCTAGGGCATGATTGAACTGTTTATTTTTTTTAAAAAAAATAACTGTACTCCTTCGTTGGGTCATTTTGTTCTCTGCCGTTACTTTCATGACAAGTGAGTAGAAACACCACTTCAAAATAAGTGTTTCAACACTGTAGTCCAATGCATGTCTGCTCAGAATCATGCCCCACTGTGTTTAACAGAAATGGCTCCCACCAAAATGTGTATAGCAATGATTCCCAAACTCTGCTCCTTTAGGTCTTTTGGATTTCAGATCTCAGAATCCTTAATCTGTCTGAGGCTTCCAGGAGATAAGTCCAAAACAGTTTGAGGACCAAAATTTAAAATCTTTGGAAGACACTAGAATTAATACATAACTTAATTTCTGGCTTCCTACACCCTTGCATATGAATATAGGACTGTAGCCCCAATATATTCTCAGACACCGAAAACAGTAATACATACTTCTTTACTTTCAGTGTGCTGTGATTTCCTTCATCAGCTGTTTCTAGTCTTCTTGCTTTATAGCAGCAATAACTTGCATGAGACAGATAGAAAAAATAGACTTAGCAATTCAAACTAGAGAATACCGAAAGGATCAGAAACCATGTATATGAATCCATTAAATATTTATACAATCCTTCAGTGATACCATCAGACATTATAAATTCTACATCTTGCTTTTTTATTATAAAGATGGCAATGCAAAAGAGAAAACAACTAAGCCTCATTTTGTGGCATGTCTTTTTAAATAAAAGGAGAAAACGGGTTGGCATTCAAAACTTGGCCATTTTTATCATTGTTTCATAAAATGATTGTAGATGCTCATTCCAAACAGCAAGACCAAACTATAAGTCAAAACAGCACCATAGATAGAAAGAAATGTCAGAGTGTGATTTTCAAATAATTCTGTAATTTGATGTGTGCTTAGGAATGCTTTATATGGTGATGGATGTTCACATGTAGTATTGATAGTAGTTAGTATGTGGGAATAGACAGAAAGATTTGAAATTCAAAAGGGGGATTGTCAGAGTATGATTTTCAAATAATTCTGTAATGCAACCATGGTATACTGCATACTGCATTGTGTAACCAGGCATTTATGGGGTTAAAACAGCAGAAGCAGAGTTCAGGATTGCTTTGACCTTCTGCTGTGTAAACATGCTGATAACAGAGACTGTGCTGCCTGTGTTAGTTGCCATGCTGCTTCTGCTTGGATAAGCAGACAGCTGAATTGCTCTGATGAATGCTTTAATATATTTGCTCACTGTATGAATAAAAGAACTTTCTAAGTTCAGAACCGGCTCAGGATCGTCACTGGTACGCGGACAAGAAATCCGAGCAGATCAATAGTCAGTATTGATCCTTTTGATTAAAAAATCTCCTTAAACCTAACAAACCAAAATGTGCTAGTCTGGGGAAAAGGGAACAACTGTATAATCCAGATAGGGAACTGCTCTTGTCAAAGCTAAAAAATGATATTATGTTGTGTCCAGGAATGAGAATACATGTTTGTTTAATTTTCTGCCACATAATCAAGTTTTTTTCTACCCTGGTTTTGAAAAGATTTGCAATACATTTTGCATTCTTATGAAAATCAGGCTGAGATAAAACATCACCCAACCCTACTTGTTATTTAACCAGTTCAGAACAACCATCTGCGTCCCCAGGTTATGAATAAATTGTTTCCTAGTCTATCTTTCGGTTCAATAAAGACTTCTTAATTCAATGGATTCTTTCTTAAATATAAGCTAGAATAGGAGCCCCTGGTGGCACAATGGGTTAAGCCCTTGCGCGGGCAAGATTGTTGACCGACATGTCAGCAGTTCAAATCTGGGGAGAGTGGATTGAGTTCCTTCTGTCAGCTCCAGCTCCACATGAGAGAAGCCTCCCACAAAGATGGTAAAACATCAAACACCTGGGCATCCCCTGGGAAATATCCTTGCAGACAGCCAATTATCTTACCCGAGAAGCAACTTGCAGTTTCTCAAGTTGCTCCTGACACAAAAAAGAGAGGCTAGAATGAGAATTTTATAATAGTCCCTCGTTCCCTCTGCAACTTCAATAGTGTTTCACATGGTTGAAGGACCCTTCAGAATGACAGCTGACGTGTTACTAGAAGCTTGAGTGGAAAAGGAGGAATTTTGAGTGGGGAGGGCCTTTTTCCATTTATTTATTTATTTATTTATTTATTTATTTATTTATTTATTCCTTCTTGTATTCCGCTCCTCCCAGCAGGCTCGGGGCGGATGACATATAAAATTCGGCAGACATGTAGCATCATGTCGCCGTACAATAAAAACAACATAAAAGTACAACATTGGTCCCGGGATTAAAATTATGACATGCCGTGGCATTCCTGAGCCAGGGTTTCGGAAGATGAGGACATTCGGCTTATTCGCCTAGCCAAAGGCCAGTCTGAACAGGGCGGTCTTGCAGGCCCTGCGAACGGAATGAGCTCCGTGGCGGCTCGGACATCATCTGGGAGAGAGTTCCAGAGTACCGGGGCTGCCACGGAAAAGGCCCTTTGCCTGGTCACGGACAGATGGCAGGTGCGGACCGATGGAACCAGGAGAAGATTAGACTCCCCTGAACGTAGTGATCTCGGGGGTACATATGGGGCAAGGCGGTCCCTCAGGTCCGCAGGCCCTAGGCCGTGTAAGGCCTTAAAGGTTAACACCAACACCTTGAAGGCAACTCGGTACTCAACAGGTAGCCAGTGCAGCTGCCGGAAGGATGGGCGTAATATGCTCCCTTGCCGGCGTTCCGTCAGCAAGCGAGCTGCGGCATTCTGCACTAGCTTGAGTTCCGGATTGTCGCCATGGGAAGGGCAACGTAGAGGGCGTTACAGTAGTCTAATCTCGAGATGACCGTCGCTTGGATCACCGCGGCCAGGTCATCCCTGGAAAGGTAGGGTGCCAGTCGCCTAGCCTGTCGTAGGTGAAAGAATGACACCCTGCTGGCCACGGAGACCTGGGTCTCCATGGCCAGCAGGGGATCCAACTGAACACCTAAGCTCTTAACAACAGGCGACGGATTAAGCCGTTCGCCGTCCAGGGTAGGCAACCGGCACTCCCCCAGGCCGACCAGGCCACAAGATCTCCGTCTTCGACGGATTCACCTTCAGCTGGCTGAAGCCAGAAACAACTTCTGGTTCAAAGAGGTTTTTATATATGAAAGGATAGCATTAGCTATAACCCCCTGCCAAGAAGCAAGAAAATCACATCCAAAGCCTCCAAAGAAGGAGCTTGCCATCCAGCCTCTGTTTAAAAGCCTCCTGTAGTGACTTTACCCTGTAGGCTGGGTTGAAGAGGTAGACATCCATTTTAGGTGTGGTGTTTTGATCAGCGGCCATGTTGGGAGGGCAAAGGGGAGTGGGTAAGTACCCCCTGGGGGCTAGTAACAGGAGCACTCCAAGGATTGGCTGAGATCAGAGCATGGGAGGAGCCAGGCAGAAAGGAGGGAAATCTTGTGAGAGTGTCTGAAGAGAGGGCAGTTTGGGCTTGGCTTCTGACAGTCAGTTAGAGTCAGAATCTCTCTGGGGAGAGAGAGATGAGAGCTTTCTACTCTGTTTCATAGACAGGGGAGAGTCTCTCAGCTAGTCTTCTACATTAGGGGAAGATTAGGGAATCAAGAGAAGAGTTCTCTGGGACTAAAGATCTAGTTGTATAGCTGAGGTTAAGGGCTGCTAGACTAGTCAAAGGAAACCTGAAAGGATTTTCAGGAGCTAACTGAAAAGTTAGGGATTGTTCTCACAGCTAATTGTTAATATTAGTGCGAGGGAAAGGACAGAGTCAGTTTGTCAAGAACTATTCTGTGCCTGAAGTTTATAAGAACCTACTCTAAAGGAACATCTTGAAATAGTGAAACCTGTTCTAGTTTAAAGAAGTTTTTCCTTCCTAAGATTTAGTACATTGTTAGAGTAACCATTTAAGAATCCGCCTCTAAAGAAACCACACGTTTCTGTACCTGTTTGAACCTTTGTTAAAAATAAAACATTCTTTGTTCATCTTTTAACAAAAGCCTAAGAATCTACTTTACTCTCAGAAGTTCAAGTCAGTTTCCACAGTGAGCCTTTAGGCCAGTTTTGGGGGAACCAAAGGGCCAAAGTACTGTCAAATCTCCTCACAGCCTGAGAAAGCCTGGTGCCACTGGGAACTTTGTATTGGGGCTAGTGGCTAGCAAGTTGTTTTAATTTCTCTGGGTGTCCAGAGTAGTGGCAGCTACCTGAAGACATAATTCCTCTTTTAGTGTTTTCCTCCACATTATTGAGGAAAACACTGAAGGGCCCTCCGTGCCCTTCAGAATCTATTAGCTTTTTCGGAAGGCCTGCAAGACCCTATTGTTCCAGTAGGCCTTTGGGTCCTAAAAATTGCTCGGCCTCTCCTGATGTTTTTATGTAGCTATTGTTACTGTTTTAATTCTATGATACAGTTTTAACATGATTTTGTAACTGTTGTTCTATTGTATGTGAGTCGCCCCGAGCCAACCAGGAGTGGCGACAGATAAATTTGAATAAATAAATGAATAAATAAATCATTACTTTAAATTCCTTTACCACAGAGCTGTAAAAAAACAGCTTACGCTACACCTCCAAAGAAGGAGCTTCCACCACACTCTGTGGCAGAGAGTTCCACTGCTGAACAGCTCTCACAGTTAGGATCAGGTGTTTTTATCCAAGGGAGGCTGAGGAAGCGGTCACAGGAGTACACATGGCCTCAGCCAGAGCCCCATCAGATTGCTCTTCCCCAGCCATAACTGAAATAGGTTTTAAGTGAAAAAGTGGCTCTTGTCTAACCTAAGTTTGGCTCATTATTTTATGATAGGTCATCAAATGATATTTAACAAGAATGCTAATAACAATGCACACTCTCATATTTTTACTGAAGTCAAAAGCAGAAAAACCATCATATTTTTTTCTTTTCTTTAAGTCAGTTAAAATAATGACCTAGTGGTAAAAAGCCAACAATGATACCTTATAAATTAACTGAATTGTTTGGCAGACTGCCTTTTTGCAAACATTTGTCACGAGCAATTATCTCTGGACTTTTATGGCTTCTTGTCACATGACTGCTTCTTGTCAAAGTGCTGGTTCAGTCTCCTGCAGCCTTTGTCACTTGCTTCTGAGTGTCATTAGTTGTTGCTGACATGTGATGCTCCTTTCAGTGGACTTCTCATGTTTTCTAGGCAACAGGTAGCTAGTAGACCATGCTAAAATAAAAACCAGTTAGCCTTCAAGAGGCAGCTATATTCTTTCTCCCCACTCCCACTCCTTTCCTCCTCCTTCTCTGACTTATCTTTGAGGACTTGTCCTCCAGGAGAGTGATGATACATTTTAATGTCAAGTAAGATGTAATGGTTTAAAGAAGTGGATGGATGCATTCTGTTGTAAATTTTAATTTTCTTCAGTGAAGCATATAAATCATCCCAAAGGGTAAAAAACTGTATTCTTAGTCTTCCACAGAATAAGCAAAAAAAACACACACCAGAACACTACCATGCTGGTCATATCTCAATAGCATCTGCCATCATGTTCTCAATTAGGGCAGAAGTCTGGGAGTAAAAAAAACAACTTTCTAATCTAGTTTGCCA
The DNA here is from genome assembly GCA_030556195.1 of Anolis apletophallus. Classification (NCBI taxonomy): domain Eukaryota; kingdom Metazoa; phylum Chordata; class Lepidosauria; order Squamata; family Anolidae; genus Anolis; species Anolis apletophallus. The sequence continues at coordinate 51,305,858 of JARBWK010000009.1, read as the reverse complement.
CTTCATATTAATCAGATTAGACATCACAAAGCACACCTTTATTAATTTAGCTGCAACAAAGTGGCCACAAACTAAAAACCTGGTTGATTAAAGTATGTATTCTTTCTGGAAATAAGTAATTTCAGCAGGTTTTTCATCACTGTATGAACATCTTAAAAATGTGGAGATTTGAAAAAATCTTTTAGAGGAAGGGAGAGGAAGATTTCCCATCCCATTAGCTTCATTTCCACCTACCCATGTAGTGACTGGTAAGAGAAGGCGAAAGGAAGAGTAGTCATGGTAGAAGGCTTGCCTATTGCAAGCTGCCATAGCTAGTGCTATGGGATTGTCCTCTCTAACTTTCTGTGCAAGATGATAGGAAGCTAAGCAAAGAAGCTTATCCATTACTGGCTGGTTCATGATATATGGGCCTTGATCAGCTACTTCCCACACCCATGCTCTTCATTGACATGGTTCTGCAATGGTCATGGATGTGTGAAGGGGTAGCTAGTAGGCATGGTTTAGAACCCAAAAATAGGAAATCGAAAATCTAAGGGGGGGGGATTTTTTTTATTAGTAATAGGAAGACTTATAAAAAAATTTCCAAAAATTTCTAAAATGTAACTTAATTACTAACGAATTCTAGATGGGACTCTCCAAATAGGAAGGAGGGAGCAAAGGAGGGAGGGAGGGAGGGGGTATTCTATTCTTGGAAGCAGCAAAAGAAAAGGAGCCCCCCCCTCGCTCCTCGCTGCCTCTCTCACACCCCGATCCCGAGGGAGCGAGGGCCCAAGTTTGCCCAGGCTGGTCATATACCTACATTCCATGCACATGCAATAATACAGCAGTAATAACAATGGGTATAAGAAGAGGTAAAATTCAAACCGAAGTATTCTGACTGGTCCCTCCTCATGCGGTGCAAACGGGCTCTTCTCTGTGAGCTCGGGAAAAGCCAGCGTTTTCTGCTTGGGTGCACACACATACATATTCTTTGGGGGGGATTTGCTGCAGAATCTTCTCTATGAGCCCTGGATTCTGCAGCAAATCCCCCAAGAATATGTATGTGTGTGCTCCCAAGCAGCAAACGCTGGCTTTCCCGGGCTAATTTCCGGGCTAATAAGAGAAGAGCCCGTTTGCACCGCATGAGGAGAGACCAGTCAGAATACTTCAGTTTGAATTTTACCTCTTGTTATTGTTATTAATGCTGTATTATTGCATGTGCATGGAATGTAGGTATGACCAGTTGGATTACTTATAATATTAGGCACTTACAGTAGCATTCATTCTATTATACATTAGGTTGGTTTCTCACCCCAATACTCTTTAATGCTTTAGATCCTGGCAGAGCAGGAGAGGCAGGGAAGCCTGGAAAAATGTAAACAGAGAGGTTTACTCAGACGTCCATCCACAACGGAGGGCCCTTCATCCAAAGTGCCCTCCTTTGCAGATTTACTTCTGAGTAATCCTCTCTGTTTACATTTTTTCCAGGCTTCCAGCCGAAAGAAGGAGCGAGTTTAGGGCTTGCCTTGCCATAATACTTATTGGCAAAGGAGGCGGGAGGGTGATGAGAGAGAAGGAGGGTGCCCCCCCCCTTACGACCTAATAACGACACTTAAGAAAATCCTGGCCCCCGAAGTTCGAAAAAGAAAGTCCACTTCCTGGTTGGCGTTCCAGGTGCGGAAATACTCGAAAGTAGCATTTCTTACGAATTTCTTACGAAACGAATCTTTTTCATAACTTTTTTCTCATGCCTAGTAGCTAGCCAAGTGACGAAGCCTGCCTCTCTTAGCAAGTGCATACCAGTGTGGGCATCTTAGGGAACTCCTATTATTACTCAGCAAATCTTGCATATTTTATTTTATTTTATTATTTCAGTTCTTTCTTGAATTTTCAACTATTTTTGCCATCTCTACCTCAAACCATATGCTAGGAAGAAAACATCCAAACAATATAAGACTGTTTTACTCAGGAAAAAAACCCTCTAGGTATCTTGAAATAACAAAACTAGTTTTTTTAAATGAATCATCTCTTCAAATTTTCATTCTCTCTCTCTCTCTCTCTCTCTCTCTCTCTCTCTCTCCCTCCCTCCCTCCCTCCCTCTCTCCCTCTCCCTCCCTCCCTCCCTCCCTCTCTCTCTCCTTGTCCTTTCTTCCACCCTTAACTTTAGCCCTGTTTTCTCATTAGCCCTGTCCCTTCCCATTTTTTTTAACATTCCTTTCATATTCTTGTGATGAATTTTTGGCAAACTTCTGACATATCAGCAGAGACTGAATAGGAAACAGATTTGACCCTTGCTGGGATCCAAAGGCAAGTGGTATGATCAGAATTTCTGATTCCACGAGTCTCTCTGTCCTCTCATCAATGGGCATCAAAGTACCTTTTGCAGATAGTCAAATATAAATTCAAAGTGCTTGTTCCATTTGAAAAGTGTGGCACAGGTACATTATCTGTGGAAAAATACTGGCATACACACAATGAGATGTCCTGAAAATGAGACTCATGTCTAAATATGAAATTCATTTATGTTTCATATAACGCTTAAAAATAACCTGAAGGTAATAATACATCCAGCATTTTAAAAATCATTTTGTGCATTAATCAAAATTTCTGTACATTGAAGCATCAGCAGGCAAATGTGTCACTATCTTAACTACCCATGTGAACAATTTTGGACTTCGCAATATTTGGAATTTTGGAATTCCAGATAAGGGATGCTCAACCTGTAATATTCAAAAGGTGCCCCATCCTGGACAAGGATATACAGCTCAATATGTCAAGACAGCCTCTTGAAAAACCTTCAACCACTATAATGGTGTTTTACTTCTGGCATAACAGTGCGAGGACAAACATTGTCTTTTGTCTCTGCAATTTGCACAATATAATTCCATGCAATGCTTGTCTCTTTCCCATTTGTCAAGCACGTACAGCAAGTGCAGAAAGAGATGATTATTGATCAAAAAGAGGCAAATAGCCTATCAAGTGCTCTTTAAAAGTCCATTCAGTGAACACAGCAGTAATCTTAGTTTGTGTAAAAATCATTCCTGCTATTTGCACCAGAAATGGTCTTACAAATGTGAACACTTCTCCAAAATGTATGAAAGCTCTCATTATCTCACTGGGCAAGAAGAATGATTTTCTGATTTTTCATTTCCACTTGTAAGAGTGATATAAGCAAGATTCCACATGCTTACTTAATAACCAAAGGAAAAAGCCTAAAAGAAAGAATTGTGAAATATCCTGACTTATACATGGCACCCAATATATTTCCGAATTACAATTTCATCTTCAGAGTCTTTAAAACATGAGAAAATAAATACAAATATGTCAAAATATATATTAAACAATAAACCAAAATGCTGAAGTATATCAGGGTGTGTAACAATAAGAGAGTTTGATCATTTGTATTCCTTGCAGTATAGAGTTTTAATACAAACTTGTATAGCTTGTTCAAAATGCCTTAAAACTAAGATCTATGGCTGTGATAGAATATGTTATAAGAAAACAGATTGAGTAATCTCTTATGTACTAAGACTTTTTTATTGTACTGTGTTATTATTTAACATTATGACTTATTTTATACATTTAACAGTTTCTAGAGAGAGAATTGGAATTCTGAAACACGTTGAGCATAATAAATAGCTCAGGAAATTGGAGAGTTGTTTCATTTCACTTTGAGTATGCTTTCCTCTCTGATTATTATAAATTAGCACTTTAAATTTTGCTGCTTTATTCTATTTCTTTTTTATATGTACCATGACACCAGGGCATTCTTCCTATAGCACGTCCATATATTCTTCAGCCTTGACAAAGCTCAAAAGAAAGTAATGGCAGCTTATGATTCAAGAAGCATTCATCAAGCTTGTCATTAAAATTCATATCTGAGAGCATCAGTCATTTTGTTCTAAGGCACATACTTTAAAAAAATCACTGGCAGAAAGAGTGATTTTTTATATTGTGGAAATTTGTATAAAATTGTCTCATTCAGCCTTTAAAATATTCCTCAGCAGGCTCTGAGGTTTCATCGATAGTGGAAGAATTCTTACATGCAAATTCCATTGAGTCTAGATTATAAACTCTCACATAGCTCAACTGGGAGTCCATCATCTACTTGGAAACCTATAATTTCTTTATATGTCTGCATGGAATTAACCTTTAATATGGAATAAAATGTCTCTCAGTCTGGGAGATGGGCACTTAATGCTAATAGTAGCATTATACTAACAGAAGGCACTTTTGCTCTTTCAAGGCAGGGCATAGTTTTGCTGTAGTGGTCATGTCTGCGCCTGGAATTTTGGGGAGCCTTCACAACAGTCAATATTTCAGGATAAGAGGGCTGCAAGATTGTGGAGGTTTTGTTACCTGAGGATACTGACAGATATAGTGCCTCTATCCATTATACATATGGAAATGAACTTCACTGTCCATTAATTTTTATTGTAACACTGATGATAGGACTGTGTCATCCAATGAACCTGAGGGCTAAAGATTCGTTTAGGGAATGCAGTCATGTGGATATGAACTCTGTCTTTCAACAAATGAGATTTGTTGAAGAGTTCAATAGGAACAGCAAGAGTTCTTCTATCACCTCCACCCCAATATTTGTTGCTTCCTTCTGCCTAATGTTAGAGCCAGCCCTCAGGGGAGGATTGAAAAAGCAAGATGTCTCATTTTTCATGATTATTAGTGCTTTCTCCTAGAACAAAATCATCATCTATATATCCCAGGGCATTCTCCAAATTGTTTTGGAATTCTACTGATGCAGCTGCTTGAAACAATATATTCTGCTTGTTTTAAAGGATCATACTGAATGGAGAAGTAAACACTAGGAAATATCCCTGGTAAATCAAGGCACCTGGAATATATGGAATGATGGCACTAACCAATTTAAATCTGCTTTAATTTTTCAATAACAGGAGGTGTATCCATAAAGTTGTCACTTTGAGTCTAGATAAGTTGATGTTTCCATTTACTTCTCAGGGCATCAACTATAGGCTAAAAACAGCGCAATGTTGGCCAAAAGCTAATAAAGGGAAGCTCTTCCCATTTACCATTTTAAGTCAAGTTCAGTTTCCTCTACCCCAGAGATGAGCCAAGTGTGGCCCATGGGCCATGTGCAACCCTTAGGACACCTAAGTATAACCTTTGAAACACCTCAAAACCCTATACGATGCTTTTTTTCTCCAATTCAACCCAAATCTGGACAAATTGCACTACTTTGCTTCCCTTCACCCTTTCATTTTCGGTAAGGGCAAAGGGGCTTCCGGTTTCCTTAAAAACTTTGAAATTGCTTCAAAAAGCAAATCTTTCCATATGTATTCCGAATTACGAAGATTCAAACAGAATTTAACCATGTCTAGTATGTACATCCTGTTTTTTCACTCCCAAAGGTGCCATAAATTTGCATTTAGGATTATAAATTTGAATTTGGGATCCTTGTAATTTAACAAATTTTAAATGTTAAATGTTGAAATACAGTGACCATATGAAGCAAATTGGACATGCCTTCCAAACCATGAAAGACAATCCAATATTTCACATTGACAAAGATAGCAGCAGATGAAGTAGAATATAATTTTGGAATATTGGATGTGGTTGGCAAGCTGCTGGCTACACACACTAGCATAATACTCATATATTTCTTTTTTGATCACTGTTGAGGGAGAGATTCATAACCTCCTTTACACAACAAAAGTTTCCAAAAACTATTCTTTTTAATTGCTGCAAAGCCTATAACTGGATACATAGTAATGAGGCATCCTCTCAAGTGTCCTCCAGAGATACTGGAATATTTATTTATTTATTTACTCGGCTTCTATGCCGCCACTCCCTAGTAGGCTCGGGGCGGCTCACAGCCAGAAGGCAAAACAACATACAATATACAAAGACAGTTTAAAATGCAATATAAAATACAAAATAAAACTACACAATAAAACATCATTAAAACACAGTTGGAGTAGTTACAGTGGTCGAGCAATATTAGCATGGCTTGGGAGGCCCAGTAGGCCTATACCTGAAAAGCCAGCCGGAAGAGGTGGGTCTTACATGCCCGCCTAAATGGGAGTAAGTCTGGGATTGCTCGTGTAGCTGCCGGAAGGGCATTCCACAATATCGGCGCTATGACCGAGAAGGCCCTTCAGCGGGTGGCAGTTCTTTTGGCCGCTTTAGCAGAGGGAACGGCTAGCAGGTTGGAATCCTCTGAGCGAAGTGATCTCATAGGGTAGTATGGGGTGAGACGGTCCCTCAGATACGCTGGCCCCAGGCCATATTTATTTATTTATTTATTTATAAATTCGATTTGGTAGACCACTCTCTCTGGAGCCCAGAGCGGTTTACAGCATAAAATCAATAAAACATCAATAAACAGATAAAAGACGTATACCCAAAAGCCCCCCTCCCCACAAATGATCCCGGCAAGCAATAATACGCAGAGGCAATACATGGCAGGACGGTATGTTGGCAGCTGGCAACTAAGGAGGCATCAGTTGGGACCAAATGCCTGCCTATATAGCCAAGTCTTCACAGACTTGCGGAAGGCCAACAAACCCCGTAGTGCTTGTATCTCCTCCGGCAGAGAATTCCAGAGGGTCGGAGCGGCCACTGTAAATGCTCTCTGCCGGGTGCTCGACAGCCTACAGATCTTAATACTAGGGACCTCTAGTAGATTAAGCCCCTCTGAGCGCAGTGATCTTCTGGGTTTGTATGGGGTAAGACGCTCCCTCAAGTACACTGGCCCCAAACCATATAAGGCCTTGAAAGTTAAAACTTTGTGGGGAGGGGGGCTTTTGGGTATACGTCTTTTATCTGTTTATTGATGTTTTATTGATTTTATGCTGTAAACCGCTCTGGGCTCCAGAGAGAGCGGTCTACCAAATCGAATTTATAAATAAATAAATAAATAAATAAATAAATAAATATAAGGCCTTAAAGGTAAGAACCAACACTTTGAAGGTGATCCGGTGCTCAATAGGCAGCCAGTGCAGATCCTGCAAAATAGGTGTTATGTGGCATCCTGCTGGGGAACCAGACAGGAGCCGGGCGGCAGTGTTCTGCACCAGCTTGAGCTTCCGGATCACCGACAAAGGAAGGCCAACGTAAAGAGCGTTATAGTAATCTAGCCTCGAGATGACCGTGGCTTGGATCACCGTGGCCAGGTCAGACCGGGACAGGTAGGGGGCCAGCCTCCTTGCCTGTCGGAGATGAAAGAAGGCGATCTTGCTGACCACAGAGACCTGAGTCTCCATGGCCAGCTGGGAGTCCAAGTGGACCCCCAAGCTCTTCACGGAAGACAATGGGCATAACGCCGCACCGTCCAGGGTCGGAAGCTGGACATCCCCACCGCCCGGGTGACCCGGCCACAAGATCTCCGTCTTCGCCGGATTCACCCTCAACCTACTGGCTCGCAGCCATCCAGTAATGGCTTCGAGGCAGCGCTGGAAATTATCGGGGACGGGTCCAGACCTGTCCTCCATCCTCAGAATGAGCTGGGTGTCATCAGCGTACTGATGACACTCAAGCCCATAACTCCGCACCAGCTGTGCAAGCGGCTGCATGTAGATGTTAAATAATAGAGGGGAAAGAATGGCCCCCTGCGGAACTCCACAAACTAATGTGGAGCCCTCGGAGACCACTCCACCCCTCCTCACACGCTGAGACCACTGGTGGAGAAAGGAGGTCAGCCATTTAATAGCTGTCCCCCTCACTCCAGCCATGGCCAGGCGGTGGATCAAAAGATTGTGGTCGACCGTGTCAAACGCTGCTGTGAGGTCCAATAACACGAGCAGCGCAGACCCGCCTTGGTCGAGCTGGCAGCAGAGTTGGTCTGTGATGGAGACCAGGACCATCTCCGTCCCATGCCCTGAACGGAAGCCGGACTGGAAGGGGTCTAGCCATGTTGCATCATCTAAGAAGGACTGCAACTGCTCCATTACTGCCCTCTCAACTACCTTCCCCAGGTACGAAAGATTCGACACTGGTCGGTAGTTGGAGGGAACTGCCGGATCTAAAGACGGTTTCTTCAGTAATGGAGCTACCATCGCCTCTTTTAAGCACTCTGGAAACACTCCTTGCTCAAGGGAGCTGTTTATGATATTCAACAGAGGCCCACGTAACCCCTCCAGGCAAGATCTAACAAGCCAGGAGGGGCACGGGTCGAGGGAGCAGGTGGTAGGTCTGGTCGCAGCCACAATCTTATCAACATCATCTGCGTCCAGTGGCCGAAACCGGTCAAGGGTGGGCCCGGCGGAGGGCCACGGAGACTCAAGTTCTCTTACTGTATCAACCGTGGCTGGGAGATCCCGGCGGAGGCTCAATATCTTGTCTACAAAAAAGCTCTGGAAAGCACCGGCAGTAAGGGCCTGATCACTGTTTTTTGGGACAGTAGGGACCGTCGTCAAAGACCGAATTACTTTGAACAATTGGGCCGGGCGTGAGCTGGCAGACGCTATCGAGGCGGAGAAATAAGCACTTTTGGCCGCCTTGACAGCACGCTCATAAGCATCTTTAAAAAGCTTATAAGCTGATAATGAGGCTCCGTCACGGAGTTCCCTCCACACGCTCTCCAGCCGTGTCCTTTCCCGCTTCATCGACCTAAGATCTTCTGTATACCAGGGGGATCGATGTTTGCGGGGCCGGAGAGGGCGCCTGGGGGCAATCTCGTCGAGAGCTCTGGCTAATGAGGAGTTCCAGGCTTGGACCTGCTCATCAACTGAGACGCTGATAGACTCCAGATCCCTCAGAGCATTCAGGAACCTTTCGGGTTCCATAAGTCTCCTCGGGCGAACCAATCATATCATGTCATCCTTCTGCACTCTCCTGTAGGTGCAGATCTAGAAATTTGCTGCTCCTGCCTCCACTCCACTACCCATTATATGGTTCTTCTGGGATGATACACCATGCCAAAGGGGTTTTTTGTGGAAGTAAGAATGGGGACTTGGACACAACTTTACAACTTGACTCTAATATAGGATCTTAGCCAATATTTTATTATATTTGATCCCAAGGACAATACTTGATTTAAGAAATGACACGTGTTAGGCAAAGATCACAGCATGTTTTGTCACGGCCCTCAATCCTGTCCTCTCAATTCAAATTAAAATTTAAGAAACTAAGTAATTAGTATCCAATTCCATGTAGCTAATTATTACTCACCTAATTATTTTGTGTAAGTATTCATACATATTAACAGCAATACTATTGGTAGCTTGCATCATTAATTCAAGACAAAGTGGTTTTATAAAAGTATCAGGATATTCCAAAAGTTGAACTATAAAAAGACTTGTAATTAATTATACTAAAAGAAATCATAAGGCAACTCATGAGAGCAATATTTATGGATAAAGCAAAAGGCATTTGCTTCAATGACTCATGTCAATATGTTATACAGCATGCAGCCTAAGAAAATGGATGTGTGTTATTTATATCATTTGTGATTAATGTGCTAACAACGATCAAAGCTGACAAGCGGAGAAGACCAGCCTTTGATTAATTTTTGTATTGAATATGAGCATCTGTTCTTGATGTGTTTTATCTTTCTTGGTTTTTAAATCATAATTGACCAACAGCAAGATTCAGAGGAGTCATGAGAGAAGCTTAGAGCTTACAAAACATAATAACTATATAAAAAAAGACCACAGGATGTATCCAAATCCCAAATACAGTACACTATTCCACAATCAGGATTAAGCAATTGATAAACCAGTTTAGAGTAGCAATTGATAAATAGGGGAGTGCTATTTCGGAAAACCCAGGGCCGTTTTTGGTGCCCTATTTTCAGTCATCCCCCCTCCATTTTCTTGAGGATCTGCCCAAATTTGGGAGAGGGGACATAACGTTTATCGATCAGTCAGTTGGAAGTTACATTTTTGCTCTGGGAAGATCCAACCCCTTGACAGCAATGGAGATACTGTAGAGGCTCCCCTTTTCGTCATTTGTATGGCTATCAGGATGAAAATGGCCACATTTGGAGGACACTTTTACCACTGCAACCCCTCAAATGTTTAGATCATTGAGTTTTAGGAAATTCTTAAAGCTTTTTGGAGGGAAGGAAGGTACAGGACACAGTACAGAAGAAAGATAGGACTGAGGAGGGATTAAATTCTTCTCAAGGGGATTCAAGGAAGTCAGGCTATTCCCTTTCTTCAATAAACTACCCCAATCCCATTTTGACCTTTTTAAAGGTAAAAAATAAAAATGAACATCCCTCTCCAATGGCCTTTCACAGCCCCTCCAAATGCACACTCACCTTCACCTTCCTGGTGGTAAAAAAGGGATTGAAATAAATTAAACTAAGAAAATTAATAAAGTTGTCAAAGGAAAAGATTGGAATTAAGTTCCAAAGCAATCCTAAAGAGCAGCTGGACTGAGATAGAATATGGAGTTAGCTCGTACACAATCTCTCCCTCCCTCCCTGTCTCCCCCCCCTCTCCCCCCCTCTCCCTCTCTGAAGCTGGGATGCCACAGAAAAATGTAGGAGCTCACCCTGGTATATTTAAACCAGCTTGGCAAAAAGACACATTATCTGCTTTCTTGCTGTGATTGGCTCAAGCAAGACTAAGGGAGAACACTGGAACCCCCACATGTGCGCGCATGCGGCCAATGCTACAGTGTTCCTGAAAGCAGCCTATATCGGCCGTCACTTGGTTAATTTCAACCGAATCAATCCAAGCCCTGCCTCCCATTCTGTTTCCAGGAATTCAATTTCTGAAACTGCTGGATTTCCTGGATCCTGTTTTGAAAAATGGCACCATGCACATCCCTATTGAAAAAACAGTGTATAGAAATACACAATGAACTTGACCATATCAAATTGCTATTCCCAATAACAGAAGATTCTATCACCCTCCTGGGCACTTGAGGAGCTCCCTTGATAAACCACACGTTCAGCTGAGGTACAACAGGTTTATTTAGAATAGCTGGTTATAGGAAAGAGACTAGAAATCAGCTAATTGCCCATATAATGGCATGGTAAATTAGCAACAATGTCCAAATAGCAGCAGTTGAATATAGATCCAAGGCAATCAGGATCAAGCAGGATACGAGGTAAAGTCTCTTTAGCAATCAGGAACAAACCAGGAAGGCAAACGGTAGCCCAAGAGGGCTGAGTCCATAAACAGCCAAAGGCTGGCAGGTAAGCTTAGCAGGAAGGCCGCAAGGCCCGTTCAGGAGTCCATGGAGTTGCGATGGTTGGCTGGAGATGGCTTGCCTAGCTCCAACCAGATGGTTATACTCTTCAATCCCTTTGATCTATAGACACGCATTTGCGTCGCAACTTATGGTTCCCAGGATGGACTGCAGCTGCTGTTTAGGTAAACCTCAGAGACGAGATATGTGGACCAATTAGTGCCCCACATCCGTAGAAGGGAGTACATCTTACTGCCGGGCTCCACTGTCTCTGTTTATCCCGGGGAGGAATCGCAACAGCCTTGACTGATTCACCCGGGCAGTTATGCACATAGTTCATTGGGAAAACACAAGCAAGCAGGCTGTAATTTGCAGGGTTCCCTTGGGAAGCAGAGACAGGTTTGAATACTGTTTGAAATCCAACATGGTTGCAGTGTAGTTCAGAGGAAGTATGGGAAACCAAGACCTGTGGTGTGACAGATTCATTGAAACAATGACTGAATGGCAGGTCAACACTTGCTTAAATCCTAATTCAGTAGGACCCATTCAGTTGGGACACACAATTAGATTTCAGCTCCAGAATCCCGCTTGTCAACTTGACCAATGGCTGGGTCAGCTGAGTTTACATAACTATAATCCAAATAGTAGTAATCCTAGCTATGATTGAGGCCAGATTCCTTAAAAGCTAATTGATATGCAATTATTTCCCATAGCATTAAATAGGGAAATCAGATCTTACAAAAATGACATTGACTGTAATGTATATAGTCAGTTTCTATTCAATATATTTTAAAACTGGAGATCTTTCATCCACCTTGAACAGGTTAGCTTTAGGAAAGGGCAAAATACTATTGATTGTTGTCAAGCCATTGGTGCCGATCCTATCAAACATTTATTTGTAGTCTTTGTCACCTTAGCTGCAGGTTTTGACTCAATTGATAGAAAATTGTTTTGGCAGAAGCTGGCAAACTCTAATGTAGATAATCACCAATTGCTTTTAATTAAGGAACTCTCCTCCAACATGATGGCTAGAATAAAAGTGAGTATTGCTTACTCATTAACCTGATGATGTCTGTTGGCCCCATCACTTGTCTATTTATACCTGGATGGCATAGTTACAGCATTGTCTGGGCTATAATATTTTTTGCTTTCTTTTGGGTCAAAAAAGGTTTCTCTTGTTTATACACTGAAGATATGGTTTGAATTTACTAGTTAAAATCTGACAAGGCTGCTCTCTAAGCAAAGTGTGTTTTATTTATTTATTTATTTATTTATTTAAAACCCTGAATATTAACTATTCTAAAAGTAAAGGTGAGGGTGCTCAGAAAAAGGAATTCTCATTTCTGATGGAACATCATTGTGATCAGATTGAACAGTTTCAGAAATGTAAATACTTTGATCATTTTACATAAAAAAACACCCTGTGGTTCTCATATAGAAGCTACTTAGAGCAGTTGCCTTAAGACTAATTGCAGATATCCTTCCATTTTATTCTACTGAGGATTGTCTCATTGTTCCAGCTCTGAAAATATTCCACGGCAGTTACTGCCCAAATTTTGTATGGCACTGCTGTCTAGAGATGGGTTCTTGGGTAGCTAAATTGGAGGCACTTCACAATATATTTATTAAGAAACATTTAATTCCTCCACTTCTATTATATCCCACATTCATTAAAAAATGTAATTACTGGAGAATTTTATAAAATATATCCAGTGAGGGTTTTCCACAAGTTATGTTTTGAATTTCTATTGAACTGAAAAGTTTGGAGTTCCAAGATATTACAAATTGCTTTAGTCGTATCTTATTGCACTTGACAATTTGTCCTATCCTAAATTCACAAGAAAAGCTGTAATGACTCTCCAACATCGGTCAGGAAACAAGCGTAGATAGTAGCACGGTCCAACACGATTTTATTGCAGGTACAAAACTTGTGAAGCTAAAGCAAAGTCCCGCCACCCAAACACACCTTTTATACCCCAACCCCCCTCCCCTTGCCCACGCAATGCCCAAGGAGGGTTGCACCATATCCGGGTGAGTCAGCAGTTCCCATAGTCCAGGGGATATGACCTCATAAGTCTCTGAGTCCGCATATTTAGAACAGCGTCCAATGTCCATGTCCAGAGGAGGTTACCTCACTTCCTCCAGGACTCAGCAGGCATCTGGAAGTTGCATCACTTCCAGTCTGACGCAGCACAGCTTCTCAGGAACTAGAGCAAAGGTCAGCACAGCTCTCACAGAACTGGGACAAAGGTCAATACCACCTCAAGGCAGACTGGGAATCTGAACTTCTTCAAAGCTCAGATTTCCCAGCTCTGACATAATGTCCTTCTCCACCACGTCCTCCCCCTGCAGAAACAAAATACCATTCAATCCTTGGGAGGTAGGGGACCCATGTACCTCTTTAATAAACTACAATGAAATGTAGGGTGAACCTTACCTAACCCCTTTGGCAGAATTAACTTATATGAAACCCTATTTACCACCTGTTCGATCCTAAAGGGGCCAATGTACTTCGGGCTTAATTTCTTCGAAGGCAAACCTAACTTTAAATTCTGAGTGGACAACCACACTAGGTCGCCCTCAGCATACACCTCTCCCTCTTGCCTTCGCCGATCTCCGAACAGCTTATATGACCGTTGCGCTTTCCCCAGGGCTTCAGTCACCTCTTTCCACTCATCCTGTGCTCGCACCTTCCAATCACTCTTCTCCTCTTTCCCTAACTCCAATAACTGAGGCAAAGGGGCCACATCCTGGCCGTAAACTACTTCGAAGGGCGACCTTCCAGTAGAAGAGTGCACTGAACTATTATACGCCATCTCAGCATATGGCAACAAGTCCGACCAATTATTTTGCTCCCTATTACTGAAAATACGCAGATAACCTCCCAAAGATTTCTGCATTCTCTCAACGCCCCCATTGCAGCAAGGATGGTAAGCAGTCGTAAGCCTCCTCTCAGCCCCTAATACCTCCAGAAACCGTTCCCAAAACCGGGCAGTAAACTGTACCCCACGATCACTAAGCACTTGCTCCGGACACCCGTGCAACCTATATACATGCTGTACATACAATTCAGCTAACCTCTCAGCTGAAGGCAAACCTTTTAAAGGGACAAAATGAGCCTGCTTAGAAAACAGATCCAACACTGTCCATATGTAACGATAGCCACGACTAGAGGGCAACTCCCCCACAAAATCAGTACTAACATGCGTCCATGGCCGCACCGGAGAAGCCACTACCTGAATCAAACCCTGTGGCTTAGCAGCGGGAACTTTGCTTCGCGCACAATCCTCACAACTTCCTACATACTCCTTAACTTCTGTCCTCATACCAGGCCACCAATAACGTTTCTTCACATTCAAGAGGGTCTTGGTAACCCCCCAATGGCCTGCAGTCTTATGATCATGATTAAGCCGTAACACTTTCTTCCTCACCCCTTGAGGCACATACACCTTAGTTCCCACAAGCCACAACCCGTTTAACCACTTACACTCCTCCTTATGACTACGCAACCAAACATCTCCTTCATACCCCTTCTGCAACTCTACACACCATTCATCTACAACCTCTTCCTCCTTCTTTACCTCCGTTTTCACTTGAGACCTTGTCTGCACCGCCAGACCCCATTGCTCCTTGGTAAACACCTCCTCTGACCTAGTAACAGAATCCTCCCCCACATGAGGATAACGAGATAAAGCATCTGCCACCACATTCTCCTTTCCTTTGATATGTTGCAACGAAAAATTAAACCGCGCAAAATATTGAGCCCATCTCACCAATTTGGGAGATAGCTTTTGAGGATTCCTTAGATACTGTAAATTCTGATGGTCAGTCAGCACCACAAAGGGAAAAACAGCCCCCTCCAAAAACTGACGCCACGTCCGCAACGCACTCTTCACAGCAAACGCCTCTTTCTCCCACACTGGCCATTTCCTTTCTTGCTCCCCAAACTTTTTAGAAAAATATGCACAGGGTCTCAGGTTCCCCTGTTGATCCTTCTGTAACAACGCTCCTCCGTATGTCCACGCCGAAGCATCGCACTGTACTATAAAAGGCTTTTCCGTATCAGGATGCATGAACAAAGGGCCGCTGGTGAAAGCCTTCTTCAATCTCACAAAAGCTTCCTGACACTCATCTGTCCACCCTAACTTAGAGCCTGGGGACCTAGTCCTCTTAGACTCCCCCTTCCCCTTAGTCTTTAACAACTCCGTAAGAGGAAGAGTTATCGTCGCAAACGCCGGGATGAAAGTGCGATAGAAATTTGCCAAACCCAGGAAAGCCTGCAATTGTCTACGGGTTTGTGGAGCTTCCCAGCTCAACACATCCTCCACTTTAGTCTGATCCATAGCCACGCCACTCTCGCTAATCCAGTAACCCAAAAAATCAATCTGGCTTCTTCCAAACTCACATTTACTCAACTTGACATATAACTTAGCTTGCCTCAATCTTTCCAACACCTCCCGAACCAAATGCACATGCTCATCCTTGGTACGCGCCACAATCACAATATCATCCAAATATACAAACACCCCCTTATATAAAAGGGGGTGCAACACCTCATTTATTAACTGCATGAAAATACCGGGAGCTCCAGCCAATCCGAATGGCATCACGACCCATTCGTACAGCCCGAGGGGACAAGAGAAAGCTGTCTTCCATTGGTCACTTTTCCTCACTCTCACCATATGGAATGTGTCTATCAAATCCAATTTAGTGAAAAATCTACCTCCCCCCAACTGGCCTAACAGATCTTTGATTAGAGGTAAAGGGTAACAATTGGTAGTACTGATGGCATTCAGACCCCGATAATCAATACACAATCGCAACCTCCCATCTTTCTTTTCCCGAAATAACACTGGCGCAGCAATAGGGGACTCGGACCTTTGGATAAACCCTTTCCTTAAATACTCGTCAATCTGCTCCCTTAAAGCTACTTTCTCCTGCACCGTCATAGCATATATCTTGGGCTTAGGCAATACTGCCCCCTCTTTTATACAATCCCAATGAACACTGTACACTTGGGGCACTCACCCCAACACTCTTTGAGTCCATATTGTCGCCTATAGCTGCTTTAGCTGCAGCCACTTTTTTCTGATCCGGCAACTGCTTCTGCCGGCACTGGGATGCAAAATGACCTGTTTGGGAACAAATGAAACAGAGGCCCCTTCCCATCACAGGTTTTTTCATAACACTGGGGCGTCCGTCACTGCTACCACGCCTGGCCTCTCCTCCCCGGAACCGTCCTTCTCCAAAGTTGCGTCCTGGGCCTCTGGACCTTGCCGATTAGAACTTTCGACGTTGCACCTGGGCTAAGATCCCTTCCACACTGCCGGCAAGCTGGATCCATCCGTCCACATCACCCGGATCATCTCGATGTAAACACCATTCCAGGATCTCCCTCCGCAGACCATCCTTGAAAAGCTCCAGCAGCGTTGCCTGGGACCACTCAGCGACCTTACCCGCCAAACTCATAAACTCCTCCGCATACTCCGTCACAGATCGGGGCCCCTGAACCAAGCTGCGCAATGCCTCTTTGGCTTTTATCCTCTCCAAAGGATCACGGAAACGATTTCGGATGGCTTGCAGAAAGGCCCGAACAGTTCTTAAACATGGATCCTTGCGATCATGGCATTGTACGTACCATTCGGTCACTCGTCCCTTGAACACTCCTCCAATGGCACATACTCTACTGCAATCGCTTGGGTATAAATGACCGTAATCCTCCATATGGTCATTTACTGCAGCAATGAAAAAGGCCACCTTGCAAGCTTCTCCTTCAAATTCCACTCGCAAAGGTTCCTTCTTCAACCGCCCTCCAAATTCTTGGGACTGTACTCCCCTCCCTTGGGGAGCCTCCAGCCTCCGAACTCCTCTCCCCATCCCCGCTGGCTGCGGGAGGTTCAGATACACCTTCTCCTGAATGCGGTTCACCGGAACTGGACTTCCCTCTGACACAGGGATCTCTTGGCCTTCCCCCGGAGGAACACCCTCAGTCCACACTCCCGAAGGAGATCTAGGACGCTCATCCGATGGACCGCCGTCCATCCAGGAGTAAAAGGTAAAATCTCCTCCTCCAGGGGCACTCCACATTGAATCCACCGGCTTCCTCCGCGACATCGCTCGGGACATCCTCCTCAGAATTTGCTCCATCACCTCCATCTTGCACCGCATCACTTCCAACTCTGACGGCACTTCTGGTTCAGTGGTTTCACTTCCACTAACCTCCAGGTCCACCTGAGCTGGGGCAACCTTCCCCGCAGCTTCTCTGGTCCTGCCATCTACTGGATCCACCTGAGCTGGCCCACTTCTCCGCACAGCTTCTCTGGTTGCTCCGGTCCTCCGGAAATCCACCTGAATGGGAGCTCTCGCCCCCATTTCTCTGGATACACCTCCTCTGGAGCTCACCTGAGCGGACCACAACCTTCATTCCTCTGCTTCTCTGAGCTCGTCCACCTGAGCTGACGAACGCCAAGACGCCATCGCTTCTCTGGACTCGTCCGGGAATCCCACATGGTCAATAGTGGTCCACTCCCACTCCATGTGTGATGCTCCGGAAAGGGGGGTCCGATAAACCAGACTCACTCCAAGCGGGTTGGAAGATAAATAATTTATTGGCTCCTTATTCCAGGCTCAGCAAAGATAGACTAAAGAAAAGCCGGCGCAAACATCCTCAAGACTCCCTCCCCAGCCCGCCCCCCGCTGGGTCCCTCCTTCCAAGGCTTGACCAGATGGCCAGTCCACATATCAAAGGCCAGGAAGGTATCTGGCAGATCAAAGGGGATGAGCCCGGTGGCTGCCCGCCCGGCAGTGTCCATATCAATTGGCGCGATCGGCTTGGTCCGTTATGGCATTAAACGAACCAACCGGAGCTGACATAGCGCCCCTCCGCAAGACGGTGACCTGCAAGGGAAAGAACAAAGAAAAGGGGGATCAGGGCCCCGGCTTGTCCGGGAAAGCGGCGTGAAAAGCCTTAACCAGTCTCGGGGCGCTAACGTGGGGTGCCAACACCCACTCAGGGTGCAAGTCCTTGGCAGTCCATTTAACTAAATAACTAAGACGGCCCTTGTGGCGCCGAGAGTCCAAAATGTCTTTAATCTCAAAGTGGGTGTGGGATCCCACCATAATAGGCACCGGTGCGCCTTCCTCGGCGGACCACTTCCGGTCGGACACAGCTTTTTTCAATAAGCTCACATGGAACACAGGGTGGACTTTGCGCCAGGTGTGCGGCAGGTCCAGCTTGACCGCCACAGGGTTAATTATCTCCACCACACTGAGGGGCCCTACAAATTTGTTCGCAAACTTGCGGGACGGCTGAGTCGACTTCAGGTTCTTGGTGGAGAGGAACACGCGGTCCCCCACCGTGTATGTTGGCTGGGGCCCCCTCTTTTTGTCAGCGTACAGCTTGTAAGAGTCCCGGGCCTGCCGCAGCGCCGTCTGGATAGCCGGCCAAGCCGCCGCAACCTTGGCTCCCCAATCGGTAACTGGAGTCCCCGGGTCGGTCGCTGGGGCCACCGCAGGGAAAGACGGAAAGTCGCGGCCGGCCACAATGCTGAAGGGCGAGGCCCCCGTCGAAGCGTGCTCGGCGTTGTTGTAACTATATTCTGCCACGTCCAGCAGCTCGGCCCAGTTGTCTTGCTGGTAGGTCGAGTAACAGCGGAGGTACTGCTGCAGGGTGCGCTGAACCCGCTCTGTGGCGCCGTCCGTCTCTGGATGGAACGCCGTGCTCAGGGGCCCGCCGATCCCAGCCCTGCCAGGAACGCCTTCCAACACCTGGACGTAAATTGCGGTCCTCTGTCACTCACCACGCGCCGGGGGCAGCCGTGGAGCCGGAAGACGTGATGGGCGAAGAGGCGAGCCAACTCCGGGGCCGTGGGCAACCTGCGAAGAGGGACAAAGTGAGCCTGTTTTGAGAACAGGTCCACCACCGTCCATATGGTGGTATATCCGCTGCTGGGCGGCAGGTCGACGACGAAGTCCATTGCTATTTCGCTCCAAGGTTCGGCCGGGTCGGCTACCGGTTGCAGCAGCCCCGTCGGCCGGCCCATCTTGGGCTTGTTCCGTGCACACACTTCGCACTCCGCTATGTAGTCACTAGTGTCCTTTCTCATGGCCGGCCACCAGAACTGCCGGGCCAATAGCTTTAGAGTTTTAGTGAGGCCGAAGTGGCCGGACAGTGTGGAATCGTGGGCTTGAGCTAGGACCGGGGCCCTCTGGCTCTGGGGAACATATAACTTGTCTTTATAGTACCATATGCCTTTAGCCTCAGTTAAGTCCTCGCGGTGCTCCTTAAGCCACGCGTCTGTTCCATAAGCTGCTGCCAAGTCTGCTAACAGTTCTGGGGTCCCAGGGACCGTGGGTTTTGGGGCCTTATCTGCCGCCCGCAGGTACTTGAGCTGGAAGTTGAAACGGCTGAAGAACTGTGCCCATCTCAGCTGCTTGGCGTTGAGTCTCTGGGAGGTTTGGAGTGCCTGCAAGTTCTTGTGGTCCGTCCATACTTTGAAGGGCAGGGCGGTGCCCTCCAAGAAGTGCCTCCAGTGGCTCAGCGCTGCCCGCACGGCAAAGGACTCCTTCTCCCACACATGCCACCGCTTCTCCGACGGTGTGAATTTCTTGGACAGGTATGCGCAGGGTCGCAGGGTCCCGTCGTCGTCTCGCTGCAGGAGAATCGCCCCATAGGCCGCCTCCGAGGCGTCGCACTGCACAGTGAATGGCTTGTCGGGCTGGGGATGTCTCAGCAGCGGCTGACTGGTGAAGCTCCGCTTGAGGCTGTCAAAGGCCTCCTGGCACTGCGGAGTCCAGTTGAGCTTCGCACCGGGTGACTTGGTTTTCTTGGTTTCCCCCAAGCCCTTGGTTTTTAACAGTTCGGTCAAGGGAAGCGCTATTTTAGCAAAGTTCTGGATGAACTGTCTATAAAAGTTGGCGAACCCCAAAAGCCCTGTAGCTGCCGCCGGGTTCGCGGTGCCTCCCAAGCGAGCACATCCCTCACCTTACTTGGGTCCATGGCTAGGCCTCGTGTGGAGATGCGGTACCCTAGATAGTCCAGTTCCTGCCGGTGAAACTCGCACTTAGACAGCTTGACAAAGAGCTGGTTATCTCGCAACCGCCGCAGCACCTCCCTGGTCATCTCTACGTGCTCCGCCTCTGATTTGGAATAAATTAACACGTCATCCAGGTACACTAGAACTCCCTTGTAGAGTAAGTCCCTGAAGATCTCGTTGATGAATTGCTGGAAAATCCGGGGGGCGCCCTTAACCCTGCTGTTCTGTCAGGAAAATTAGCAATTTCTGACTGAGGAAATGGGAGAGGCTAGTATTGTGTTACGGTTTTTGCATAACAAGGTACTATTCTGAGGGCATGGAGGAATTACACAAGTAGATAACTTGATAAACAATAGTAGATGCAATAAGTAGTCTCAAAATAAACTAAAAATCCTTTGTTTTACTCAAAATATGGTATTAGATTAGTATAGTATAAGGCTACGGGTCATTTTTGACCAACATAACAAGTGTATAAAAACTGTATCTCAAAAAAGTAAAGCACGAAACAAAAATTTTAGTACCCTTAGTATAAAACCCGTAAATTAGGAAAAGTGAAGGAACCACAAGTTTCAAAATCAAAAAATGAATAAATAAACAAATATCACTCTGCCAACGGTCATATTTGACCCTAAACATAACAGTGCAGGTTAAGTCCGAAATGGCGTGACTCGAATTGGTACTCAGCCAGATGGCAAATGAATGCGGCCTTCCAGCAGTCCTCGCCTTTACCCGGATCCGTAGAAACGCCTCCCGATGTCCAGCTTGGTGAAGATTCGCGCTCCCAGTTGGGCCTTTCTCGACACGGGGGCCGGGGGGGGCTGGGCGATACCCTTGAGGTCGGGGGGCCCCACCCCCGGGGGGCCCCCCTTTTTTCCTAAACAGGCCCCGCCATCGGGCGGGCCCGGGGTTTTCCCAATAAACTTCCCGGGGCTATCCCCCTTTGAAAAAGCCCCCTCAAAATCCCTTTTCCCGGGTTCAGAAAAAGGGCCCCCCCGTTCCCCGCAGGGCCCAACTCAGGTTTTTTCAATTTCTGGCCAAAACCCCCCGGGGGGGGGCCCTTTTGGCCTTTTTCCCGCTAAAACCCGGGGGGCCCCCCCAAGGGTCCTAAATTTGGGGGATTTTAAGCCGGGTGGCTCTTTTTGGTTCCCCCCCCCACGCCCCCTCTCCTCAGGAAATGGGGGCCCCAAAGGGCCTCCAAGGTCATCTGGGGTGGCCTGGGGGCCCCCACCCCTTTTAACCCTGATCTCCGTTCCCATATCCTTGGGGGCTTGGGCCCCGGGGGCCCAATAGGGTTTGGGGCCCCCGGGGCCGGGGGAAAAGGCCCTTTTAAAATCTTCGGGGCCCCTCTGGCCCCGACTCCGGTTTTGGTGGGTGGCTGGTTTTCCTTTCCCGGCTCCCCATCTGGGCTGGGAAAATTTAAAAAACGGGCCCCACCCGGTTTTGGGTTTTTACCCCAAAGCTCCCCTCCCCCTTCCCGGGGCATAAACCCCCCTGGTACACCCGCTTCTACCAGGCCCTGGGGTCCCCCTTTTCTCCCCCTCCCCCGCCCCACCAAAATTTTCCTTTTTGTTTTAAAGGGGCCCCCGGGGAAAATTTTTACTACCCCCCCGGGGAGGGTTGGATTTTTGGGCCCGGGGGCCAAAAACCCCAATGGGGTTGGGGTTTTTTTTCCCCCTTTTCCCCTAAAAATGCTCCCCCCCCCCCCCAAACTCTCCCTCCGCCCCCCCGTGGGGGTCCCCTCCCTTTTTGGGGTTTCCCGGGGGCCCCTTTCCCTTTTGGCCAGGGGTTCTGGCCGAAAGGGCCCGGTTTTACCCGGGCCCCGCCCCGGGCCTTGGGCGAGGGTTTTTAGGGCTTTCCCGCCCCGGGTGACCCTTCTGGTCCCAGACGGAAAAAAAGGGTCCCCCTTTCCCCCTTTTTTGGGGCTTTTTTCCCGGGCCCTGGCCCCAAACGGGCCCGGGTAGGGCCCCGCCGGGCTGGCCCCGGGCCCCCCTCCTTTCCCCTCCCCCCTCCCGCAAACCCGGGGGCCCCTTTGGGAATCGTTTCCATATCATACCCCACTCCCCCCCTATTTAAAACCAAATTTTCCTCCAGGGTTTCTCTTTCCCCCGGTGCTTTCCCCATTTTGAATGCCCTTTGTTGCCCTTGGGCCCGGGGGTTGAAGCCTCGGGGAAAGAAATTTGGATCCGGTTCAGCCCTAAATTTTTCCCCGTTGGGGCCCCAAGCTCAGAGCATTTCCCGGAGGGGTTTTCCCTTTGCAACCTTTTAAAAATTTGGGGGCCTTTGGCCCCTGGCATTAAACGAACCAACCGGAGCTGACACCATGGTTCTCCGGATCTCATCAGGAGCAAGGTTCCACATATCAATATACTCCTCCTCCTCTCTCGCCGACCTCGCCATTTCTGGGAAAGTCGAAACGGGCTTTAGCTTCTGTAATGACTCTCCAACATCGGTCAGGAAACAAGCGTAGATAGTAGCATGGTCCAACACGATTTTATTGCAGGTACAAAACTTGTGAAGCTAAAGCAAAGTCCCGCCACCCAAACACACCTTTTATACCCCAACCCCCCTCCCCTTGCCCACGCAATGCCCAAGGAGGGTTGCACCATATCCGGGTAAGTCAGCAGTTCCCATAGTCCAGGGGATATGACCTCATAAGTCTCTGAGTCCGCATATTTAGAACAGCGTCCAATGTCCATGTCCAGAGGAGGTTACCTCACTTCCTCCAGGACTCAGCAGGCATCTGGAAGTTGCATCACTTCCAGTCTGACACAGCACAGCTTCTCAGGAACTAGAGCAAAGGTCAGCACAGCTCTCACAGAACTGGGACAAAGGTCAATTGGTAGGTCAACTGGGACAAAGGTCAAGGCAGACTGGGAATCTGAACTTCTTCAAAGCTCAGATTTCCCAGCTCTGACAAAAAGCTCTATGAGTACATTTCTGGTTATAGTGTTCACCTAGACAGACAGACTAGTAATAATTATTAGGCTTGTGCATGGACCCATTTTAGCAATTTTCCTTCGGCAAATCTGGCTTCCTCGTCTTGGCTTGGTGGTCGTAATGGCAAGGGCCCAGCCATCATGGATTCCTGTCCATAACGGGACCGCATGGCAGCCAATCATAGCTCCTCTTCCCCTATTCGGCATCACAGTTACATCCTGGCTTCAGTGTATTTTTTGGCTTGGCTTCTGGCTTGGCCTCTTTCTTGAATCTTTTTGATCTTCCTTAATATTCTTGATTCTTTGTATTTAGTGAAACTGACTGAGATTTGAGAAAGTGCAAGGTGGTTGGGGTATACACACGTTTTTGGGGGCTTGGGAGAGTCAACCTTTTCGCTACTTTTTCTTCCTTCACAAAATACTTCCAAAAGATAATAATTATTAATAGTAATCCCAGCAAACATAAAGAAAAGCCTCATTCTCAGAAAACTACTACCACCAAGTTACCTCTCCTCTAGAATAGAAAGTAGAAACAGCTTTAACGAAGCATTAAACCCAAAGCAGAAAGGCAGTGCAAATAAAGAGAAAAGAGAGGATTTTTAAGGAAGTCCAGGGTAGATAGCTCCAGGTTGAGCACTCTTTCTTCCTTGGTAAGCCTCCTTAAAATGCCTTGGAAAGCTATGTGCAGGGAAAGAGCACACACCCTTTGCAGTGCCTGTAGCACCTGTCCTCTAGAGTAGAAAGAAACAGCTTTAATGAAGCATTAAACCTGGTCTCTTCTACAAATAGAAGGGAAAGAATTGCAGAAAGAGCAGCATCTTATGCTTTTAATCCAGGTCTTAATGGATATAAGGACAAATAAAGTCCAAAATGAGGGGAAAGGGAGCCTAAAAGGTTCCTCCATAATGGGCTAAATAGGGTGCTTCCTTAACCTCATTGCTGAAAACCAGGCTCTCTTGAAGGGAAGAAAGGAAAGGGTTCCAGGAACAGAAAAAGGAGCCGTGTAAGTTCCTCATTGCTGCCAATGGGCTGGATCTAGCCATATTTTTTGGTTGAGGACCATGTTATCACTGCCTGCTCTGCTAGAATCATGCTTTTAAACTATTATTGTTCTTTTACATTAATCTTGTTATTGCCCAAATTCCCATTAACACCATATATTCACATGGTATTTTGAATAGTTTTCCCATTTTTTTCACTATTTTTTCCCAAAAGGCTATTATATTTGGGCATTGCCACTACATATGGGCGTACCATCCTTTGTTTCATGGACAGAATCACTGGGTTGTTGTGAGTTTTTTAGGCTGTATGGCTATGAAGAAAGGTTAGAGAACACAGTAGATGTGCTTTCTTGGTCTGTAGTTTTTTCGGTCTCTGTGTGTCTTGGAGCTGTTTCTCCCCATAAAGACATTCAATGTGTTGTTGAAGGCTTACACATCCTTTGTTTGTTCCACAGTGCCAACATATTGGACTTATCTCTTTTATCATATACTAGCTTGGGGGCCCGGCCCTGCCCGGGTTATTTGAGAAAGGCATTGTGTGCCAAGGGTGGTCCTTATGAGATGTTTATGTGGCTTGCAGTGGTCTCAGGAAGTTAGTGAAGGTACTTCAAGTCCCATCATCCATGGTCCATTCTCCTTCAAACGGCACCAAGATGTAGAATGGGTCATGAGGGCTCTGTGTGTCAGGTTTGGTCTTGATCAGTCATTGGATTAGGTTTGCAGCAGTTTTGGGAAGTGAGTGAAGGTACTTCAAGTCCCATCATGCATGGTATGCCCTCCTCCAAGCTGCACCAGGATGTAAAGTGGGTCATGGAGGCTCTGTGTGCCTAGTTTGTTCTTTTTTGGTAATTGGATGAGGGCCACAGTGGTCTCAGAAAGTGAGTGAAGTCAAGTCCTATCATCCGTGGTCTGTCCCACTCAAAACTGCAGCAGGATGTAGAGTGGGTCATGGGTACTCTGTGTGCCAAGTTTGGGCCTGGTCTGTGATTTGTAGGGGCTTCAATGTTCTGTGGGAAATTAATCGGGTGAAGGTACTGCAAATCCCATCATCTGTGGCCCATCCTGCCCTACACTGCACCAGGTTGTAAAGTGGGCCAGTGGGCATCTGTGTGCCAAGTGTGGTCCTGATCCTTCTATGGTGTGGGCCAGAATGCTCTAAGCAAGTGAGTTAAAGTACTGCAAGTCCTGTCATCCATGGTCCATCCTCCCTCAAACTGCACGAGGATGCAGAGTGGGTCTTGAGGGTTCTGAGTGCCAAGTTTGGTCTTGTTCTCTCATTGTTTGGGGTCGCAAAGGGGTCACACAGTGTTTTGGTCTGAAACTCCCACCATGCCTGACTGCCTCGGGCCTTTTCCTTACCCCCTCTGCCACTTTAGAGCATCGGAATGTTCATGTTGGCGACTGCCTCAGGCCTTTGCCTTATCCTCCTCTGCCAGTTTAGAGGGTCGGAATGTTCGTGTTGGCTGGCCAATAGAGGCGTTATGCAAATGTCCCCTCACTGGCAACCAATCATATTGTCAGAATGTAGAGGCTGGGAGCCAATCAGAATGCTGCCACATACATACATACAAACACACACACACACACACACATACATACTGTACATACAAACATTCTTTTTTATTATATATACAGATATATAGATGAGAGTTGGACTGGGATCCTATACCATTTCAATATATACAGTATTTCCTTTACAATTCTTTATATTTCTCCATTTTGATTTTCTTAACCCCCTTCATTAGTCTCTTTATTGTACAAGAGGTAATGATCCTTCTTTTTACCATTTGGATTTTTTTTATCATCTTGAGTTCCCTCTGGGGTGAGAAAGAAGGGGTAGAAATGTTGTAAATAAAGTATCCTTATCATATATTCATTGTCCTTAACCATCAATGTATATATTCATCCTGCCAATCCTTTCTCTGTTTTCTGTTTTTTTAATTTAAAAATGCTCTATCTTGTCCTCTTTTTCTATTTTCTGCCACATTTCTCTTGTTTGAGTTTATTATATAAGCCTAATAGTTTAAAACAATTTCTATTTCTGACCTTTTCTATTATCCTATCTATAGGAATTAGCTGAGCATTTAAGTCATACATTTAATTAATTGTATAATAGCATTTACTCCTCATTTCATTCCACTAATTAGGGTCAAACTCTTTCTCACATAAGCATTCTAAAGTTGTCCACTTAGATATTTCTGGCATCCATTTCGGCTGCCATTTCCCCCATATTTTTGGTGCTATTTTTCTGGGGCTGTATTTTTTAAATTCCTGTCGTTAGGATTCTTGTAAACACCTTGTATCTTCCTTGGCACTTATTAGCTTCATCCTCTATCCTAGTCAACTTATTTCTCTTCTCACTTTTAATTCCTAATAATGATTTCAATTGGAATGCTTCATCGAATGGACCTTTCCAAACAGATCCAAATGCAGGCCCTGTCAGACTTTTACCAGAGGCATTAAAAAAAGCCTCAGAAAAAATAGAATTAATTTGGGATGAAGCATGAAAACCCTGCTTTGTCTTGAATTAATTTGATACCGCATTAGATCTAGGCTTTCCTGAAAGGCCCGGGTCTAATGGAGTATAGGTCCCATAGGGACTGACCCATGGGACTGGTTCTACAGTTCCTGGGTTAGTCCCCACAGCTTATCTCAATTCTTTGGGCCAAGGAGGACACCCAACCCCATACCCAAATTCCTCTGCCTCAAAAGTCCTTAAAATAAGTAAAAACTTACTGGGCCACCATGATGCATCTTTGGAGGCCTACTAGTGAGTAGAAATGACGTGCCAGGAGATAGGGGGAGGAGAAATTTGGCCCCCCACTTCCTGGCACATCATTTGTATGAGCTAGGAGGCATTCAGAGAGACATCATGGTGATCTGGTAAGATTTTATTTATTTTAAAGGCTTTGGAGGGGGATATCCTGGCCACATGCCATCATAGTACTTACTGCGGTGGCATGGGACACCCAACCAGGAACCCTCTTGGGGGGGGGGAGGCATGGGGACAGCAATGTAGGCAAATATGGGTTACCTTAACCCATTTTCATCCTCATGAAATTGCTGTCTGGTTGGAATTCCTTCAAAGGACTACAAATTGGAAGACTGCAACAATTGATATTTACCCTAAATGTCTGTTTAAACTAAATTAAAAATTCAGATGATGTCCAGTACTTTTTAAAAAGCAGATCTCCGAAGGCAAGGAGTTTCAGAAAGTAAAATACAAACAGGCCTTCTTGTTTTCCTAATCCTAACTTGGATTAAAATGGAAGAGAAACAATAAAATTAGCAAACAGGAAGGATCGTGTGGAAAGAGCAGCAGATGCTCTTTCCACACAAATGCCCAAATTGGCTGAGGGTTATTCTTTATTATTATATTTATTCATATCCTGTTATTTCTCTCTTAAAAGAGACTCAAAGTGGTGAAAACAATTTAGCTGAATCCTAAAAAGATTCTCAGATCTTTGTTGGAGCAGCAGTTCCTATGAGGGAGTAGGTAGATTTGTAGCCTAGATGTCTTCGGACTTCATCTGACGGGTCAAAATTGCCTGTCCTACAACACTGCTACCTCTCTTTAGACACTGAGCCTGCTGGATCACCTCACAAGATGTCAATGTACTTCTGGAGGGGCTCCATGCTTGAAGAGGGGCAAGGCAGGCAAGGCGGGGCACTGAGATTGCTCTGCTGCCCCACAAATGTGTCATAAAATGCTGGTGAATCACCCTGTTGCCCCTCATCAATGGGATAAGGTCCTTGGAGTTGATAACCATTCGGTGGCACGTTAAATGCCAAGCAGTGTCTTTTGCAGAAAGAATGAAAATATTTGACAAACCAATGTTTGGAATTTCAGCTCTCAGAATCCTATTATAAGAACTTCTGGGATTTTCAGTCCAAAATGACTGGAGAGTCAATGTTTCCTAACTCCTTTCTTTCACAGGAATCTCAGGTAACAGTATTATCACTAACAACTGGATTCCTTCACTAACTACAATGATACGTTGCAGGAAAATTTAGAAAAATGTAATACTGGTAGAAATTGAAGGCCATTATTGATTGACTTGTGTCAGAATCAGGGCAGATAAATGTCTAAATTAAATGCTTTCTATTATCTTGTATAAGTTCTGTAACTGCAACAATAATGAGTCTTTCATATTTTATGCCCCATTCGTTTATATATTTTCATATATGAGCAGAAAGAGAAAAAATACAACTTTGAATAGTGTTTTTAAAAATAGAATAGGACATATTGCCCCCAAAACAGTTCAAAACATTTCCATTTAAATAACCAAATCCTGTATATGCATAACAGTGGTTGCCCAACTGGTATTGGAGAAGGATCCTATTGTATTGTGTAGCAAAGGATTTTTTCATGCTAACAAAGTGAAGGAACAATTAATTTCACTACTAATAGCATATTCTAAATTCTGTTCCAGCTGAGCCACTCTGAAATAGCTCATTCTCATCAGGTGTTAAGTGTTCATCCCTCTTGAATTGTCAGCTGGCATATGGTGGGATATGCATCACAGAAATACCTGAATGCTTAGCTCAAAAGCCTATTTTATCAGGTTTTTGCATGAATATTTCCTTCATGGAAGACTTAAGAAATTCTACTCACTTTTTGGCTCATGCGTTTTCACCAGAATCTTAATTTGAAGTCGTACTGTCCAAAGTTGCCTGAGGTGCAAAGATATGGAATTCTCCCCCCCCCCCCCCCCATTTCCCCTGTTACAATGATTATGATTATGGCTTGCTTTCTTTCTAAATGCAAATGTTGTCTCTTAGAAGAATAAAGAAGAAATTGTCAATTAATATCGTTGCTCAAAAAAATAGGACAATTTTTGAAGAAGTCAACTATTCACTTCAAGTTCATAGGGAAAATAAAGAAAAAGTTTTGCTTCCTAGTTGCTAAACATACGATTCATGGGCTATTGTTTTTCTCAGAATAAATTTTCATCATGTCCCAGAATGAAAGGAAAATACTAAGGGTAATGGCAATAGTTTCTGGATGTCATCATGATTGAAGGGAAACTAGTCCATAATCAATCAAATAATGTCAATGATGTTACCCAAGTAAGGGCACTTCAACACAGCCATATAACTCAGAATATCAAGGAAGATAACCAACAATAACTACTTTGAAATGGATTATCTGAGTCCACACTGCCATATAGTCCACTTCATTGTGGATTTTATACAGCTGTGTGGAAGGGGTCTAAGATTCACCTCATAATACTCAACTGTGTTATAAGCTGAGCACTCTTTCCTCTGCTAGTTTTTCTGCAAGCACTCAAGGTCAATGTGCAATTGATCAGGTCTATTAAGTGACCATAATGAAGTGGTTCTCAACTTGTGGGTCCCCAGACATTTTGGCCTTCAACTCCCAGAAATCCTAACAGCTGGTAAATTGGCAGGGATTTCTGGGAGTTGTAGGCCAAAACACCTGGGGATTCACAGGTTGAGAACCACTGCCATAATGTCACTTCCCATTGGTAGTTATGCATTGAAAACCCATTTTCACCTCAAACTAGATTATGCTCCCTGCCCATTATGACCAAAGGAGGTCACAAGTAAACTGCCAACCCATCAGAGCTGCTAGCAGAACCAGAATTTGCAATTGCATCATATGTCATACAACTACATATTAGGCATGGTTTAGAATCCAAAAATGGCGATTCTTAAATCAAATTGGGGGGTTGATTAGTAAAAGAAAGACTTACAAAAAATTTCCCAAAAAATTTCTGAAATGTAACTTAAGTACTAACGAAATTTGTTAGTAATTCGTATGCCAGAGCATGCGCATTCAGATGAGTTTGTTTACAACTCCCAGAAATCCTAACAGCTGATAAATTGGCTGGGATTTCTGGGAGTTGTAGGCCAAAACTTGAATAAACCACACTGAATTCTAGATGGGACTCTCCAAATAGGAAGGAGGGAGGGAAGGAGGAAGGGAGGGAGGGAGGGGTTTTCTATTCTTGGAAGCAGCAAAAGAAAAGGAGGAGGACTCCCCCGCTCCTCGCTGCCTCTCTCTCACCCCGATCCTGAGGGAGCGAGGGCCCAAGTTTGCCCAGGCTGAGAGGAAAAGGAAGAGGCCTGAGGCTGTGAGGAATGGTGGGAGTTGAAGTCCAAAACACGTACCTGGAGGGCTGAAGCTGGCCCCTGCGATGGGGCATGGCAGAGCAACGGGGAAGAGAAGCATCTGAGAGAGCCTGGAGAGAGAGGAGGAGAAGCGTGTGTGTGTGTGTGTGTGTGACGCAGGCCCCTGCGATGGGGCATGCTGCAGCAGAGCACCGGGGAAGAGAAGGAGGGGGGAAGCCTGGAGAGAGAGGAGGAGAAGCGCGCACGTGTGTGTGTGTGAAGCTGGCCCCTGCGATGGGGCATGGCAGCAGAGCAACGGGGAAGAGAAGGAGGGGGGGAAGCCTGGAGGACTACACTTTCCAGAATGCATTGCCTACCTAGCAGCAGCGTCACTTCCAGTTCCCCATAGAAATGCGGGAAAAAGAAGAAGCTGAATGAAGGTGGGAAGGAAATGAGGGGGAGAAGACAGGGAGAAGTGAGTAGTACGTAGTACAATAATTAATTAATTAATAATTAAGAATTTCTTACGATCATAACGCAAATTGTTGGCCTCAAGGACCGTAAAAGGAAGTCTACTTCGGGATCGCGGCAGCGATACGTAAAACCTCAAAAGTCCCATTACATACGAATCTCTTACGAATCCTTTTAATTCCCGTTTCATTTTTCTCATGCCTACTACATATCTTGCTGTTGGTCCAAAAGGTGCACCCATCAGGGTGATACAATACTTCCAATCATAAGAAAATGTATCCGTGTTGAATAAGTCATCCACTTCCCATGTGATCACCAGTCTCTTTGCTAACTTTCCTTCTGGTTGTATCACTCTTGCTTGGTTCAATTACCTCACAGGTCTGAACAAAACAGAATTCTCCTTCTCAACATTTGAGTCTGTTTTTGCTGCTAAAATAAATGCTAATCTTACACAGGGTGCCAGATCATTGTACAATTTATATATCTAGGAAACTATTCCTCTTGCCTCAGAAAAATGGTAGAAAGGAGTGAGTATTATAGCATCCACTATCCAAGCTACGTGATTTTGATGTGACCTTCAAGGCAAAAATCCCTTCCCTATCCCACACATAATAGGTGACATGTTGTGTTGCTCAATGCACAATACTTTACTAGATCCAAACAGGCTTTCAGCAACCTGTAGCAAAGTGAAGATTTAGTTGTATATCTTCAATTCTAGACATGTGTATATGTATAATACACTAGCAAAAGATATCTGCCTACGAATTGGGTGTGGGTTTTGGAGAGCCACTATACCTCCTTGTGTCTTGAAGAAATGCCTCTAAGATCATTAACTAGCAATCCCAAGTGAACTGAAAACATTTTAGCACATATGCAAATCAAAATCTGGTACTGTGGACTGATCAACAGGATTAGGAAGAGTGGGTCTCAAGATACTCTTTCACTAGTTGGCCAGTTTTGGAGTTCTTGATGCTCAAATATACAGCCCTCAGACTTAATACCACACTTCCAGTTCCAGAGTCCTCTCAGATTTATCAGCCTTAGAGTTGACCTGAAGGCCAACAGTAATGTTGTTTCAAATGGCACCTCCTCCTCCTGGGACTGGCACATCCTGGACAGTTTTCACTGCAATGAAGGGACTGTGGTGGACCTCCTATCATTTTGATGTGGAAACACTACAGACAACAAAGGTGTTGCAAGGTTAAAAAACATCAGAGGACTCATTGAAAATTGTGATTACTACATCATATAGAATTATTGTTTGGTGGGTAAGAAAGCCCAAGTTCTGAGATGAGCCAGATACTGCAATATCATATCTTCCAAAATTAGACTGTCTCCCAGCCTCCTGCCTCATCTGAAAACCTTAAGAAGTTATTCACTGCCCTCATATAGTCCTTCAGAGTTATGGGGTCATGAAGATATTGTTCATTTTAAACAGCTAATAAATTTTAGAAAGCTTCTTCAAAAAAAAGGGGGGGGGGGTTTGAATGAGAGGAATACAATCCACCTACAATATTTGTTTCCAAACCTGGAACACAATATGTTAAAAAATGCTTGTTAAAGTGCAAGCATTTCCAGACCAACTTGGCCCACTCTGATTAAAATGTTTTGTGATTAATGATCCTGACTGTCATCTGATTACTCCACCAGAACCATACTTTTCTATTGGATCATCCCTTTTGCTAAATGACCATGACCACTAGGATGTGAAATTTCAAGGAATGTAAAATCCTTGGTGATGCCTCAAGCTGCCGACTTGTCCAGCCAATACTGGGTATTCTAATGTCCCAAGAGTAATCTCAAGACCCAAGACTCCTGGCAGTGTCTGATGGGATTGGGAGAGCATGACCTTTCTCCAAAGGGTTCAGCCAAGATGGACACGCACACACACACACACACACACACACACACACACACACACAATAAATCACATATATGTAGATGTGGCTCATATGCATATGATGTTGACAAGGCTCAGATCTTGCTGTAGCACTGGCCAGGGATGCACAAATGTTCCTCCTGGGGAGTCCACCCTGAAGTGGAAATTACAGTACTCTAGAGGCATTTTTGACTTGTTTTGCTGACAGTGCCACCCTCTTTTCTTTTCTTTTAAAAAATTGCTTGTTGTGTCTCAAACTGGTTTGTGCTGCAAGTTGACTGAGTAGAAGGCCTCTCAATTTTTTCTTACCAAAGTGGTATGCCTAGCTCATGGAGCACAGAATGAAAAGTATTAAGGGCCTGATGAAGTTTTCCAGCTCATTCTAGGCATGTGATGAAGATTCAACTGTTGCACAGGTGATTGAGCACCCGATTGGCATGGAGAAACTCAGTTGGAAATAAAGAACCACCTACTCTGCATCATTGATTTTTATGATCTGCTACTGATACAGTTAAATCAAGCAAATGAACAAAAAGATTCCAAAGGAAATAACTGAATAAATAATTTGATGGTCTTGCATACCCAGCCTCACAAAGAATGTCTTTAGAGAGTGCTCAGAGAGCAACTCAGATTGCGTAACAGAGCTATCAGCGAGCAAAACCAAAGTCCCCTCCTGCCTACTAACGTGGCTTTTTCTTTATATGGTCACTCCCAAGTTAATGTTCGTATCTCATGATTGGTGGTAAGTGCTTAGGATTGTACCACTTGGCTCCAAAGTAAAATTGTGCCAAGCTGTTCAAACTGGAGCTGATACAAATCTATTCAAATGAGCACAATTTACCTCCTCAGTCAGGATTTGGCTGGGGTTTCACAGCTCTACAAAATGTGCAGTTTAAAAAATGATAAAACAATTATTAACATTTCTAAAAGAATAAATCTTTTGTCACATGTTGGTGATCTTAATTTTGTATTTCTGTAACTTATGGACCTTATCGCTCCTTTGTTATTGATAACTATGCAGTGAACTAGATAAAACATTGAGCAAAGAAAGAGAGTTTTTTTGAATTATAATAAATTTCAGGGAGAATATTTGTCATTTTATGAATAATCTAAGACTAATACTATCCGTTTGACATGCTGACCTCATTACACCTTTTGACATTGTTGAAAACAGTTCTTTTGTTAGGCTTGGATAATATGTTAACACAGTGTTTCCCAACCGCTGTTCCATGGCACACTAGTGTTCCATGAGCGATCACCTGGTGTGCCACGGAAAACCTTTCTTCTGCCCTCCTTTTCTTCCCCCTCCTGCGGTACCAGAAGGGGTGGTAGAGCCGGAAAGCCCAAAACCTACCAGGGTAAACATCAACCGAATTAGTCTGCTGTGTGTGCAAGTGACGCTAAAATCCAAGCAGGAAGAAACCGCGGTATGCTGCAGAATGCGGAAGTGCGTGTGGGCGCAGGTGGATCCTCCATAGTACGTGATGACGCAGGGGCATTAGTGCCCACTGATGTCGTCGCTCTGTAATGCAGATACTTCCTCCGTTGAGTGTCATCATCACGCTCATCATCATGCTCAACGGAGGAAGTATCCGTGTTACAGAGCGACGGCATCAGTGGACGCTAACGCCCCTGCATCATATGTATTATATGTATTACTGTGTTACATATGTAACTATATGTATTACTGTGTTAGAGTGTCATTTTGTGTCATTCTGGTTAGTGGTGTGGCCCAGGATTTTGTAAATGTAAAAAGTGTGCCGTGGTGTTGCAACTTAGGCTAGACCGGACCCTTAGTAAACCCACACACACAACAGCTGCGGTTAAATTCTTTATTTAGAATAAGTTGGAAAGTAAAAGGCAAAGGTGAAAAGTCCAAAAATGCTCTCAGCATTCAATGGTAGCAAAGAATAGTCTTTTAAAAAGGTTTCAAAAGATAGCAAGTAGTTTTGGTGCCGCAACAGCTAAATCAACTGGGTATAGAAACTCAAACTTGGCAAAGTTAAAGTCTCTGAACATGGAGGACCCTCTGGTCCCAGCAAAAGTCCGTTGAGCTTGGCAAGGTTGCTGAAAAGTTGGCACGAGATCCAGAATGGAGTCTGGACCAAACCTTTATAGGTTCCGGCTGCACTGCTCTAACAGGCACCTAATTCGCTGAACTTCTCTCACGGGAACGGGCGAAGAGCTTTCTCTTCCCACCGTATCTGTATCTCTGTGGAATGTCAGCTTGTTAGCAGGCCCAGATGTGCTGGGGGGAGTAGCGCCCACTTCTCGGTACCAGGTGCCCTTATCTGCTTGGGAAACCTCAGGGCTGCGCTGCTCCTTGACCGCTTCAGGTTCAGCTAAAGGTTGCAGTACAGGCCTGCTTTCAAGCCTCTCTAAGTCCTGGGCCTGATCCTGGCATCGGTCTGGCTTGTTAGGGAAACCTGGCTGGGGTGTGACACGCGGCTCAAAAAAGGTTGGGAAACACTGTGTTAACATACCAGAAAAGTTGGGACCTCTATTGAGCCTCATGTTGGACTTGGCATACTGCCATCTTCTACGTACACTTCTTAAAATGTATATGAGCCTGGTTGGATAAGGCTACCATGTGTTAGCACTAACTCTGTGTCACTTGGATCGGATGTCAAGATCTGAACTCACTAATGGGTTACTGAGGACAAATAAATTGATACTGGATTGTAATAAGACAGAGACATTGTAGACAGGTGTTTTCTGTTTTAGATGGATTGGACTTTCTTGATGGAGAATATGCCCAGCTTGGGAGGCAGATATATTTATACGACAATGGACAAATTCTCAAGAAATGTCATTGTCTCCTGATTAATTCCTGATATTGCAACAAGTGGAATGTTTTTTGTTTAAAATTATCAACCTTATAATGCATTCTGACCAAAATTAGCCGACTTTCATCAACAACCCACCTTTGAGTTTTCTCTATTCAGTTCCAAATTAGCAATAGCATCAATGCAGCCCTTCACATTCAAGGCCAAAATCTGTGACTGATAAACACACTTTTTACGTTGGTTGATTACTAACGCTCAATTACCTTCTTGATTGTTTTGTTCTTCTTTAATTACATAAAGCCACAAAAAAGCAAAAGATGATTGCAGTATACAGAAAGCAGCATGAATACTAATGACTATAATCTGAATGTTAATGTAACAGATTTTTGGTAATTATTTGCAAAATCTGAATAATTGTAGTAAGAAGAACAAGGTGGTTTCTTGTTTGATAAACACTACATCTTCCTTGCAGGTAGCCAAAGGTCATTAATTTGAAATTAAATTCAATAATAATATAAGGTTATATAAAAGCAATATTTGACAACCAAATAAAGGTAATAATGCATGGCATAATATCATGAGCACCTTCAAACCATTTCTCAAAATTGGAAGAGTTATATATTCATCCATATAACCTATTCATATTTTTCTGTAAACCTGGTGTGCAACGTCTTTTAGTGAGAAATAAGGTTATTATATAGTATATGTGTGTGTGTGTGTGTGTGTATATATATATATATATATATATATATATAAATATATATATATATATATGGATTATCATTAACTTCAGCCACTAGTTCCTGGAGTGTTTGGTCTGCTCACATAACCTGAAATCATTAGATCCTGTCTGATATTGGAAACTAAGCAAAGTAAAGCCTGGTTAGCATTTGTATGGTAGACTACAAAGGAATATAAGGGGATAAGGGATATAGACTATCTTTCAGGGGAATGCAGTGGCAAACCTCTTCTGAATAGTCCTTGAGTAAGAAACCTATTAAACCTAAGGGTTGTGCTTAGTTCACATGTGAGTTGAAAGCAACTATAGTCACATATACTTCTTAAGAATGTGTGACAGATTTTGTCTCCTACATTCCACATCCTAGGGTCATATCAACAAAAACTGCAAGATAGGAGACAAGATTGTCAATATGATTGCAAGCAAAAATACATTTCCATTCTGCAGATCACATTCTCGAATGCATCCACCCACAAAATATACTAAGGGAATCAGCTGGAATCAAAGTTCTGTGAGAAGCTATAAACCTGTGGAAAGAAGATCCATGTCTCAAGACAATGTCCCCTTAAATTCTTTACTTTATGCTGGGTATATCAGACTGGGAAGTGCATATCACTGGACTGCCCTATCCTCACATTACTTCTTCCAGGACAGTCTATGTATCACAGTGCATCTGTGGTCATGAAACAGCCAGGACTTTAGTCTTTGTGCTCTCCAGAAACCAAAGAAAACATTCAACACACACAAATGTTTTATCTGCTGTTGAAAATATTTTACAGTCTTTTTAGCAGCACATAAAGTTCTTTTAATTCCAAAAAGCCCTGGGAACTGATTGTTTTACAAGAGAATTTTTTTGATAACTTTCTCCTTTCATTCTTTGTTTTAATTTAATATGGGTATGCCTCAATTAATTAAGTCAGTGTGATCCTGAGCATTCCATTGTTTACAGAAAATTTGATGGTGGAAGCAGAAAGAACATGGGAAGACTAGGAATGGCTTCCTACACCACAAAAATATCAAACAGCAATTAAACGTGATCCAGGAACCTTTTATTCAAATCTGCAGTATTCACATATGAAGTGAAACAGTCAATTAAAATAAGCCTTTTGTAAGTGAATGAAAACTTTTTGAACCTTTTAAAGCTTTTTTCCAAAATGCATGATTTGTTGTCTTTCACCAGCCCCATTTTTCTTATGCTTATAGAGTTATGTCATTTCAACTTGAGTACATGGGCAAGGGATCTGGTACAATGTGCAATCCCTTTAGCCCTGAAAACATTTCTTCTAGGCTTTAATGTGATATACTGAAACTCACTTCTTCCTCCACAGTTTCTAGAAAGATCCCTTTCTGTGCTTTGCTATGTGTGTACAATCTAGATTGGAAGGTTTGCAGGGAGAAGCTCAATTTGCTGGAATATCAAGCATCATCAGATATGGGCAGGGATTGTTACTCACTAATAAGATGGTGGAGGATCACTCTTCCTCTCCACTTCCTTAGCAGGGGCAGTAGGGGTCACAACAGTTATGGAGCAGCTCTATAAACCATCTCACCACCTGGGAAGCTAGAGAAAAGTAGCATGCTGGAAACAGACAAGGAACCAGCCGAAGCAAAATGAGAAGAATAAACTGCTTATTCTGGAGTAAACCACAGAAATTTCACTGATTTGAATGTTGGAAGTGGACAGCAATGAAATTTCAATGTGATATATTTCACCTAGCTGTGATGCTAATTGGGTGAATTTAAGGCAGCTCTGGGGTTGAATAATAAGAATTACAACTGGGCTATTTGGACGACATAGAGAAGCCCATGCTGTGGGTAACTCATGAGGCAGGCTTATATGCTTTCTCTTTTTCTTTGTTATCTTGTGTATACATTTTCTGTAATGGAGTCTGGAGAAAATGTTGTTTATTTCACAAATTGCTATAGTAGGAAGGCTAGAATGGAATCCCATTCTTTTCCACCTTCATCATGATCACATTGTTTACTCTAGTCAGGCCTTGTATGAATGGATAACTATACACTGGATTGGTTTGTTGACTCTTTTGTTTTAGTCATTCATTTTGGTGGTAATGACTTGGGCTTGCTTAGCCCCAGAGTGATTTTTACATTACGCAGAACACATGCTCTGGAGTTACATTGGTTTGGTTGGTCAATTTGCCATGCAAAGTTTGGTGAGCGAGGAGGATCCCCAATATGCTGATAGATCCCAGAGGAGGGTTAACAGAGAAATAGGCTATGCATCACACTGAGAGTTGAGCCACTTCTTGCTCATTCTAGCATTTTCATTAACCAGAGCTTTACAGGGCAAATTATGTTTATTTTTTCCAGAAGAAAGCAATTTAATTTTCATAGGACACTTGCAACAGGGGGTTGCAAGTCTCCTAATTGGCTGGCTTGATGGGGAAAAGTGACTAAGCAGGTAGTGGTGGTGGAGGGAGTAATTTAAGAGATCAGTGTATATTTTGACATCCTTTGGTGAAGGGTGAGAGATAAGGTCCTGAGACCCAGGCATGTGGAAGGAGTTTATCCTCAAGTCTCAATGGTTGGGGGGGGGGGAGCCTCTCACTAATAAGATTCTGGGACTACTTGAATATAAGTGTTTTGAGGTTACCTTCCAATAATTGGCTGAATAAGGAGCAACATAACAGCTGGATTGCCATCAAAACTCGGGTGGTTCACCCAAAGCTGAGGAGGTAGTCTAGAGTAAACATCTGGCTTCAGCTGAACCTGCATCAGATTGTTCCTCCTCTTATTGCTCTTTTTAGATTTAATCAATTTGAATAGGATAGAAGTCAAATGAAGTGGTTATTATTTAACCCACTTTCCACGTATGATCTTCATTCCATGATTGATAATCAAATGACCTGTCACTGTATATTTGAAAATTCTGCATTTCCATCATCCTGTTTTTCAAATATATTTCGGAGAACGCCCTCCGGCGAGTAGATGTCAGTTTAGCCGAGTTCGCCGAGGGTATCTCTAACAAATTAGCATCCTCGGAGCGTAGTGATCTCGGGGGACAGTGTGGGGTGAGTCGGTCCCTCAAGTACGCTGGCCCCAGGCCATGCAAGGCCTTAAAGTTAAGAACCAACACCTTGAAGGAGATTCGGTGCTCGATTGGGAGCCAGTGCAGATCCTGCAAAACAGGTGTGATGTGGCGGCCTGCTGGGGTTCCAGACAGGAGCCGGGTGGCAGTGTTCTGCACCAGCTTGAGCTTCCGGGTCGCCGACAAAGGAAGGCCAACGTAAAGCGCGTTACAGTAATCCAGCCTTGAGATGACCGTAGCTTGGATCACCGTGGCCAGGTCATTCCGGGAGATATAGGGGCCAGCCTCCGAGCCTGTCGCAGATGAAAAAAGCAACCTTGCTGACCGCGAGACCTGGGCCTCCATGGTCAGCTGGAAGTCCAGATGGACCCCAGGCTCTTAACGGAAGGCGATGGGCATAGCGCCACACCGTCCAGGGTCGGAAGCTGGACATCTACACCACCCGAGCGGCCCGACCACAAGATCTCCATCTTCGCCGGATTCACCCTCAACCTACTGGTACGCAGCCATTCAGTAACGGCCTCGAGGCAGTGTTGGAAATTATCGGGGATGGATCCCGGCCTGTCCTCCATCCTCAGAATGAGCTGGGTGTCGTCAGCGTACTGGTGGCACTCCAGCCCATAACTCCGCACCAGCTGTGCAAGCGGCTGCATGTAGATGTTGAATAACAGAGGGGAGAATGGCCCCTTGCGGAACTCCACAAACTAATGAGGAGCCCTCGGAGACCACCTCGCCCCTCCTCACACGCTGAGACCGCTGGTGGAGGAAGGAGGTCAGCCATTTAAGAAGTCCCCCTCACTCCAGCCATGGCCAGGCGGTGGATCAGTAGATTGTGGTCGACCGTGTCAAACGCTGCCGTGAGGTCCAATAACACAAGCAGCGCAGACCCGCCTTGGTCGAGCTGGCAGCGGAATTGATCTGTGATGGAGACCAGGACCGTCTCCGTCCCGTGCCCCGAACGGAAGCCGGACTGGAAGGGTCTAGCCATGTTGTATCATCTAAGAAGGACTGCAACTGCTCCATTACTGCCCTCTCAACTACCTTGCCCAGGTACGAGAGGTTCGACACTGGTCGGTAGTTGGAGGGAACCGCAGGATCTAGTGATGGTTTCTTCAGTAATGGAGCTACCACCGCCTCTTTAAAGCACTCTGGGAAGACTCCTTGCTCAAGGGAGCTATTATAAATATAAATATTGTCTTGCCTTTGCATATTTAACATTTCCAATCAATTGTTGGCAGGCAATGTAAAAATGCAATTTTCCATCCTTGAACATGTTCAGCAAGATATAGCCTGTTTCTCAGAATCTGATCCATTTTGCTACTTAGTGCCATAAGAACATAAGAACATAAGAAGAGCCATGCTGAATCGGGCCTCAGCACATCTAGTCCAGCATTCTGTGTCACACAGTGGCCCACTAGTTGTACATGGGGATCTCTAGCAGAAAGGAGGGCAAAACCCTCCCCCTGCTCCCGACCCCCACAACCAGTACCC
Organism: Anolis apletophallus; assembly: GCA_030556195.1. Lineage (NCBI taxonomy): Eukaryota > Metazoa > Chordata > Lepidosauria > Squamata > Anolidae > Anolis > Anolis apletophallus. The sequence goes on along the minus strand of JARBWK010000009.1, from coordinate 51,265,302 downwards.
GGGAAATCCTGCCTGCCTCCATCAACACAGAGGTGGCACTTGGATGTCCATTTCAGTAACTACTGATTCCCTTGGTATCCATGAATCTGTCTAATCCTGCCTTGAAGCTGTCCAGGCTGACCGCTGTCACAACCTCCTCTGGAAGTGAGATCCATAACCCAATGACCCTCTGGGTGAAGAAATATTTCCCTTTATTAGTCCTAACTTTCTTACCTTGGAGCTTTAGGGAGTGCCCCCTAGTCCTAGTGTTGTGTGACAGAGAAAATATTTTTCTCTATTCACCTTTTCTATCCCATGCATGATTTTATACACTTCGATCAAGTCACCTCTAAACGCCGTCTTTCAAGGCTGAAAAGACCAAGGCGTTGCAACCTGATTTCGTAAGGGAGCCGCTCCATCCCTTGGATCATTCTTGTTGCCCTTTTCTGTACCTTTTCCAGTTCCGTTATATCCTTCTTGAGGTGCGGTGACCAGAATTGTACACAGTACTCCAAATGTGGCCTTACCATAGATTTGTAGAGAGGTAATACAACATTTGACGACCTATTTTCGATTCCCTTCCTGATCATGCCAAGCATAGAATTTGCTTTTTTCACTGCTGCTGTGCACTGGGTTGACATCTTCATTGAGCTGTCCACCAAAACCCCAAGATCCCTTTCCTGGTTTGTCTCGGAAAGCTTTGACCCCATCAATTGGTAGGTGTAGTTGGGGCTCTTTTGCCCCGATGTGCATGACTTTACACTTGTTTAGGTTAAAATGCATTTGCCACTTTGTGGCCCATTCACTCAATTTCAGGAGATCTTTCTGGAGCTCTTTACAATCAGTTTCATTTTTAACTACCCTGAACAATTTAGTGTCGTCTGCAAACTTTGCTACCTCAGAATTTACTCCTACATCCAGGTCATTAATGAATAAATTAAAAAGTAACAGACCCAAAACTGAACCTTGGGGTATGCCACTTCTCACCTCTTTCCACCCAGAGAAATGTCCGTTTATTACCACCCTTTGTTTCCTACAATTTAGCCAGGTTCCAATCCAGGACAAGACCTGTCCTCTGATTCCATGGCTGAAGAGCTTATTTAGGAGCCTTTGGGGGGGGACTTTGTCAAAAGCCTTTTGAAAGTCAAGGTAAACAATATCGACTGGGTCCCCTTTATCTATGTGTTTATTTACACCCTCAAAGAATTCTAACAAGTTAGTAAGACATGATTTGCCTTTGCAGAAACCATGTTGATTTTCCTTCAGCAATGCCTGTTCTTCTATGTGCTTAGTAATTTTTTTTTATTTAATAATGGTTTCCATCACTTTGCCTGGAACTGAGCCATGTCTAACTCATGGGATCCAACAAACACATATTTGATTGAAACCTGCTTGGTACAAATATACTCATTCGAGAACCGGAAAGGCATCTGCTCTTTCCAGTATAAAATGTGAGTTGGTTTTTAATATATGACTCAGATAGATTTTTCATACATCTTTGCTGCTGTATTTTCCTGTGCATTCAAAGCTTTCCTCTACATTATTCTAGTCATCTAAATTTATCCACATTCACATTGACAATCAGCTGCATGTGATTCATCCTTCTATGCCTAATCTCACAACAATTATACCCAATAATAGAATTCAGTCTTCTCATAGACCTAATATGAGTGATACATATGCACATTTGTTCAAAACTAACTCCTGCGTCAGTTTTGATTTATTTTGGCGACTTGGTGTTTTTGCAGTCATTTTGTCCCTGCTGACAGTCAAACTGCAGAAAAGAGCGCATGGAGGAAAGATTATTCCAATATAAACAGTTCAAGTCTTTATTTAAAATATCTACCTGCAGATTCTCAGAAATATCCAGTTTGATAAACCCTGGCAAACACATGAAATTAATGAGCATCTTTAATTATATTAATCAGTATTTATTCAGTTGTGTTTGGCTGTCTATAGCAATTCCTTTATAAACAAGCATGTTTGTGACTAATGCACAGACATTTAACGGCAGCATTTGATACTAAGGTGCCAAAAAAGGGTCATATTTTTAATTTCTTTAGTGCCGTAATCTCATTGCAATTCAGGCTACATTCACACAGTAAAAGATGAACATTTTTGCCTTGTACAGTATTGCCACATGGTAAAATGAACAGTTTTAGCACAATGAGAGAGCTGCTGTTGATATTCTCAGAATGGGCTCCAGCCTGGTTCACACTGGAGAAGACTTGTTCTAAACAATCATTAATGGTCTGTTCAATGAAGTTGTATATGCACAATGCAGGTGTGGCTAAGGATAATCAATTGATCTCGAATACATGTATATATGTGCTCTAAAACAATATTTGTATGATTGTTGACATGTAAATAAGTGCTCCTATTATGTACAGACATGTATATTTATTTTATTTTACAGTATTTAAAAGAGTGCTAAAGGTAGACTGGCATTTGATTAGTATTTTTGATGCCATGTACAACATCATACATTTGAAGTTTCAAAAACCTACGTTGGTCAGGTAGTCTCATAAACATAGGGCTTCCAAGGCTCTTGGAAGGAGGACAGTGGGTCACGAAGCCTTGAGAATGCATATGTTGATTGGCCTGCTTGACTTCAAAGACATGTTTTTGTGGTATATCATGAGATAGAATTATGCCCTCAATGCAAGATCTCAGCCACAGCATTTAAAGTTTTAAGTGATATACTTTTTCAACCACTTGCATTGGACCATGCATGCAAAAATATGGATAACCAAGTTCCTTTCTGCATAATATTCAGAAGGTGTAGATCAGGTCCATTTGTATTACCAGCTGGAAAGATGAAATCCCTTATGCTTCTCTTTGTTGGTAAAGGTCATGTTTGGTGGGGTTGATCTGCAAACTCCCCTAATTTATCAAAATTAGATTTGAATTATGCACATGCAATCCACCTCCCCACTTTAGACATGAATGACCATGGATGGCAGGTTTCAATGGTTCTATGGAGTCTGGAGGTGATGTTAAATGCCTCAGCATAATACAATTCTACACATGGAAGACATGAATCATTGCTGCTATCTGTGCAATTTACAGGTTGAAACCCTACCTATAATCAATCAATTACCCCAATTTGTTGGTATATCCCTAACACACACAAGTGGTTAAATACCAATGAACCACTGTTCATCCGCCTCATCAGATTGGATGTCAGAATCACCACACATCATGGCAAATCTGGTGGCGCCCATCGGAGGTTCGTGGGGAGCTCATTGCCCAAGCCCTGCATCACCAGAGTTCCCATCCCACAGGGGGAAGGGGAGAGCTTCACTCAGCTTCACTCCATTGATTTCTATCAAGGAACCCTCCTGTGTTACCACCACACCAGTGTGTACTGGTTCAATTATACTTTTACAATGGAGCCTCACCAGAAGTTGCTCTACATCATGGGATGGGAGCCGGCGGGGTCCATCATAAAAGTATAGGTGAACTGGTGCATCCCACCAAAAATGACCTCATGTGATAAGGTCTATAGTAAGCAAGTACCTCCACACAGGGCCATACATAAGGCAACTATAATGCCAATAAACATGATTGTCATTTACTAAGACAATATATTGGTGTCTACTGCAGCTGCCACATATATGTATATAGCCATCCATGAAGGTGGTATGCATCCTGGTTACCACTCATTTTACAGCAGTATACATTTCTGAAACTCTTAAATGGGGGAAAGTAGCAAATTTGGGGATATAGATACCAAAGCAATTGATTTCCTGCACAAAATCTGGTGTCACAGGAAATGGGGAAGCCTACAGCTTCATCACACTAGAGCATGACTCCACTTTAAATCCGTTTTTTGTCTCCTGCAGAATTATGGGGTTTGGAGCTTAGTCAAGGCCAGGACCTGTCTGGGTGAGCACTTTAAAGGCCCCTCCCTAAACCATTATCCATAGAATTCTGCAAGAGGCAGAAACTGGATTTAAGGTGGATCCATGCTTTAGTATGATGAAGCCCCAGAGGACTGGACTGGGCTCCCAGGATGCTCCTACTTAGGCCCCTTCCACACAGCTGTATAAAATCCACATTGAACTGGATCATATGGCAGTGTGGACTCAGATGACCCTGTTCAAAGCAGATATTGTGGATTATCTGCTGTAAGGACTCACCTGTCCTAAGTGGGTGGAAAGCCTGCTTGGAAGTTTTGGATTTCTGTTGGAAGATAGGTGGCATCCATTTTGGTAAGGGATTTGCAGCTAACCTTGGTTTGAGGTGGGAGTGACAATATCCTCCAAGCCTCAGCCATAGATTCTGACAAGTCTCTTACTATAGTGGCACATCCAGGGTGTTTGGGGTGACACTGATAGTTAGGTTAGAGCCATTAGGGCTGACTTTGTAGAGTCAGACTAAACACCTTGTCTCCTCAAAGTGGGTTTTGAAAGAGGGAAGAAGGTGGGTTTTGAGGCAATAGGGAGGTTTAGCAGGTGGCTTAACTATTTTCTGTAACCACAGGCAAGAAACTCATTATTATCAGTAACCATACGCTATTGTTGCCTCTCTGTAGAACCATTACGATCTGTGCCTCATTGCTAGCCGTTTGTTAATTAATAAATTCTTTTTGTTTGTTAACTTTAAGAAGCTTCAATCTCTCTATCTTTTAGTTCCTCACAGTGTGGTTGTTTTGGGCGGCTCGGTTAAAAGAACTACCAAGTAAACATCTTAATTAACCATCTCAAAATCCTAATTTGAGTATTAGGTTGGTGGCAGTACTACCGGGAGTATTATTTTAATTAATAATCTCCAAAACCAGTGGCAGGTCGCCACATCTGCGTATTCTGGGTTATACGGATGTATGGAAGGGTCCTTACTCTTAGGACCCAAGACTTTCTATTTTTAGTTTCAAAGAATTATATGCAGAAACTTAATGTATTGCTAACATGTTACATTTCCAGACTAATGCAATCAAAATGGTACATGGTTTGGTTTAAAACAATCAGTGTTTCTTTTCTCTCTCTGCAGTTATGAGACTGTTAATGTGATCTCTAAGGGCCCTTTCACACTGCCCCTTTATCCCAGGATCTGATCCCAGAGTTTCTGTTTATCCTAGGTTATCTGGCAGGGGGGACTCATATATTCCAGTTTAAAGCAAATAATCTGGTATCAGATCCTGGTATAAAGAGCTGAGCGGAAGGGCCCTTAGTACCTGCTCCTTTTGGTGAAAGTTCTTATTTATTACAGAATAAACATTGAATTTAATTAGGCATTCATTACACTCACATGAATGATCAAATAACATGTCGAACAATGATATCCTTATTGAACTTGCCTTGATTTGTAAATGAGTCTCTGTAAATAAATATATCTGCATTCTACCCTTTTCTTGAGATATCACTTCTCTATTTGAAAGGTATCATTTTTATTATTGCTTACACAAATCATTATGAAATAATGGGTTAAAATGAAATATAATAGTTGAGAGAAAAACATTAATCTTTATAAGCCACTGTGTATAACATATACACACACTACAATCAAATACAGAGTTAGACATGCTTAAATTCATCGGTTAAAGCGAGTCAACATTATGTTGATTCCTTCATACTCCTCTACACACGCACAATATCTTATTCTACATTACAAAGAGGCATTGTTATATTTGTTTCTATATATTTTGCATTTTCAAAAGGAAATGTTTAAATGTGTGGAAAATTATGATACTTCAAAGCCTATGAAAATGCACAGAAATGTTTCTGTTTCTTACTTTAAAAACAGTATTCTATAGAATTCTGTACCAAATGGCCATCTGCATTTGGGAGTGGCTAGAAGTGTCAGGTTCTTTCCCTCACATTCATTCAGTTCTTTAAACATTTGTTGTATTTAATTAATGGCCTCCTAGTGGTGCAGCAGATTAAACCGCTGAGCAGCTGAGCTTGCTGACCAAAAGGTTGGAAGTTTGAATCTGGGGAACCGAGTGAGCTCTTGCTATTAGGTTCAGCGTATGCCATCCTAGCAGTTCAAAAATATGCAAATGTGAGTAGATCAACAGGTACCGCATTGGTGGGAAGGTAATGGTGCTCCATGCAGTCATTCTAGCCACATGACCTAGGAGGCATCTATAGATAACGGCAGCTCTTCAGCTTAGAAATGGAGTGAGCACCATCCCCCAGAGTCAGACACAACTAGACCTAATGTCAGGGGAAACCTTTACCTACTGATGTAATGAAGACATTTATGAATTTTGATAAAATCATTTTAAATTACGAATTTTGATAAAATCATTTTAAATTATGAATTTTGGTAAAATCATTTAAATTCCACATGCCAAATTTGGTAAGAACAGCTATTCTCCACCTGAATAAAAATTTTGCACTTAGCTAATAGGAAGTTACTGGTGTTTTATGCTTTTAATGCTTTTTACAGGGTTTTTATAATTAACCAATCAATTTATTACTTGCTTAGTTACCCTCCACCAACGGTGCTCTGGGCGACTTACAGAATAAATCAATAAAACACTTAAATTATCATTAAAACCACTAATCAAATGCTCTGCCAATGAGCCAAGTCTTCAGTGCAACAGTAAAACAACTCAATTCGCGCATGGCTCGGATGTCGGGTGGCAGAGAGTTCCACAATTTTGGGGCAGCGGCCTCCAGGCGAATTTCTCTAGAGCCCAGTATATATAGGAGATTCTCTTGAGAAGATCGAGGTGACCACTGGGGTTGATAGGGGGAGAGACGGTCCCTAAGGTATGTTGGTTATGTGTGTTAATTGTTTTTAATTTTGTTTTGATTTTGTTTGTTTATTGTGGCATTGAATCATGCCAGTGTAAGCTGCCTTGAATCTCCTTCGGGCTGAGAAAGGTGGCATAGAAATGTAGTAAATAAATAAATAATAGCTGCAAGATATTAAAGAAGAGCCTGTCAGAAGAAGGCAATGCCATACAATTCCTAAACTTTCAGGAGGAATTGCTATTATCAGCTGTAAAACTGTAGAAATGATTTTACCTCTGAACTTCTTTTTTCTATTTATTGACACATTGTATAGCAACCTTATGGGCAGTAAGGGAACACTGGAAAGGGATTAGCAGTAATGATTAGTGAAGATGCTTGGAGCACTTTATCATCTAGGCCAGGGCTGTCCAACTGCCGGCCCTGCAGGTGTTTTGGACTTCAACTCCCAGAAATCCTAGCCAGTTTACCAGCTGTTAGGATTTCTGGGATTTGAAGTCCAAAACACCTGCAGTTGGACAGCCCTGATCTAGGCCTCTTTTTAGATCTATTTCTTCTGCAACCTAAGGACAGATTAAAAATTGGAGTGCTATGTGGTTTCCGGACTATAAAGCCATGTTCTATCAGCATTTTCTCCTGACATTTCACCTGCATCTTTGGCTGGCATCTTCAGAGGATCTGATGCCAACCACATATGCAGGCAAAGCATCAGGAGAAAATGCTGATAGAACACTGCCATAGAGCCTGGAAACCACACAACACTCTGGTGATTCCGTCCTTGAAAGTCTTCCACAATACAGATTAGAAATTATCCACAGGTGGTAACTTACTTCAATTCATTAGAAACAATACAGTTAAAAACTAAGCAGTCAGTGCTTAAATGGATGCAGAGTTCATAACACCTGTAGTGAATAACTTTCATATCCATGGGAACTCTGCCAGTCTGTGTCCCTCTGCTGAGGTTGAGAAGATCGGGATACAAAAGTTTTAAATAAAAAATAATAATAATAACCATAGTCCTCTCCAATGTCAATGCAAACACTTACCCAGCCAAACTTGTGACCCCGTGACAACTCACTAGTGATAAGATGTCATTGCAATATGTAGAGATTATCCCCTTTATGGATTTCATCCCACAAAGTGTGGAAAATGGTCAGAATCATCTTCTTGGCATGGTGTTCCATGGCATTCCATTTTCAAAGGAAGTGGAGAATTTTATGACACCCCATCTTCAAATCCAATAGTTCCCATCCCACCTTAAAATAGCCAATTTTTGCCATTTCGATGCACAGGGAGATCAGTGGAGTCAATTCATACCCAATTTTATAATCCTTACATTTCCATACACTTTAAAGCCCAAGTTTAATGAGCAACCCACTCCATGGGACTCCATCTTTAAAGTATATCAAACTGGAGAACCCTGAGTCTGATGAAGTCCTATGTGTGCCACAGTTTGTCTCACACTAGTGGCAAAGTAGACAAAACTTCATGATTTATCTTTAAGTAGGCAGAGAACTCCTTTATGGAGTTTGGCATTTATGAAGATGTTGTCTTCTAAACTGATATTATTGAGAAATATAGACATAACTGACACCTTTTATGCTACTTAATTAGAGTATGTATCCAGAGTGAAATAGACTATATGTGCCCTCTGCAACCTCCAGCAAATATATGGAATGAGGTCTACTAACTGGGCCCATTCCTAAAAAATCCAGATCTTCAGACATGCCTTAGGGCCCTTCTACACAGCCCTATATCCCAGAATATCAAGGCAGAAAATCCTGCATTAGCTGAGTGTGGACTCAGATAACCCAGTTCAAAGCAGATATTTATTTATTTATTTATTTATTTGTACTTATCAGTCGCCACTCCCGTTTGGCTCAGGGCGACTTACAACAATAAAAACACTGGATACAATAAAAACACTGAGTAAAAAACACGATAAACACTGGATAATAACACGATAAAAAAACAATAGAAGCAACAATAATAATATTGTGGGATTTTCTGCCTTGATATTCGGGAATATAGGGCTGTGTGTAAGGGTCCTTAGTTACATCCTACTTTGAATACTATAATTATGTTCTGCCTAGATCTGATTTGAAAGAGAGTTGGGAAATGTAAGCTGGTCCAAAGAGCTGTGGTTCATGAAGAAATAGTACATTTTCCACTAAAGTCTTTGCTTTGTGAATGTGAAATTATATTTACAGATTGTCAGCCACTTGTATCTTAGGGCTCTTCCACACAGCCATATCACCCGAATATAAAGGCAGATAATCCACAATATCTGCTTTGAACTGGATTATCTGAGTATACACTGCCATATAATCCAGTTGATTTTATACAGCTGTGTGGAAGGGGTCTTTCTTGTAAATAAGCAAGGAGAACTATCTAATTATGGTAACTTACTGTGGGTGTGTTTGTTAACACCCACTCTTTGTGCATCACAGAGCCTTTTCTTTGTTCTCTGGATCTCATGCCTTCATGCCTTTCTCTTTTTCTTTGACTATCCTCCATGAAGCATGTGTGATAAGGACTCTCACTCAGAGTGAGATGCCACAGCTTTATTGATATCATGTAGTGCTTTCTTTTACTACCCTCCTCAAGAAGATGAACCTATGATGATATTATACAAGTATTTGTAAATAAAGCTACTTTTTATATAACTTTAAAATAACAACTTTGATTTATTTCCCTGATACATATTGTTTGAGGAGTTGAATGAGATTATGATCTATACAAACATCTGCCTTGCACTTTAGATGCTCTGCTTGAGAGATCCACTACAATTTTTCATATTCCACAATTAGAGGAAACACTGACTGCTATTACATGTGCATATTTGGCACCGACTGAAGAGCTAGAAGGATCCCAAGGCCTACAGAGCAAGAAGAAAAGATTCATGGTCTGTGCTTTTCTCAGAAGCAGAAATAACAGAAGAGTAGGCAGGAAATGAAATAATATAAAGATGTCAAGTACAATGACTCAGATAGATGATATACAGACATCTATAGACTGTAAGTTTCTTCTGCCAGTTGACCATTTATCAGAATAGACTGGATGAGTTTATAGAACTTGTGCTGAATGTAAGACAATGACACATAGGCCAATATACTGAAAAATGAGCCATATAATCAAAGTTTGACAGTCCTCCTGGGAACTAGAAAATGCCATTTGTTTAGGTTTTCTGTGGTATATTGAAAGTTTTTGTCACAAAATCATTTTCTGGAAGATCACTGAACATTTCAGGTCTTGATTGTGAAGAATAACATTTAATCACTGAATTGCCTTGTTTCTACAGTGTACTCCATTTATTTTCAGTTTGTACAGAGGAATATGGGTCATCAAAATATATTTTCTTCTACAAGTTTGCTTTTTAAAGAAACAGTCAGAACATAGAAGGATGCCCACATTAACACATACATACACACCAGCTATTAGTGATTGGGAGCTTGTCAGGAAAAAAATCAGGTGGTGACCATAGACCGATCTAGATTTTTCACAGGTAAATTCTCAAATCTCTATACACAGATAGATAAATTAGTCTTCTTTACTTTTCCCTATATTTGAATGTTGATAATCTCCACCACAGTTTCTATGCTATGAGTTAAAGAATTTCGAATTTTTAATTAAAATATACACCAAACTTAACTCTTAGACACATTTCTTCTACCTCTTGCTGACTGGAAGGTTTCCTTCAAATTTTGGCTAGCTGTATAAATAATATTTGTACATTTTCTTGTCCTCAAAGAAAAAGGGTAGCACATCAAGACACACGTCAAAAATTGTCAGAATGTTTTGCCCTGATTGAGAATAAAAGAAACCACTGCTTTCCTGCTAGGAGGGCTATATGCAAACTACTTTGCATTTTATGTAAAATAAGATGTCACACACAAACCATTATTATGTACAAAATACAAACTTTTTAGTGAACTAAATTTCAAGAGGAAAATTCTGTAGTGCAAAAAGAAAACTTAGAGAAAAATGTGGAATTACTCCCAGAATCTCAGGGATGCTTTTTGAAATTTCATTGAGTACATAAGAATCAAATTAGCAGTATTTACTCCTCTACTCTCCATCAATGAGAAAGGTGCAGTAAAGCAATGGTATTGCATTTACTGAACAATAAAACTAATCTGATCATTGTCTCATTGAGTAAGGAAAAAATTAAGTTTATTTATTTATTTATTTATTGGTTTGACTTAATATACCGCTCTCTCTGGAGCCCAGAGCGGTTTACAGAGTTAATAGATAAAACACATAAAATGCAATAAAATGCAATAAGACCAATTTAAAACCCCCAGTTAAAATCAATTCCAGCAAACTGCGATGGCAGTAGAAATATGCTGGCAGCAGCACAACAGGATGCTGATAATACTCATTAGTTATGGGCCAAATGCCTGTCTAAATAGTCAGGTTTTTAAGGCTCTACGGAACGGCATTAATTCTTGGATGGCTCGTAACTCTTCAGGGAAGGTGTTCCACAGAGTTGGCAAACGCCCTCTGCCGCGTGCTGGCAAGTCTATAGACCTTAATCCCAGGCACATCCAGTAGATTGAGCCCCTCTGAGCGCAGTGATCTCCTGGGCACATAAGGGGTAAGCCGCTCCCTCAGGTACACTGGCCCCAAACCATATAAGGCCTTGAAAGTTAAAACTAACACCTTGAAAGTGACCCGGAATTCAATTGGAAGCCAGTGCAGTTTGCGCAAGAGTGGAGTCACGTGGGCAGATCTTGATGCTCCTGAGAGCAGACGTGCTGCAGCGTTCTGCACCAGCTTGAGTTTCCGGATCGCCGACAAGGGTAGGCCAATGTACAGCGCATTACAGTAGTCGAGCCTCGAGATGACTGTGGCTTGGATCACCGTGGCCAGGTCGCAGCGGGAGAGGTAAGGAGCCAGACGTTTTGCCTGTCTTAGGTGGTAGAAGGCTATCTTGCAGGCGCAGGCAATCTGCTCCTCCATAGACAGCTGGGAGTCCAGCCGGACCCCTAGGCTCTTTACTGACGGTTGCGGGCAAAGAGCCACGCCGTCGAACGTCGGCAACTGGGTCTCTACCACCCCCCCGGGCAGCCCAGCCACAAGATCTCCGTCTTCACTGGGTTCACCTTCAACTTACTGGCTCGCAGCCATCCAGGGATGGAAATTATCGGGTACAGAGTCTGCCCTGGGGTCCATCCTCAGAATGAGCTGGGTGTAATCAGCGTACTGATGACATTCCAGCCCAAAACTCCGTACCAGTTGGGCGAGTGGTCGCATGTAGATGTTAAATAACAGCGGGGAGAGAATGGCCCCCTGAGGGACCCCACAATGTAAGAGGGGAGCCCCCTGAGACCATCCTCCCCACTTCACTCGCTGCAGGCAGTTTTGGAGGAAGGAGGACAGCCAGTTTAGGGCTGTCCCCCTCACCCCCGCCACCACCAGGCGGTGTGTCAAAAGTTGGTAATCGACAGTATCAAACGCTGCCGTGAGGTCCAATAACGTGAGCAACGCCGATCCACCTCGGTCCAAATGGCAATGGAGGAGGTCTGTGATGGAGACCAGGACAGTTTCTGCCCCATGGCCAGACTGGAAGGGGTCTAGCCAGGTTGCATCATCCAAGAATGCCTGCAGCTGGTCCATTGCTGCCCTCTCAATTACCTTGCCCAGGTACGGTAAATTGGACACTGGGCGGTAATTGGAGGGGACCACAGGGTCTAAACCGGGCTTCTTCAGCAATGGACTAACCACCGCCTCTTTTAACTCCTCTGGAAAAGCTCCTTGCTCAATGGAGCAGTTGACTATATTCAACAGAGGGCCTCGTAACCCCTCCGCGCAAGCTTGATTCAGCACGGAGGGGCACGGGTCGAGGGAGCAGGTGGTAGGTCGAAGGGCTGCGACAATCTTGTCAACATCCTCTGCATCCATTGGCCGAAACCGGTCGAAGGTGGATCCGGCGGAGGGCCACAGAGTCTCAAGTTCCTGTCCTGTATCAACCGTGGCAGGGAGGTCCCAGCGGAGCATCGTAATCTTGTCTGCAAAGTGATTCTGGAAAGCCTCGGTGGAGATGGCCCGATCGTCATTATTTGGGATGGTAGGGACCATCGTCAGTTGCCGAATTATCTTGAACAATTGAGCCAGGCGTGAATCTGCAGACGCTATCAAGGAGGCATAGTGGGAATTTTTCGCCTCCTTGATAGCATGTTACCGGGATTCTACTGCCATATTCCTAAATTTGAGCAGTCTAGCTTTTTACAAAGTTGGAAAAGATGTTAACAAAGCAATAATAACATAGCACTGACTTATTGAATGTATCGACAAACGAAAAAGAAAAATTTCTACTTCCCATGGATATTGTTGGATTTTACCAAACTGAATTATCCAGATACAATTATCACTGACATACAGAAATCTGATATTGTTGCAATGGGAATTTGAGAGGGCATTCAAAACAGCTAACAATGTACATCACATCTGGCTAGTAAAGCAGTTTGAGGAGCAAGTCAAAATCATAGCAACAGTGTCAAAATCATAGCTGTAAGTGTGTCATACTTATGATCCTACTTAGTCATGATTTTGACACCATTGCCATAGTTGCAACTTGCCTCCCCCTCCCCAACTTTCTTTACAGGGCACCAGCTGCATTGGGAGAAGGAGACAAATTCTGCTGATGATTGAAGCACAGTTTAATTATGTTTCCATTATGTGGGGGGGGGGGAGGTTATAGTACTCGTTTAATCCAATATTCTGACAATTTTTCATAGCAGACACTGAGGGATTTACTTCCATTTAGAAATATATTGAATGATATTATTCATACCCGGCTCCTGTCTGGAACCCCAGCAGGCCGCCACATCACACCTGTTTTTCAGGATCTGCACTGGCTCCCAATCGAGCACCGGATCTCCTTCAAGGTGTTGGTTCTTACCTTTAAGGCCTTGCATGGCCTGGGGCCAGCGTACTTGAGGGACCGACTCACCCCATACTGTCCCCTGAGATCACTACGCTCCGAGGATGCTAATTTGTTAGAGATACCCTCGGCGAAATCGGCTAAATCTCCCCGGCCCAGAGATCACTGCAATAGGGACCCCGCCAATAAAAGCTAACACTGCCCGTGAGGGCTCAGTTTGCGGCACACCCCCTGAAAAGGAGAGTCAGGGGGGGGGGGCAACTGACCCACGGGTTTTGGCACACCCGGCAGTGAAAACACATCTTGGACTGGGCCCTCAGGGGCGAATGACGGGAAGCCCTCCGCCGGGGCCGCTCGTCCGGATCTTAGCCAGAATGGCCGAGATATTCAGCGGCTCGAGGTCCAGCGGCTCCCATTGCTCCTGGATCTCCTGGGCCCCGTGAGTGGCCCGGGCCTCCCGCGTTGCCTCCACCTCCGTCTCCAGCGGTCCCCGCTGCTCCACGGGCCGCTCGACCGCCCCCTGGGTCTCCTGGGACCCCGGCCGCCGCACATGGCCTCCCCGGGACCACAGGCAGCCGCCCCGACCCAGGGACGCCAGTGGGCAGTCGTCCCCCAGAATACAAGCCTCCATCGGTTCCATCTCCGTCGCCTCAACCCTCGGTCCTCGATCCGGGCGGCTCGTCGGCGTCGGAGGTGGGTAGGTATGGAGTGGGAAGGCCGAAAGCATTTGCCCCAACCATGCCAGCTGAGTGGCCGCCAGGCGGAATTGAGACCGGATGGCCTGCAAGGCCAAGCTCTCTTCCAGGCTATGGTGAAACTTTTTCCCGCCTGGAACTCCAAAAGTCCACCTCCTCCTTTCAGGGTGAGCTTGGGGGGCGGTGTTGTTATCCGAGGTGAAGCGGAGAGCCGAGGTGAAACGAAGGCTCTCATTGCTGAGGCGTGCCGAGGCCCCAAACTGGCTCGCAGGTTCGCTGGGGGGACCTTCAACGACCCTAGGTCGGAGGTCTGAACCCCCAGTAACTGGTGGCAGTAGGGACCCAATTTGCTGGCTAGTCTGGTTAGGTAGAGGTGCCGGTTCTGAGGGGCTCTGCTTATTTTCCATTCTTTCCGTTAATTATAATAAAAGCTAATTAACTATTACTTTTACTATTACTAATTAAAACTGTTAATGAGAACCATATATTGTGGGAACTTGACGGTTTCCTTGGCAGCTCATTCAATAGCACATTCATAGAGTTCTTTTCTTGATTCTTGGGGAATATTTTAAACTGATTTGTTTATACACCAAAAAGATGGTAATTAACATCATCTCCACTTGTTTCCTTTTATCCTGAACATATATATTCAACATGGCCAGTCTAATCAAAGTCAATTTTCCATTTATATTTGGCTTTTCATCTATGTTCTTGTTTTGTAGATGGCATTTAGTGTCGGTTGTTGTTAGTAGAAGTGTGTGTGTGTGTGAGAGAGAAAAAGCATACCAGTGCTTACTTACTCTGTTCTATGAAACATACTCTTTATGATGCATTCTTGGCATTTTAAAAATCTATTAGTTAACAGAGCCCAGCAATATAAAACAGAACATCTCATAAGTAAACCCAGTTTAATAGACAGTTGTTGAATATATTTCCAATCAGTTCTCAGAAGGCATTTTTCCCAAAGTATCAATGGTGAGAAGTCTTTATTCAATTACAATATAAATGGATACCATGATTCAACAAAAGACACTCTTTTTCTTCATAGTACATGTAATAATAGAGTCATAGTTGGAAGAGGCGACAAGATTATCTTGTCTAACCCACTGCCATGCAAGAACATATAATCAAAGCCCTTCTGATATATGACTATCCAGCCTCTGCTTTAAAAACTTCTAGAGGATACTCCACTCTGAAGCACCATACTCAATTCAAAATCTATTTGATTCCATGGCTTTTCAGGTGTAGTGTATATTATTCAGACTCTTCAGAAACAGCGTTGGTATCCTGATGTCTATTTAATGTTTCCAATATCAACATCTTAAAACAAACATGAATGTTTTAATAGAGTAATTTTCTACAGTCAACCATGATTGTACTGAAGTTTAAATAGAAGTTTATGTCAATATTTCAGTGAAGTTGTAAGAAAAGTTAGAAACAACAACAAAAACACACTATTCATGACACTGATGTGATGCTCATTTCCTAGTCTACTAGTTTATTATGAAAGAAATACAGAATGCTGGCCTACCCTTGCCATAGAACTTCATCAAAATGCATTTCAGCTAGAAATTGCATTAACATATCTAAATCTAGGCTTAGTGAAGAGCTTCAAGCCCCAATAAGAAAAATCCCTTTAGCAACAAACACATGGAAGTATTAGGCTGACCACCCAATTCAATTTCACTTCTGCAAATGTAAATGAAGAACTAACTTGTTTATATCTATATAGGCTATGAGAATAAATCAAAAGTGTAAAAAAGAAAAAAAGTAATCTTATTAGGCAGGGCAATATTAAAATAAAATTATTGGAATATCTTGGCAAAATGATCTGGAACTGACTGAGCTATGGGGAAAATAATAGAAATAATATTTACATTTTAAACTATGCCATTGTTGCCTGGAGCTAATTAATAAATGCTTCATTGTTAGGTTCTCCATTGTCCCCAAATGGCATACACCATTCTCATTTATTTTATTCTGCTTCCCTATTGGCAGTCATTGTCTAGACTGGGATGGCAAACTTGTCTGGCTATTCCTACTTGTTTTCTCTGGACAGCAATAGGAATTAAAGCAATAAAGAAAGCTTCTGGCAGTCCACCTTAATGGACAACATCCTGGGATGAAATCTGCTGATAAAATTGCTGTGAGCTTTAACCTGTACTTCTTTTCTTCCTATGCTCATCCTTCTTTATGTCCTTATTGCAATGAATAGCGTACAGAATTCCACGAATTAGGGGATCCATAAATTTCTCTTATTTATTAAATTCTGATGGCAGAAAAAAATAGGACGACAGATCCCATGCCTCCCCCTTTTATCCTAGTCCTGAAATCAGATTAGTTCTGTCTTGCAGTTGTTTTTTCTTGGATGCCCTGTCCATATTTGCATTAGTAATGTCAACACAGGAAGGAGGAAATCTGAGAAGAAGAGGCAAAAGAAGCTGCTGCTATTTTAACTTTGCTTTTATTGATATCTTTACTAAACAGACATTGCCAGGATAGATTTCAGGGCATCAACATAATGTTGATTACAAGTGTAGTGTTACTATCATAGATAGGAATCTATACATGTTTTAGGTTTTTAAAAAAATCCTCATGTAATGCTCAGATACCTGGGAACAATTCCGTTCAAAACCAAATACACACATACAGCTGGTAGGGATAGCTGGCTAATTAGTTGAATGGAGAGCTTTCCAAGTCAGAAAGGAAAATAAAGAGTTGGCTTTTAGTGAGCCAGGCCAATGGTTTATCTAGAATGGTGTTGACGTCAAAAGCAACACTGTGGTTTTCAGGCATGAATCTCTATGAGCCCGACTTAAAGAGAAAGAAACTTAACAAAGAATATTTTGCATGTCAGGTGGTGCTCTACTGATAAACCATGGGCCTTTCGTCACAATTTATGGCCCTAGACACAATGGTACAGCAGCTATCTGCTATTTATTTAATGATGACCTATCATAACCTTGGCCAGGATAATCCTAGTTCTCCATTGTTGAAATGCTATAAATTAAAGATATAACTGAACATGTGCAATGTGCACCTGTGTGTGCTTCTGTGAATTCTGGAACAATACAGAATGTGTAAGTCTTGATTGACAAAGGCCACATGGATCAGTTGCCATGGAGCCAGTCTGGAGTGGCAGTGCTTTGAACTGACTCTAGGGGGAAGCTACATTCCCCAGTGCTTTCCTGCTGTGTCATGTTGGTTTTGTTGTAGCAATTGCCACAGAGCTCCAAAGAGCTCCTGGCTATCCCATGACACCTCTGCAGATGTAAGCAAAGGCTACTGTGGGATATGGATAGGGGAGGGGAATCACCCTTGTCCTTTACCCCTTCCCTTTTTGAGTCACCACTATGACAATGACAGCAAGTGCCAATCCCAATTTCATCATGCCACAGAGTGTGGGGGAAGCAAGATGGCAACACTGGCCCATGTGAAAAGTGGGCCTGGCTCTGCTTCAGAACCAACCCAGCTGTTCACACTATTTATAAATGTGGTGTTTTACCCTAGTGTGACTGTGCCTCACATTGGAGTTGAAATGGCTGTGTGTGTCATGTAAACACCACAGAGCCAATTCTCGCCTGCTTTACATTATAGTACCCATAATGTGATCTAAAATTATTTAGAAGGTGAAAATTAAGCGTGTGAGAGAGATTGATGATCCCATGAAGATTTAAAACTTATTCTTTTTTTCTGGCATTACACACTATTGAAACGTAAGACATTAGTAATAGTTTAACTTTCCCTTCAGACTCAGATGTTATTTGAGTTTTCTCTTAACAGTTTCTTTCCTTACAAACTTTCCATTTAACCTTGGAAAGAAAAAAAGCATTCAATCCACTTACATCCTGGTATAGGATATGACTGAATTTAAAGTTATATGATACCACAATAACTGACCTATAACATTATGCTGCATTAAAGCACCACACACTGGGATGACACAATAAGAACTTCACATCTGTCACAGTACTATAGTGAGCATATAGGAAGCACTGCTGATCCATAAATAATACTACAGTTACAGATTATCCAAGTTAAATGTCCAATTTTGGTTAAAGGTCTGTGAAAAACATCCAGCAACTTCTGCAGTCCATAGATCTCCCATTTGACCGTTGTGTGTTCTGCATCATAAAATTAAACAAGCAACAATTATTATGACCTTATAAAATGCTCTCAACATTAGCTGTTCAATTAGGACTTAGTCCATCACCTTTTATTCAAGTAGCAAATTAGTAAATTAGTAAAAGGTGGACCTTTCTTTACCCCGAGGGGAACTCAATTGCACCTCCACAGTGCCTTAAAACATATAAGAACATCATATAAACTTCTAGCAACTTTAAACAAATTAAACATTCCAAACCTGGGGTGCTAAATGAATGCTTGGAGGGTGGGGGGATATCGCAACAACTAGGTGCAATAAATCCAAGCATCTTTCTGCCCTATATGCTATTCAGGAAATTCTAGGCATCATGGCTTTAATTATTTCTGGGGGTCATTGCTTTTAATTTATTTTTATTTAGGATATTTTAAGTCACATTTCAGGAGCAAGGCCAAATTAAGAGGCTTATAGATTAAATAAAGATAAATTGTATAAAAGGTAGAATTTAAAATCCCAGCATTGAAGAAGACATGGCAGCCCAAATCAATTGTAAATGATAATGGAAATTACTAGAGAATAAGTGGAATCGCAATAGCAGTATGGTAGTGTAAAATAATAACAAAAGGATTCCTTGGTTGCTCATTCTACAGTAATATAATACACCTTTAGGAAAAGGGGACTTGGAATCAAGAGTCATGATGGGAAGAGTATTAGAAACTTTTTTTAAAAAAATGATTAAAAATGTGTTTTTCTAGTATAGAGAATCTCTGGAATAATGAAAATTGGTGCAGTTTGGCTCTTATTCTGCATACGATTGAGTTATTCAGAAACCACAGGAAAAACTAGAGACATGCCTCAAGGCTGGATCTACACTGCCATATAATCTAGTTGCTGAATCCAAATTTTCTGCTTTGAACTGGATTATGAGTTTACACTGCCATATAATCCAACTCAAAGCCAATAATCCGGATTTAAAAACTGGATTATATGCAGTGTAGATGAAGCCAAAGTGGTTAATTGGTGGTTGCTTTATTATACAGAAAAAACCTTAGAGAGAAATCATAGCACTTGTGATTTCTTAAAGGGCTCTCTGGTTTTTGTTTCTTTTGTTTTCAAAAATATTTTAATTTAAATTTTAATGGATACAATAAAAAAAGGGGGGGGGGGAGAAAGTGCTACAAAACAAAAAACATCCCAGAAAAGGTGTTTTAAAATATTTGAGGGAAAATATTAGAAATCATCTAAGAAGATAAGAGCAACCACTACAAGATTTTTCACATTTTGGGAATTTTTTTTGTGAGAAATCCATTATGAGCCACCTTTTGCATAAAACACAGCATATTTGGTACAAAAAGATGCTGACAGAATACATGAATATAACAATTGGTACATTAAGAGGTATAGCTAATCCATGGTGAAATCTACACACAATATACCATCCAGTTTTCCTGAGCTAAGAAGAATTGGATTTTTCTTTCTTCTCTGACAGTCTAATAAGACACTTGAGATAGAGTATAATTGCTATGATGGAGTGGAGCTGTCTTAGAGACTACACCGGCGTTGGCAAGCTGAGCTAAAGCTTTGCAAAAATCTATAGTACATCTGATACAATTGGCCTAAAGAATCAAACTGAGATACATCATTTTTTAGGCCATTAAAGATCCAGCTTTGAATAACCCTATGTGAGAGGAAGAATATTTGTGTTTCAAAGCATTTGATGCTTTAGCATCCCTCCGCTGACTAATAATAATCATCATCATCATCATTATCATCATCATCTCATTGGAGCTTAAAAGCTATGCCAGTTCGCCCCTTGTTTTTCATCCTAGTTTTTTAAGTGCATTGCGCTCTTGAGAAAAGCAAGGAGAGCTAGCCCAACCAAGAGATCTCTGTACCCATTGTGCTCTTTGCCCACAGACAGATGGAGTAATGAGTAAGCTGAAATAAACTGACTTTTCTCTTCCTCCTCCCTGGAATAAACATCCCTGTGGGTGAAGTAACCAAAAAAATACCACAAGTTTTAATAGATTACCTTGACCAATTAAGGCTTTTACACCTGACGCTTCTTTTTACATTTAAACCGGCTTTTGCCCAGGCCTCGCGGTCCGGGTGTTTGGATACACCAGTGGCTGTGTCCACTATGATTGAGAATTTATGATTTATGACTGAATATTGGTATGTATTTGTTTTTACGAGCCTGGTGTCCTTTGGGAAATGTTCTCCTTTATGGAACGTATACTATTGGTATTGTTGTTATTATGTATGCTTACGGATATATATGTATGTATTCACCTTACTAGACTGACCGGACCAGTGGAATTGCTCTCGCTATGTGGATACAAATACCTACCGGGTCCAGATGAAGCCTCTATAGGCGAAATGGCAAGGTCTTATTGTGACCATCGACCCGCACCCTTCCTTTCTATCCTGGATTATACCTGCTCTTGGATTATCCATTGATTATTACTTTATTTTGGGATTTTTGTGATTGGAAACTGGATTACTGACACCGTATTGAGCATGTTGTAAGGACTCACCTGTCCTAAGTGGGTGGAAAGCCTGCTTGGAGGTTTTTCCTTTTCTGCTGGAAGAAAGCTGGCATCCATTTTGGCAAAGGGATTTGCAGCTAAAAGACAGAAGGGGGAGGTCATAGCCAGAGAGGGGGCGTGGCCTTAGAGTCAATCCTGCTCAGAGATAGGAGTGCCCTGTGATTGGCTGAGTGCCAAAGGGGTGGAGCAGAGCTGACTAAAGGAGGGATCTTGGCAGAAAGATTCTCAGCCTTGAGCAGAGCTTTGATTGAGACAGATCTTAGCTCTTGCTGGTGTGGTTTGAGGGTGTGGAGTGACAATATCCTCCAAGCCTCAGCCATAGGAACTGCCCAGTCATATACTGTAGTGACACAACCAGGGTGTGGGGTGACACTGATAGTTAGGTTAGAGCCATTAGGGCTGACTTTGCAGAGTCAGACTAAACACCTTGTCTCCTCAGTGTAGAGAGGGAAAGGTGGGTTCTGTGGCTGGAGAGTCAGCAGCAGGCTGACTCAGGCAGGGAAGACTCAGAGGGACTTCTGGTGTTTAGAAGCTCCTGTTAGGAACCAGCTGTTCACTCCTATTTTCAGACAATAGGGTGACAGGCTTATATTTTAGTCAAGACTCAGTACTGACTAAAGTATTGTTAAGATCTAAGCATTTTTGAAGCATTATTTGTAACCACACGCTTAGCATTTTACTATCTGTAACTGCATGCTCCAGCTTATTAGTACCATCAGTAACCCTACGATATTGTTGCCTCTCTGTAGAACCGTTGTGATCAGTGCCTCATTGCTAGCCATTTGTTAATTAATAAATTCTGTTTTATTGTTAACTTTAAGAAGTCTCTATCTCTCCATCTTTTAGTTCCTCCCAGTGTGGTTGTGTTTGGGTGGCTCGGTCAACAGAACTACCATATAAACATCTTATTTAATTTAAAATCCTGATTGTTAATAATTAGGTTGGTGGCAGTACTACCGGGAGGATTTATTTTAAGTAATAATCTCCAGAACCAGTGGCCAAGTCATCACACATGTCCACTTTGATTCCACTTTAATTTTGTGATTATGAATAAATAAGTGAACCTGCAAAATCTTCAAGATGTTCCCTGCCTTCTCATTTTACTTTCGAGGAGAACATCCCACCCCTGTTTGAAGAAGTTGTACAGTTTCAAGAAAAAAGTTAAATTGCAAAACACCTAGGAACTGAGAGCCACTCAAGAAGCATAACAAAATACCCCTTGCCTAAAACAGTGACTAAAACGCAGAAGTCCATAACATGTTCTTGGGTTTTCCCGTGGTTAGAAAAGGAGGAATCTAATCCATTTGGACCAGTTTCTGCTGGGCTTTCCTTGTACCAATAATCAGCAGTAAATAAGGAATAGAGAGAAATGGGGAACTGGAGAACAAAGTGAGTAAAACATTTTTATACATCTGGTCCTCATAGACTTTTTCAAAACTATCTCACTAAAAGCTGGATTGGCAAGAGCTATTTCCTTGATTTTATAGCTAATCCACCCATTAAATTAATTCCTTGCTAACTGGATATAGCTTGGTTCAGAGTCACTGGATAATGCATGGAATGGCATTATCACATTAGTCTTTATGAGTCACTCCAGTCACAAACACTTATGTAGGATCATTCTATCTGATCTTAAAACCTAAGGGCCCTTCCACACAGCCCTTTATCCCAGAATATCAAGGCAGAAAATCCCACATAATTTGCTTTGAACTGGGTTATCTGAGTCCACACTCAGATAATGTGGGATTTTCTGCCTTGATATTCTGGTATATAGGGCTGTGTGGAAAGGCCCCATGTCTTCCATGAATCCCCTAGCTTGGTTCCTTAGTTCTTGTTCCTCTGATGAAAAAGAAATGTCACTGCTGATATAAACACGTAGGCAAAAATGGATTTACATCTATAAATACCATCTTTGATATTTCAAACAGTTACCATGCCTACCATATTGCACTGTGTATAAACTGTCCATTGTTAATGGGAAACCCATCAATAAAAATTGTGATGGTTTTTTCCCCATCTTATGTCCTGTATGTTGAACTCATGTGATGCTTTTTACAACATAATCTGGGTTTGTATCTAACCCAGATTCTCAAAATTAATGTGACATAGATCTATCCAATATGGGCTGCATCTCCTGACTTTGATTATCCACCACTCCCAGTCTGCCCTATGGACCCTGCATAAAACCCTCATTGGATGTGGGTCCTGAGCCTCCAGGGACCTCTTCAAGTGGACTTGTTTTCAGTGGTGGCAATGGGTATTTGCAAGTTTGTCGACGGAGCCTGATGATTCCATTACACCCCATAGAAATAGTTCTGGGGTGGCTCCATGGCTGAACTGAGGGGAAAAACCTTCCACCACTGAAAAATTGTTGCTGGTGGACAACAGGATGCTCCTCATCTTTCCATTGTGAAAGACCTTAAACAGGTTTCCCCCCATATGATAAGATAAGATGTAAGCTGGGACAGTGCAGGGTGCAGATCCCCATGCCCCTTGGGCAGATAATGGCTGGGATTGCTGCACCATGGCAATACTGATTATTCTGGCAGTGCATGTGAAGAGGTTGTACATCACTTTATTGTGAACAAATTGATTTTGTGATTACCATATATATTCATGTATAACCAACTACATGCAATTTATATTGAGGGCAAGTTTCATGGTCCAAATAATAGATTTAGACACAACCAGTTAAGGATCACGCCATAAAGAGAAGAAAGCAACAATGCTAACCCAAGGGGGTTTTCGGAATTTAAAATCCTGATTGTTAATAATTAGGTTGGTGGCAGTACTACCGGGAGGATTTATTTTAAGTAATAATCTCCAGAACCAGTGGCCAAGTCGTCACACATGTCCATTTTGATTCCACTTTAATTTTGTGATTATGAATAAGTAAGTGAACCTGCAAAATTTTCAAGATGTTCCCTGCCTTCTCATTTTACTTTCAAGGAGAACATCCCACCCCTGTTTGAAAAAGTTGTACAGTTTCAAGAAAAAAGTTAAATTGCAAAACACATAGGAACTGAGAGCCACTCAAGAAGCATAACAAAATACCCCTTGCCTAAAACAGTGACTAAAACGCAGAAGTCCATAACATGTTCTTGGATTTTCCCATGGTTAGAAAAGGAGGAATCTAATCCATTTTGGACCAGTTTCTGCTGGGCTTTCCTTGTACCAATAACTAGCATTAAATAAGGAATAGAGAGAAATGGGGAACTGGAGAACAAAGTGAGTAAAACATTTTTATACATCTGGTCCTCATAGACTTTTTCAAAACTATCTCACTAAAAGCTGGATTGGCAAGAGCTATTTCCTTGATTTTATAGCTAATCCACCCTTTAAATTAATTCCTTGCTAACTGGATATAGCTTGGTTCAGAGTCACTGGTGTAATGCTCCGGAAAGGGGGTCCGATAAACCAAACTCACTCCAAGCAGGTTGGAAGATAGATCATTTATTGGCTCCTTGCTCCAGGCTGAACAAAGATAGACTAAAGAAAAGCCCGCAAAAACATCCCTCAAGACTCCTCCCGGCCCGCCCAGCGGGGTCCCTCCTTCCAAGGCTTGACCAGATGGCCAGTCCACATATCAAAGGCCAGGAAGGTATCTGGTAGATCAAAGGGGATGAGCCCGGTGGTTGCCCGCCCGGCAGTGTCCATATCAATTGGCGCGATCGGCTTGGTCCGTTATGGCAGTAAACGAACCAACCGGAGCTGACATAGCGCCCCCCTCCGCAAGATGGTGACCTGCAAGGGAAAGAACAAAGAAAAGGGGGATCAGGGCCCCGGCTTGTCCGGGAAAGCGGCGTGAAAAGCCTTAACTAGTCTCGGGGCGCTAACGTGGGGTGCCAACACCCACTCAGGGTGTAAGTCCTTGGCAGTCCATTTAACTAAGTAACTAAGACGGCCCTTGTGGCGCCGAGAGTCCAAAATGTCCTTAATCTCAAAGTGGGTGTGAGATCCCACCATAATAGGCACCGGTGCGCCTTCCTCGGCGGACCACTTCCGGTCGGACACAGCTTTTTTCAATAAGCTCACATGGAACACAGGGTGGACCTTGCGCCAGGTGTGCGGCAGGTCCAGCTTGACCGCCACGGGGTTAATTATCTCCACCACACTGAGGGGCCCTACAAATTTGTTCGCAAACTTGCGGGACGGCTGAGTCGACTTCAGGTTCTTGGTGGAGAGGAATACGCGGTCCCCCACCGTGTATGTTGGCTGGGGCCCCCTCTTTTTGTCAGCGTACAGCTTGTAAGAGTCCCGGGCCTGCCGCAGCGCCGTCTGGATAGCCGGCCAAGCCGCCGCAACCTTGGCTCCCCAATCGGTAACTGGAGTCGCCGGGTCGGTCGCTGGGGCCACCGCGGGAAAGGCGGAAAGTCGCGGCCTGCCACAATGCTGAAGGGCGAGGCCCCCGTCGAAGCGTGCTCGGCGTTGTTGTAACTATATTCTGCCACGTCCAGCAGCTCGGCCCAGTTGTCTTGCTGGTAGGTCGAGTAACAGCGGAGGTACTGCTGCAGGGTGCGCTGAACCCGCTCTGTGGCGCCGTCCGTCTCTGGATGGAACGCCGTGCTCAGGGCCCGCCGGGATCCCAGCCCTGCCAGGAACGCCTTCCAAAACCTGGACGTAAATTGTGGTCCTCTGTCACTCACCACGCGCCGGGGGCAGCCGTGGAGCCGGAAGACGTGATGGGCGAAGAGGCGAGCCAACTCCGGGGCCGTGGGCAACCTGCGAAGAGGGACAAAGTGAGCCTGTTTTGAGAACAGGTCCACCACCGTCCATATGGTGGTATATCCGCTGCTGGGCGGCAGGTCGACGACGAAGTCCATTGCTATTTCGCTCCAAGGTTCGGCCGGGTCGGCTACCGGTTGCAGCAGCCCCGTTGGCCGGCCCGTCTTGGGCTTGTTCCGTGCGCACACTTCGCACTCCGCTATGTAGTCACTAGTGTCCTTTCTCATGGCTGGCCACCAGAACTGCCGGGCCAATAGCTTTAGAGTTTTAGTGAGGCCGAAGTGGCCGGACAGTGTGGAATCGTGGGCTTGAGCTAGGACCGGGGCCCTCTGGCTCTGGGGAACATATAGCTTGTCTTTGTAGTACCATATGCCTTTAGCCTCAGTTAAGTCCTCGCGGTGCTCCTTAAGCCACGCGTCTGTTCCATAAGCTGCTGCCAAGTCTGCTAACAGTTCTGGGGTCCCAGGGACCGTGGGTTTTGGGGCCTTATCTGCCGCCAGGTGCGGGCCACCAGGCCCAGCTGATGTTTGGAGAACACGGTCCCCACCTCTTCTGGCGCCGAGTAGTCAGCCTCAGGCATTCTGGAAAGCGTGTCGGCCAACACGTTTTTCGGGCCGGCAGGTACTTGAGCTGGAAATTGAAGCGGCTGAAGAACTGTGCCCATCTCAGCTGCTTGGCGTTGAGTCTCTGGGGGTTTGGAGTGCCTGCAAGTTCTTGTGGTCCGTCCATACTTGAAGGGCAGGGCGGTGCCCTCCAAGAAGTGCCTCCAGTGGCTCAGCGCTGCCCGCACGGCAAAGGACTCCTTCTCCCACACATGCCACCGCTTCTCCGACGGTGTGAATTTCTTGGACAGGTATGCGCAGGGTCGCAGGGTCCCGTCGTCGTCTCGCTGCAGGAGAATCGCCCCATAGGCCGCCTCCGAGGCGTCGCACTGCACAGTGAATGGCTTGTCAGGCTGGGGATGTCTCAGCAGCGGCTGACTGGTGAAGCTCCGCTTGAGGCTGTCAAAGGCCTCCTGGCACTGCGGAGTCCAGTTGAGCTTCGCACCGGGTGACTTGGCTTTCTTGGTTTCTCCCAAGCCCTTGGTTTTTAACAGTTCGGTCAAGGGGAGCGCTATTTTAGCAAAGTTCTGGATGAACTGTCTATAAAAGTTGGCGAACCCCAAAAGCCCTGTAGCTGCCGCCGGGTTCGGTGCCTCCCACGCGAGCACATCCCTCACCTTACTTGGGTCCATGGCTAGGCCTCGCGTGGATATGCGGTACCCTAGATAGTCCAGTTCCTGCCGGTGAAACTCGCACTTAGACAGCTTGACAAAGAGCTGGTTATCTCGCAGCCGCCGCAGCACCTCCCTGGTCATCTCTACATGCTCCGCCTCTGATTTGGAATAAATTAACACGTCATCCAGGTACACTAGAACTCCCTTGTAGAGTAAGTCCCTGAAGATCTCGTTGATGAATTGCTGGAAAATCCGGGGAGCGCCTTTAAGTCCGAATGGCGTGACCCGGAATTGGTACTGGCCCAGATGGCAGTTGAATGCGGTCTTCCAGCAGTCCTCGTCCTTCACCCGATCCGGTAGAACGCCTCCCGGATGTCTAGCTTGGTGAAGATCTGCGCCGCCCCCCAGTTGGGCCCGGATCTCGGTCATCAGGGGCAACGGGTAGGGGCTAGAGGTGCAGATAGCATTGAGGCCCCGGTAGTCTACGCACAGTCGCAGCGATCCGTCCGCCTTTGGCCTGAACAGGACGGGGCTGCCATCGGGCTGGTCGATTTTTCAATAAAGCCTCTGTCTATATTCTTATCAATAAAGTCTCTTAATGCCTTTCTTTCGGGTTCAGACAGGGCGTACAGTTTCGGGCTGGGCAACTTGGCGCCTTTTTCAATTTCAATTGCGCAATCGGACTTCCGGTGGGGGCAGCTGGTCACTTTCCCGCTCACTAAAGACCTCCCCCAAGTCTTCATATTCTCGCGGGACTTCACCGGGTTGGCTCTCTGCTGCCCCCACGCCCGCTCCCTCATGGATTGGGGTGTCCGCGTCTCCAAGGTCATCTAGCCTTGCCCGGGCCTCTCCACTCCTGAACTGCACCGCTCCTGTCTCCCAGTTGATCCGTGGGTTTTGGTAGCGCAGCCAGGGGCCCCCTAGAATAATGGGCTGGTGTGCCATTGCCGAAATGACGAAATTTTAGATCTTCCCGTGGGATCCCATCTGGACTCTGATTTCCCCTGTCTTGTGGGTGGCTGGCTTCCCATTCGCCGGGGACCCATCTAGCTGGGAGAACAAGATCTGCTCGATCAGGGCTTGGGGTTTTATCCCCAGCTGCCTCGCTAATCCTGGGGACATCAAGCACCTGGTACACCCGCTATCTATCATAGCTGTAGTCTCTATGGGTTGGCGGGCCTCGGGGCCCCACACCTGAATGTCCAGCTTGTATGTGCCGCACCCAGGGGGATCTGACTCACCGCCCGAAGGGGTCTGGATCTGCCGTCGGGCGTCTACAGCAGATCGTTGTCGTTTCCCGCCATCCACTCGGAGTCGCTCTCCTCCTCCTCCAGCTCTGGCTCCTCAGCTTCTCGTAGAGGCCTGGGTGCCCGCGCCGTCTCCGCCGCCGCTGCTGCCTTGCCTCGGCCAGGGGTTTTGGCCGGTGTTGCCGGTTTGACCTCCGGCGCCCGCTCCGCCTTGGGCGAGGGGACTTTTTTGCGGCATTCCGCTGCTCGGTGACCTTCTCGCCCGCACGAGAAGCAGGCTCCTCTCTTCCCTCTCTGGCTCTCCCGGCTGGTCGACCGGGGCCTGGGTGAGGGTCGCCGGGCTGGTCCCGACCGCCCCGGTGGGCCCGTCCCCATCCCGCGGGGCCTCCCGCCATCTCGATGGCGCCTGGGCATCTGCTCCATATCGCACTCCACTCTCCCGCTGAGGTTATCCAATCCTCCAGGGTCTCGGGATTTCCCGGTGCATTGCCCATTCTAGAATGTCCTGTCTTAGGCCTGCCTTGAAGCACTCGAGTATAGTGGACTCGGACCAGCCCCGGATCTTCCCCGCTAGGGCTCGGAAGCTCAGGGCGTATTCCGAGACGGTTCTCTGGCCTTGATAAATCCTCCTCAATTGGGCCTTGGCCTTCTCCCGGCTAACGGGTCCCCAAAGCGGGCTCGCAGGGCCTCCAACAGGGTGTCTAACCGCCTCAGTTGCGGCGCTCGAGTGTCTGTTAACTGTATCAGCCAATCGGCCGCGGCCTCCTTTAGGTTGGCCCCCACAGCCCGCACCTTGGCCGCTTCGGAGGGGAACGTGTCCCCATAGTCCACCATGTAATTCTGGACGTTGGTGACAAAGTATGACAGTTGGCGGGGGTCCCCGTCGAACTTTACCTTTAGGTCCCTCCGAGATCCCGTCATCTCTTGGCTCTGGTCCCCCAAGCCCAGGTGGGGGGTAGAGGCGTCCCTTCTGGGCCGGAGGAGCTCCTCCGAGAACCTCACCGAGGGCCTTCCTGGCTGTCCCACTCCTCGGCTCCGGCCTCTTCCTGCGAAGACGGGCTCGGGGGGTCTCCCAAGGCCTCTCCTCCGGCCTACTCATTAGTAGGTCCAGTTGCGCCTGCATCTTCTGCATCGCTTCCGACATCTGGAACATCTGCACCTCCATCCGCAACATCTCAGTGCTGGGTGCTTTCACCTTGCGACGAACCGCGTCCTTCGGCGGCCGGGCCTGGTCAAGGTTTTCCTCACCGTCCATCCCGGTCACCACCACCTGTGGTTCTCCACCGGACGCTCCGGCTTCGATCTCGTCCTCGTCCTCGTCCTCCTCCTCCTCATCCGGGATTCTCGGAGGTTGTTCTTCGAGGGGCTTCCCTTCGGCTTGGGACATCTCTGCGAGGTTGGCTACGGTCGGAGGGTTTTCACGGCCGTAGAAGTTGGTGAGTCTATCTTTATGTAATGCTCCGGAAAGGGGGGGTCCGATAAACCAAACTCACTCCAAGCAGGTTGGAAGATAGATCATTTATTGGCTCCTTGCTCCAGGCTGAACAAAGATAGACTAAAGAAAAGCCCGCGCAAACATCCCTCAAGACTTCCTCCCGGCCCGCCCCCGCTGGGTCCCTCCTTCCAAGGCTTGACCAGATGGCCAGTCCACATATCAAAGGCCAGGAAGGTATCTGGTAGATCAAAGGGATGAGCCCGGTGGTTGCCCGCCCGGCAGTGTCCATATCAATTGGCGCGATCGGCTTGGTCCGTTATGGCAGTAAACGAACCAACCGGAGCTGACAGCTTTTTACAACATAATCTGGGTTTGTATCTAACCCAGATTCTCAAAATTAATGTGACATAGATCTATCCAATATGGGCTGCATCTCCTGACTTTGATTATCCACCACTCCCAGTCTGCCCTATGGACCCTGCATAAAACCTCATTGGATGTGGGTCCTGAGCCTCCAGGGACCTCTTCAAGTGGACTTGTTTTCAGTGGTGGCAATGGGTATTTGCAAGTTTGTCGACGGAGCCTGATGATTCCATTACACCCCATAGAAATAGTTCTGGGGTGGCTCCATGGCTGAACTGAGGGGAAAAACCTTCCACCACTGAAAAATTGTTGCTGGTGGACAACAGGATGCTCCTCATCTTTCCATTGTGAAAGATGGGTTGAGCCGGCTTAAACAGGTTTCCCCCCCCATATGATAAGATAAGATGTGAGCTGGGACAGTGCAGGGTGCAGATCCCCATGCCCCTTGGGCAGATAATGGCTGGGATTGCCGCAATTCATGGCAATACTGGATTATTCTGGCAGTGCATGTGAAGAGGTTGTACATCACTTTATTGTGAACAAATTGATTTTGTGATTACCATATATATTCATGTATAACCAACTACATGCAATTTATATTGAGGGCAAGTTTCATGGTCCAAATAATAGATTTTGACACAACCAGTTAAGGATCACGCCATAAAGAGAAGAAAGCGACAATGCTAACCCAAGGGGGTTTCGCCTCTGGCCACCACTGCCATTTCCCACCCAGGCACTAAAAGGTCCAGAAGCAGCAAAGGGAATTTCTCTTTCTCCTTCTTTTTCACAAGAATGAAGATGAATAGGGTTAATTTTTTGGACTAAAATGTCTAGACTAATACATGAGTATATATGGTAATTCCTTTAATGGTATATATGACACTTAATGGTCAAGTCTTAACACAGTCAGTCTTGTTTAACAAGGCAATAAGTAGCTCAATTTTATTTTCATAACAAATAAGATGGCTATTTTTATCAAGTTCTATACAAATAATAATAATAATAATATGTAAACTGAGTTATGCCACACCTTTTCATTTAGATAATGATGGGGACTCCCCTCTGAGTCCCATCTACGCTGCCATATAATACAGCTTGAAATTGAATTACATGGTACATGTAGACTTAATGTGATTCAGTGCCACTGACCTGCAGTATATGAGTTTTCCAGTGTAGATGGAACCTGAATCTCACAACTAATTCATTCAACTATCTTTCCTCAACTTTGTGTCTCCAATTATAGGAGGCATATCCATGTTTTCTTCCACACAGAGAACCCAATTTATCTGTGCTGGGTACCTCTAGTAATTTTAAATATGGTGGTTTTTAATTTTATTATAGTTCTCCCTAGAGCACACAGACTTCTCCTTCCCATAATATTTATATAACTGGGCTTTGTAACCAAAGCTGAGGTTAACCTATCATTGTACACAGGAATACACAAAGTACATTCCAGTATAACAACCTGTCACATTTCTATTTCAACCAACACTAAATCCAACCTTAGTCTGGTTTGAGATTTCCCTATACTTTCTTCTGTGTGTATGTGTGTGTGCTTGTATAGCCATTGAATAGTGACAATGGAAATGATATTTCTTGAGGTAATAGAAAAATATGAAGTGTCTTCAACTGTCCCCTTGAGCATGATGGTACAATCAAATAAAGTAGCATTACATTGAGAACAACCTGACATGGCATTACTAATGCATTCCTCAAGAGCTCTGTAGATTTCCTTCAATTCACAGGGGAATGCATTGAGATGGCTGCCTGCTGATGTGTACATGCATGATTCATGAAATATTTTTTCCCCTTTTGGAAATGACTTCAGTACAGATAACCAAAGAACCTGAAGAAAAGAAAGCATGGCTTGGATCATTTAACTATGTTTTATAATAATTTTTATTCATTTTACAAAAATAATATAAAACCACAATACAACACAATACACATACAAAAAAGGTGGTTGACTTCCGTTCTTTCTCCTTTCATCCCAATAATAAAAACGTTTCTTCTATAGTCCCCCCAAAAAAGTATTTTTTCCTTAGTCTTTGTCAAAGATCTTCTTATTAATATTTGCCATCCTTATTAATGTAGTGTTCAAAAACTGTCCAATCCGTCATTTTTATTCCCTTTCCATTACTTGATTTTAGTAGAAATGTCAGTTTGTCCATGTCCTTAATTTCCATTATGTTATCCAACCATTAGGTGTTAGAGGGAATTAACTCCATTTTCCAAAACTTAGCAAAAGTCATTCTCGCTGCTGTCGCAAAAAAGTGAACAATTTATCTTTAAATAAATCCAAATCATATATTCCTAAAAGATAACATTCATGTCTCATTGGAAAATAAATTTTCAATATCTTTCTACATTCATTGTGTACCATTTCCCAATATTCTGATGTTTTTTTCACATGACCACCACATATGATATTATGATCCCTCTTGTATTTTACATTTCCAACATCTATTATCTGTATTTTTATATATTATCCCTATTTTTTTGGTGTTATATACCAATGGTGTAACATTTTTAAACAATTTTCTTTTAGGTCAGAAGCATAAGTATATTTTAAATGTTTTGTCCAGACTAATTCCCATTCCTTTAAACTGATTGTTCTGCCAATATTTCTTGGAGTTTTAATTTCCTCTGTTTCCATTGCCCATCCAATTAACTTGTTCTATATCTTAGTAATTGTTTTCCTTTCCATATCCAATATGTTATCCCAGAAGGTCTTCCTCTCTCCAAAGCCTATTTTTATCCAAATTAAAATATTCCTTAATTTGCATGTATTAAAACCATGAAACATTTTTTAATTGTTGGTTAATTTCATCTTGTGTTTTTATTTGGAGTCTATCATTCTTTTTAATTATCATTGTACGTCAGCCATTTAGTCCATCCTAATAATCGTATTTGATTTGTTTTCAAAGGAGAGACCGACATTGGGGTCTTGGTATATACATTCTTTTTATATCTTTCCCAAACCCTTATTAAAGATGACCTAACAAAAAGTTCTTTTCTAATGCTGTTCTCCCATACGACAAATAGGAGTGCCAGCCTTTTCGTAAATCAAATCCCTCTAGAGTCAGTATTTTAATTTTTATCAAATTTGCCCAATCTTTGATCCAGAGCAATGCACATGCATTGTAATGTAATTTCAAGTCCGGGAGGCTGAAGCCTCCTCTGTTCTTTGAATCTGTCATAATTGTAAATTTTATCCTTGATTTTTTTGTCATTCCAAACAAATTTCATTATTTCTTTATTCCATTCCTTAAAATTTTTCATATTGCTAATTATAGGAAGATTTTGAAATCTACAACATCTTCGGGAGCAAGTTCATTTTGATTACAGCAATTCTGTCTAATAAAGATAGATTTAGAAGTGCTAATTTTTAAGGTCTTTCTTTATCTCTTTCCATTTTTCCAGATAGTTATTCTTTAATAGATGTAAATTCCTGGATGTAATCCAAATGCCAAGGTATTTAATTTTCATTACTATTTTTATATTTGAGGATTCTTGCAATTCTATTTGAATACTTTTAGATATATTCTTTGTTAACATCATGGTTTTTCTTCTATTCATCTTGAATCCTGCCACTTCACCACACTCCTCAATTTTACAAAGCCATTTTGCTATTTTGTCCCTGAGATTTTCAATCATACCAATCGCATCATCAGTGAAGGCTCTTGTTTTAAATTCTTGCTTATCAATTTTTAATCCTTCCAGATTGGGGTCTTCTCTAATATTTTTAATAAAATCTCTAGAGCCAAAATGAAGATTAGAAGACAATGGACGTCCCTGTCTTGTACCCTTTTCTATAGGAAATTCTTGAGTCATATTTCAATTTATTAATAGTCACGCCTTCTGATTTTCATATATAGAATTTATTGCATTTTGAAAATAATTTCCAATATCTAATTCTTGAAATAATAATTTTTTAAAATCCCAACTGATATTGTCGAAGGCTTTCTCTACATCTATTGATAACAATGCTAATTCTTTTTGGTGGTAATTTTCATAGTATTCCAAAGTATCCAAAAGTGTCCTCACATTCTCTTTAATATTTCTATTTGGGAGAAAGCCATTCTGTGTCGCCTCCTAGGGCCTTAGCACACTTGACCTCCCTGAACAAACCACACAGCTCTGAGGTACAACAAGGTTTTATTGTGCAGGAAATAAGGAAAGCGTGAAGACTAGTACAAAGCCTTAAAGTAGCAGCAAACAGGAACAGCAGGTAGGTATAGTCCTGCGGTGGGGATTCCGAGCTGGATGCACAGGCAGAGTCTCTAGATAGATTCCCTCCGATTCCGCAAACGGGCAACTTGGAAAGCAAGGAAGTTCAAGCAACAGAGTCTTTACAGGAACACGGCTTGGGCAGGATGCACGCAGAGTTCAGCGAACCAAGGCAGCCCGTTGGAAAGGGCGGGTGTAGCTTAAGGCAGGCTGGTCACGGCCAGTGCTTCAGAGTAGCATCTCTCCGTAGCAAAAGTTGATCCGAGATGATCTCTATTGTGAGGGGACCACAGATATAGGGTTTGCTGACCAGTTCCGGTGCATCGAACATCAAGCCCAATGATTGATGAGAAACTATATGTTTATTGTTACCTAAGGTCCATCGGAATGCACTGCCAATTACCGGGGCGCAGATGTTCTGTAGGGAGTACTTTATGGCCTCTCCGAAGTGCCTTGCAGTAGGGAGGCTAAGTTTAGGTAACCTTGGGGAAAGCTATCTGCGCATTGCGTGCCAGTTTCATACGGGAATGCAAAGAGGCATTCCCGTGTGACAAGGGCCTGGAGAGCATCAAACTGACTGGTTTTACAGCCCTAATGGCTCAATGTGGACCCAAGCAAAAGCGATGCCTGAAGTCCCTGTGGTGTGACATTCTGTTTGTCCCCAAACCAATCTTTCAAAATGTCCTTAAATCTGTTGGCAAGAATATTTGAGAATATTTCATAATCAGTATTTAATAAGGATATTAGACAATAGTATCCTTATTAAATCCAATCTGAATTTTCTTTCTGAATTAATACAATCTCTGCCGCCTTCCATGATTCTGATATTTCTCTTATCAGTAAATGCTTTATTCATCACTACTATAAGGGTCGATAAAATTTCATTTTGCATTATTTTATAGAAGCTAGCCATATATCCATCTGGTCCTGGTGCTTTGTTATTTTGCAATTTTTTCATCGCTTGTTTAATTTCTTCTGTTGAAATCTATTTATTTAAGTGTGATCTTTTTTCTTTAGAGATTTTTTTGGAGGTATTGCTTCCCAAATAATGTGTTATTTTATCTTTATCACGTATTTCTTTTTTTATATAATTGTGTATAAAATTTTAAAAATTCTTCTGTTATTTCATTGTCAATAACTATTGTTTTTATCCCTCTTTAATCCTTGAAATCTATTGTGATTGTCACTTTTTCCTGATACTTCTCGCCAGCCATTTTCCATTTTTCCAGTTTTATTTGCATTCTCAAAATATTCCTGCTTTATGTATTTTAGCTGTTTTGCCATCTGTTCTACCTCCATGTTATGTTTTTTTATTTTTAAAAGCTCATTTACAATATTGATTTAAGGACATAGTTGACTTAAACTGGTTCAAATAGTCATTCTCATTTCCAAAGAAATCAAAGGAAAAGGCTACCAATTCCCATTCTGAATTTCAGTGGGATGTGGAGAACAGAAGGTCATAGAGAAGAGATGACACCTATTTTTTATATCAGAGTTAGGGATAGAAGATGGATAAATGCTCAAATAACCATTTACATATAGTTTCGCTGAAGAACTTTAACAATGCCAAGTTCACCTATCATAGGACATCAAAATCAACATGGCTGTTCACAACAATAACAATCTGATATTTGTTGTTGCTAATTGTTAGGGCCCTTACAAAGCTCTTCAGTACTAACATTTAATATTTATTGTCTGCAAGTATTAGCAGTAGTATTTATCTACCGGAATATTGTCATAAACACTGGATGCCTAGACATATAAAGCTAGCAGTTGGCTAATGGAGTGTATCCTTGTTGTCTTTAATGATTGATGCAATATTGTTGATCTCAAAGTGGATGGTGGTGAAACTGCCTCAAGGAGATGTGCTAGGAGATAATTGGGAAACTAATTTCCATTGTAATTTCTGACATGTCCCTCTAAGTCTGCAACTATTTTAGTTCTTTTAGTTTTTAAACCTGCTCTTTGGAAAGGAGCAGAAGATTGGCAGCTGTTATTACAACTCACATAACCACAGCCATCTTTTGGGGGATTCTTACAACCTCATCAGACAGGGTGATTTTAGTATCCTAGGATGCTTTCACCCTGTCTGGGGGACAAGTGCTGATGCCAGACATCACATGACATTGTGTAACTTCAGACATAGGGTCACCGCTATGCTTCTCAGCAACATGGGAGGCCAGATGCTTCTCAGCAACATGGGAGGCTATCTGTCTGGTGCAGGCTCTGGGCCTCCTTGTAATTATGATGCTTCCCCCCAGATGATGGGAAGAGCATTGTGGAGAGGGAGCTATATGCAGGGGGACCCTGCAGATTGACTCCACTGCTCTCTCTTTTCTCCTCCACAGGATACTATGCTAGGGCTTTCTGATAAGGTTGTTACATAAAACCTATTAGAGTATGAATTAATAGGCGAACGAAAGAAGGACTCATCCCACGCTTTCTACTTTCTAATTATATAAATAATTTTGAAATGTTTAGAAATTATTGTAGAAGAGAATGCAATATAGATTTGAATGAGTAATAAGCAAATAAGGATGCATGATATAAACATATATTATTTTCTTTATGTTATAGGAATCTTTGGAGTATAAAACTAAAGAAGAAATGAATATAAGTAAAGATGCTAATAGCAGTTCAGGATGTTATGTTCCCTCATCTATTGTGCACATCTGTTAAACTTAACCCTTTTTCTAACCTCTTACAACTGTATCCCTTTCTTTCCCTTTTCCCTATTTGTCACATCCCTTTTCAAACCCCTTTGGGGGGATTTTCGATGGAAGGAAATGTCCCTTCAAATCACATTGTTTTATTATATGTGTTTTATGTGGAAAACTAATAAAATTATTATTTTTTAAAAAGAGTATGAATTAATAGGCCTTGTGAGACAAACTTTTACGAATTAACCAACTCACTTTCAATATTTTCTCTATCTCATTATTTTCACAGATTGAAGGCTCACAGTTGGGATTTTGATGTCATGCCTTCTGCTTCACAGATGCTTGTCTAGCCCAGCATTCCTTCCAACAGTAACAAACAATATAAATAGGAAAGTCACCACCAGAGCAAGATTTCAAGTGCATCTCCATAGTCATCTTGTCCAATAATCACATTGAAAGTCACACTGCCTCTGATAATCATTAATGTCTGGTATCTTTTGAAGCCACATGTTCATACACTGGACAAGGTCAAAGATCTTAATATTGTAATTATGCTCTCCCATCCCTCATCTCAAAAATATTGATCACATAACATTGCATATCAAAAGCTGTTCAATCCTTGTACTAATAATGAAAATAATGTCCTGTTTTAAACTTCTCCCTCGCTTATTCTACATCTGCACAACAAAGATATGCCCACTTTCCCTTTTCAACAGACCATGGTTTGTTTTAGTAGCAATGAAATGGGTTACCATACATCCTCTTTCCATTCCATCCTGGACCGAATGAATACTATCTGGTCAACTAACCGCTTTATATCATGACATCAAGTGTAGAAGATCTGGTTTGAACATTTTTACAAGTCATGATCACACGCCATGATTTGTTCCCTGTTTACTGTCATTATTTCTGGCAAGCACACAAATCAGGTTTTCCAAGTTTCTGAAGTCAATATCTCAATCATATGAGATAGGAGGAATGGAAAAATGGGAGAAAGGAACATATTGGCTATGACTCATTGCTGAAATAACAAGCCATCTATTGTTGGGATGTCAAAGTCTGAACCACACTATTATCCCCATTACCATATATCATCATCATCATCATCATCATCATCAAAGGACATTCAAGTGCCACCTCGGAGTTGGTTGAGGTAGGCAGGATTTCCCTGGGTACTGGTTGTGGGGGGTCGGGAGCAGGTTAGGGTTTTGCCCTCCCTTCTGCTCGAGATCCCCGTGTACAACTGGGGGCCACTGTGTGATACAGAATGCTGGACTAGATGGGCTGAGGTCCGATTCAGCATGGCTCTTCTTATGTTCTTATGTTCTATCATGTTTCTCACTTGTTAATCGCCCTCCATTAAAATGCTCCAGGCGATTTGCATTAAAAATTGCATTAAAAACACACAATACCAAATAGACTGCATTAAAAATTAAAAGCTCTGCTAAAAAGCCAGGTGTGCCTGGGCAAAGGGTCGAGCTGGCCCTCAAGTGGGGGAGGCAAGGAGTTCCACAAGAATAAAGGCCCTATGTCTTTTCATTTGTTTTCACCTCTTGTCATTTCAAAAGAAGTAGATGTTCTGTTTTATCTTCCTATTCTATTGTATTATGACTTGAGGTATGCAGAACAGCTCAATAAATTTCATTGGTGCTTTTCAGTGTATTTGTACTTCATCTGATTGCTAAGGAATATCATAGGGAGAAAAATGCATTTTGAAATAGTAGAATAGCTACTTTTCTCAGGAGATAGGGTGGAAGATTTTAAACACCACACTACTTTTCAAACATAGAAAATGTTGCTTTCAAACTACATTGGAAGCTATGTGTAGAGATATATGTGTGTCATAGGAAAAATCTACACTTCACTATGTATAGATATATATCTTCATTCTTAATACAGATATTCCACCTCTAAATCAACAGTACTATATTGCATATATGCTCTCGGTTTCATTATTATGGATGCAAGGGAGTAAATGTAAAAGAATTGAGGCTATAAAAAACCTACAAGATCTTATTGTCTGAATGGAATAGAAGCTTTCGCCTGGCTCTGGAATGAACACTATCTGTCAAAGTAAAAAAGAATTCAAATCAGTAGGAAGCAGAAACCTTAAAAGAAATACTGTTGTGGATAAAGTAAAATGATAACAACTGACCTGTAGTTAATGAAATCATGTATAGTAGAAAAAACTAACAAAGGGAGAAATATCACTCTTCTGAGTAGAGGTTCAGAAATGAAAAAGATATATTAAGGCTATTCATCTTTGAGTACATGATAAATACAGTGTGAATTAATATTGTAGACAATTGTGTTCAAAGTTCTCCTTAGGGATGCCATGGAAGTCTCCGATTTCATGCTTTACATAAGTTTCCTTTTTTGAATAAGATTGTCAGGTGGTCCAAAAGTGTAAATTGGGCAAACTCTGCAACAGCTAAGATGTTTGCATATGGCATTACTATATTTTAAAATATAGACCTTGATGAGTGCATAGAATCATAGAGTTGGAAGAGACCACACGAGCCATCTAGTCCAACTTCCCTGCCAGGCAGGAAAAAACACAATCAAAGCACCCCTGACAGATGGCCATCCAGCCTCTGTTTAAAGGCCTCCAAGGAAGGAGCTTCCACTACACTCTGAGGCAGAGAGTCCCACTGTTGAACAGTTCTCATGGTCAGGAAGTTCTTCCTAATATCCAGGTGTAATCCCGTTTCCTGTCATTTCAACCCATTGCTCCAAGTCCTAGTATTCAAGACAGCAGAAAACAAGCCTGTTCCTTCTTCCTTATGACATTCTTTTAAACATTTGAACATGACTATCATGTCTCCTCTCAATCTTCTCTTCAGGCTAAACTTTAAGTCACTCTCATAGGGCATGGCCTCCAGACCTTTGATCATTTTAGTCACTCTCCTCTGAACATGTTCCAGCTTGTTAATATCTTTCTTGAATAGTGTTGCAGTTATTTTGAGTGGGACGACAAGGCTTGACTGTAGAGAACAGGGATGTAACATGAAAATGAGGGATTTAATTTGTGATAATTACATAGCCATGTGAGGGATGAAGGTCCTGACATAAGATGTTAGTATACAGGGGCAGTAAACCTATGTATGACAATAAAGCAACCTGTTTTGTATTCACAATTATTCTTGTTAGATAACAGTGATGTTAGAACAACTGATTATACATATTGACCTGTCACATATAATTGTTATATGTTCATGGATAGTGTCATCACAACTCTTTTGTGTTGAGAATTGGAAAGTGAACTAGACCAAAACTAAAAATACAAAAATAATAATACACTTTATAATATTACACTTTATTTATATTCCGCTCTTCTCACCCCGAAGGGGACTCAGAGCAGATTACAGGTACACATACTTAGCAGACAATCCCTGCCGTTTCCACATACACACATATAGACGAACAGAGGCAAACTCTGGCCACCAGGGGGAGCTGACACACTTTTCATCTCTCAGCGTTCCCAGCATCCCTTGTTGTTCCTTCCACATTCCTCAGCGTTCCTGGAGCTCTATAATGGCCTCATAATTCAATCAAAATTTGCTGACACAAAACACAAAAACTTTCCAACAGTTTATGGCATAATACAGTGGTGTAGCTATGGAGCAACAAAATGGGTTCATTGTGCACCAGAACATAATTTTGCTTATCCATTGAAATTTTCCTTCAGCCCCCAAATTTCTAAGGTTGCAGAAACTTAAAATTCAAATAGAGTCTTTAGACATACAATTTTGGCATGCAAATAAAAGGATTAGTTACCGCAGGAATGCGAATACAGTAGAAATAGAAATTCTGATAGCTGTGATTCTCTGCCACTTAAAAAATTTGGAAACCAAAGGAAAATTTTACTGGAAGAATTCTTGTGGGAAAGCACT
Organism: Anolis apletophallus; assembly: GCA_030556195.1. Taxonomy (NCBI): domain Eukaryota; kingdom Metazoa; phylum Chordata; class Lepidosauria; order Squamata; family Anolidae; genus Anolis; species Anolis apletophallus. Next base: position 51,224,621 of record JARBWK010000009.1, on the reverse strand, counting down.
GCCCTAATTCCCACTTCCCTTCTAATAATCTCTGCAGAGTGAAAGAGCCCGAAGTGTCACCCACCTACAGTGGTTGTGATCTTCTGCTAGATAGAACAGGCATTCCCCAAGTTATGAACATCCAATTTACAAACAACTCATTGTAAAGAAGAACAGGAGTGAGACAACAGGAACTAAGAGAAATCTATCCCTAGGAAGGGAAATTCACTCCTGAAAGATTTAACCTGAGGAAAAAGTGTCTCCATTAAAGCTTTATCAGCAATCAGATTTAATACCTTGGATAGTGCCTGTAAATTCAGACTGAAACTTGGATTCATAGTCTCAGTGAGAGGCCAGTCTCCAGCCATCATTGCTATGCCAGACTGTGATAACATTGCTGCTGCTTATTTGGTGCTTCCCAGTTAATACAAACAAATGAACAAATTGCAGTGTTGGATGCACCAATTAACAGTCATTCTTGCATGCATATGTGCATTGTGTGTTGAACTCTAATGTAATATGGTTTTTTTTGTTTCTAGGGATTGATTCGGGATATCTATCTTGCTCATTCAGGTAACTTTATAGGAACCCTGAGCAACAAGAAATACAATGATGTCATTCAAAGTTTACTAGCTTGTTTTATATTTGACTCAGCATTTCAGTATAGCAGGACCACCATATAGCAAGATTATAGTCCTTTTTGTCAATGTTTGTCAATAATCTCTACCATTGCTCTCTTCAATGCCCCGTCCTTGGAGTTATCCCCCTCCCCCATGTAAAGGATACTATTTCACTTATCTCACCCTGAGTTTTTAACACTTTATATTTGTGCCTGTGGCCCACCCTGTCCATGTGATTTTAGATAGCTAGTTATATACTGGTTTTTTTTATTTATATGTATGTATTTTTATTGTGTTTATTGTTGATGTTCTTGATTTTATTCTGTTGTAATTTGTTGTTGCTGTTTGGGCTTGGTTTCATGTGTGTCGCCCCGAGTCCCCATTGGGGAGATGGGTGCGGGGTACAAATAAAGTTGTCTATTATTATTATTATTATTATTTGCATACCTTCATGAACTGAAGGACAAAAATGACTGAAGAATGGAGTTAGGAGATTAAAAGTGGGCAATTTCACTTCTCTCTTTATTCTTCTTCTGTCATTTTCTTCATTTCCCTGTGTCTTTCTGACAAGCCCCCTTTTCTCCCTAGCTTTCTTTTTCATATATGAACTTGGCCATGAGGAGTATATCATTTTATATATTCATCACTACTTTTGACATGATTGTGTCTTCCTCTTTTCTTTCTCCTCCTTCTTTTGGAATCCTTTTCCCAGTTCTATGAAATCAAAACAAGGGCCATGTAAGGACCCGAGTTTTCTGAATTTCAAATTAAATCAATCAAATCGAAACTATATTTGTATCCTGCCACCTCTCCCTATGGAGACACATGTTGGTGGCTAACAACATGAAATAATAAACAAAGCAAATGAGCAATATAAACAATCAATCACAAATTAAATCATCATAAAATCAATAAAACACAATTATGCAAACCACACTAAAACAGTATAACAAGGTTATAGCCCTTTCCAAAGTTAAAAGCCACATCCAGAGTTAAAAGCCATATCTGCTAAAGCAGTCTTTATTTAACAAGCCAGATCTTCAGATGTTAGGCTCTTCATATGTCTGGGTGCATAGGTGCATTTTTATTGTTTTTTGAAAAAAGGAAGTGTAGGGGCCATTCGAATTTCCTTTGGGGGAGATTTCCAGAGGCGGAGGGCAACTGCAGAGAAGACCTTCTTTCTTGTCTTTGAGACAGGGGTAAGATTGAGAGGAAGGCGGAATCCTGGCAGGATCATATGAGGAGAGGTGATTTGTCAGGAAGTCTGGGTTCAAACCATTTAGGGCTTTAAAGGGAATGGCCAGCACTTAAAATTCACCCAGTAGCAAACTGGAAGCCAGTGGAGCTGACATAACATGGGAGTTGTTCTGTCCCTGTACAGAGCTCCAGTTAGTTACCTGGCTGCTGATCTCTGAACCATTTGAAGCTTCTAAGCACTCTTTAAAGCCAGCCCCACATAGAGTGCATTACAGTAGTCCAACCAATGTGTAACTAAGGCATGTACTACTGTGGGCAGACTTGGTGTCTCATGGTTTGGGAGCAGCTGGAGCACAAGCTTTAATTGCCAAAGGCACTCCTGGCCACCGCTGACATTTGTGATGAATCTAGGATCACTCCCAGACTATGAACCTGTGTCTTCAAGGGGGAGCGTAACCTCATCCAGCAGGGGTTATAGTCCCATACCCAGTTCTGCCTTACCAGGAGTACCTCTGTCTTCTCAGGATTTAATTTCAATCTATTCAGCCTCATCCAGTCCATTACTGATGACAGGCGCCGGTTCAGAATCAGAATGGCATCCTGAATGGCATCCAGAATTTCCACTCCTACCATAAAGTTTGCTCAGTTACACAGATCTGTAATCTCAAATTAAATTATAAGATCTGCCCTCCTTTGGGGTAAAACATTAGCAATAATACTGTGCCAACAACAGCAGCTTTCTGGGAACCTGAATAGTAAGTAGAACTATTAATAATTAATTTTTGTATTAATTTGTTTGTGATTGTGGAGTCTAAGTAGTGACTTTGGCTAAATGGTGCTTCTTTATGTGCAAGCATCAGGTTGGATGGCACTTGAGAGACAGATATATTTTGTAATTCTATAGATATAAAGCTAAGGAAAAATAACCCAGCTTCATCTCTATAAAAAAAATCTCATATTTGTTTGACTCTTATGTTTTAAAAATCTGATCTTTTCTAACCTCTTGCGTCTTTGCAAACTTTGTTATGTATGCAATTACAATAAATTGCTTGAGAAAGAAATTATGTAAAAACAGGATGTACTCATCACAAAAGTTGATTAAGTGTAGTAATTTGAAATTGTTAACAGTAACAGTCATTAAAGCTGAAATCCATGCAGTCTTAATGTTTCATGAACTTACTGACCTTAAATTTGCATCTATGGACTGAAGAAAGAAATTGACTCCTTTTGATTTGACATACTGAATGCACAATGTCACCATATTTATCCAGATTAAAGTACTTCTAGTTCTTAAGACCTAAAACAGTATCTTTAGGGATACTGACCCCTGTGGCTCTCAGAAACTGTTTTAAAAAGCAAAATAATTTGAGTGATATAGTTTAATTTATTTTGTTACTACTTCTCTAAAAAATTATTTTGACATTTTAAATAGAAATCAATGAGGCTTTTCAGACACATGTTCACCCATTCCATTGGTAGAGTCAGTTTTGCAGCTAAAATATTCAAGTCTACCATTTGAAGCCAATTAACTTTATATACTGACATGAAAATTAGACCTAACTTGAATGTGCTAAGTGTTTTCTGTTTCCTGAAAGTATCAAGACTTTTATCTGATCCACATTTTAAAGCAAGCCAATTTAATTTCTGCTTCTAATATTCAGATAACACAGTATTCTTTTGGAATATGATTCCTCACTATCTCAATTTTACAATGCAGATCCTTGATCAAAAATAGTTCATAATGTACATAGGCCTAAATGCATTTTCTAATCTCAGCTAAAATAGATTGATTGAATCAATGGTTGATAGATAACTCAACAATTATTAAAATCCAATTGATTCAATTGGTTTTCACTTTTGGGCCAGAGATCGCATTTAGGGCCTTAAGAAAAAGTATGCACAGAAATTCACAGAGCTTTTAAAACAACAGTAAGACCTTATTCTCATTGGTGGATAGTTATGATACAGATATTCACCAGAAAGAGTGAAACATTCTGAAATTTGGTGTTTGAAGAGTGGTAAATGTGTTCTACCACTGTAGCGATTTCACCTCGATAGCTGTAAAAATGAGAGAGAAAGGAGCCACTGAAGTTTCCTCAATTATAGTAATTCTGCATAATTACTAAAAATTATTTATTTTATTTGTTGTATTTCTATACCACCCCTCTCAACCCCTCTCATTATAGTAACAAATTTTTCACTAACTATACTTTAAAAACACTTTAGAAACAAAACACCAGCAAACCCCCCACCCCGCCTCAGTTTTGTAATGATTTTTGAATCATTTTAATGGATCACATATCTCTAAAAGCTGGATATGTTTAACATCCAGAAGAGAAGGTTGAGAAGAGGCAGGATAGCCGTGTATAAATATGTGAAAGGATGTCATAAGGAAGAGGGAGTAGGCTTGTTTTCTACTGCCCTGGAAACTATGACTCAGAGCAATGGATTCAAATTACAGGAAAGGAGATTCCACCTGAACATTAGGATGAACTTCCTGACTGTAAGAGCTGTTCAGCAGTGGAACTCTCTGTCTCAGAGTGTGGTAGAAAAACACTCTCTCACTGGGACTCAGCCCTGCCCCCAATTAAAATCCTGGCTACGGGCCTGATAAAGCCCTATATGGCTCAGATCCAAGGATCATATTCCTTCCGTGCTTTATGATCTACTGGGGAAGGTCTCCTTTCAGTCCTACCACTTTTATAGATTTGCTGTTGAGAACATAGGAGAAGGCGTTCTCCATGACTGGTTCCAGGCTCTGGAACTCCCTCAAATGAAAGTTAGACAGAAACCTTCCTTGCTATCTTTTCATGGACAAGTAAAGACTTTTCTGTTTTGATACGTATATGACGATTTTCAAACCTAATCCACCCAACCAATGTGTTAGATTTTTAAAATTGCCATACTGGTGTGTGTTTAGGCATGTGTGACCCATAAAATAATGTTTCAAAAGTCATTACAAAACTGGGGGTGGCATTTCATTTCTAAAGATTTTCTAAAGTATTGTTAGTGAAAATGTTATTACTATAATGAGAGTAATGACAATTTGTTACTATTTTGTTATTGCACATTGGGGAAACTTCAGGGGCTTCTTCTTCCTTCAGTTTTATAGTTATTGGTTGAGACTCTACAAGATACTAGAGCACAATGTCTTAAAACACGATGTCTCTTCCACAAAGACAAAGTTTTTGTGGTTTAATAAACTTTTCCCATGTTTGGGAAAATGATAGAATGATAGAACCAATTAGGAAATGACATTTATAACCCAGGATCAAAAATCATAGTGCAGAATATTAACCAATTTATTGGAACTCTGGCTGGCTTTGGAGGGGCAAATTCCTTTCTCTCTTATCCTGATTGGGGCTTTTGATACTGAGCAATGCATTCTGGAAAATGTAGTTTAGGGCAGGACCTTTTGCATTCCATGCCATTGGGCTCCACACCTTCCCAAACTACATTTCCCAGAGTTCTGTGCTTCTTCCCAGCAAACATTGCTTCCTCCCTCCTTTCACTCTTCTAATGGTGAAAGGCCATTAATTTACAGAGGAATGGGAACCCTTTTGGCTTTGCTTTGTTTGTTTGCCATGAAACTGACTTTGGGAGGGAGCCTTCCAAGATCTACAAAATACAAACAAAAAAGGATTGGGTGAGTTTCAATTATTAAGTTTTAGGCACGGGCCACACCCACTTGTCAGAAATCACTTTGGAAGTACAAATTTTACAAACATTAGAAACATGTGCATGTTTTCAGTCGTGCATGTTTTAATCCAATTTTTATTTATTTATTTATTTCGATTTGTTGGTCGCCCCTTCCGATAGGCTCGGGGTGACTTACATGTGCTAAAACTATAAAAACAGTATAAAAAAACAATGGACCAGTGTCCACACATTAAAATTACACAGGTTAAAATTATACCAACACATACATATCAGGATAACTCTCACGGTCTGCATAGCCTAGTGGGCGGCCTGGAGTTATTTACCGGCCGAACACCTCTACAAATAAGTGGGTTTTATAGGCTTTGCAGAAGGATAACAGATTGGACTGTGCTCGAATTGTAGGGGGAAGGGTGTTCCACAGAGCTGGCGCGATGGCACTAAAAGCCCCCCTCCGCGTTGAGGACAGGTGGAGGGATTGGCAGCTCGGTACCACCAGGAGGTTCAAAGACTCAGATCGCAGTGGTCTTGGGAGACTGTATTGGGAGAGGCAGTCCCTTAAGTACACTGGCCCCAGACCATTCAATGCCTTAAAGGTTAACACCAACACCTTGAAGGTGATCCGGTGCTCTATTGGAAGCCAGTGCAGTTCACGCAGAACCGGCGTAATGTGGCAGCGAGATGGAAGGCCTGCCACGAGGCAAGCTGCAGCGTTCTGCACCAGCTTGAGCTTCCGGATCACCAACAAAGGAAGGTCAATGTAGAGAGCATTACAGTAGTCCAATCTAGAGATGACCGTGGCTTGGACCACTGTGGATAGGTCGTAGCGGGACAGGTAGGGAGCCAGCTTCCTCGTCTGCCGGAGGTGATGGAAGGCTACTTGTTTTGTTTTGATTGTTTCATTTCATTAATTTTTGTAACCTGTGAATTTTAACTATGTAGTGTTTCTTTAAATTTATTGTAAATTACTTTGCATCCCAAACTGGAGGGAAAGCAGGACAACAACAATTTTATAATTATAATTATGCCCTCATTTTAAAATGCCAATTACTATGCTTTTTATAAAGTAATAAAAACACTCTAGATGCTTGCCAAAAAGCTCTGAATTCTGGATTGACTGAACTTCCAAGGCTTTTTTTTCCTGTTCGGAAGGCTTTTTAAAATAAAAAAAATCCCCAGAGATAGATTTGAAAAATAGCCTGAAAACACAAAAAGCAATTATCTAAATCCACTAAATGAAACTCAAGGCTACCAAAGTTTGCTATAAAGCTTCAAGCCTATCAGTTCTCACTGTGAGTAAATTCAAAATCTCTTGTAAGGTTTTTTTTTTAAAGAACGAAAATAAGATTATACATTAATAAGATTTAGAGAATTATTTACCTCTGGCAAAAATTAGGATGGTTTTTGTTTCTCTGAGAAAGCTGTTATTATAGTGTAGAATTGTTGTTTACCGATTTATTAATACAAAAGTCATTTTTTATGACAAACTTTTTTTTACCAACCCGTATATTTCTTTAGCACTTTTCAGAAACCCCCTGAAGCAATTGAAGTAGGCTTAGGACAGCTTATAAACTAATAAATAAATGTTGTTAAGGCTAGTTCAGAAATACATGTGCCTTACTTTATTACAGAAGGGATTAATGAGTAACTTAATTTCGGGCCATGCCACTTTCTCATACGTTTGAGTTATATTTTTATTAATTTGATTTTTTAAACAATGTACAATAATGAATGTTTAAATTAATTGGATAAACAACTGCATATGTATTATGTATCCAAATATGTACAGAATATCTATTTCTGATTGTATGTTTTCCAAGCACTCATTTTCACACATGTGGAAAGCATTATCTGACATGGACAATGCATTTTCCCCATCGATTATTATCTGAACCTGGTTGCAAGAAACTGTCCATATTAGTGAACCACTTGTTATGCTGTAGTTATGTTTTTAAAATATTCATCATCAGCTCCTATGAGAAATACTACCATTCCTTCCCTTCTGTCATTTCAGCAGGGAGCAATCAACCAGGGGCTTAGGAGAGAGGCAAGACTGCTTACTGTGAAAATGAAAGATATGTAAGAGCCTTCTTCTAAAAGCATGTCCCTAAAGATGATCTTGGACTGCAACTCCAATTAGCTTAGATTATGGTGAAAAATGTGGAATTTGCAGTCCAAATACATTTTGAAAATTACACAATGTGTTGTCAAAGGCTTTCATGGCTGGAATCACTGGGTTGCTGTGAGTTTTCCAGGCTGTATGGCCATTCTCCATGAGCATCCTCTTCTGATGTTTTGCCCACAATCCTCAGAGGTTGTGGGGTCTGTTGGAAACTAGGAAAGTGAGGTTTATATATCTGTGGAATGTCCAGGGTGGGAGAAAGTTCTTTCTTGTCTGTTTCAGGCAAGTGTGAATGTTGCAATTGTCCACTTTGATTAGTATTGGATGGCCTTGCAGCTTCAAAGACTGGCTGCTTCCTACCTGGTGGAATCCTTTGTTGGGAGGTGTTAGCTAGCCCTGATTGTTTCCTGTCTGGAATGTCCATCCATTCTAAAAAGACTGTCCTGCCCATGTTGATAGCCTTAGAATGATGACTTGAGACATCAAGTGTGATTAAACTGAAGCCATAACATAGTTGATTGAAGAGGCATTCCTAAATGTTTCCTTTTGTTTAACAGGTCTTTCTCCTTGATAAATGTGCTTAGGAAGACCATCTGGATGACTGCTTTCTAACTCAATTAATTATTAATTGGAAACATCACCCAAGGAGACTTTCTGCTGTGCTTTCTGCAACCGGACTAGCTTAACTCGGTTTGGCCTTTTTAGTCATCAACACGCTGGTAAAAAGCGTGGGATGTGTCCTTCCTAAGAATCTTTGTTCATGAAGTAATGCCAGAGAATTATTAACTAAACTAACAATTTAATATAAATTTGTTACCACTTTTAATGTGAATCCACTTTGGTAAGAGAATCTAGCCCCACTCCCATGAATATAATCTAATGTTAAAATATTCTTCCACCACTCTTTATATGTACCACATTTTGCTGTTGCTAGTAGACAAGACTGCCACTATCATAGAACAGTTTAAGGACAAGAAAATTAACATAGTTGTACTGCCAGGCATACAGCAATAGTTTTGTGATTTGTGTTTCAGTGCTTTGTCATTGGTGGGCTAGGTGTACTCTTGAATTGGTTGGATGGTACCATTTTTTCCTCCACATCAGCCATCTAGCTGTGGTCACTTTTATTACAAAGGGATGGTTGTGAGTAGGAATGTGAAGCATGATAGCTATTTCATTTCCTCTTCCTGTTGAAAGATATGGCCTAGAAAAAAGAGGAAGTTAACAACTGGCTAGAAGTGAACAACTGCCTCTACAGATAGTGCTGCCAAAGACCCTGAATGACCCTTGCTGATTTTTCCCATTCTGTAATTGCATCACAGGGTGCTTCTACAAAGGCCCTAAAATGCGGAAGTTACCAGGTTAAAAGGGGTGTGTATGTGACTAAACAACTTTTAGCCAAAGTGCAGGAGGGATCGGGTTAAGAGCATAAAGCACATGTTAAAATGCCTGAAAAAAGTGCATCTTTGCATGATTGTATATCCGTGCAGTCATGCAAAACACAAGCTTTTCTTCCCTCCCCTCCCTGCAGAGTGCTCCAGCACATGTGCTCTTTTAAAAAGCCCAAAACAGCTGATCAAAGGAAGCACAAATTGAGAGTAATTTTGAACTCTCTGAAACTCTTTATTTTACACTTTGTAATCTTAAATAGAGCTTGAATTAAGCATTGGCAGATGAGAGAGATCTGACAGGAGTGCACATGCAAATCTGCTTGTGTTTATATCGACATATTTACATGTCGGTGGTGACCCCTCGCCTGTGGAACCTGATCCCCAGAGAAATCAAGTCAACCTCTTCCCTCCTTGCCTTTAGGAAAAAGCTGAAGACGTGGCTATGGGACCAGGTGTTTGGTTAGATATTGGGAGTAGACGGACAATAAAACGATGACAGTGTTTGAAAACAGACTGTGACTGGCTTTGGACAAATTTGAGACTACAGAACTCAGACTTTGTGGATTTTGTGGATTTTAACTATGTGTATTTTTAATTGGTTTTTAATCTGTTAATGTATTTTTATGGTGCAATTAGTTTTATTCATTGTATATGTATTGCTGTCAGTTGTTAGCCGCCCTGTGTTAGCTGCTCTGTGTGGAAGCACCCACAGTCATGCCTATTCCATCCTATTTCGACATTCATCTGTGAGCATTTAAAAAATCCACACCTACGATTTGTATTCAAGCACTAAATCTACATACACATTTTGATAATCTTTTCAATACATATTTTAATTGTATTTTATTCCAGAGTAAACATTTCCAAAAAAAAGTTGTAATTTTTGTGGCTGAAAAAACTTAAAGAATGGTTAAAGTTTTAGAGACTTGTGGAATTTTTAGAGCATGATGATTAGCACCATTAAATAATGGTGATCTGCACAATTTTTATGCCTGGTAAGCACCACAAGCCTAGAAGTATAGGACAAGGTAAGAGTGGCAATCCAGCAGCACTGACTGAACCAATTTTATTGCTACTGGGCCATGTGGATGCTATCCAGCTTCCACGCCAACTCAGCAGCTGGCCGTGTGGACCATGGCAATGCTGATTTGGAGTACAAGACACTAGATCAGCATCACTGTTTGTGGCCCATGTAGATGAGTCATAAGAGAAATCTAGCAAATCCAAGTATATTGGTATTCTTAATTTCCTGGACCATACCCAGGTGATGAGAACATGAGAATAGTTTCTATAAATGTAAACATTTAGGAGAACTGCACAACTTTCCTTCTAGCTTCTAGCCATGTCATTAATTTCCTTCTGTTTCTCACCATGAAACTCTAAATCTTCCAGGAGTTGGTCTTAAAACAATAGGAAATATATGACAAAACCTGAGCAGGAATGTTCTGGTGAATGTCACAATGTAAATAGACAATGACTCTTCTGGCCCAATACATCTTGGGCCTTAATCCTCTGTCTTTACATAGTTTATGACTCTCCCAGTGGTGTAATTCCTTTTTTTCCAGCAGGACTGATTCCAGAATTACTTTTTTCATAGAGATTTTCCCCTCAATAAGAAGAAAAGAAAGATATGGCTACATCGCCTCTTGGTAGCGGCACTACTGCAAACATAAAAGCATTAGTCTTTTGGAATTCACATCAGTAAGAAAGGGATGTTTCTCATTTGCCTGTTGCCCCTGTAAATGTATCTGACATATCCTTCACCTCATTTATATTTCTCTTACCAATGTTACAAGTGTTACCTTGATAGCAAGAAATGCCGCATCGTTTCTTTGCAAAAGTCAAACAAATTCAATCACAGGATGCCCGAATACTGAAGCTGCTTGAAAAGCTTTACTTAGCAAGGAAAAAACAGAAAGAAAGAAAGCGGATTCTATCAGAATTCATATTATGAGAACTCTGTTAAGCATCTATAAAAACATGCATCCATTTGAAAGATCTAAACCAGCATGTGAATGGAATAAAAAAATAAAACATTTAAGAGCTACAAACTCTTTCCAACAATGTCCTCTAAATTTCTAGACATCACGCAAATTACAGATTATTTTATTGTACGTGCACTGCTTTAATATTACAATTTCTCTGAACTTCTTTACCCAAATTAGAAAAATCCATAGTTAAATATCCTTAAGACATATTAAGGTGTAAAGAGCTAAAACATTTACAAAATCTGCATTCTTTAATGGGTAATCTACTCAGAAATCCATACCAGTAGCCTGTGAGACAAGATCAGAACTAAAATTGGTGATCTCCTTCTCTCTCTCTCTCTCTCTCTCTCTCTCTCTCTCATTCTTTGACAGTTTCTTCTTTTTTCCTACTCCCTCTCTTCCATTGAATAAACGGAGGGAAGGAACAGATTTCTCAAAACTAGAGATGTAACTCAACATTTACAGTGCATTTACACTATGGAATTAATGCGGTTTGACACCACTTTAATTGCCTTGGAAAAATGAGAGTTATAGTTTTACAAGGTCTTTAGAAATAATGAGAGTTATAGTTTTACAAGGTCTTTAGGCTTCTCTGTCAAAGATTGCTAGTGCCTCAACAAACCACATCTCCCATGATTCCAAGGAGCAGTAAGTATTTTTGACAATTTACTTATGACGGAAAGAAAGGCTTCAAAAAACATATAGTTTTCAACACCTATTGGCAAATTGGGATTTATTCTGTACAAAACTCACATGTTGTATTGCATTGAAACAGCTTTTTCTGCACAGAAAATAACAGTTCTCAATTGAAATATAGTATGCTCTTATCTGTCTGGAGTGTGCTGCTTCTGGTAGAGATCATCGTATTTTCTGTGTAAAATAACTACATGTGAATTTTAGGCAGAGTATGTCTAGAACTCTGAATATTCTTTTGCAGCCCTTGTCTGTCTGGACACTGGTTCTAGGTTCAACATGTACTTGCTGAATCTGGGATGTTCCTGGTCAGATTCACACAAGAGTAACTTAACAATTTGCTTTATAGATGTGACCAAAGTGATACCTTGGTATTTCTGCATTGAGTCAATATGTACATTTATTTTATTTATTTATTTATTTATATTTCATTTTTGTATTCTCCCAGCAGGCTCTCATAAAATTACATCAACAGCATTGAGTCAATAAAAGTATAAAACCAGAAAACATTTGAAATGGTCAAAGCATGGATTAGGAAGACATACATCAGGAGTCTTGATACGCTCTACAGACTAAAAAAATGGACAAAGCCAAGTCACACAGTTTGATGCCAGACCAGAATAATACATGAATATAAAAGAACCAGAGAATAAACATGACCACTCTTAATGAGATGGTTTGTTGTTTATATCATAGCTGTAGCCTATTTGTAGAGCATACAAAACATGGCCAGACTCCTCCATACTCACTTAATGTGAGATGTAAAGAATGTAAATGGATACCAAGACAGGTGCAATTGTGTCAATAAACAACAAAAGAGTGCACAGTTAACATTTGCTAATAAAACAAATAAAGAAATGAGCATAGCATTTAAATACTGTTAAGCATCCCTGTAAGTGAACAGAAAGCACAGTGATTTCTGATGCATTCCATCAACATTAGCGGTTAGAGAAGGAAATGATCTGTCACTAATTGGCACTGCTGGCTAAGCAAAAGCTGAAATGACCATAAAAGACCCGATGGTGGAAATTAAAGAGAAATATTTTTTTAATATAACATAATGGCAGAACTTCAGCAAGTAAAAAGGTTTGGGCCATATACAACACTCCCTTACATCTCTCACTCACTGCATGCAAAGCAATCATTGTGCTCTGTGTTTTAGAAAAGTATCCAGTGCATAGCATGAGCACCTGAATTCAAATAACTCAATTGACAAGGCACAGAGACTTAAGCATCATTAGCCTGTGACACTCTTATCTGGTGTTGTTTCATTGTTTTCCCTCTAGATTTACTACAGCTATATTTGGGGAGGGGAGGGGTTGAGGACATTCCTACCATCACTGATTAGGGTTGGAAAATCTCCTCTCTGAAACAAAAGAGCCCTTTGCTCATTTATAAACAATGCTAGGCTTTCTTTTGTCATTTTGTGTAATTGAGTCCAACTTCTAAAAAAATCTATGTTACCATGAAAAGTATTTTCATGGTAAGATTTACTCAGATGTAGCTTGCTACTGCCTTCTGCTAATTCTAAGAGAGTTTGACTTACCCAGGATGACTCCGTGACTTTCAATGGCTGATCAGGGATTCTATCCTTAACCTGCTGGTGTTTAGTCCAAAACACTTTTTGATTATGGTGTTCTAATCCTGATCTATATGGAACTATTATAGTCACTATAAGATGTTGTTATGGCACAAGAACATTTTCACTTATGGATGAAAGTAGATCAAAGAAGGAGTCATCCTGTCCTTCCTAGGGAGGGCCCTTCGAAGACTGGGAGCATCCACTTAGAAGGCCACCTCCTTGTCTCCAGCAAACAAACTGAGAACATGGTGGTATAAAGGGAAGGGCCTCTCTTCAAATAATTTTAGGGCTTTATCAAGCTTATAAAGAGAAATGTGGTCTGTCAGATAGCCTGGACTCAAATCAGTTAAGAGAAAATCTCTTCCAGATCAAGTGGATCAAACCAGAAGTTGAGAAAAAACTTTTGCCTCTTGAAAAGCACTCAGTCAGAGCACTTTTCTACATCTCATGCTTTATTATGTTATATAGCAATACTGATACATTCCATACATCATGATTAATATGACACCCTATGGAACTAGAAGTCTAGTCACTAATTTGTCATCACTGAAGCATTTTCTGTAGTCCAAATATATGCAAGATTTTTCTCATGTGGGTACTTTTGTTCAAACTGATGCTAAAATGGAAGCTGTATCAATGTTCCATGCAATTATATAAGGCTTTTTCCTTTCTGGTTTCTTTGATGTGAATGTAGATGTCCACTCCAACTTTTGTTTCGGAACACTCCCAATTTAATGTGGGATATAATGAGCATGGTGATCAGATCATGATATGAATAAACATAACAGTTTAAATAATGTACCAGTAAGGCCTTTTCATGCATTTTTTCTGTGGTTTCTCCACTGTGTAGGTTATTTGATGTGAATATAGATGCCTATGTTGATTATAGAAATGAGATTCCATCTAAACATTAGGAAGACCTTCCTGACTGTGCGAGCTGTTCAAGAGTAGAACTCTCTGACCCGGAGTGTGGTGGAGGCTCCTTCTTTGGAAGCTTTTAAACCAGGGGTGGGCAATTACCGGCCCTCCAGGTGTTTTGGACTTCAACTCCCAGAAATCCTACCCGCTGGTAAACGGGCTAGGATTTCTGGTAGTTGATGTCCAAAACACCTGGAGGGCCGGTAATTGCCCACCCCTGTTTTAAACAGAGGCTTGATGGCCATTTGTTGAGGGTGCTTTGAATGCAATTTTCCTGCTTCTTGGCAGGGGGTTGGACTGGAGGCCCCATGAGGTCTCTTCCAACTCTATGATTCTATACCCTTTTCCCCACGTTCCATGCACTTATATGGTTTTGCCCTGTGTTCGTTCTTTGATGTATAATACGTTTCATGATGGACTAAGGTTTTTTCACATTCCATGCATTTATATGCTTTATGTACTATGTAAATTATGGTTATGCATATGTTAATGAAAACTGATTTTTATTCCACATTTCATACATTTGTACATCCCATCCTCTATGTGTGATATTTCATGTAAAGCAAAACATTGCTTTTGATTAAGCTCTTTCCACATTCCATGCATTACTATGGTTTCTCAGCTCTAAGGATTATTTAATGTGAATATAGGTTTTCACCCTTGGTAAAGCACTTTCCACATTTAATGCATTTATGTGGCATTCTGCAACATGCAATTCTATCTCAAATGCTTTTAAAAATTTTTACACAAAGCCACTGAGATAGATCATCTGGACGTGTGGGGTGGGGTGCTATCCATATGCCGATAACACCCAAGTATATTTCTCCATACCTTAAAAATAGCCTTAGTTAAGAACATAATGTCTCTACTGAATAAACTCCTGGAAAATGTAATGGACTAGATAAAGAAAAATAAATTGAAACAGAATCTAGACAATACAGAGGGGCTTACTATTAAGGATCCTAAGGTGGACTTGGAAGTGTGTCAGCCAGTTCTGAAAGAGGTTATACTCCCCTTGAAAAATTGTGATCACTGCTGGGGAGTATTCCTAGGTCCATCTCTCCAAATATCAGCTCAGATAATGTGATAGTCAAGAGCTTACTATCAGCTTTGGTTGATATCCCAGCCAGAGGTGTCTCTTGTTAGAGTTGGAGCACCTATAACCTGTAGCTTCATGGTTGGACTTCTACAGTGTGTTAGACGTTGGGATACCTCTGTACTAAATAAGGAAACTATGGTTAGTTCAAAACATGGCAGCCAGATTTGTTATAGAAACATCTAGGAGTGAGCATTTTACACCTGTACTAAAATCACTTTGCTAGGTGCCAAATGGTTTCTGGGCAAATTATGACCTTTAAAACCCTATATGGTTTGGTTCCAGGTCCTTTAGAAGATCGCCTTCTCCAGTACAATCCACCCTCGATACTCAAATTATCTGGAGTATGTTTACTTTAAGCAACCAGAACTCGACTGGTAACCATTACCCAGAGGACCTTTTCATTGCCTACTCCAGGCTGTAGAATGACCTGCTGGGAGAGATTTGACAGCTAAATGAGCTGTGAAAATTTAAAACATAGTTAAAGACCTATCTCTTCTGACAGAACTATCAAGTCAAGCACATTGATGACTAAATGAAGTCAACTCTACATTTTATTGATATTAGTATTTTAATCTTTCTTCTATGCATTTTAAAATATGTATTTTAATAGTGTTGTGTTTTATTTTTGTGTTTTAACTATGTTGTACCTTGTCTCAGGCTGGAAAGAGAGGTGGGGAAATTATTATTATTATTATCTGGAAGAAGGGACTATACTCTCCAAACAAATGGGAATATAGATTTTATAACATGCCCAATCATGATGGAAATGCTCTTAGGGAATATATTCCTTCCCTAGTGAGAAAATGTTCCTTCCTGTTTAGATAAATATCAGTTTGTGATGGGAATTGTGGGTGCTGTAAATTCATTTTCCCCCGAGGAAAAGAGACTGAAATCTGAGGGGGGGGGGACTGAAAAGAGAAAAGGACCCCTGTGTAGCATACTCAGCAAGTGACCTTTCCCAACTGAGCCTTTATACCAGATCCTCTATTTTTTGGTTTGCAAAATTGGTTCTAGCAAGCAATATAGTGTTTATGGTAATTATTGTTAAGAAAAAGAAAGATTTGGTGGAAAATAATAGGAGAGAGAGTTGAATACCAGGAAAAATCAGAAAGTGATGTTTGTTAAATGATTCATTCTAGGCTATAAGTATAGAAGGGAAATATCTGAAAAGTTTTTTTTATCTACTAATAGCAAAGAAAATGGGAAGGTTAATCAGGAAAGAAAATGGTAGTGTAGCAGGGGACATTTTTTTGGAGTTGGAGAGATGACATTGTAGAACTCCAACACAATGTAGCAGAGTTGTTTGTATAGATCCAGCTATATAACACAATGGCAAGTAGTATATTGGGGAAAAAACCCAATATGGAGCTGTTATAATCAGAGATAGCAGGGGGAAAGTAGATTTTTAGTTAAAATGGGAATAAGCCATAGGCTGGACACTTTGATTAAGTATCTGGATTTTAAATACACGTAGATATTGGAGGCTGACAGTTTTAATTTTAGTAGTGTGTTCAATGTAACATGTATGTTTGGTACATAATCCAGGGCCGGAGAGATAGCATAATGGTAACAACAGCTGTGCTGGCAATCGGAAGATCTGAAGATTGCAGGATCGAATCCCGGGCTGAGTTAGATGCCAGCTGTAAGCCCTGTCTTACTGTTTACCCAAGCAGTTCAACAGCCCAGCTGTGAATTAACAACAAATTGGGGTCCATAAAAGTGGGGAAGGACTTTTGCACAGACTTGTCTGAAATAGGCTGACGGAGAAGGGAGAGGCGGAAGTGGTGAAAACAAGAGGCTCCTGTCATGAGGATGGAACAAAAGCACCCCCTTGTGACATGATGGCGCAATCACGCAGGGACATAACAACACCCGATGACGTCCACCTGTATGACGCAGCCAGGAAGGAAGAAGTCCTTCTAAAAACTGCACTGTATTTGTCTATGTGTAATTGTATGTCTTTCCGACAGGGATTGTCTGTCGTTTGTGTATTGTAATCTGCACTGAGTCCCCTTCGAGGTGAGAAGAGCGGAATAGAAATAAACAGTATTATTACATTAAACTTCTATTGCTCAATAAAGTCAAACATACTAGCAAAAAGACAAAAAAACTAGGCCTCTAACTAGGACTTTTTCTTATCCATATTCATTTATTTTTTTAAAAAACCTGCCAACTTTATTCATTCTCATTCAATGGAATACTGCAATTCAGTGCATTTCTCCAAACAGGGTAAGAGAAATAAAAGCCATTCTGTTGAATCGATTTGGCACAAGGGGAGCTTTGTGTATTCCGCACGAGCTTTTTCACAGTTCCTGAGGTATGTGAGGAGACTCTCCAGAGTGGAAATGGATTTCTTTAATCCAAATTCTGATCCAGATTATGTGGCTCGGTGGAAGCAGCCTCAGATTGACCTGTAGGTTTTTCTGCTCTCTTGTCTCCAAACTCTACCTTATACTGGCTAAAAGGTTGATATTAAGTCTAGTCAAGTCCAAACCTGTGTGGTAGTACTCTTCGCCATTTTTAAGCCAAAGAGCCAGCATTGTTTGTAGATGCCTCCTAGGATATGTGGCCGGCATACTGAATGGAGTGCCGTTAGATTCTTGCTGAAGTGGTACTTATTGATTTACTCACATTTGTATGTTTTTGAACTACTGGGGTGGCAGAATGTGGAGCTAACAACGGGAGCTTTCCCCATCCCTCTGATTTGAACCACTGACCTTCCGGTCAGCAAGTTATGCATCTTAGTGGTTTAATCTGCTGTGCCACCATGGCCCCTTTATACTGGCTAGGAGGCCTTTATTGGTTTGTTCCTTGTTTGCCTATGGGAGTATCCATCCTGAAGCCTACATCTGATGCCATTAGTTATTTCCCAATCCACCCCTGCACAATTTAGATTCCAGCTGCAATCTGTCTCAGACTTAAATAAAGGCTTGCCAATGAATAATGGAAAGTGAAGAATTTCAGCAAGATACAGCATCATGGTCTCAGCCCCAATATCCAGAGAAAGGCAGGACAAAAAACAGGTAAATAAACAGAAATTATTTTCAGAGTCATGATCCAGAGATCATAGATAATATAAAACATAAAACTCCTTTATCTGATATTGGCCACAGGGAAAACAAGACTGCAGGATAACATCCCAATCTAGACATTAGTTTGCAAGTTGGATAACAATAACAGCTGGTGTGACAAATTACTATGCCTATATTTATAACCCTGTCAAATAGGATAAGTTGAAAACCCTTTTTGTGTGTTTGTCTTAGGGAACACTACACCACACAAGCTTACATTTTGGATATACAAAAATCTTGGTTTATATGGAGGAGAGTAGAATACTTTTCAGAGTTGAATCAAACCTTCCTAAGACATATCTTAACATAAAATGAAACCAACTTTCAAACTAGGTGGGGGAGTCAAATCCATTTCCAGTATTTATGAAATGACTCAGTAGCCAAGAAAGACACTGTTCTTTAAAAAAATAAATGGGAAAAAGTTTTAGGATACTAGTGTTTGATTATTTCATTATCTTTTGTCATCATATTTGACTATTTCACAGAAGAGAATAATTTTCTTGCCGCAGCAGAGAAAGTGAATATTTCTGCACAGTGGCTATTCAGTTATTCAGGCAACTCAAACAATTCAGGAAATAACTGAAATCTTGCACAACAAAATTTTGTGCTGAAAACAGGAATTTTGCATATGTGCTTTCTGGTTCAATATTGCTCTTTTTGTCAGAATATTTTTAGATAAGATTTATGTTAGGCAAGGCTGTTGGGGAGGGAGTTGCACTGAAAATAGCAATAATAGAAAAAATATTCACATGCTGGCTAGTAACAATGTTTTTTATACAAAACTCCATATAAACACTGGGGAAAAAATCCTTCTGAAGTACTGTAAAATTCATATTCTAGTCAGGATGTTGATAATAGTTAATATTCTTGCTATACTTAGTACTAGCTAACTACATCTATTAAAACCCTAGGAATCATTCATCAAAGAAATTTTGAGGGAGGGGTCCCTGGACCTCCCTAGCATAGTTTTAGTTCATTCCTGCTTTTTGGCTATATCCATTGAAAGACAAAATAATGCACTTAATCCATGGGCATTTCTGTCAAGCCCGAACTTCAAAATGAGAAATCAATGGGTTGAGGTTTCACTTGGAATAACAGATAGGCACATGAAACATATGGATAAACTATTTATTAACTATTCAATTCTGATCCACAGCCACTTTGTTAACTATTTAATTTGGTCTGCAGCAGGGCTACTTAGTGCTGTGCTTGTGGAATTTTGCTATGGAGAATTTTGTTGTCTCTACAGCCATCCGAAGCATTGCTAACAGTCATTGATTTGTAAAATGCAATATGATTTGCAAAATACATTATTACACTGTGGCAAATATTATTCCCATCACAGATTCACTGATTTCAAGTTTATGTCTTCAATTGATGCCCATATTCCCTGGATAATAAAAGGGAAATAATTTTTTTTAGTCATTACAAAGCACAGATGTGAGACAAAGGTGTACGTGACAGAAAAGGTGACCATGAGGTCTAAAAATGACTGTATAAGCAACTCAGGCTTTGTTTTTTTTCAAAATTCATAGTTCATAGTATCAAGTCATTTCTACCCATGAGATGCATAAATTGAGATATTTATACAGCTAAAACCATTTGGGAGAAATGTGTCAATGAAGGTATTGACCTATTTAAAATTTAGTCTTGTGGAGAAACATCTGCCTTGAAATATTCTAGAATTAATGAACGTTAAAAACCACTTAAACATATAATTTATCCTTTTTTCTTTGTTTTCTAGACAAAGAAATGAATGGTACATTATTTTCTTTGATGGACATTATGTAATAATTTCCCATCGTGGTTAACCCTAAGAGAAAATTTGTGTGGTCTATCAACATTAAGAGATGGAAAACAAAATCTAAAAAGTTCAGTCACCTGAATGTTTTAAAGAGACAAATAAAATCCAGTTCCTGTGGTAGTATAACATCACACTGAGCAGGGGGTGAACACGTATAGGTCATGCGTGGTCCCTGGACAATTTTTTGTGGACCCCAAGGCCCAAACATTTTTTTATTGCTCAATATCTCAAATTATCTCTAAGATCCCCTCTGCACTGCCTTAAAACCTGTGATATATAACTGGTTTGCCTGAGGCATCCATACAATGTGACAGATAAACCTGGATTAATCTGGAGTAAACTGGGATTAATAACTCCAGATTAATTTGACACCTGCAAAAATCCAGACTTTAAGATAAGGTTCATATTTTTGCAAGTGCCAGGCCTATGGGGACTGACTCCTGGGACTAATTTCTCAGTTCCAGGGGTCAATCCCCACAGCCATCCTGGTTCTTTGAGTTTCTGGAACTTGAAGAAGTGGGATGGTGCCCACACCCTCCTCCCCCATTCCCCCCATTTTCCCATCAAAAACGTACCCTAAAAAGCTGCTGGGCGTGCATACCCCTCCTAATACACAAAAATGACATGTCAGGAGGTGGGGGGAGGGATTTCCATCAGGCCCTTGAGTAAGTTTTTGATGGGAAAATGGGGGACTGGAGGGTGGCTGGATGCCCTCCTGGAAGGTTGATTTGGGATGGCATTTAGCCAACCCCCCCCCCCCCCAAATGAAAAGCTTGGGTTTGGGTTGGGAGTGGAAACAAAATCTCGGAGGACCTGGGTTAAAATAATCCAGTTCCTCCCAAGATTTATGGCAGTGCATAAGGACCCTAAGAGGCATTGAGGGCACTTGCACATGTTTATGTGTCCTAAATTTCCCCCAGGTGTCAAAACAAATTGCATTGAGGGTCAAATTGCCCACTAGCAGCCCAGATCATACTTCACATGCCATAGAAGGCTGTTAGGGGGCATCATTTTTGAAGGAGCAGGCCCACCCCTCCAAGACCTCCTGAAAGGCTAGTGCAGACCTCTATTCTTTCATAGTTGCTCCTTGCCTCCATGGATGGGCTGATGTTGGGAGTTGCCAAACAACTCTGGCAGGTTAGGGACTTTGGATCATGCCCTATTGTACCCCACATCCTTTAAAATATATTTCTACCTCTAAACCTCCTCCAGGAAAATTCTTTTGCCATATTTGTGGCTCTCAGTGGACTATATCAGAAGCACTTTGAAAACTTGAAATCCCTAATCTATTAAAAAACAAGCCTCCTTTAGAACCAATGTGTGACAAATGTTCAGTAGCCAAACATTTAAGTTTTTTTAACAAAAGAGAAATTAATTTGAAAGGCTCAAATATAGACCATGGACTGCATGCACTATGGGCTACAATTGCACCCCATCACAGAACATACAATAAGTCCCTTTTGTCTTCAATGAAAGGCCCATACTATGTGTCAGAAAGAAAACAATTATAATTGACATGAATATTTCATGTATTATTTATTGTTTCATCTAAACATTTTGGTCTCCTGCAGATTATTTTTAAAAGTATAAATGGTATCATACAAAGAAATGAGGGCTACTCATTGCAATAACCCTTGCCCAGCCCTTTAATAGCTGAATAGGCCCACTTTGTAATCCCTGGCCATTGGTAATTGAATTTCTGATAATGTAGAAATACTGATACTGGTTTAAAATGGTTGCGATTATATTTTGTTTCTTTAATACCAATTTTGCATGATTTTTGTCTCATTCAGCAATTTGTTTTACTTTAAACTGCCCTGAGTCCAAGATATTTTATTATTATTATTATTATGATTTTTGTCTCATTCAGAATTAATTCTGAGCTGAAGATGAAACTCCTGTTGTGGCAGAGAACAATGCTAGACTCCCCACTTTTCCATAGGGAAAGATGAGTCAAGCAGGCGAAAAAAAGGCTTTCTCCCATGTGATGGGAAGGGGACCACAATGGAGTGGGACAATAGGTTCCCACACCTCCTGCACAACTGCCTCCAGTACACAGTGAGACGCCTTCATCCTGGCAGTATGTCTGCCAATGTACAAGGTTTAGAAAGATGGTTGTGTTCTTTCAAAAACATGATTTTATACTGTTTATGAGGAAGCTATCTTTTTGCCATTATAATCAGAAAAAGAGGGGGGTTGTTTTCAAACACGCAACATATGCATGTGAGTCCTACCTCTGTAATCAGAAAAATGTCCAAGATTTAGTGCTTTCCTCTTGATTCAATGTTGTATTTCCATAGACAATTCCATCACAACCGGATTTCCCCCCTTCTTGTTCTTTCACCAAAATACTGCAGTAAAAGAATGAATTATCATTCATGGCACAAGCAGTGCATTAATGCAGAAGAATGTCATTGGATTCTGGATCCTGTTTTAATGAAGTTTCAGGTCATGGAAACTCTTATGCAATCCTTTGGAAACCTTCACATGATTAAAAGAGCATGAAGACATGGTTGGGACAAAGTTTATGTGCATGCCACCCATTTATTTATTTATTCGATTTAGTAGACCGCTCTCTCTGGAGCCCAAAGCGGTTTACTGCATAAAACCAATAAAAACACATAAAACAACATATAAACCAATTAACCCCGCTCCCAACAATAAAACCCCAGCAGGCGACAATAATGCAGGTGGCAAGACGCGGCAGGATGGCATGTTGGCAGGTTATAGGAGGCATCAGTCGGAGCCAAATGCCTGCCTAAACAGCCAAGTCTTTAAGGACTTGCGAAATGCCATCAAGCCCCGTAGTGCTCGCATCTCCTCAGGCAGTGAGTTCCAAAGGCTGGGCGCGGCCACTGTCAACACCCTCTGCTGCGTGCTTGATAGCCTGTAGGTCTTGATACTAGGCACCTCCAGTAAATTAAGCCCCTCTGAATGCAGTGATCTTCTGGGCACGTATGGGGTAAGCCGCTCCTTCAGGTACACTGGCCCCAAATGATGATCAGGTTTCATCTTTATCAGGTCTAAAATTTATTGAATAAGCCTATTTCTAAGCTGTTAGGTCTAAGGTTCTACAGCTTTTTAAATAATGAGAACCACAATCTTATTTTCATAATTAAGTATTACTTCACAGCACTCTGCTATCTACAGACTTATCCTACGTTTTATGGCCCATCACTGTCACTTTGAGATTCCTGAAAGTGTCCTTGAGAGATCAATGGCCTTATGAATATCCTTTTTATGTTTGAATTTGAACTTTTATAGGGTTGGTGGATGTAGCAATAACAGACCCTTCTCTTGTCATCAGAAAAGGTGACATTATTGCAATGTTTTACATGCTTTACAGTGCTGTCGTTAACAGGAAAGGTTAAACACAAGGATTTAACAAGGTTGCTAGCGAACGTCATGTTTATTACTGTATACCGTCAATATTGTAAGGGATTCTTCCCAAGGCAATACTAACTGCTGATTTGGAATGGCACACAAGTGACTTTAAAAAATAAGAAAAAAGCATCAGTCAACAAAAGCAACCTATACACTGGGAATCTTAAATTTGTGAGGCAAATGTGGAGTTTTGTGCTTCAGCAAGCATTTAGAAGGACAATGCCTAAGGCTAGTGTGTGAAGCCAAAAACACATGTGCTGTAAATGCTAATAGTAAAAAATATGAGTAAAACATGTGTAACTAACTCCTTGTAATAGTAAAAGAAATATTAATTCCCCTGTCCCCACTGTTGACTGAATGTGTGATATTTAATGTATATAAATATTCAATAATGCTTACACTATGGGCTTGTGCAATGAAAAGCAATTGCTAAAGACCATCCAATAATGAAATCCATCATGAAGCTGAATCTTAATCTGCATTTTAATGATCTAGAAATGTACTTTGGCTCTAAGAGTGGAAGCAACTCATTGCTGACATTATCCTGTTCCTTTCATGGTGCTATGTCCCATTACAACTAGCCATAATACATCGGAGACATAGAAGACTTAAGAACGTTTTATAGAATCAAATGCAAGTAAAAAGTCAGAAATATGGTGCCAGGTTATAATGGTTGTTGGTTGCGTTTGACTATTTAATGCAGCATAAGTCCATCTTCTTCATAACAATGATTCAATACACAATAGTAATACCTGCAAACAGATGTGTAAATTTAATTGTTAGACCAATTGATTCAGTGAAGTTTACATAAATATTCATATCATCTAACAATGGTGGGTTATTCAATGGGTCTACTCTAATTGCAACTATCAATTTAATTTAAGTCAGACATGGGCAAACAATGGCTCACAGGATGGATGCAGCCCATTGGGCTCTTTCCGCTGGCCTTTCAATCACATGCAGCCACACAGAGCTCTCCCAAGAGCTCCACATAGCTGTGTGTCACACCCTCCTCTTGGCAGGAGGACACGGTGACCGCCACATCCTTCTGGTGAGAAGAAGGGTCCTCCCAGCCATGTGCAACTGTGCAGAGCTCTCTTGTGTGTCACAACTTCCTCTCGGCCGTCACATGCACCTGTCCTTCCTCCCTCCTGGCCCAGTCTGAGTGTGAAAACGTTCCCCCATACCTGATTTAGGACAAGTTTTTGGTTCACCACATAACATTTCTAGTAAACCATTTTGAGGCACATCATCTGAAATAAAGCTTAGCTAGATGAGTTAGAGACATTTTTGTCACTAGACAAAAAGCCAATATGTTTTCCTGTTTCCAATCTGCAAACAGAAGCTTATAGGGTTAATGCATAGCTCCTGTCTTCTGATACAATAGGAGAACCTGCAAAATCATGGAGAACATCTGGGAATTGACATTACTGCTATCTCAACAGGTCCTGAAACCCAAAACAGTTATTTTATTTACTGGTATAGCTAGTCCTCCAAATTGAAAAGAACATTATCTACCTTTTAGCATCTGTCTAAATCTAGTCGTTAGCACCAACTAAACTACACCCATGGAAGCAGGGAAACATACCTCAGTGTTGATATGCCAGGTTCAGTTGATTTTCTCTAGCTGGGGCTCACAATTAGATTTAGACCATTGTTTTATTAAAGATTTGTTTAAAGCTGTGTTGGCAAGCATATCAAATCACATATTCAGTAAACAGATATACCTTGTGTTTGCTCTTTAAAATCAAGTAAATGTGCTTTGTTTACATGATAAACATAGTTTAAATACAAAAAACTCTGAAAGAGAAGAATAAACATATGATCCACATTTAATGTATCATAAATGCTTACAAATTTTGGGAAGTATTTGCTATTTATGGATTATGCAATTTAAACTCAGTTATGAAATGGCTTTGGGTTTCTGAATTAGGATAGGAAAATACACTAACCTTTAGCAGGAGGCAGAACACTGAAGAAAGATGAGGATAAAATCCCCTCAATAAAATGTTCGTATGGTGTTATATCCTTTATTTATTTATTTATTTATTGTTGAGGCTTCTCAACCGCCGACTCCCGGGGCTCGCGGGAGTCGGCGGTTGAGAAGCCTCAACAATAAATTGATAAATGACCTAAAATAAAAGGTTGTAATGTTGTTCATTAAATGTTTATACAGCAGCATTTTTAAAAATTCTAATGGTGGCTGTTATTTTCATTACTATTTTGCTAGTGGTAATGCTCTAAAGAAGAAATGATAAAGGACATCAGGCCAAGATCCAAATATCTCTTTTCTGTCTGATTCAGGGAGAACATATCTTTCAAGATTTTATGATTGAAGGCAGAAAAATTATTAGACATGCAACACTGCTGTTCTCACTGTCTGCCCTGCCCTTTGACAACATTATCACCAAAGGATTTTTTTTCCTAACTAAAGTTTGCTGATTTTTAAAATGGCATTTTATGATTTCTCATCAAATAGTCTGGTGATTGCTGGAAATGCACTAAAAACATGCACATCAGATAAATAATAATGAATACATAAGTACATCATATCTGCTCACTTGACTTCCCAAACATATTTTGACAACAAACAGCTACATCAAACTACAGACCAGAGTACAGAAAAATGATATTTTAACCACAACCATCTGTAATGTAATAAGGAATTCTGATAGTGGTCTTGCCTTTTTCATTGGCAGTAGAAGGCTGGAAACATTATTCTCCTGTGCCTTGATAATCAGCAAAACAGATCTCTGTCACTCAAAGTGAGAGAGAATGAATTCAGGACAGGCCCAGGCATGCCCGAGTCAGCTAAACAAGCTGTTGCCCAGATAAAGAATTTCAGGACAGGCCCAGGCATGCCCGAGTCAGCTAAACAAGCTGTTGCCCATATAAGGGATGTGTTGAATGCTGATTGGATGGAATTACAACTGCATCATCGGTTTCAACCAATAAGTAAGATCATGGGCGGCCTTAAGCCGAACCCTGTGTGTATAAATATGTGTAATTTTAAGTGATCAGGGTCTTGCTCATGAGGTGCCACGTGGTGCCTGAGTGAGGCCTCCACAGCTGTGGAATCAGTAAACTGCTTTCTTGAGGTAACTCTGTTGTCCGTCTCCTGTGTTACTGCGCCCGCCGAACTACCTCAGGAGGGGTCTTTTCCTCTCCTGCTTCAAAAGTAGTAGGTGGTTATTAATATAGGTGGGACACATTTGGCAATAGTGTTGCAATCCTGAATGTGAAGCATGGCTGAATATTGAAGCAGGATTCACAACTGTGAATCTGTAACTGCAATGTAGGATGCCAGCTTGTGGACCTACTCATTGAGAGTGCTACTTGTCCCGTTGGTTCACTGTGCAGCTGAACATGCAATCAAATTCATGACCAAATGTACATTGTACATTGTGTGCACAATGGGACTGAATAGATGACTCTGCTTCTGACACCATGAACTGAATATGGATTCTTTGCATCGGACAACACTTTCCTGCCACTCCCATAGGGAATCTTACACATGAATAAACAACCAACAAGGTTCTAGTCAATTAACTTTGCATTCACATGCAACAAACACCAGCGCTTTGAACTGTGTTCATAAATATTTATCTGTCAAATGGATAATATGAGTTAACTGAATCTTCAAAGGAAGCTCCACTTACATGTTATAATATGAAGGTTTACCAGAGTGCAGATTGCCACAGGGTAGGATTTACTCTTTGGAAAAAATCCATCCCTGACACATCATCCTTAGTAGATGGAAAATACTCAGTGCCACAAAGATAACTGAGCCTCCAGGCTCAAAACTTGCCTTAGGAGCTTGCCCAGAGATAGCAAACTTGTTTAGAAGAGAGAATTGTGTGCCTCTATAGACAACCATACCTTTTGTCCCAACAATACATCTTTTTGGATTGAACTCTGGTTCCCTGAATCACACTCAGTTCATTACCAATGCCAGAGACAAATTTAGCACATTGGCTGCCTCAGCAGATTCAGGTGTTCTAAACTGACACAGAAACAAATGAGCAAAAGTGTTGCTTATCAGTGGCATACTGATGACACTACAGTCAAAGAGATCCTTGGGTGGCCTCATTCAGTATCATTTTATTTATCTATCTATGTATATAATAAAAGTCAGTTTTTGAGGGCGGTGGGTGGGTGGTGCGACCGAGCGAATATGTGCCAGTGTTTCGATTGGCTGCAACTGTCAGATTATTTGCATAAATGGCTGTGACTGGCCAGCCTCCCAACATTCCAACACAGCTCAGAGAGGAAAGGGAAGGGCCTGAGTCAGGCATAAATGGCTGGAGTTGAAGATAGCCAGTTGACAGTTTTTTCTGTTGGAAATGGAGTGTTCAGTACCTTCACCCAATACACTTCTAAAGTGACTCAGAGGGAAAGCAAAAGGCTTCAGGCACTCAGCCACTGCGGCCCACATCAATGACGGATCAGGACCAAACATAGCAAATAGGGGCCCACAGGCCCACTACAGAACCTGGTGTGATTTAGGGCAGGATGGGCCACGAATGATGGGATTTGCAGTACCTTCACCTCATTCACTTCCCAAACAACACTGCAGCCCCTGTACATCACAGACCAGACCCAAACTTGGCACACAGAGTACCCATGACCCACTCTACATCCTGGTGCAGTTTTGAGTGGGGCAGACCACGGATGATGGGATTTGAAGTACCTTCACTCACTTTCTGAGACTGCTACAACACTCATCCTGAGACTTCCAGTACCTTCCCTCACTTCCAGATACCACTGCAACCCTCATCCAGAGAATGATCAAGACAAAATGTGACACACACAGCCCCCATGATCCACTCAACATCCTGGTGCTGTTCGGAGGGGGATGCACCATGGCCCCCTCGCAGTACCTTCACTAAGTTCCTGAAACCACTGCAAGCCACATAAACATCTAATAGGAACCAACTTGGCACACAATGCCTTCCTCAAATAACCCGGGCACTGCCGGGTCCTCAGCTAGTAGATGATAAAAGTGTGTGAGGCAGGATAGAACTCTGTGAGATTCTATAGCGTAAATGGCATGAGCAAATTCTTTATCCCTTTCTTTGGGAATCAGTTAATCCAATATGATTGCAAACACAGAACCACAGTTTATTCTAAGTTCTGTCCCAGATGTCTTGACCATGATGCATCTATACATGCAGGGTAGCACACACAGCCCAACTGGTTAGATCAGTGGTTCTCAATCTGTGGGCCCCCCAGATGTTTTGACCTTCAACTCCCAGAAATCCCAGGCAGTTTACCAGCTGTTAGGATTTCTGGGAGTTGAAGGCAAAACATCTGGGGACCCACAGGTTGAGAACCACTGGGTTAAATTATTCAGTCGCAAATGTTATTATATGTGTGCTAAATAACACCCTTTAAATTTGACTTTGGTTAGTGAAGCACATACTTAGATTTTTCCCATCATATCTGGAATGCACCAGAAGTGACGAATTGTCATAAAATGTAAGGCCTGAACATCCAGTTTGTTTGACTACAGTTAATAGACACATGGCATTACAAAGAACAGAGAGCAATGACATACTGTGCTAGAATCCTCTTGGAGTTTTTGTTATTTGTCTATGTTATTAAAGATCCTGTCTCCTCAGTCCATTCGCCTTTCTCGCACACCTGCCTTGGATGATGCGAGCATCACAAATGCTTTAAATGAGTTTTCCTTGGAGACAGAGGGATCATTTTTCATCAAGCTAACATTTTGAACTTGGAAATCCTAGTATTAATAGCCTACAAGTAACAAAGTTACTAGTTCTAGCCACAGATGGGCTGATCTTGGTTTAATAAAACAGGCAGATGGCACTAATCTTATCACCAAATAACTCTTCATTCCTTTGTATGATCTTACTTCATCATCTTCCAGAAGCCATCTGCCTTCCTCAGAATAATCTACTTCATATTTGTTCTGAAGCTGAAAGCAGAGCTGGGGAAGGGAATTCATGAGAATGCTCCTGAATTCTACTCTTCCAGTGAAATTTTCCTTCAGTTCCAAAATGTCTAGCCTTTTAGAGGGAGACAATAAAATCAGTAACACCTGAAGTTTTCACATTCTGTTGGTAGCTTCACCTGACCTTTTTTCTTTGAGTGCCCAAACAGCATTTCCAGATGCTCAGCAGAAGTTTTAAGATACAAAAGTACTAGACATGTGGGGACTGAAAGAAAATGTCATTTGGGAGTTGAAAAAGAATTCTCATTTGTGAGGCAAGGCTCTCATCCCCCTGTCCATAGATCTTTGGATATAGGGCAGGATATAAATATTTACATAAATAAATAGATTGCAGATAGATGATAGATAGATCACTGATATTGGAGCTGGCACAACACACAAAGCCTCCCGTGTTGGGGAAAGCATTCAGCAAAGCTTTCACCCTGGTCACACAACATCATGTGATGTCCAGTGTGGGGCTCCGTCCATTAGATGGAGGATATAGTCATTTTTCTCCCCCTCAAATTCAACTTCTAAATGGCAAGAAGCAGTTGTTTTACCTGAGAAAAGTACCTCACCTTGGCTAAAAGGAGGGTCAAAATGTTAGATTACTAAAGGATTGCTTCCATAGCTTCCTACACTGAATATGGTAACTTAAGACTTATCATGAGCCCTATCAAACATACTAAATACAATAAATGGCTGGGGCAGAGCTCTTTTGATTAGATATTAAAAATAACAGAGGAGACTGATTAGTTTCTTCATAAGATCCCAAAAGGAAGATTAAATGGGTTGCCTTGTGTAACTGCTTGTTAATTACAGCTTCCTTAGCCCCGTGCCTGCAACAGATCTCCTAGAAAACCACTCTTAAAGCTAATTTCTTGCCTAAAAATAATGACTCTGGCCTAAGCAGGCATTGCAGTTGAGCATTTCAATAAGAGAGGCTTATTTTTTTTTGTAAGAACCCCTTCCTGAATTGCTATGCTATAGGTAGACTGAATGCACTGTAGACATGTCTGTCATCTCTGCTCCACTTGTATCCGCCTTCAGTAATGACAAAAGGAAAGTATTTTAAAGGAAAAAGTAGGTAACATGCAGTAGAAAATTCCAGAGATTATGAGAGAAGCCTATCTCAGCAATGTTCCAGTACTGAATGACTCTCCTTCTGAGCTTTCTTGTTCAAGGGCTGATGACATTGAGTTACAAATTATTGTTAAATAGAAGCCAAGAAAAACATATCCATGTTGACTTTATTAGACCTCACCATATTTGATTACATAAGACATCCAGAGCATCTTCTCTGGAGTATGGTGAAGTGCCTTGCAAATATTCTAGTTCTTTCAGGGAGATATCATAAAGTGATGTTAATGGACATCTGTTCTATTGTATCATTTACCTGTCACTACAAGATGAACGGCTGGATAAAGGTTAAAGAACAGTATGATCACACTTACTATGATGTCAACAGTCAATTATTCCACTCCTCCTGTCTAGCACCTAGTGCAGTATAGGGGAAGTGGAACCCTTGAACTGATACTTGAAATTATTTCTTGGATAAAAAGAAAACAAGAAAGGAACATATTCTCATTGTTGTGCCCCAGCCAAAGTTCACCTTGCCCTTATCACCAACCAGGACTCCAAAAGCAGAGATAAAACAATTTATTGAAGAAAGTACATCACCAAAATGAATAAGAAAGGCACAATCCAACAAGTAATCAGAAAAGATCGTCAATAAGTCAAAAGCCTAACCAAGCTGGTGAGAAGTAAAACACTTCAAAGGCAATAATACAAATAATCCAAAAGGGTACAGAAAAACAAGAGTTGTAACATGAGCCTAAATCCAGAGAAATAAGAATCAAAACATGAATGGCCCCGTCCCCCACTCCCCCCAAAATCAAAACATATGCATGAATCCAAAACCAAGGCTATAAGAACTTCTTAAAACATGAATCAAAACTCCCAAGGACTTAGATTAAAAACATGAACTGGAAACAGGACTTGAGATCCTCGCTATTTTGCAGTGTTGCTTGATCTGAATTCTCAAAGAGACACTCTAATTTAAGGGCCGCAAAACATGAAGTCATTTCTTTGACCTTGGCTTTCTGGCTTGTTAGACTTTCTCTGCTCTTCCTTCTCAAAACCTTTTTTTATTTCCTGAGTTTGATGCTTTTAGTGGTTGTTTCAATGTGAGTGTGAATGTGAATTTGCCTACATTTTGATCTAGATTTCATAGAAGCTGTGCAAAATGCTGGATCTATTTGAAAGATAATGTTGTGTTTCTTCGGCTTCAGAATTTATTTTTCAAAGCACAGCAAATTTCCTATCTTATAGACATGCAAGGTACTAGCCACAACTTCTATCATAGTCCTTTCTGTGTGTATTGTTTATAATTTCACCTTACCTATAACAAAGAGGCAATTACTGTATTTGATGTATTTGATGACTTTTGCCTTGTTTTTCCTCATCCTGGCACACCTAATGTGTTCATCATTCTATTTGTCATCATAACTGCTAGAGTATCAAGGGAAGTATGAAGTTTCACTTTAGTAAAAATCATTTGGCCTTTCAATTTTGTTTTGTTAAAAAGACAGATGCCTATGCAGACTTGATTATATAATCTATACATATGAAATTCTTATCTCGTGCCACACAGTTAGAGAAAAAACTGAATCTGACCTTACAAGCTAGCAAATTTAAGTTGGTGCCAGAATAAGCAATTAGTAATTCTATTTATACAGCAATAAAATTTTAATGATATCTTGGGCCATGTCCCGGTATACTGTGGAAAATGTACTAAAATTAGAAAAATAGACACAGAAAAAATCTGCATAAAATAAAACTATAGTATGTAATCTGTTAGGTAAAACTTGATAGATAAAGTGAAACCCAGGGCTTCCATCTACTTATACAAAAAGTAATAATAATGCTTAATTGGGAAAAGGTAGTAGAAGAAATTTAGGAAGGAAATAGCAGAAGGAAAGAACAACCTGAAATGAAATATTGACTTTGAAGAAGTAAGCCGTTTGAGAGAACTTTTGTGCAGTTAGTCATTTGTACACACAGATCGTGTGTCAATGAATATACAACCCACATCTTGAATATGTATGTATGTGTGTGTATAAATAAAAAAAACAACTTTGATTTTGCCATTATATATGAGAGACACCATTTTGTTATGCAACTATATATAGTGGAACTTGAGCATCCATTGTTTTTGATGTTTGCGGGGTAACCTGGAACCAAACCACAAACCAAGGGATTACTATATAATCCAGTGATATTTTTCACTATTCACTTTGTCTTCAACTTAAATTGATGTATTAAGTCATAGGAGTACTTAATATCCAAATTCTGATATCTATCAATCTAATTCCTCAATAAATTGCTAAACTAATTGGTTCCCATTCCAACAGTAACTGGAATGCTGGAATAGGGCCACACCAACCTCCCCCCAAAATCCTTAATTTGTTCCTCTTTAAAAATAAGGAATAATTCCAATGTAGGAATAAGTAACATCAAAAGTGATTTTTTTATTTCAAAGTCTGGAGAATTCTAATCTAAATACATTATGTTTAAGGTTGAATCTGGAGTAGGTTAATTGAATTTAGAGCTCAAAGGTTTTGAGTTGAATTGCTGCACATGTCAAAAACTTCTCACTAATTTTCAGGAATAACTAGTTTCATATATTTATGACTGGGAGCCCTTCTACACTGGCTCAAGGTCACAATGGCTAAAAAAAAAAGCTTCCCTCCCCCGAATCTCCAGTATGAATGCAACAGGAAAAAGTGCAATTATAACACTCACCGGAAATTCTGGATCAATCCATAAAATCCATTGAACCTCATCCAAATTACATGGCTGTGTAGAAGCAGCCTAAGCTAAGGCCACAGCTACACTGTCATATAATGCAGTGCAGAAATTGTTTGATGCATCCATACAACACACACAGGCTAATGTAACTGATTCTGCGATAAGCTATTTAATGCTTCTTGTCCCCAGGTTTTAAAAAACAACAGGAAAGGTCTGAATCATATAGGATCAGGACCACATCTCCACAGCCATCCTGTACTTCCTGGCAGCCCAGGAAGGTAGGATAGCAGTGCCTTTCTGGTGTTCAGCACCCCTCCTCCCCTCACCTCCAAAATGACCCCCCCTCCCATTGGTGCTGTCTGTTCTTTACTTCATCATTCACTTAGCAAAGCAGCTTCAGAGGAGGAGAGAAGGCTTATATGTCATTTTTATGTGGAAGGGGGTGCAAGGAGTGGGGGAAACCTAGCCCATGCAGAATCCTGCCAAACTGGCCTTGGCATGGCTGGTCTGAGAAATTGATGCATTGAGGCTATGGAAGCCTCAACGGAGCTTGGGACCAGTATTTTTCATGCCATTATGTGCCTGTGTGGAAGAGCCCTAAGCTACTTGATCAGAAGCAAATCTTGTTACAATAGAAAAGACTATAGTTTTGCCTTATCAGAATACCTGAGCATAAATGTTTGCTTCACTTTAAAAATAGTTAGACCCTCTCTTCTGGCCAACCTGTGAATGCTTTATTTGTAAATATTAATACTGCATTAACAAGCAAGCAACAGTGAACTTAAGTAAAAATGCTTTTCAGATTTGGCTTTGAAAGATAACATAATAGATGAAAGGTTAGAAACACTTTCTTATCCTAGTAATTTTTTTAAAATAATAATAATAATAATAATAATAATAATATGACAGACGTAATTTGCCTGAAAATCTCACTGTGAGCATGCAATTTTATTCTTCTTTTTTTAAAAAAGAAAACAACAACACATCAGTACTCACAAAATAATATAATATCCACAGTATTTTATTTAATCTCTGCTGGCACAAACAAAAGAGAGATAACTAGAAAATTCAAGAAGAAAATCTAAATTATATTTCAGAGGAAAACTGATAAAAGATTTAAAAGGGTGGAAACATTGCAGTATGGCTGAGATATGGAAAGAGTAAAAACAAATCTGATTTATCAAAGCTACTTTGTGTGTATAAAATGTATTTTAATGTATAATTCTGCCAGGCTAGTGCAAAAGAAGTGACAGTTATTAAAAGTTTCAGTGTTGTTTCAGGTCATATGTTTGAATTTTAAAGTACAAACAGATGTCCTTTACAAATGAGGACTGGATATATAGGAAGACTCTAATATAACCTGCATTAAGATTTCAACATGTAATATACATCTTTTTTAAATTAGCAGAGGTATGTGGGATTACAGCTTTATTATATACATAAAAATGCCATATGCATTAATGGCAAAGAAAGGCTGATAAAGAATGTACACTAAATGTATAGCAACTGAATGTATCCAGAATTCCCTTGATACTGCACAGTTATAATACTACTGCTATATCACAATTTTAACAGCCAGGAAAACTTCCCATGGAATCCTGGGATTCACATGGTGCTTACAGATAAGGTTTAAATCCATGATGAAGCAGGTTTAAGAAACCTGCTTCATTGTGGGTTTAAGTCCCCATGGGTGACCAAAGACCTGGGCTTTCCTGGAGATTGCTCCCATTCCAGCACAGTAACTACCGTGCTGGAATGGGGCCACCCCAACTTCCCCCCAAAATCCTCAAAATAAAATAAAAACTTATACTGCAGGCCTCTCTGGAGGCCTTCTGGAATGTACCAATGATGCGCCAGAAGATGGGGGGGAGTGATTTGCCCCCCCACCACCTGACTCATTATTGATATGTGCCAGGAGGCCTTCAGAGAGGCTTAATGACAGCACAGTAACATTTCCCTTCTTTTCAGGGGTGGGAGGGGGTTGGGGTGACTGCCATCCTCATTTTCTGAGCCCCAAAGAACTGAGATGGACTTTGGGGACCTACACCCCATTAGACCCAGGCCTTTCAAAAAGGCCTGGGTCTAATGAGGTATCTATAAATTTGGGACAAAGCAGGATTTACCTGCTTTGTTTCAAATTATTCCTTTTACCTGAGGTGTCATTTGGATTCCTCAGGTAAAAGTCTGACAGAGCCCGCATTTTGGGCCCTGTCTGAAAGGGTCCACAGTCTAGCAAAGGATATTTGGAAATCCCAGCAAGAGAAGTCTAGTACCCCAACAAACTACAAACCCTGTTGTTATGTGATTTCAGCTCCACTAAAACCACAGTTTCAGGGTCCGGAGTGCCAAGCTTAAAAAAGACCAGATAAAACACAGAAATGCTGAATGCAAATAGAGGTTTTATTGTAGATGGTCAGAAAGGATTTCAGTGGAGACAGCAGTCCAAAGAACTGGCATACCACAATTGTGACAACATCACATATTATCACACACTTCTATTACACCAATGCTTGTCAAGAAGTATAACGATTTATATAGAGCTCTGACTGGTAATATTTTTCCAGTTTCCTTGAAAAATTCCCTTAGCACTGATGATAGACATTTTTTTTAAACTGGATATGCTGCTGATTGAATTTGGAAAATTCTAGGCACAAAATATGTGATTTCCCACTGAATTTAGACCACTCTACAGGGGGGAAACAAATATTTTCTCCTGATATACTCAATCTGAGTAAGAATTACTGGGACATATGTAAAATTACACTGTATTCAAAGCAGCTCCTGCAAGTGATATACCAGTGTCCTGTTCAAACATTTAAATTAGTCTTGAATGCAGCACTTTATTATTGTACACAGCTAAGAAGGATTTGTGAGCAATGTTGGTCTTTCAGTATTCTTTCCTCTTTTCTGAAAGATGATCGCACTGCACTTTTATCTTGCACTACATTTGCAGAATTGATTTTGAGAGGAAAAAAGCAGGACGAAAACAGCAGCTATCATCTGATATTATGGAACTGACATGAGAACATGTGGAAGGAACTGTTTTACATCTGAATATATCTCATGCTTAAGACTCAACTAGTTCATATTTGAAGATCAAACAATGGGTAGAACCTGGACCTTGGTAAGTTAATCTTAGGGCCCATCCAGACAGTTCCAAAATGCAGGAAGTGTCTTGGTTTTTACTGGAGGCCGAATCCAAATGACACCTCTTTGAGCCCGAAGACTTTATGGGTAAATGGCTGCCACAACTCCTCTCCTTGAATCCTTCTGGAATGAGAAAATGATGCATGAGGAGACTGGGGGAGAGGCTTTATGGTCACCACTGACCTGTTAAAGTAAGTTTTAGGGGAATATCAGAGGCTTTGAGGTGGCTTCATGCTGTCCTGATTTCAATTAGGATTGCATGTAGCCATCCCCTGGGAAAGCCCAGGATTTTGGTGGAGGGGTGTAGACAGGAACCCGCACCAAAGCAATATCTGATTATTATCCGACAATTGTATTACAATTGTATTGTAATTCCCATCAGCCAGGAAAGGCAAAGTTTAGGTTTGAGACAATTGCCTGTCAGGATCAGTGAAGATCAGAGCTGGTGTTGCTCTGATTTCCTGACCTGCCAGCATTTCACTGAATGCCTGGGCTGCCTGCATTGCTCAGCTCATAGATAAGATAGCTCCAGGTGTTGGCCTTGGATAGCCTTGGGTCACACCACACCAACATGAGTAGCACGGACTTGCATCTTGCTGACTCAGGAAGGATATGATGAAATATCCTCTGGACATTGGGACTGCTGAGTCAGAGGGGATATGATGCAACCTCCTCTGTACATTGCAGGCCATGGGGGGTGGGCCTTTGATATGATGGAAAGGGGGGGGGTGTTTTGTATATAAGGTGTGTTTGTTCCTTGTGATGCCAGTTCTGGCATCAAAAGTGTTGTTCCTTCAATAAATCTCGTGGGATCGATTGGTCGTCTGCGTGTGGTCCTTACAGTAAATTGGAGTTGGCTCACAGAATGCCAGAACTCTAAAGAAACCTTTTGTGGTAGAAGAGGAGCCACTGAGGGTGTGGAACCTGCGTGCCTCACGGATAGGCGTGATGGCTGGTGTGCCTTGTCCTTACAAGAAATGGAGTGAGGATGAGGAGGAAGACTTCCAGGTACAGGAACCCCGCACGAGGATTGTGCGCTGTCTGGCGTTTCGTACAGTGAAGGCCTACCGGCCTTCAGTGAAGGCCCCGACCCCAGGGGGAGATGCTTTGCTACGAAGCGGGGAACAGGCTGCAAGGGATGTGAGGAGACGTGCCCTAGCAGTGGATGGAATGTACCCTGGACAGTTTGTTGATGCAGGTGGGTTGGAACTCGGAGAAGCGACAGCTTATGGTGAAGCGACGTACGCTCAGGCGAGTTCAGGAGGGACTGGGAGGGAGTCCAGAGAAGCGACAGCCAGTGAGATGGTGGTGTCGACTCAGGTGGACGAGTTCAGAGAAGTGACAGTCAGAGTGATGGCGGTGTCGACTCAGGTGAACGAATCCCAGGAGGTCCGAGAGAAGGAGTCCAGAGAAGCGAACGTCAGTGAGATGGCGGTGTCGACTCAGGTGGACAAGTTCAGAGAAGCGACAGTCGGAGTGATGGCGGTGTCGACTCAGGTGGACGA
This sequence comes from Anolis apletophallus, assembly GCA_030556195.1. Taxonomy (NCBI): domain Eukaryota; kingdom Metazoa; phylum Chordata; class Lepidosauria; order Squamata; family Anolidae; genus Anolis; species Anolis apletophallus. The sequence continues at coordinate 51,186,701 of JARBWK010000009.1, read as the reverse complement.
ATCCCAAGAGGTCCGAGAGATTGACGCTTGGGCAGAGCGGATCTATGCGCGTTTTGAGGAGATATGCGCCTGGGCTGGAAGTGCGGCACAGAGTCCATCCAGTGGCGGCCTACGCGACTGGGAGGCCACTGTTGCTGAAGGAGATGGAGGTGCCTGGAAGCACTCAGGAGCCAGGAGTCGCAGGGCTCGGAAGCGCAGGGGATCTACCAAGGCGACCAGGAGCATGCCTCAGGCTTCTTGTGAGTATGTGCCATGGAGTGAAGAAATGTGGGATAGGTGGCAGCCGAGCCCTAGATTACAAAGCTGCATTGAACAGGCTCGCCGCCTGAAGGCTGTGCTTCTGAGGGAAGATATAGTGGGAGAAGAAGAAGGCCAGTATGAAGATGCTTTTGAGGAAGACACCTTTGCCCTGGAGAACGAGGCCCAGTTGGTTGTCTTGGAAACCGAGCTTCCTGAGAGAGAAGCGGCAGAGGAATGCCTGTCCTTTGATGTCCCGGCCTGCAGTGAAGGGGAAAGTGAAACTGTTTTAGCTGCCGAGGCCCTGGGAAGTTTGTTAGTTTGGGGAGTTATTTTACTGTCTCTTGAAAGGGGAGTGGAGGCTGCTGCAGAGAAGAAGCTCCTTTGCAATGGTTGTGTTGCAGACGTGTCTGGGAAGCCTCACGGTGTGCCTGAAGTTGAGGGGAAGCTGCCTGTGGTGTTGGAGAGTCAACTGCCCGGTAGTCTCGAAGTCCCTGTCGCTGACGGTAAAGACAAGTCGGAGCTGGAGGATGCCTTACCGATGGAATTGGCTATCGAGTGGGTGTCTGAAGTCATTGGAGCGTGTCCTGAAAAAATGGTAGTGGAGGAAAAAGAGGAGCCCTTTCTTCAAACCGTTGGGGTTTCACTGGCTTGGTCTGCCGCCTTGTTCTTCCTGTGCTATGAGGATGAACGGGGAGGTGTTGCTGCAGAGAAAAAGCCCCTTGGATGTGAGCCAGGGAGTGCGGCCTTACCGATGGAATTGGCTATCGAGTGGGTGGCTGGAGCAAACGAGTGGCAACCGCCAGATGTTCCCCCGAAGGAGCTGTTTACAATTGGGAAGGAAGCTGCTGGGAGTTCCCAGTTGTTGGAGGCTTTTCCTGCTGAGATGGTGAGAGAGGGGAACCCGATGGGCCTCAGCGACGACAAAGTCATGTGTTCGAGAGAGTTGCTGATTGGGGCCAGTCCAGCCAACGTGGAAGAGATGTCGGGGCTTCTACTGAGCTGTGAAGTGTTGGCGGGTACCGTGGTTGCAGTGCCGGCCGGGGTGCTGAGTTTGAAATTGAGTTTCTTGCCTATAGATCCACCCCTGCTGTTGATCCTGGTGGAGGCGAGCTGTCTTTCGGGGGGTTGGAATTTATTTGGGGTTGAACCAGGTTCTGCGAAGAAGATGGCTGAACTGTGGGAGCAAACCCTTGCTGAGTTGAGGGGCAGACTTGGCAACATGCTGAACTTGGGGCCTCCGGAAGTTGAACTGCATTCCAGCGTTTTGGTAATAGCTGAGTTGGGTTTGACTTTGGGGGGTGGCATGGTGAAAGAAATGTATATGCCCTGCCTGATTGTGTTTTCTTGGGGAAAGAAAGTGTTCTGGGAGTCAGATGTGACTTGAAAGAAAACCTATGCTTAGATGAGACAGGAATTGATGGTGAAAAAACTGGGATTGTATGACGCTGGGATTTTGTAATGTCCAAAATGATTTCGTTTATATAATGTAGAGTCATGTGTCTAATGTAACTTCTATATATGCTTCTGATCTTCCATGGGTTGCGTAAATTGCAGATTTAAACATGTAGCTGATAAATCCAGGTATGTAGAATGTGTTTACATGCTTAGGCATTTATAAATTGGAGAACGAATGATGTTTTTGCATATATGTACTATGGTCATTATATGATTAGATAGCTTTGAGTTTAAAGAATGATGGGGGTTTGTTGAGTATATATATTACATTGTGTTACAACCCTGTCTTTAGTTTTCTTTAAATGTATAAGTTAGGTTTATATATTGCTTTGTATAAGCTACATATATTGTTAGAAAGGTTAGAGTTGCCTCTATTTAGTTAAGGATGATAGTTTTCATGTGCAGATAAGGTTTAAGAGGAGATATGTGTCACATGGATTGATGGCTTGTTGGATATGGGGGGAAGCAAGAATTTAAGAGACTGTTGGAGTGCTCTGGTTAGAAGATAGGCTTCAGAGTCAGTTTAGAAATGATGTTATCTCCTGTTGAGTTTGCCAGGAGAGAGGTGGTTTGGGATGTATGTGTGCATGTTGCTAAAACGCAGATGGCCATACCTGCGTTCCAGTGTTGGAGTGCTCTGGTTAGAAGATAGGCTTCAGAGTCAGTTTAGAAATGATGTTATCTCCTGTTGAGTTTGCCAGGAGAGAGGTGGTTTGGGATGTATGTGTGCATGTTGTTAAAACGCAGATGGCCATACCTGCGTTCCAGTGTTGGAGTGCTCTGTTTAGAAGATAGGTTTCAGAGCCAGTGTAGGAGTTATGGTGTTGCTAGTACCTTTTGCTGTAGTCGTGGTATACGAGTAAGGATGGCAAGAGGGTTGTGTTGCCTAGGGAATGGAGGTTTAAGGTTTGTGTTATCTTCCTAGATTGGTGTGTGTAGCTTGGCACAGATGGTTTATTCCTGTGCGAGAGTTTGGTGGATAAGTTATGATGGTGTAGAGAATTATAGTTTTGGTTAGTACCTCCTGCCATTGCAGTAGAGGGGTAAGGTTGGTTAGAGATTTAGGTTGAGTTGTGGTTAGATAAGGCACAGATGTGTTTTGGCAGTTTAGAGAATTGTAGTTTTGTACTTGGTACCTCCTGCTTTTGCAGTGGAAGGTTTGGGGAGTTATGGGGCTTAGAATCTTGATTGTGTAAATCAGTGGTTCTCAACCTTTCTAATGCCGTGACCCCTAAATAAAGTTCCTCATGTTGTGGTGACCCCCAACTGTATTTTCGTTGCTACTTCATAAAGATAATTTTGCTATTCTTATGAATTGTAATACAAATGTCTGATATTCAGGGTGTATTTTCATTGTTACAAATTGACATAATTAAGCATAGCGATTAATCACAAAAATAATATGTTTGGGGGAGTATGGACAATAGATGATGGGATTTGCAGTACCTTCAACAGATGCAGCTCTGACTTCCACAGACCACCAAGACCCCCACGAATTACAGACCTGGACCAAACTTGGCACACAGAACCCCAATGACGAATAGAAAATACTGGAGGGGTTGGGTCTTGCTGGGATGTTTAGTACCCCAGCCATCAAAGAGCATTCTGAAACTCAACAATTAAATTGGACCAAACTTGGCCTGCAGAACTCTCATGACCAACAGAAAAGACTGGAGAGGTTTGGGGAAAATAGACCTTGGCATTGGGTCTTGCTGGGATGTTTAGTTCCCCAGCCATCAAAGAGCATTCTGAAATCCAACAACAATTAAATTGGACCAAACTTGGCCTGCAGAACTCTCATGACCAACAGAAAAGACTGGAGAGGTTTGGGGAAAATAGACCTTGGCATTGGGTCTTGCTGGGATGTTTAGTTCCCAGCCATCAAAGAGCATTCTGAAATCCAACAACAATTAAATTGGACCAAACTTGGCCTGCAGAACTCTCATGACCAACAGAAAAGACTGGAGAGGTTTGGGGAAAATAGACCTTGGCATTTGGGTCTTGCTGGGATGTTTAGTTCTGGTCAATTTCAGGAATAAAAATTAAAATTAAAACCAATAAAATTACATTAATTGAGGCATTAGTAGGTTAAATGTTTTTGAATGTTTACATAAAACTGTAATTTAAGATAAGACTAAACCATTATTCTAACCTTCAATGTAAATGTGCTTACGTATCCTTCCAATAATAATAAATAGGATAAAATAATAAATGTAATAACAACAATAATGAGAAAAATAATAAATGTAATAACAATAACAATAATTAGAGTTAAAATAATAAATGTAATAATAACAATAATTGAGTAAAATAATAAATGTAACAACAAAACCAATAATAATCAATAATCACCATAGTTTATTTTAATTACAGTATACATTTTGGGGGAAATGCTGTGTGTATATAAATAAAAAATGGGAAAGACTGACTTGGGAAGGGGTTGGAAAGAAGGACTGAAACAGGGAAAAGGTTGGAATGGGAAAGGGTGTTTGATATAGTGGGGAAATGAGGTGGAACGGGGGTAAGCTGGTAAATTCGGACAATTGGGATGGGAAGAGGACAACTGGGGAAGGGGGAAAGCTTTAGGTGGGAAAGGTTGGGATGGAAAGGGGACAAGACTGGAATGGGAAAGAGGCTGGAACCTAGGAAAGGCTGGGATGGAAAGTGGAGAGAGGGGTGCTGGGAGTAGTAAAGGTTGGGATAGGAAGGGAAAGAACTGGGAAAAGGGGGGAAGACGGGTGGGCAAAGGGTTCTGGAAAAGTTGGGGGAACTAAGGGAAGAAGGGGGAAGGACTGGGAAAGGAAATTGTGGGTGGGGGATTCTTCCTTTGGCTCTTTGGAAGGGGCTGTCTGGGAGAGCTACCTACTTTTGCAAGAAATTGAAGGAACTCCTGCTGGAGCAGAGGGGCAGCTACCTGCCTGCTCTGCTTCCTCTTCCTCCTCTTCCGCCCCCAGAAGGGAGACCTGGAAAGCAGGGAGGGGAATGAAAGCACGGAGGAAGTTGCTTGTTCTCAGGAGGGGTGTCTCCTCCACGCTTCCATTCCCCTGCCTGCTTTCCAGGTCTCCCTTTTGGGGGTGGAAGGGGGAGGAAGAGGAGGCGACCCCAGTGCATCACAGGAGGGGAATGAAAGCACGGAGGATGCGCCCCCACCTCCTGCGACCCATCAGTTGCCTCCCTGCCTACCTCGATGGGGTGCTGCTGCCCTTTCCCCTCTTCTTCCTCCTCTTACTTCTGGATGGCTAACTGAAGGAGGAAGAGGAGAAACGGCAGCAGCGCCCCTTCTCCTTTTCTTTCTCCTCTTCCTCCAGCTGGCCATCGAGGAGGAAGACGAAGAAGAGAAGGGACTGGGGTGGGCTGCTGCAGTTTCTCCTCTTCTTCCTTCTCTTCCTCCTCGATGGCCAGCTGGAGGAGGAAGAGAAGAAACAGCGGCAACGGCCCCTGGGCGGCCTCCCTCCCTCCGCGGTTTCTCCTCTTCTTCCCCCTCTTCTTCCTTCCTTCATGGCCAGCTGGAGGAGGAGGAGAAGGATTGTCAGAAAGAGCGGCGGCATAGGAGCCTCGCCTGGGGGACCCTGTGCCGCCTCTGCCGCTTGTCCCCCTCCTCCATGGGCAGCCGGCCCGGGCCGCACCTCCAGGCTCCCTGCCGGCTTGACCCAATCATAAGCTGAGGGAGGTTTTCAGCCCAAAAGAAGGGCTGAAAAACTTGGCTTATTATCGATAATTGGACCGAACTTGGGCAGCAAAAGCCAGCCCATACGAGACGGGGAGCCTTCCGCTCGACCCCCGCCCCTTCCAAGAAGGTCTCTAAAAATGCTGCACCTTCTGCCTTGTGTGCCTTTGCCTCTAAGCTCCTCCTCCTGACTCTATCCAGCCCTGTGAGAAGTATGTTGTTTTCGCGTGGATGTTACATTCCCACGTATAGGGTTAGCTTATTGTTTAAGTTAGGGAAGTGATAGGTTTTGTAGTGGTTGAAGGTTACATAGGAATTGTAGTTTTGTGGGTGTACCTCCTGCCATTGCAGTAGAGGGATGAAGTTGTTTAGGGGTTTGGTAGTGGCGAGAGAGAAGTGTATTTATTTTATTTATTTATTTCTTTGGTCTTGTATTCCGCTCCTCCCCACAGGCTCGGGGCGGATAACAACAATATAATTGGGCATCATGTCACAGACATGGAGCCCTACAATAAAAACATAAAACACATTAAAAACACAATTTGACACATCGAGGTGCAGGGTGACATACATAGTTCTTGAGGTACAATCCTTCTGTGCCTAATTAAAGGCTAGTCCAAAGAGGACGGTCTTACTAGCCCTTCTGAATGGTGCTAGCTCTGAGATGGCTCGAGCACTGTCCGGCAAAGAGTTCCACAGCACTGGAGCTGCTGCAGAAAAGGCTCTCTGTCTAGTCGCAGATAGGTAGCAGGAGCGGACTGATGGTACCGTCAGCAGATTCTGTTCATCTGACCGCAGTGATCTCGGGGGTAGATACGGGGTAAGGCGGTCCCTCAAGTACGCAGGCCCTAGGCCGTGTAAGGCCTTAAAGGTCAATACCAACACCTTGAAGGCAATTCGGTACTTAACCAAAGATGACGGGCTAAGCCGCTCGCCATCCAGGGTAGGCAACCGGCACCCACCCAGCCCAGGGCGGCCAGGCCGCAGGATCTCCGTCTTCGACGGATTCACCTTCAGCCGCTGGCACGCAGCCAACCAGTCACGGCTTCGAGGCATCGATGGAAACAATCGGGTACGGTGTCCGGCCTGCCGTCCATTCTCAGCAGAAGCTGGGTGTCATCCGCGTACTGATAACACTCCAGACCAAAGTCACAGGCCAGCTGGGCCAGGGGGCGCATGTAAATGTTGAATAATAAGGGGGAGAGGATGGCCCCCTGGGGGACCCCACATCCACCCTGGTCCAGCTGGCGGCGAAGTTGGTCTGTAATGGCGACAAGCACGGTCTCCGTCCCATGCCCAATATGGAAGCCGGACTGGTAGGGATCGAGTCCAGCTGTGTCATCTAAGAACCGCTGCAGCTGATCCGCTGCTGCCCTCTCAATTACTTTGCCTAAAAAGGCAGAGTAATTGTGTAGAGAAGGATTGGCTTAGGTATTGTTATTGGAGTTCAGATGTAAGAGGTTATAGAGTCTTGGGACTTAGATTGTGGTGGAAGATAGTGAAGTTCACTTTGGCTTGTGAGAAAGTGATTTGTGGCCTGTAGTGGAAGGCTGCATGAGTGTGCATTGAGAGATTAGGGTGCACAAGGCCCACATGTTTGGGAAGTTAAGTGTGGGAGCCAAGTGTGTCCTGGTTGATGGTGAATGCGGAATAAACGGTTTGGCCCAAAGGGTGTTCAGATAGAGGTTTGGAGTTTTGTACCATGCAGTTGTATAATGATGGGCATGGGAGTAGAAGTGGTAGCGTGTGGAGAGTGCTTGGAGATGACTGAGGGTAGAAGGTTGGCCTTCAGAAAGCTAGGCACCGGTGTTTTGAGAATGAATGTGTACGAATGAGGTTTCATTTCTCGAGAGGAGCAGGACTGTTTGGTTAGCTGAATGTGTGGGAGTGCAAGGTTGAAATGCGCGTTTAGCACACATGGCAGAGTGGTAGGATTGATTCTTGGGGTGTGTGTTAGGACTGGAGTAAGACAGTGGAGTCTGTGGTTGTTGGGCTTTCGCTGTGTTCCCCCCTGGGGGGGGGGGAGGAAGGGGGAAAACCATTCTGTCAGGATCAGTGAAGATCAGAGCTGGTGTTGCTCTGATTTCCTGACCTGCCAGCATTTCACTGAATGCCTGGGCTGCCTGCATTGCTCAGCTCATAGATAAGATAGCTCCAGGTGTTGGCCTTGGATAGCCTTGGGTCACACCACACCAACATGAGTATCACGGACTTGCATCTTGCTGACTCAGGAAGGATATGATGAAATATCCTCTGGACATTGGGACTGCTGAGTCAGAGGGGATATGATGCAACCTCTTCTGTACATTGCAGGCCATGGGGGGTGGGCCTTTGATATGATGGACAGGGGATGGGGGTGTGTTTTGTAGGTGTGTTTGTTCCTTGTGATGCCAGTTCTGGCATCAAAAGTGTTGTTCCTTCAATAAATCTCGTGGGATCGATTGGCCGTTTGCGCGTGGTCCTTACAGTAAATTGGAGTTGGCTCACATTGCCATCCACCAATATCTGGAGGACAATACATTGCCTACCCTTGTTTTAGAATGACTAACTACAAATAGAAAAACACTAAAAATAATGAAGTAGCCTTTTTAGCTCCATTTAACCTTGGGAATATTTAATATACTCCTTAAGGAAAGTTTAGAAGGAAGTTATAAAATCAAATAGCTACTCAGCGGTCCACTTGGGATGGAACTCTTGCATCTTGTAAAAGAATTTCTGTTTTGAGAATGAACAGAACTGCAGGTGAGCAAAGATACACACAGATTTGCTTAGTAGTTCCAATATAACACACAACAAAGACTCTATTGCTTATTAAAAATAGAGAAAAAGCAGATTCTCCCTTTGTCCATTTGATAAGGGAGTAGAACAAAACCCTGAAAACTACACAAAAGTTTCATCTCACGTGTTATTTAGAAGGCTGATTTGCATACTTACTTTTCCATATTAATTGTTGGTTTTCATTGAGCTATGACAGCCATAAAGTACATCTGTGGCCAATGAACAAAAGAGAAATCATCGCCCTTAGCCACCATGTATTAGTAAATATATTATATGCTTCAATGCGTAGTTCTAATGTTCCTCTTCCCTGGTGTTTATGATTTACCAATCTGCAGGAAGTTATTACCGACAATTAATCTTTTATATTACCAAATTGCTAAATGATCATTATGTTGTCAAGATGCTGCAGTTATCAAAGGTGCTGTGCTGGGGAATTAAACACTGGAGTTGCACATGTGTTAGTAATGTACATTAGTCGCAGATGCAATCTAGTGGTTATTGTACCACGGCTATATTAGGTACCTTGTGAGTGGGACAGATGCCATTTAGCATCTGCTGGGAACAATTCAGACACTTTTATCTCAGCATTACCTTAGAGTGAGGCAGACTCATTCACCCGATGGAAAATGATTTTATTTGAATTGCAGTTTCTTCAGGGCATACATGACAACATTTGATGTATTTTGTAATTTTCAATGCAACCTACCTTTAGAATAACATGAGAGGAAGTGGTTAGTTACTGTAGATTTGTGCTACCATGCCATTACCCCCAAATTCATGTGCCTGCACTTAAGGCTTTGGAGAACATGAAGCGATAGCTGCTTTCCCACTCACCAAAGTGCAAAGATCTTACAAGTTTCTTATACACTATAAAGAGTTCAGAAGTAGTGTTCAAGAAGAGCTGAAGCAGTCTACTGCTTTCTTCCTTTACTAACCCGAAGAAAACCCATACAATTATATTCATATATGCACCAATGTTTAGCCAGGAACGTCTCCGTCCCGTGCCCCGAACGGAAGCCGGACCCCTTCCAGTCCGGCTTCCGTTCGGGGCACAGGACGGAGACGGTCCTGGTCTCCATCACAGACCAACTCCGCTGCCAGCTCGACCAAGGCGGGTCTGCGCTGCTCGTGTTATTGGACCTCACGGCAGCGTTTGACACGGTCGACCACAATCTATTGATCCACCGCCTGGCCATGGCTAGAGTGAGGGGGACTGTCCTTAATTGGCTGACCTCCTTCCTCCGCCAGCAGTCTCAGCGTGTGAGGAGGGCGAGTGATCTCGGGGCTCCCCTTTAGTCTGTGGGGTTCCCCAGGGGCCATTCTCTCCCCTCTGTTATTTAACATCTACATGCAGCCACTTGCACAGCTGGTGCGAGTTATGGGCTGGTCTGTCACCAGTACGCTGATGACACCCAGCTCATTCTGAGGATGGAGGCAGGCCAGAATCCATCCCGATAATTTCCAGCATTGCCTCGAAGCCGTCACTGGATGGCTGCGAGCCAGTAGGTTGAGGGTGAATCCGGCGAAGACGGAGATCTTGTGGCTGGGTCAACCGGGCGGGGTGGGTGCCCGGCTTCCGACCCTGGACAGTGCGGCCCTGTGCCCAGCGCCGTCTGTGAAGAGCCTGGGGGTCCATCTGGACTCCCAGCTGACCATGGAGGCCCAGGTCTCCATGGTCAGCAAGGCTGCTTTTCCACCTCCGCCAGGCAAGGAGGCTGGCCCCAAATCTCTCCCGGAACGACCTGGCCACGGTGATCCAAGCCACGGTCATCTCTAGGCTAGATTACTGTAACGCGCTCTACGTTGGCCTTCCTCTGTCGTCGATCCGGAAGCTCAAGCTGGTGCAGAACACTGCCACCCGGCTCCTGTCTGGCACGCCAGCAGGTTGCCGAATAACACCTGTTTTGCAGGATCTGCACTGGCTACCTATTGAGCACCGGATCACCTTCAAAGTGCTGGTATCACCTTCAAGGCCTTGTACGGCCTGGGGCCAGCGTATCTGAGGGACCGCCTCACTCCTTATTGCCCAGCGAGATCATTATGGTCAGAGGATGCCAACCTCCTGGAAATACCATCCGCAAAGTCGGCACACCTGACATCCACCCGCCGGGGCGTTCTCCGTCATAGCCCCCACGCTGTGGAACGCCCTCCCGGCTGAAACCAGGCCCTGAGGATCTACTCCCATTTAGGCGGGCCTGTAAAACCCATCTGTACAGGCAGGCCTTTGGAGAGTAGGCCCGTGTACTTTGGTACTGTGCTGGCACCTGTTGCTGCTCCGTTTGTATTAGTGCCTGTCCTGCTATTGTTTTAATTGCTCAGTTGTTTTATGTTTTAATTGCTTTATGTTTTAATCCTGTTTTATGCCCCTGGCTTTGTGAGCCGCCGCGAGCCCCCGGGAGTCGGCGGCATAGAAGCCTCAATAATAAATAAATAAATAAATAAATTAGTAGATTAAATTTATTTTATTAGGTTTTGTTGTGAATAGAGACAATTAGGGCCAATGACTTCAAAATGTATTGCATTGAGTGCAAAGAACTTACTTGTGTGTATTTAATAGCTGAATAATGAAAATAATTTTGATTTAGAAAAGAATGTTTACTAGTGTATTTCACAAAAACTCAACATAAACAGCACTTGAAATCTATTCTACTGATCATCAGCCCCAAATATACTGGGTTGAAATGGAAGTACCCTGTCTCTTTTACTTGGGAATACAAATGGATGGAAACTTTGTATTTGCTTATCTCTGTATTCAATATTTTTCTGGAAGGAAAAAACATTATAATTATAGTGCTTACATTCATTTATTAAAAACAAAACAAAATTCTTCTACATATGACAAAATGTTTGAATTCTTCAGAAACAAAGTGAAATTAAATTCTGAAACATCTGCAGTATCTAAATTTAACATGAACATCTATTTCTAGCATGGAGAGCATCATGTTGCATCTGCCTGTCACATAAGCTTTACAAATGAGGAATGCCACATAATAGATTCAACACTAACATGGTTGAGTGTCAAACCTAGATTTTTAAGAGTTAACTCAAACCTCTGGGCCTGGAGTGATGAATGTACCAACTGCAGTTACACTATATTTTTCTGTTTCTCCCAGCACAAGACCCAAAGTTGCTTACAATAACTTAAAGACTGCAAAGGAATACCAGATGCTAAAGGACCCTATATGAAAAGAAAGGAATTGGAAAAACAACTTCTGATTTTCCTTGACTGAGAAAAACCTATGAAATTTATTTTGTAGGGGGAAAATCTTGAGCTGGTAGGGAGGGGACTGAATTAACAAAACAGTAGCTGTAGTAATTGGTAAGGGACTTGAAGACACGTGCAAATAACGTATCTACTAGGCCTGTTTCCGATAATCGGATACTTCCAATTTTTGGATGATTTTTTCGGACATCCAATAATTGAAGCGTTATCGAAAACAGTGCCCCAAACAGGAAATGGATTCACCATTCTGAGAGCTCCATCACCATTCTCGGATAGGGCTCAGATGTCAATCAATCAAAACTTTATTACGGTCACAGACCAGCACAAAGCGGGCACAAGCGCCCTAAGAGGAGAAGGACAACTCCCCAGTAAACAGTTATTTAAAATCAGACTAGAAATCAGTATAGAAATATATTTTAAAAGACAGGATATTGTTGCCTTACGGTGTCAATCATCACCCGTCTGATATTAAGGGCAGCAGCACAGAACTTAGCAACACTGTAAGTCATTGCAGTGTTAGAGTCCGAAAGCAGCAGGGTGGAATAACATCTTTCACTGCGCCCCGGGTGTCACGGTTCAACCTGTACCAATAAGAATGGGACCCCACACAGGACGTTGCTGGTACTGGACCACCGTTTATTGAAAGGGATATTAGGACTTGCACTGCCAAAGATGGCTACACAGTGAACAAACACACCTTATATGGAAAGCACCCTCCCATGCCTTGTCTATCAAACCCTTTCGTTAACACCCCCTTGCCCAAGCATTTATTTATTTATTTATTTATTTATTTGTTCCATCTTGTATTCCGCTCCTCCCTGCAGGCTCGGGGCGGATAACAATATAAAATTCGGCTGGCATGTTACGTACATGTCGCCGTACAATAAAAACAAACATAAAAACAACAACATAGGTCCCGAGAGTGATTATGTTACATATTATAGCATTCCCTGAACCAGGATACTGCTTGATGTAACATGTTGCAATTCCTACTCCAGTTAGTGTGGTGTGCTCCAAGGACGATTCCCAGCCCTGCTCAGACATGTTTACAAAACACCACCTGGTACATTTTTGCTGTAAGAACCAAAAGTCACAGCCCACAAAGCTGAGAGCTTTTTGTCTACTTACACCCGGGTACTTTAAAAGCCATGGTCCAATGAGATTGGATCTAAAATCTCTGTAGAACATGCATTGAAGAAGCACGTGCTCAGTTGTTTCCACATCACCAGACCCACAGGGGCATAGTCTCTGCTTGAAGGGGGTCTTCTGATACCTCCCCAATAATACAGCCGATGGAAGGGCATGGCATCTTGCCAGGGTGAAAGCCCTTCGGTGTTTGGGCACCTCCAGGTCTGTTAGGTATGCCATGGGGGCAGTGAGGTATCTAGTGGCTTCACTAACAATGAAGGCTGGGGAACAGGCTAGGTCGGATTGGCGCTCTATGTCCAGGATCCGTTGCTTAATGAGATCCTTGGCTTGGTCCCATCTCATGCTTAGCAATTGTCCTTGGGAGAAACCGAGTGTTGCGATCTTTGCTGAGACTGTTTTAATCCATGTGGACTGGAAGTCGTCTCTCACGATGAGGGGGGCAAGACCACATGGGGAGAAGCATAGGTGTAGCCAGTAATTGAGAATAGCTGTCCATATTCTCGCTCCCACTTTCACGAAGCCTGTCTCCACTCGCAGGGTAGCGTTAGGGACACATCTGGGAGCCTGTAGAGCCGCTCTTAGGAATTTCGATTGGACACGCTCTAGTGGGGCATAATTTGAGAAGGGTCCAAGCTGGGCTCCATACAGCATTTGTGCGACTGATTTTGCTTCAAAAAGTTTAAGAGCCGCCGGTATAAAGTGACCTCCTCCCGTCCTGAGATATCTTAGGATAGCGGATGAACTCTTTTGTGCTGTCTCTGCTCAGATGTCATTTTTGCCCTTTCTTACTGCCTCTCATCATTGGCTGATGGCTATCAGGTGGTTTGTGTGAAATCATCAGATTTCCACCAGCCAATCAGAGTAAGGCAGCAAGAGAGGGTAGGTGCCAGTAGGCTTTAAAAGGCGAGTTTTGACTCTCCCTTCTGCTGATTCTCACGCATTGCGTAATCACGGATGCTATTTCCAAATACTTCCAAATATCGGAATACATCCGAATCCATTTTGATAAAATCACTTAAAAAATCGGAAGTGATTCACATCTGAAGCCAGAGCAAAACCAATAACCGATTCGACTTCCGAAACACATTTTTCCATTCGAAAACAGGCCTAGTATCTACACAGCAACAAATACCTCCACTTCCTGAAATATTTGCCCTATGAAATATGTGGAGAAGCACCTCCTTTTTGTGCTTCCTAAATGCCATTTTTTCACCTTTAATGAAACACATCTAGCTACTTTCAGTTTTTTGAAAGACACCTAGCTACTTTCTCCATGTAAAATGCATTATTTTATGCCCTCTTTTTTTCACTTGCACATCCTCTTCTGCAGTATATTTTCCTATACAAAATGTGCAATATCCCAAAGTGACAATCTTATAGATAAACAAAGGGAGAAGATGTAATTATCTGTTTGCTATAATAATATGCCATGAAAATAAAAATACAGCCTTCTTGAATGTAGTACCTTGGGCCCCATCTACACTGCCATTATAATGCAGATTGAACTGCATTATATGGTCAGTGTAGACTGATATAATGCAATTTAATTGCATTGGACTGGATTATATGAGTCTACATTGACCATACAATGGAGTTCAATGTGCATTGTAATGGCATTGTAGAAGGGACATTAGAGATGTTTTGGATTTTATCTCCCACATTCTATTATAATTTGTCAATTTAGCTCAACCTGATGGGAACTAGACTCCAAATCATCTGGAGGATATCAGGCTGTGGGAGGGCTGGTTATAACAAGAGCCAGTTTTCCCATTAACATCCAATTTGGCCCTTCTACTAACTAGCTGTTTGAAGGACAAAAACTGACATCAGATGACATTACCCACACTAGTCTGGATTTCAGAATTAGATCAATCAAAAGCTGAAATGGTCCATTAAAACTGTACAATAAATGAGCATGATATGTGGATTTCATAAAGAGGCTTTAATGTATTTGCGTAGATTGAATGTGATTTCTCTGCAGTGAGATATTACAGTCAGATTTGATATGCTCTTTTTAATGCTTTCTTATCTGTTCCAAATCACAGTGAGAGATAAATATGAAATAATAAAATAAATAACTTAATAAAAAGCTTGTCACTATGTAGTATGATCTTACTGAACCATTAAAATCTTATCTTATTATGCCTGTTGACTCACAGAGAATGTATGTCACAGTATTTCACTGATTGGAAAATACACTTCTCATAAATACATTCCGAGAAGAGCTTTATTCTTTAGCTGCAAAGGAAACTTTACTGATCCCTCTATGTGAAGAAATCCTAATGAATTGATTTATGTCAATTATGTTGACATTGACAACTGTTTCCAAAGGAAGAAAATCTGTAAAGGGATGTTCATCTTGGACCACATCAGCTCTATGGATGTTTTAAAGGGCCATTAAATCAACTGATGTAAAAGGTTCTTACATAGTGGTTGGTGCTCTTTATTTTTTTTTACCCAGTTTGGGTCACCAAATGTTATTGAATAACAACTCCTATCACCTTTGATTATCCACCATGTGGATTGGAGTAATGGGAATTGCACTTGTGGCTCTGAGATTGGGAAAAGGCTAAAAGACATTTTAAAGTCAGATGTCATATCCACAAGCCTTGTATCTAAAGTCAAACCCTACTATGATAAAGAATACAGAAGCTATAGTTCGGCATCTGGAGGGCCACATAAAATGACATGGAGGGCTGGATTCAGTTCATGGGCCTTGAGTTTTATACATGTGGCTTAGTATGTCAAAACATGTGTAAACAATGGTTATATGTCCAATGCACATTCAGACTTGGTTTTAAGACACCCAGGGTCCTTCCACAGAGCCCTATATCCCAGAATATCAAAGCAGAAAATCCCACATTATCTGAGTGCAGACTCTGATAACCCAATTCAAAGCAGATATTGTGGGATTTTCTGCCTTGATATTCTGGGATATAGGGCTATGTGGAAGGGCTCCCAGTATCAACAAATGGAGGAATCAAATTTAATTAGTGAGCTATAGGAGTTCAATTCCTTCTGCAAGTTACTGCAAACCAAAATTAAAAAAAAATAATCCCCAAATATACATCTTATGCATTCTCAGATCAGGTGTGTTTTTCTAAACTTTTGTAAGAATTCTAGGGATTTTCTTCTTTTTAATTTGAGGATTTTTCATAATGGGAAGGGTTACAATTGCTAAGATGTAGATAAGTTTAAATGTATTTGTAGCTCTGCATTGATTTTGATTTTTTTTAAAAAGAAACCCCCTTTCAATCCAATCTGAATGCCAGAATGATATGTAATTTTAAATTCATGAACCTTTTGAATGGGACAATGGCCACCAGGAACAATTTCTTTTAAAATGCCCAATACTGAGCCATGGAAACCCACCGGGTGAACTTGGGCATATAATACTTTTTTCATCTTAAGAAGTAGGGATTGACAAACCTCAAAAAAAGTTATAGAAAATCGGAGTGGGGTAAATGTTCTGAGAGTTGGATGAGAATTTAAATCCTACATGGTCAGGAAATTCCACTGGGTGATGTTTGGCACGTCACACTCACTCAGTTTAAGAGGAAGGCAATGGAACAAATTG
This sequence comes from Anolis apletophallus, assembly GCA_030556195.1. Classification (NCBI taxonomy): domain Eukaryota; kingdom Metazoa; phylum Chordata; class Lepidosauria; order Squamata; family Anolidae; genus Anolis; species Anolis apletophallus. The sequence continues at coordinate 51,170,612 of JARBWK010000009.1, read as the reverse complement.
AACACTAAAATTGTTAAGAAAATCCTATGATAGTTTCAATACAATAATCATAAGTTAAAATGTCTTGACAACAACAACAAAGAGCACCAATTTAAATGCATATATGTATATACAGGGTTTCTCTAGTCATAATTCCTTAAAATATTAATAATACATTTAAATAATTATTGTTTAACCCAGTGTTTCCCAACCTTTTTTGAGCCGAGGCACACTTTTAACATTTAAAAAATCTGGGGGCACACCACCAACCAAAATGACACAAAATGACACTGGGAGCAGCTGCTGGGAGTGCCGAAGCCGGGGGAGGGGGAGGAGCCAGGCCACGCCATGACCCGTCCCTCCCCCCAGCTTCAATTCTCCCACAGCTTCGCCAGCCTTGAGGGGGCAGTGCCAAGCCAGCATTGTGCTGGCTCTGCCACTGCTGGCGTGGCACTGCCCCCTCAAGGCTGGCAAAGCTGTGGGAGCGCTGAAGCCAGGGGAGGGGGCAGAGCCAGGCCACACCATGCCCCTTCCCTGGCTTCAGTTCTCCCACAGCGCCCCGGTCCCGTCTTCTTTTTCTTCGCCGCCGCCTGGCCCTTCCTCCTCCTCTCCCAAGCAGCAGGAATTCAGCAGGAGGAGGGGGGAAGGAAGGGGGGGAAGAGAGCTTTTCTCACGGCACACCTGATGATCACTCACAGCACACTAGTGTGCCACGGCACACTGGTTGAGAAACACTGGTTTAACCAAAGTACTTTATTTAATCTGACATGAGTTTCGAAACCTCACACATGCATTTACAGAGGGAAGTTGGAGACAATATTAGACAACTCTGGCACAATCTAAATTTCTCTAGACTTATAAAAGTGAATGCTTACCTTTGATTTCCTTTTAGACTCTAAATTCAAACCTGGGCAGATGGTGCTTGTTTAACCCTGTAAGGTCAACCATCTAAGAGAAGAAAACTCGAACCAAATCTACGACCTGAGGGCCTCGCTGCCACCGTCCCAGCTTGCTAGGCCCCGGCAGATGAACCTTTGGTTTAAAGGGTGAGGGCAGTTCTGTGCATGCTACGCTCTACCAGAAGAAACCCATTGCACAGGCTTGAAGGACACATCCAACCTCCCAATCATCAACACGCTTGTAGAAAGCGTGGGATGAGTCCTTCCTGAATCTTCGTTCGCGAAGAAAAGCCAAGAGAAGAAAATACCTTCAATTTTCTGAACAGTATAGGTCTTTTCATATTAGAAGACTTTGATATTTCTTGGTAAAACTGCTCATATTGGTGGTGGTGGTGATGGGGGTAATGTGAGAAGGGAATGTTTGTTTGTTAGATATCAACACTGTAAGAAGGTAACTCCCTTGACTTGAGAATTTAAACTCCAAGGCTTGCCTTTATCCTAAGGTTTCCATTTGATATTATATACAACAATATGCTTTTATTCTCATTTCCTCTGGCATCTCAGGAGAATCTGTTTAGCAATATAAATAATAAATGGTGCAGATTCCTACTTGGCATGAGCTCCAGAATAATGCAGAGAGGACACAGGGCAGACATCTCCTCAGGCTAGTGGCATAGTAGAGTCAGGCAGTAAGCAAAATAATTTTATCTGTGTCTGATGCAACAGCATTGTGACTTAAGTCTTCATAGCTTGATGTTTGCTAAGAATAATATCTTAGGAAGAGCTGCTCAATTATATATCTGCATGTTGTCTCATTCTACATCAAAGACACATTAAATAAAAAAGACTCTACCCCCCTCCACTCCAACCAAATATTGTCAGAAATTTCCCAAGATGTATATATCTTTGTTTTCTTTATACATCTAGGGCACATGAGGACATTCACACAGCCCCTATCTAAACAGGAAAAAGTACATTTAAATAGTTTGCAAAAACCCATCCTTTACAAACCAAGTTAGAACAGCATTATATGGGTTTATACCAGTGGTTCCCAAACTTTTTTTGGCCAGGGACCACTTGAACAGGGACCACTCTCTTTTGCAAGGGTTGTGAATCAGTTTTTGGTCAACTTTAGATTTGATTTGGTTATTTGGGGTGCTGATTCAGAAAATTGCATTGGATAGACCACATCAGCTCTAGTTTCTGATACAGAATATATGCAACACAGTAGTCACTATCTGCTTGTCCACAGAAAACAATATTCAATAATCTAGAGCTGAAGTGGTAGTAGCAATCTTTTATGGGTAGTCAGCCTCTCCTCGCCTGACATCCCCATTGCCTTGGCACTATAAAACGGTTTCACAAGACTAGTTGATCTCGTTGCTGCGAGGTTTCAAGGCAACAGTGTAGTAACAGTGAATCCATGGACCATATTTTTGTTCTTAGGGACCACTGGTGGTCCACGAACCACCAGTTGGGAGCCACTGGTTTATACTGACCATATAATGCAATTTAAACTAGGTCTAAATTAATGTGAATACAGTCACTAAGCAGTAAATTATATAAGATGCAAATCTGATAATCTTACAAAGTTTGTAAAACCCACTGGTCAGGCATGTGGTCCGCAAAAAGGCCTTACTGGTACATTATTTAAACTGTTATGTTTATTCATATCATGATCTGATCACCATGCTCATTATATCCCACATTAATGAGGTTATTGGGATAACAATACAAAAGGTTTAGAAGGAAACTCACCCCGAATCAAAATCCTGGCTATGGCCCTGCCACTTGTCAGTAGTGACTTTGAGTTCAATGCCATGAGTACCTATGGTCTAGTCTCTATAGGCCTGATTAGAATCATTTGAGTTTATCTGTGCCATTACTCTCAATTAAACCATTGATGTGGGTAAAATATTCCAGAGTGGTCTGCAATAGAGCTGCCCAAATATACCATGGGTCTAACCTACATTTTGCAGTCCAAATCATTGGTTGGGAAATCAATGCATTGGCACCTAGGGCATTGTCAGCCAGAAGCAGCTCACCAGCAGAGCCTTGCTGGTGATGTTACTTCTATTGAGGCTACAACGGGGTGTCCAGCCATGTGGTCACCAAAAGCAATATAACCAGGTTCTGCTGGGAAGCTGTTTCTGGCAGGTAAAACAGTGGTGTGCCTTTTTGACACTGAATTCACCTCATATTCAACCTTATTCAACTATTGACACATCAAAAATAATAAAGGCCACATTGGAGCATTGCAGAAGCTCTGGAGTAATAGCGCTTCTCCTTATGATGGACTAAGAGCTGAAACAGTGCTTTTGCTCCAAAACTGACTGGACATCATGTGGACTGCTTGTAGCAGGTTAGAGTTGAGTACATTTTATTTGGCCCATGTAGATATGGCCTCAATGGACCTATTCTAGTTGGGATGAATAAACAAAATTCCAGTCAGTGTTTGCTGCTCTCTTCTTCTGAATAGCTGAGAAATAATGCCAGTCAACTGTAGCAATATCAACATGCACCACTCCTTTCCTGTTTGTTGAAAAAATAGATAGCAACTTCAGATTACCATTGAAAAACAACACCCAGTTGAATGATGTAAGACACTGAAATACAGTACAAAGCACACTTCCAGCACTTCAATAGCCACAGCAGAGCGGGATAAAATCACTTTTGACCCAACACAAACCAGCAGTTCATCTATGTAATATTTCTCACCCACCATTTAGTAAGCTCTTGCTTGCTATCATAATTACAAATGTGACTAAAAAGTTATATATGCTACAAAAGTAAATAAGTATCTCTTAAGTTACAATGTGCAATATGCTTATTGCAAACACTTCAGTAATTATAAGGAAATAGCTATTTAAAACTATTCTTTTCCCAAGCTCTGCACTGTGCATTGGATGGATGGATAGATGATAGAGAGATAGACAGCTAATTCTGGTGCAGATGTTCAGATACTAACTTTAATTCTGGACATGTTTTATCCTCATAGATGTCTTATTGAAAAGTGTGGACCAATCCAACATCAGCTGTTCACTTCAGAATGTAACTAGCAAAACTTTATTTCAAAAAACTGCATAGCATTTGAAAATTTGAGACACACAATGTGAGTCACATAACATGAAACCCTTTGATTGCCTGCCATGCATAAGTCCAGCTGGAAACACAGTGGAGATAAAAGAGTAATTATAAGTTCTCCTAAAATAAAGAGCCAGGTAAGTGGAAAGTTGTACCTGGTCAGGTTATATATACGAGTTCACTCAGATCTCTAGATCTAAAAAATTCTTTTTATTCTAGTTGCTGCTTTGATTTCGGTGATATTTTGATGAAAAGGTAAGGTAATAAAAGACTAGAGTCCAAAGACAAAGGGTATGTGGAAAGGATGACAATGGAAGAACAAGTCATTTTCACTATCAACAGACTCAGAGGGACTGAAAGAGGCGATGGTGAGTCCGCTACCGAAAAAAACAGACTTACATCGTTCAGTTCCCTCCAGTTACCGCCCAGTTTTGAACTGGCCATTCCTGGGTAAGGTGAATGAGAGGGCAGTAGCGGACCAGCTGCAGCAGTTCCTAGATGACACTGCCGGATTAGATCCCTTCCAGTCCGGTTTCCATCACAGACCAGCTTCGCTGCCAATTGGCTCAAGGAGGATCAGTGCTGCTCGTGCTATTGGACCTCATGGCAGCTTTTGATACGGTAGATCACACATTGTTAACCCACCGCCTAGCCTTGACAGGGGTTAGGGGGACTGCTCTTAAATGGGTGTCTTCTTTTCTCCTAGATCGGGGACAGTGAGTGGAGAGGGGAGGTATGGTTTCCGAGAGGCTCCCCCTAAACTGTGGGATCCCTCAGGGAGCCATTCTCTCCCCTTTATTATTATTTTATTTATTTATTTATTTATTTCTTCGGTTTTATATTCCACTCCTCCCTGCAGGCTCGGGGCGGATCACAATTACAAGCATATAATAAAACATACAATAAAAACATACAATAAAAACACGGTACATAACCAAGGTGGAACGGGTCTACAATTCTTTGACTGAGGCAGGGCGAGCCAATTACATTTAACATCTATATGCGACCACTTGCCAAATTGGTGCGGAGCTTTGGTCTGGAGCTTTGGTCTGGAGTGTCATGGATGGCTGGCCGGACTCTGTACCCGATTGTTTCCAACTATGCCTTGATGCTGTGACTGGTTGGCTACGAGCCAGTCGGTTGAGAGTGAATCCATCGAAGACGGAGATCCTTTGGCTGGGTTGCCCAGGGGGTGTGGGCTTCAGTTGCCTACTCTGGACAGCAAGGCATTATGCCCGTCATCCCTAGTAAAGAGCCTGGGGGTCCAATTGGACCTGCTGCTGATAATAAAGGCTCAGGTCTCTGCTGTCAGCAGATCTGCCTTTTTTCACCCTCGGCAGGCTAGGCGGCTGGCACCCTATCTCACTGGAAGTAACCTAGCCACGGTAATCCAGGCAACGGTCATCTTGAGGCTAGACTACTGTAACACCCTTTACATTGGTCTTCCTTTGTCAGTCATCTGGAGGCTTAAACTAGTGCAGAACGCTGCAGCGAGACTCTTGGCTGGAGTACCGGCCAGGGCTCATATTACTCCAACCCTGCAGCGCTTGCACTGGTTGCCAATTGAGCACCGGATCATTTTCAAAGTGTTGGTCTTGACCTTTAAGGCCTTGTATGGTCTGGGGCCGGTGTACTTGAGGGACCGTCTACTCCCACATGTTCCCCAGAGATCTCTTTGATTCGAGGATCACAACCTCTTACAGATCCCTTCCCTACGAACTATCCATCTGTCATCAACTAGGCAGAGGGCCTTCTCTGTTGTAGCACCGTGCCTATGGAACACCTTGCCATCCGAAGTCCGAGCAATCACGGAGTTGCCGGCCTTTCGGAAAGCCTGCAAAACAGTGCTTTTCTGACAGGCATTTAACCTCTAGCCACCCCTTGGTTATGGACTAACACTGTTAAGCTGTTTTAATTGTTCAATGTTGATATTGTATGGTTTTACCATTTTATGATATAGGTCGATGTACTGTAAACCGCCCTGAGCCAAATTGGAAGGACGGCATACAAATCAAAACAATAAATAAATAAATAAATAAGCTTTCCCAGCTTGTTTTTTCTCTTGTTGAATGAATCGCTTTATGCTCTTTTTTGTACAGTGGTTTTTTGATGTCATCTTTGTGTTCTCTAGCATTTAATGGGAATCCGCTACAAGACATAATTACTACTATAGTGATTCATGCAATTATACATGTTTTTATATTGTCGAAGGCTTCCATGGCTGGAATCATGTTTTTATTTTCATGCAATATTTCATGCTGAAAAATCAATTTCAGCCATTCTGGACTACTTGGCTTTCATTCGCTAATTCAGAGTGATATAAGCCAGGGCTGTCCAACTTCTACCGGTCACTGATCACCTGGGGGGCCGCAGTGTGAAAAAAGTTGAAAAAAACCCTCTTACCTCTTATATGACTATTGTTACAATTAATAGTTGACAGTTATACTTATACTTATTACAATTACAACTACTAGTTGCATTAGTATTGTGAGAGTTGAAGCAAAAAAGCACCCCGAGGGCCCAAGTTTGCCCAGGCCTGCTATAATAAATTTTAAAAAATAAAATAAAATAAAAAAAATAAAAATTAAATGAAAGAATAAAAGAAAGGAAGAGAGGAAGGAAGGAAGATGGATAGAGGGAAGAAATGAGGGAGGAATAAATGCAAGAATAAAAGGAAATAATTAAAGAAAAAAATAAAATAAAAATAAAAATAAATTAAAATAAAATAAAATAAAAGCAAGAATAAAAGCAAGCAAGCAAGGAAGGAAGGATTGAAGGAAGGAAAAAAGGAAGGAAGGAAGGAAGGAAGGAAGGAACGAAGGAATGAAGGAACAAAGGAAGGAGCCCACCCCAGCAAAACAGCCCTCTGCTTCAGCCTACCTTAGTTCGGTATCCTTCCCAAATGACTGCTGCCCAAACAGAGCTCCACACAGCCTTGCTCCGGTCCAGCTTCTCTCTTCCAATGAGGATCCAGGAGCCGGAGCCGGAGCCGGAGCATGAGAGAGGCGAAAACACAGAGGCAGGAGCCGAAGACACAGCAGAAGAGTACTTCCTGTACTCTTCTAGTCTCAAAGGAAATGGCGCTGCGGAGGGGAAGCTGGGACTTGTAGTCCTTTGGCTCCACGGCGTCATTTCATGTCCTGGCTCATTTCCTGTCTGCTGAAGAGCCATGACAGGTAATGGCGGACAGCTGTGCCGCCGCTACAATTTTTTTAAAAAAATGTAAAATATTTTTTTCAAAAAATATTTTTTAAAACAGCTGATTTCTTGCAGGAGGATAGGCGGGCTGGATCCAAGGGGCTGGCGGGCCGTGTGCAGACCCCGGGCCGCCTGTTGTGCAGGCCCGATATAAGCTATCTAGAAAAATACATCCCTTTATTGATGTACCAAACTGCATCAGCTATTAGAAAATCCAATATTTGTGGTATCTTGCACCAAAACCGATTTTATTTCCAAAGATTTTCATCAGAATAAATTAATCTTAGACTTTATAGCACAAACCTGGGAAATGCCATTGTCCAGTGTCTAGCTCAAGTTATGCTTACAATATAAGAGTGTGTTTATTATATTTATTCAGAGCAAAATTTCTAAAATACAGGAATTGTATGACTTCTGCAGAAAGTCCATGTTTCGCAGGGTTGGGAGGACAATAGCTTTATAAACAAGTACCTTGGTATCCCTACAGAAAAAATGCTGCACTCACAGAGCTCAGGCAGTGTTGTATTTCAGTGCCAATATTGACTTTTGTGGAGAGTGCAGCATTTTTTCTGCCAAGGTAGCAGAAATGGTCAACATTTTTTTAACATTACACCACTAAGCTGTATTTCTGGCATTACAGAGGAATTGGCTGGTGACTGCAGGAAGAGCACTTTGGTTTTTTCGATGTAGGTCTTCTTCTGAATCTGCACAGACTGCATTATCATCGTCATACTGGAGTTCTATAACAGATGTTGTGACCTTGTTTTTTAGCCTTCAGGATTCCATAAGCACTTCCTCCAAAAAAAATCCCACAAATCTCATGGGAATACAGGCAAACAAATGTCAGCATGCCGGAAGAAGCAAAAATCACCAAAATATAAGCGATGCTCCTATGCCATCAACTCTGCTGAACTGGCCACATTGTCCAAATTCCCAATCACTGTCTCCCAAAGCAGTTACTATACTCCTAACTCAAGAATGGAAAACAGAATGTTGATGAACAGGAAAAGAGATTTAAAGATGAACTTATAGCTAACCTTGTGTCACCTTGAAAACTGTGCCATAGACACTGAGAACTGGGAAGCCCTGGCCCTTGAGCGCTCTAACTGGAGGTCTGCAATGGCCAGCAGTGCTGTACCAAGACACTGCACTTGGAAGGGCATCATACTCGGACAATGAGGGATTGCCTAAGTAAGTAAAGTCTAAAATTCAGAACTAAAATCAAAGAAAAGGGGTTGGTATGAGCATTTTTCCTGCTATTTCTTAATGTACCAATACATTATACACAATTTTTTCAATTCTGCAGCATTTTTAACTTATCGTAGTGTGTACTCTTTGCAGTGCAAGACTTCATAAAATGTTTTCCCTCACTGACTACACTGTGCATTTTTCAAACATATCAATTTTAGCTAGGCACAGTTATTTGCATTAAATATTGCTTACAAATAACTGACATTTGTGATTTCCCCCACTATGAAAGAGGCAGAGTGGGAAAAACAAATTAGGTAGAAGGGATTTCCTTCCCAACTCTAGTGTCCATGGTGATGTATAGCTGTTTGAACAGAACTATTCCAGGAAGACCTTTCTTTCTAATTGGCTGATCATAAATGGTATGAGGATTGATGATCTCTCAAATAATCTGAGGACAACCCAATGTGTCAACTCATCTAGATTAATAGCTGTGAAAACGCACTTTCTTCCAACTAGTTGGTTGCCCCTTAGTGAAGAGTTACACTTTGCTTATTATTATGGCTGTTAAAATAACCTTCTGCAGCCAGCTGTTGTCCTTCTGTGTGTTGGGGAATTACAGCCAGCATCTGTCTACAATTTGTATACACACTCCCACTGCATTGTGGTTTGTAGTTGACAAAACAAGAGCTCTGGCCTTAGTTCTTATTCTGCTCAAGTGCCTCAGCTGAAAGCAATTAGTGATTTTATGTTTCTTAATTAAAAATTATGGCACATACCTTGTGTGCCTGCCAGACAGGTTGAATTAGGAGTAATGTATTAATGATCTAACAGGATATAATTACACTTTGTAAGCAATGAATGCTTTGATAAACTTTCCCTTTTCCTGTCCATTTCAAAAAACAATTTTGTGGGTACATATACTGTTAAGATGGTATTGTTCTCACCTACACCTGCTAATTGTACTCCTTTTGCTTCACATGCATATTATTTAGTCCTGTTTGCAACAGTCAAGGAGCATAAAATGAAAACATATTTTATGCAATTTGAAGTGAAAGCAGAATGTGTGTTTTACTTTGACTTTGGTATATCTTGCCATGTACTACAATCCTGTGAACACTTTTCATATTAAAACTTTATTTTGCCAACTGAGTGGATTTCAAAGAATTGTGAAAATGCCAGTTGTGTGTTATTTTTATGTTGTGTTTCCTACCAGCTTTTCCTTCCTGTCTTTGTTATGCATGAGATTACAAGGGTTTGTTCGTTTTTTGAACATAAATTAGTACATGAATTTGATCTCTCCTTTCCCAAGTGTACATACTTCCTCCATTGACGAAAGTATACCAATACATGCTTTGCAACAATACACAATATCTCAAAAAGAGAAAGGGGAGAAAACTAATGCAGACCATATCTTTCCAATAATTGATATATGCACACTTTCAGTAACATCCATACAGACCAAGAACTAGATGAATTTGTGGAAAGAATTGCTTATTGTAAATTATTTTTCCATCTCTTGAAACAACTAAGATAATTAAGCAAATGCAGTCAATTGTTGGGTTGATATGAGCAAGTGGGAATTTGGCTATTTTTTTAAAAAAAAATAATAAAGGTAGGATGTTTAAATAGAACTACAGCTAAATTGATAATATAATTTTGATATATCAACCTAATCCACATAAAACGGACATCAATGTAACCCCAAACATTAAATTGCCCATATGTCACAACACGGGTCCTGGCCCTGCCCCTTAATCACACACACACAGACACATAAATTAACTATTTATTAAGCACAATTATTTGCAGGTGAAAAAGGTAAAATGTCCAAAAGTAATTAGATCAATAAGTCCAAGGTAATCAGCAATTAGGGTTCAAAAGTAAATCCAAAAAGCAGGGAATCTCTCAAAAGCAAGGTCCATAAAAACAAAGCGAATCAATCCAAAGCAACTTAGTCCGTAGGCAAACAAGGCAATCCAAGGTACAGGGTATCAACAAGGTCTCAAGGTAGTACTTGGCAAGGTGAGCCAGACTATGGCTTCCAGGGAACAGCAGACCACCGATGCGTCTGTCCAGCAATGACGTGGCCGCTCAACTGAGGAACTTTCCCACAGAGTGTATACTTGATTCCCACCTTTGTGAGACCAGCGCCTCTCTAGGCTCCGCTTCCAATCTCTCCGAGTAGCCACAATACTACTCCTCCGGTCGAAGCTCCTCGCAGGCTCAGCGCCATCTGGCCCGTTATCTTCCTGGGAAAGTGCCTCCAACTCGGTTTCCATCTCTTCCTCCGCAGCTGGTGGCAACAATCGTTCTTGAGAGCCGAAGCCTCCTGGTTTCTCATATTCGCAATCTGATCCGGAATCTAGCTGGCCTTCATCATCCGAATAAGCAGAAGGCCAGGTGTCATCCCATTGCAAGCTGTCAGTCGGGGTTGCATGCCCATCAGCCCCTGCATCCCCTCTATCTTGGTCCAAAGCAATCGGGACCCCCGGAGCGGCACCCCGCCCCCCTGGCTGGAACGGAGGCTGGGTTGCTACACCATATCATTATAATTGTTAATGCTGTAGTAAATTATTTAAGAATCAGAAGTGAATCTTCTCAACCTGCACAAATCTTCTAAAAATGATCCTATCATCCAGATAAATAAAATGAGCATCATGATATCAGATTGGTATGATTGGTTCTGTAAGACCTTTTAAAAAACCTTTTACCTAGGATAGGTGTAATTTTATTATTATTATTATTATTATTATTATTATTATAAACACAACAAGATGAGTCCACAGCAGACAAGATCACTCTGCTGACTGTTGTATTGGATCACACGTCAGACACTTCCCAAGTGTCTAGGACTGTGTGATGTATCGGCGAATAATGTATGCAGATCCCAATAAGGTGGCCTTCTGCAGCTGGCAGATGGTAATTTTATCAGTGCCAATTGTGTTTAAGTGCAGACCAAGGTCTTGAGGCACTGCACCCAGTGTGCTGATCACCACTGAGACCACCTTTACTGGCTTGTGCCAGAGTCTTTGCAGTTCAATCTTTAAATCCTCATATTGTGTCAGCTTTTCTAGTTATTTGTCTTTAAATCCTCATATCGTGTCACCTGGGATTGCAACATCAATGATCCACACTTTATTTTTTAATGTGATCGTGAGGTCAGGAGTATTTTACCCCCAAACTCTGTCAGTCTGAATTCAAACTGAATCCCAGAGTAGTTTGACGTGAAAGCAGAATATGTGTTTTACTTTGACTTTAGTTTGAATATGTGTTTCCCAAGTATTTGCATAAAGATGTGAAGCAAAGTAGTGTACTCAATAAGACAATAACTAATGCAATCTCCAAACATTTACAAATGAGGAGAACAGCAGGCACCATTCTGACACCAATACTTCTTCTATCTCTTTTCTTCACCTTTCAGTATTGCCATCTAAAGTAAGCTACCTTCATAGGATTGGCCTTTTAGGTTCAACTTTTAAAAACCCACTCAAACAAAAAACCAAGAGCTTATTTCTGTTCAATATAGATAGAAAGTGCAAAACATTTGCAAACCGAAACAGTTTTTCTTAGTAAGGTATGAATAAGGAAGAAGCCATATAAATAGTGCCACTGAGTGCAAATACAAAGCTGCCCACATCCATGTGGTAGGGGAACATACAATATTGTATGATACTGATTACCTGGAGTCATTGTGAATATAACCTTGGCTCTCCAAACTAACTAGAATATGATTTTGTGGTCATGTCTACAGATGAAAATATGAAAATGGGATAGTTCTTCTAGATTTTTCAGCACTTCCACTTAAAATCTGAAGGCCTGTTTTTTAAAAGAAGGTCAACAGAACAATGACGAGGTAGCCAAACCTCAGTTGGAAGACAGTTCTATAGCTTGGGCGGAACCACCAAAAAGGCTCTCTCCCAAGTCCTCATCAGATGTATCTGTGATGGTGGTGGGACTGAGAGAAAGCCCCCTCCCAAAGATTTTACAACTTGAATAGACTTATGCAAAGAGATACAGTCTTCAAACATATTCTTGGGGGCGGTAAGAGGTCTATTTAATAGATATGCAAGACAAGACTTTCTCCTGTATGGAGAAAACAATTTTCACAGAGAACTCTGATCAGTCTCCATTCTTACTAAAATGTGAAAAGTGCTTCTTTTCTATTTGTTCTTTTGAATTTTAATAGCGTTGTTTTCATGATGTTTCCTAGTTGCTTTGATTGCTGTTTTTCGCAGATGGCTGGAATTAAAGAAAGAAGATGTGTCTGAACATTTTTCCCCCAAAACAATAGGGTGCACATCTGGAAAACATGTCAACAGCCCCTACGCTGTGGAACGCCCTCCCGGCTGGAACGCGGGCTATAAAGGACCTGCTGTGTAGTTGTACCTTCGGTTCCTGTGAGCCGCCGCGAGCCTCAGGGAGTCGGCGGCATAGAAACCCGAATAATAAATAAATAAATAAATAAATAAACATGGCTTTGCTAGAGCAGAAGCAGCACACTCTAGAGCACCTGTCTTTTCACTATGTATAAACTCTGAGCTTCTAATATCTACCTGACAGAAGATGTATCTACCTGACAGATGATTCAATGTTGCTATCCTTCCTTCTTTAGGCAAGGTGAAAGTTGAATGTTATTAATTTCTACCTGTTATGGCACTGCAAAGGGTATAGTGGGAACTGGTGAATTTGCTAACTTCTGGTGTCTTGTCTTCATCAGAATCTAGCTATAGTTCCATTTTGCATCAATTTGTGATGTTCCTTTGGGAGGATATAAATAAGGAGGCATAATAATAATAGTAGTAGTAATAATTCCACTCAAAATATTTACATTTTAATTAAAAATGCTTAGAAATTATGGAGTATTCAACAATATTTTAGAAGAGTGTGCATCCCTTTTTTCCCCCTTCATTGAAAAAAAATCTAGTGAAGTTCGATTCTCTGTTAAGCTGGGATGTAATTTAAGATTTCAAGCAAGGAAACACTGAAAATATTTTTTTTTAATCAGGAGGAAGAAGCATTGCACTCCAGGAATTTTGCCTCAAGAGCTAAACAGGTCTGCAGTCTAGAATCTCCCATCTATATTCACATCTACAATATACTTTGAAGATTAGGCATGAGTTGCTTAAGGCTTTTCTCCCTTTGGGCTTCTGTTAAACCACAGTTAAATAGGCCTAGAAAAAATGTCATTTTTCCCCCTGTACAGCAACATATCCCACCAGAGGACAATGTCATTCCCCATCAGCTCTCACTACTTAAAAACACCAGTCAGGATGTAAGATCAGCTAGAATAAATAAGGCTGATGGCACCCAACATAGTCTATGCCTAGTTTACGGTCATGGCATTTACATTACTGTGAAACAACAGATACTTTTCAATACCATCTGGCTTTAGTGTTCGTTTTAGTTTCAGGCGAAATGATGTCTTTTGAATGGATGGAAGGTTACTCATCGATCATTCACATTTCTCCATCAGTCAGAAAAGTGCAAATAGAGAAAGACAGAACAACTGAATTCTAAACTGTCTACAGACAAAGTGTATTTATCATCTCAGGGGCTTCCTAAACTGTCATCTTAAGCCTTTAGCTTTTCCATGTATAATCTCAAAATGCCCCATGTTCATAATAAATTGGGATATAAGTAAAAGCTTTGGGATTGTTTTTTCTTTGGAAAACTCCTATATCATTCCTCAAGACTACTGAAGCATAAAATATGCCCTAACTTCATGAAACTCACATTCAGCAATGCAGCAACTGAAAATGAATGCTATGTTTATGACAAGCACATCTTAGTTTCATCATAGGGTAGTACTTTATTAAGAATAAATAACCGCAGGCAAATAATAAAGCCTATTTTGGACAGAGTCAGCCAAAAACATTTTGCTGGCTGATAGAAAGGACAAGATGTTGCCTTCTGTGAAAAAAGAAAATAAAAGTGGATCAGCAACTGAATATTAATGATGGAACATTTTCAGCTTCATCTGCAAGCTACAGGCTGATACAACAATGCCCCGGTCCTAAATGTACCACCTGAGGTAACTTCATGAGAGTTTCTTAATGGTAGGTCTAACCAGTTGTGCTAAACCATCTAGTATGAAAAAAAGCAATATAAACCTCCCAAAATGTATAGGAAATGTAATATAGACCTAGCAGAACTAATGTTATCACATTCCTCCTACACAGCTTCCATTCACGTAAACAGCCAAGCATTTAGTGGATTGTGGCTTCCTCAAGGAAATTGTGAGTGATGCATTATCGAAAGCTGCCTCCCACATCACATTTGGCAAATGTAGTATGGTCATTTACATGTACCCAAAAATCTTGTAAGAATATTGTAAGATGCTCTTTCTATTTGATTTTCTTTCCCCTCCTCTGGTTCAGGAATTCATCAGGTTACTTGTAGAGAATCAAACTTTTAGTGTGTTTGTGTGTTCACTGGGGTATACACACTTCAATGAAAATGATAGTATTTGCAACACATAATCAGTACAATAATAGTTAAGAAATTGTAATTAAGAACATGAGTCATGAGCAAGGAAGTCTCCAGTTAAAATTTTGTATTCAATGGTAGCTTGTAGACCAAGCAGAGTAACTACCTCACCGCAAACTAGTTGTAGGTGGCACTTAGTCCATACTCTCAGATAAATTTCACTGGGTAGTCTGGGACTAACTATCACCACATCTGCACCAGGTAATTTACTTCAACATATAACTGCCCTGGAGCAGCCCCATATCCAGTATGTATGTTTGTACAGTTCAGATTGTACCTTGTCCTCCATATCACCACTGCTACTTCTTGCTGATCATAGAGCTTCATCCGAGCATCTAACGATCACCTGTCATGACTGTGATATCATAATCTGCGGGCGCCTTGGACGCAGGGAAGGCCTCTGTACCTCTGGAGGCATTGGATTTCAGCTCATTTTGGCCCCCATTTTGGCCCCCTGACTTTTGGACTGATGCTGAGGAGGTTGAGGTCCCCACTCCTCATACCACCCAGGAAACAACAGGAGCTTACACCCCCAGCACCAACCGGGATGCAAGGCCTGATCCCACTCACCTCCTCCACGGCTTTAGCCAGCTTGTTGAACAGCTGGCCACCCAACTAGAGGAGGTGAGGGCGCTGGGGAAGATGCTGGTGTCCCTCTACCACGGGGATGGTCCCTACCGCCATGACTCCCACCCTGGGGACGGGGAGGCCTCGACCGCCTCGACTGCCGTGACGCCAAGCCCGCCGTACCTGGACTCGATGCGCCTGGGCCAGGGAGTGGGAGAGGCGTCTGCTATCGAGCCCTCAAGATCACGACATCTGGATCCGATCCCTGGCCCAGGATCGCTGCACTCAGGCCCGCTTGACCCAGGGAGGCGAGTGGTTGAGAGGCAGGCGGAGGCCCGAGAGAGCAACTCGCGGGGGATCCTATCCATGGAGAAGCTGCTGCTGCCAGTTGGGAGAGACTACCCGCTTTTAGTGGGAGTGAGGACTCCACTGGGGGGGCTGCTGTGGACAGAGTGGCGGAGGGGCTGCGGGGGGACCCAGGGAGAACCCCGGAGCACTCCGCCCCCTGGTCTTGACGGGAGGGGCGTGGGCCGCTTGCTCCAACATGGCGCCCTGCCTGAGCCACTCGGTGTCCCTAGCTCCACCTTCTCCTCCCCAGGCCACCCCGAGGATCCCATCCACGCCCCCTCTGACTGACGGGCTGGGGCGGCCGCAGCTGCCGGGATCCCCGAAGGAGGCGTTGGATGTCTCTGGGGTCCTGGCAAGGGCGCCCGGGGAGCGACCTCGGCGCCGAGCCTGCCAGCTGTCAGCAGCCCCCATAGCTGTGACTGGCCACCGGAGGAAACGACGCCACCAGAGGAAACGACGCCGGAAGTCAAGGAGCAGCAGATTCCCTCCCCCTGGCCCCACCATAGACCAGCAACGGGGGTCGCCCCTCTGCCGAGGCCACCGACCCCCTGGACCTACTACACATCCTGCCGACTGCCTGAGAGAGAGGAAGCCCACTCTAATCGAGCCCAAGTTCCGGAGATCGTTTCTATCTAGAACTTTTTGGAGCTCGAGTCTCAAGCAGCGAGAGCTCCACTGGACATGTCCGAAGTTGGAGACTGACATTTCCTTAGCAGGTCTGATCCTTCCTGTCAGACCTCTGGACAGAGGAAGCCAGGCCACCCGATTCACCTGTGGCCAGTTACGAGAGATCTCCTTGATACCTCCCATGCTCCCTTCTTTCGATGGCAAGGTGGTGCCTGCTTAGGTCCACCCTATGGCCGCAGTCCTATTCCTTTCTCTGTCCTTTCCCCTCCTTTTCCTTCTTTGATGTTGTAGTGTCTGTCTGTTTCTCATTGTTTTGTTATGCCAGACTTGTGAACCGCTCCGAGCCCTCGGGAAGTGGCGGTGATAGAAGTTTGAATTAATAATAATAATAATAATGGGACAAACAAAGGGGAGGGAAATTAACATTTTTCTTCTTGCTGCTGCCTTGTTCCGATAACACAGATGCAACCATAGCAGTTGAGGGTTCATATCAAATTCCTTGGCCAGCAAGGAATGACAGCAGTGACATAGGAATGAACCATTTCCTTACTTTGAATCATTCAACAGGATGATCATTCAAATGTAGTGTTTATGTGGACAGGGGATCAGACCAAATATAACCCAATCTGGCTGTCAGACTGCCATGAAGACTTAAGAAACCCTGGTGTTTCCTATAAATTCCAGAGTATTCCCTGACTTTAGGGAAAGTTGAGCAGAGCCAAACGATAGCCAAAAAACCCCAGAATACTTGCCAGAAATAAAAATTGCCATATGTTATGAGGCCCTTTTATACTGAACAATAATGCAGCCTTGAACCAGCATCCAGAATGCCAGATTGAGCCCACATGGCAGTCAGAGAGAGAGAGAGAGAGACCCTGAACCACAATGGAAGTTGTAGGGAGTCCTGAATCGCCAACTGCACCAAACACAATTTGCTCTAGCCCACCCACCTCCTTATTGTGGGTGTGCTAAGCTTTTTTCCCCTGCCTGTCTTGCTCTATGACACTCAAACTGGTGATAGTCAGAGCACCCAAGAGAAAGTAGGTGCCATGTCAGACAGTGACAAGGGACTGCCAGCCTGCATCCACCAGCCACCTGAACACAGGAACACAGGATGGAAGGCAAAAGAGTTGCTGCTGTTTCTGGTTAGGAACAGGGCCAACTGTCTTTACTCCCCCTAATGCAGAGGAAATCCCAGATCCTGGGTTAGGATTTGGGCTTTTCCCCAAATTAGCTTAACCAAGATAAAACCAGATTAATCCAGATAAGCCCCATGCAGCATTTAGCCATCATGGAGCTGACTCAATTACACACTGACTAAAGTGATTATAATAGATGAGGCTATGGAGCCAGCATTAGTTTCAACCTAAATCCACTTTTTCTTGTTTATGTAGACTTACCTTATACTATGTCTTAACCTAGCTGTATCCCATAAGGCAGTGTTTCCCAACCAGTGTGCCATGGCACACTAGTGTGCCGTGAGTGATCATCGGGTGTGCTGTGGGAAATTGGCACTCTCCCCCCTCCTAGCAGCCCCCTCACAGGTTTCCAAGAAACAAAGCCTCTCCACTTGAGCCTATTTTACTGGATTTTTCAAGAGTTTCCCCCAAACCGCTTTGGCTGGATTTTTCGAACCAACAAATAAATAAATAAATAAATAAAGGAACTGTTTATAACAGCTTCATGACATCCATAGTTAACTGGAATCAAGTTTCACTCAGGGTGAAATTTCACAAAGATCTGGAGAACAAGCTCTATGAGGAACGGCTTGAAGTGCTGGGCATGTTTAGCCTGAAGAAGAGAAGGCTGAGTGAAGACATGATAGCCATGTATAAATATGTGAGAGGAAGTCATATATATGTTGTGTTCATCGAAACAGGCCCAGGTTTCACACTGAGTGTATGGATACATTTAAAAACATATTAACTATATATATTACTGTGTTAGAGTGTAATTTTGTGTAATTTTGGTTGGTGGTGTGCCCCAGGATTTTGTAAATGTAAAAAAATGTGCTACGGCTCATAAAAGGTTGAAAAACACTGCCATAAGGAATGCATGATAGAAAGGTAAAGGTTTCCACTTGACATTAAGTCTAGTTGTGTCCGACTCTGGGAGGAGGTGCTCATCTCAATTTCTAAGTCAAAGAGCCAGCATTGAC
Source organism: Anolis apletophallus (assembly GCA_030556195.1). Taxonomy (NCBI): domain Eukaryota; kingdom Metazoa; phylum Chordata; class Lepidosauria; order Squamata; family Anolidae; genus Anolis; species Anolis apletophallus. The sequence goes on along the minus strand of JARBWK010000009.1, from coordinate 51,152,075 downwards.
CATAGATGCCCCCAAGGCCTTCCCACCTGAGCGGTTCCTTTTGATCTACTCACATTTGTATGTTTTTTGAACAGCTAGGTTGGCAGTGGGAGCTCACCTCACAGGAGTCAAATCACCGACCTTCCCACCTTAGATATAGAGCTCACCTCACAGGAGTCAAATCACCGACCTTTCAATAAGCGAGTTCAACAGCTCAGCGGTTTAACACGCTATTAATTAATTAATTATTTATTACTTCAAATTTCTAGACCGCCACTCCCCGAGGGCTTGGGGCAGTTTACAGTAATTGAAGATCAAAACACAATATAATTACACAAGATTAACATACAACAGAATACAGTACAATTTAACTACACAACAATTTACCATTTAACATAGTGATGCAGAATAGCAGCACTATGCCCTTCCCAGTTAACTAAGGGAGGGATCGGTCATAGCTAGGAGGGAATTTCTCTCGCTAGTTTCAGTGGCAACAGGGTGTTTTGAGTCTATTTAGTTTTAGTTGTGGGGCTATGGGAGCCTGATCTGGTCCAGCTCCTGAAGCCCAAAACCCAGAAAGTCCTGGATTTATATTTCCTATACTTGCTCCTCCCCAGTACACCAGGTGATAGAATATTTAATAAAGAACTATTTGGCATGACTGTTATAAAAACAAAAGTACTAAGAATAAAGCATTGGATCTAGATCAAATACAAAGTTGCTGTGGAAATCCATATAGAAAATATAACCATGATTTTTATAAAATACCATGGAAAGACGATTGAGGTAGCTTTTACCCTAAGAGCATGGTAATCTCATCCCAAAGTGGCAGAGCAAGATAACGTATCTGCTTGCACATGGGCTGATGTAAAAATGTGGTATTCAGCAACCAGAATTCACCAACATGGCAATCAACTGACTGGCAGTCCTTTATGTTGTGACATTTTTGGGTATCTTCAAGTAAAAAACTGAAATGATCACAAGAGAACAACAAAGAGGGACCAAGGAACTGCACATCAATATTTGAGTAATGGGATTGATATCCTTTTTTTCATTGAGCCATTCCATCACTTAAGGGACTGGAATCTTCCCCATATGTGAGATGAATATTTGAGAGCTAAAGATTATTCACAGACTTTTGTACAGATTGCAAATACTGATTTTGTCTCAGAAGCTCTAATCCAGGAATAATGGAAAACATTAAAACTTTGGTTTGCTTGAAAGAGCTCCTGACTTTACTAGCATACGGATAACAATAACAACCTTGGCCTTGGGGACACCTATATCTAAGGTGGGAAGGCATGCAAACATTGGTTTGTAAATGATGTCCCTGTTATTTTCTAGTGACCTTCACCAAGCCCATCTCTGGACACAGTTCACAATGCCAGCCTCCTTGCACTTGCTTTTTCAGTCCTTTCTTTCACCTGTGATGAGTGGAGCCACAGTTATAACGTTTGTTGAAAGTCTTATAAACAAAATGTGATCCATCTAGTAAATGGAAATGAATTGCAGCTGGATAACTGAAGATCTAATATTTCTAGCTATGATCTAAAATATTTCTAACCATCTTCTTAGTTATGAAGCTTCCATCATCTATAGCTATGTGATCACCGTGTAAATAACACATATCTTATAAGTAATAGCATATCCAGGGGCCTAGTCTTAAATACAAGAATACCCTTGCAAATAACTAATGTGTGCACTGGTGTTATTTTAAAATCAATATTCATTCACTCTCCTGTGCACTGCTGTGCACTTAAAAACATTATTACCACAAAACAATATTTGTTTTCAGGAAGAACAATCCCATGCTAAATAATATATTAAACAGACCAAAACAATCAATAGTTTAATCACTGCTCCAAAATCATTTAGATGTCAAATGTACAAAAAAATAAATGAAACAAGAGTATGCCTCCTGCATGTACATCCAAAATTGCACAAATGCCTGGGTTTGTACATACACATATATACTGCCCCAAATCATTGAGAGTTTGTAGCACAGCAGTTCTCGTTTGTGCCTGGAGGGCAGGGGATAGGACCTGGGGTCCCATTAGCATTAGAACCAGCTGTGCTAGAACAGGATTCAGAGGATGAGCTAGATGACTGGGGTGAAGGGCAGCTTTCCCCGCAAGGGCCTCTTTCGCCCACAGAGAGCTTGGCCTGGGAAGAAATGTGTTTTGGTCCTAGGGATGATTCAGATAACCAGGTGCAGTTAGATAGCGATTCGTGGAGTTATGAACATCCGGGAGGAAGATCTTCCCAGGAGCCTCCTGAGGAAGATATGGAAGAAGGCGAATGGGAAACGGCTAGGGAGGAGAGCTCTCAGAGAGATAGCAACACAGCTGGGGAAAGACAAGGCCGAACCTTTGATAGGAGACGGAACATAGAGTCTAGCAGAAGGGAATGGTCAAAGAGCATAGACCGGCCGAGGTCCGTGAGCAGCGATTGGAGACGCAGAAGCCTAGAGCGTCGGGGACCTCGGCTGAAGGATTAAGTATAGGATCCGTGGGAACGAATCCTCAGTGCTCCGGCCACGTCTCATCTGAATAGGTGTGAAGCGGAGTGGGACCACAAGCTGAGTTAGCTGTGGTCATCAAGCCTTGCCTTGCCTTGCCTTGCCTTGTTTCCTGATCCGCATCGGTTGCGGAGCCTTGCCCTGGTTTCCTGATCCGCATCGGTTGCGGAGCCTTGCCCTGGTTTCCTGATCCGCATCGGTTGCGGAGCCTTGCCAAGCTTTTTGCCTATTTGCTACGTTATCTTGGACATTGATACTTCACGCCTTTTGGATTATTTCATATTCTATTGGACTATATTCTTTGGAACTGTTTTTACATTCAATAAAGTAGTTAGCCTTTACTCTGTCTCTGTGTGTGTGATTAAGGGGCCGGCCAAGTCCGTGCATCGTGACAGAGTTGTTGTATGCCTTCAAGAAATTTTTGACTTTAGGCAACTTGGAGGAAAACTTATTACAAGATTTTTTCCCCTCATGTCAGGAGCAACTTGAGAAACTGCAAGTCACTTCTGGTGTAGGAGCTTCCGGTGGCACAGTGGGTTAAACCTCTGTGCCAGCAAGTCACAGGTTCATATCCAGGGAGAGTGTAGATGATTTCCATCTGTCAGCCCCAGCTCCTCATGCAGGGACATGAGAGAAGCCTCCCACAAGGATATTAAAACATCAAAACATCCGGGCATTCCCTGGGCAACGTCCTTGCAGATAGCCAATTCTCCCACACCAGAAGAGACATCACAAGGTTACATGGTAAGATTTGTTCAGAAGGGGATTGTCTTTGCCTTCCTCTGAGAGAATATGACTTGCCCAAGATCACCTAGTGGGTCCCTATGGCTGAGCAAGGATTTGAACCTTGGTCTCCAGATTCCTACTTCAGTGATCAAATCCTTACACCATACTGGCTATTGAATTTATGTTATTTGCCAATATGTTTACTCACCATTCCACAATGGAGTCAATAAGACAACTCCTTTTCCTCATGCATGTATAAAGTGAAAAAAATAATGATTTTATACATTGATTTTCCAGAATCAAATAAATAGTCTTTGTTTTCAGAATAACCTGTTCATCCTCTTATCCCTAGCAGTAATATAAAAAGAGGAAATTAAATGAAGGAATGATTTGCTGTCTTCTTAGTTCACCTCAAATCCGCTGCCTGAGGTGGTTGTCTCACTCTGCCTTATAGTATATTACTGTTATAACAGAACTGTGCTGTGTGCTACTGAGAAGTAACCATATCCAGGTAACAGCTTGGAAGAAATATTACTGTTTTTCCTCTTCCCTCAAGTTTGAATTCTCAAGTGATTAGATGCTAAAAGACCTACAGTCATACTAAGGGCTTTTTCTTACCAGGCTGACCCTACTGAATCACCGAACATTTGGCAGATTTTCAAATCACATATTGATTTGTTTTGTCCACACATTTCTTCCCCTCATGTCTGGTGCAAGAACTGTATGAGATACCCATAGCTGCTTTTCAATGTGAATGCCATCTTTGGCACTTTAGAATGGTTTGAGATTCCACACATATTGGGACAAGGGTGCAGTATAAAGACTATAAAGATTTTGGCATCTGTTATGTCTGCTTTGTAAGGTAATTCTTAAGTGAACACTGACCCTACCCCAACTAACATTAACTTTGAAAATAATAATTTTAAAGATGACAGCATGAGTTATCATTTAGACCACTGATTCTCAAAGTGGGCGGTACCACCCCCTGGTGGGCGGTGAGGCGATACAAGGGGGCGGTGGGAGGCTCAGGGGAATTTGGGGGGGCGGTTAACCCCTTTAAGGGGGCGGTGAACGATTGGCCATTTAGGAGGGGTTGCACGGCCCTCTTCTTTGGCCCCGCCCCCTTCGCTTTGACCCCCACACGTAGGGCAGTGCGAAGGCTGCAGTGCAAAGGCCTCTGCATCCTTTGGTGGAGTCTCCCCACCACCGCGGAAGAAAGCACGGCCTTCCCTGGTGGAGGCACTTCATTCCAAACCCCTTCAGTGTTTTCTCTTGGTCATGGAGGTTCTGTGTGCCAAGTTTGGCTCAATTCCATTGTTGTTGGAATTCAAAATGCCCTTTGAATGTAGATAAACCATAAATCCCAGTAACTACAACTCTCAAATGAGAAGGGCTATTTTCTCAAAACTCCACCAGTGTTCAAATTGGGGCATATTGAGAATTTGTGCCAAGTTTCATCCAAATCCATAGTTGTTTGGGTTCATAGTGCTCTCCAAATGTAGGTGAACTACATGTCCCCTAAATCAGTCAATTCATTCCAAACCCCTCCAGTATTTTCTGTTGATCATGGGGATTCTGTGTGCCAAGTTTGGCTCAATTCCATTGCTGATGGAATTCAAAATGCTCTTTGATTGTAGGTAAACCAAAAATCCCAGAAACTACAACTCCAAATTTGGGCATATTGAGTATTTGTGCCAAGTTTGGTCCAGATCCATAGTTTTTTGGGTTCTCAGTTCTCTCTGGATGTAGGTGAACTACATCTCCCCTAAATCACTGCCAATTCCTCCCAAACCCCTCCCATTTTTTCTGTTGGTCATGTGGGTTCTCTGTGCCAAGTTTGGTCCAGTTCTGTAATTTATGGGGGTCTCAGTGGTCTGTGGAAGTTCGAGCTGAATTGGTCAAAGGTACTGCAAATCCCATCATCCATTGTCCATACTCCCCCAAACATATAGTTTTTGTGATTAATCACTATGCTTTAATTATGTTCAATTTGTAACAATGAAAATACATCCTGCATATTAGATATTTGCATTAGAATTTGTAAGAGTAGCAAAATTATTTATGAAGTAGCAAAAAATATGGTTGGGGGTCACCACAACATGAGGAACCTTATTTAGGGCTCACGGCATTAGAAAGGTTGAGAACAACTGCATTAATACATATATCTTTCTGTTAATTGCTATTAAATTAAAATAATAATAATTTCTAGGGGGGCAGTGAGTAAATTTTTTTCTGGAAAGGGGGCTGTAGGCCAAAAAAGTATGGAAACCACTGATTTAGACTACTATTTATTTATTTATGGCATTTATATCCCATTCTTCTTATGTTGAAGAGGACTCCAGAAGGCTCACAAAAAAGGCACGTTTTGATGCCACATATACATACATAGGATAAAACATGTGTCTTTGTATTCTAATAGAGCAGGGCTGTCCAACAGGCGGCCCCGGGGCCGTACACGGCCCCCCAGCCTGTTGGACACGGCTCCCACTACCCTCCTGAAATAATTTATTTTTAAAAAAAATTGGAAAAAAATTCCCCCCCCCAAAAAAATTTACAAAAAAATGGCGGCCGGGGGGGGGGGTGGAGGTGGGGCAGGGAGGAGGAAAGGAGCCAGCTCCTCCTCCCTGCACCGCCCCCTCCATCCCTCTCTCCGCCCCAGGGAAGCCTTCTGGATGGCGCGCGGGGAAAGCGAGCGCCCGGTTCTTGCTTCCCCGCGCCGCCATCCAGGCTTGCGCGAGGGGTCACCGGGATCGCGCCTCCCTCTGACCAGAAGGAGGCTAGAGCCAGGCGAACCCCCCGGCAAGCCTGGATGGCGCACAGGGAAAGCGAGCGCCCGGTTCTTGCTTCCCCCGCGCCATCCAGGCTTGCGGGGGGTTTCGCCAGGCTCTGGCCTCCTTCTGGTCAGAGGAGAGGCGAGAGCCCGGTGAACCCCCGCGCGCAAGCCTGGATGGCGTGCGGGGGGGAGCAAGAACCGGGCGCTCGCTTTCCCGCTTGCCATCCAGGCTTGCGGGGGTTTGCCGGGCTCTCGCCTCCCTCTGACCAGAAGGAGGCCAGAGCCGGGCGAACCCCCGCAAGCCTGGATGGCAAGCGGGGAAGCGCCCGGTTCTTGCTTCCCCCCGCGCACCATCCAGGCTTGCGGGGGGGAGGGGGTTCACCGGGCTCTCGCCTCCCTCTTTTCTTCCATCTTTCCTCCCTCCCTCTTTCACCTTCTTTCCTTCCACCCATCCACCCACCCTTTCGTCCTCCCTCCCTCCCTTAATCACCCTCTCTTTCTCCTTCCTTCCACCCACCCATCCATCCACCCTTTCGTCCTTCCTTTCAACTGTTCTCCCTCCCTCCTTCTCTTTCACCTTTCTTTCCTGCCACCCTTTTATCTTTTCTTCCTTCTCACTTTCCCTCCTCCCTTTCCTCCCTCCATCCTTCTCTTCTTCCCTTCCTTCCTTCCTTCTCCTGTTCATATTTGAGCATATTGAGTATTCATGCCAAGTTTGGTCCTGATCCAACATTGTGCTCTCTGGATGTAGGTGAACTACAACTCCAAAACTCAAGGTCAGTTCCCAAGCAAACCCTTTCAGTACTCTCTGTTGGTAATGAGAGTTCAATATGCCAAGTTTGGTTCAATTCCATTGTTGCAAGAGTTCAGGATGCTCTTTGATTGTGTGTTAACTATTAATCCCAGAAACTGTAACTCTCAAATGTCAAGGTCTATTTTCCCACAACTCCATCTGTGTTCCCATTTGGGCATATTGAGTATTCATGCCAAGTTTGGTCCAGATCCAACATTATTTGAGTCCACAGTGCTCTCTGGATGGAGGTGAACTACAACTCCACAACTCAAGGTCAATGCCCACCAAAGCCTTCCAGTATTTCCTGTTGGTCATGGGAGTTCTGTGTGCCAAGATTGGTTAATTCCATCATTGGTGGGGTTTAGAATGCTCTTTGATTGTAGGCGAACTACTAATCCCAGCAACTACAACTCCCAAATGTCAAGGTCTATTTCCCCCCAAATCCACCAGTGTTCACATTTGGGCATATTGAGTATGGGGGGCGGAGCCGGGGAGGGGGCGGAGCCAGGGAGGGGGTGGAGCTGGGGGCGGGGCCAGACCCTTCGGCCCCCCAAGTCATCAGTGACCGGCAATCAGGCCCCTGGTCCGGTAGATGTTGGACAGCACTGTAATAGAGTATTGTGCATTTTGATAATAGTTTCTCAAGTGTGATTATTGATATATGTTTCCTGCTCAGTTTGTGTGTAGCTTTATAGAGTTCATCTCAGGTTTTCCTTATGGAATGTCATGTATCATGTTTCACAGTTGATGGTGGTTTGTGGTGGCAGGCTTAGCAGTTGGTGATGGGTTAATAAAAAGGGCTGAGTCATCTGTAAGTAAGAATTTATAGATAAAAGCAATTAAGGGTGGAGGCATGCAGGACATAGGTCACAGCTGGGTTTTACTGGATATAAGGAGCTAGCCTGGAGACTGGTTTATGGATTTTTGGTATCCTGACCTGTGGCCTGAACTCTTGGGACCTTGAATCTCTGGACTGGCTTTTGACTATGGTATAGACCAGGGGTGGGCAATTATTTTTTTCCAAGGGGCCACATGAGAGCCAAAAAATATTAAGGGGGGCTGCACCTAAAGGCTGAACTGCAGAAGCTCCCACTGTTAGCCCCAACTTCTGCCAACCCAGCAGTTCAAATACAAGCAAATGTGAGGTCCTGCAGAAGCTCCCACTGTTAGCCCCAGCTTCTGCCAACCCAGCAGTTCAAATACATGCAAATGTGAGGTTCTGCAGAAGCTCCCACTATTAGCCACAGCTTCTGCCAACCCAACAGTTCAAATACATGCAAATTGAGGTCTGCCAAGTTAGCCCCAGCTTCTGCCAACCCAGCAGTTCAAATACATGCAAATGTGAGGTCCTGCAGAAGCTCCCACTGTTAGCCCCAGCTTCTGCCAACCCAGCAGTTCAAATACATGCAAATGTGAGGTCCTGCAGAAGCTCCCACTGTTAGCCCCAGCTTCTGCCAACAGTTCAAATACATGCAGTTCAAATACAAGCAAATGTGAGGTCCTGCAAATGTGACAAGAAAGAAAGGACGGCACTCCATTTACCTCTTCTCTTCCTCTTCTTTCTGAGAAGGCCTCCTCTTTCTCGCCCGCGGCTTCCTTCTTGAAGAGAGGGAGCCGAACTCCCACTGGGGCAGCTACAAAGCAACATGATGCTTTGTGTGCGTATGGGCAAAAAGGAAGGGAGGGAGAGAGCAGAGTGCCTCCTCGTGCCCCTCTCTTCGGCTCTGGAAGAACTTCTGCAGAAAGCCCCGCCTCTCTGATGCTGCCCGTAACCTCATCGAGCAGGAGAGCCTTGGGGAGGCGGGGCTTCCTGCGGAAGATCTTCCAGAGCCAAAGAGAGGGACACGAGGAGACACTCTGCTCCCTCCCTCCCTTCCTTTTTGCCCATACGCACATGTCACGACCTGACACTGGTTTTAGAGATTATTAATTAAAAATAATACTCCCGGTAGTATTGCCACCAACCTAACATTCAAATTAGGACTTTAGTTTGTCAATTAAGATGTTTACTTGGTAGTGCTATTAACCAAGCCGTCCTAAACAACCACACTGTGAGGAACTAAAAGATAGAGAGATGGAGACTTCTTGAAGTTAACAATAAAAATAATTTATTAATTAACAAACTGCTAGCAATGAGGCACAGATCGTACTGGTTCTACAGAGAGGCAATATGCTGGTGCGTGCGGTTACAGGTAATAATATGCTGAGCGTGTGATTACAGAAAATAGTTCACTAAGCTTAGATCTTAACAGTACTCTAGTCAGTACCGAGTCTTGACTAAAATATAAACCTGTCACCCTATTGTCTGAAAATAGCAGTGAACAGCTGGTTCCTACTAGGGGCTTCTAGCCACTAGAAAATCCCCCTGAGTCTTGCCTGAGTTAGCTACCTTGCTAACTCCCAGCGTCAGAACCCACCTTTCCCTCTATACACTGAGGAGACAAGGTGCTTAGTCTGACTACAAAGTCAGCCCTAATGGCTCTAACCTAACTATCAGTGTCACCCCAAACACCCTGGATGTGCCACTATAGTAACAGACTTGTCAGAATCTATGGCTGAGGCTTGGAGGATATTGTCACTCCCACCTCAAACCAAGACAGCAAAAGCTGAGATGTCTCTCAATCAAAGCTCTGCCCAAGACTGAGGATCTTTCTGACAAGATCCCTCCTTTAGTCAGCTCTGCTCCTCCCCTCTGGCACTCAGCCAATCACAGGGCACTCCTATCTCTGAGCAGGATTGACTCTAAGGCCACGCCCCCTCTCTGGCTATGACCTCCCCCCTGATGGCTGCTAGCTGCAAATCCCTCACCAAAATGGATGCCAGCTATCTTCCAACAGAAAAACAAAACTTCCAAGCAGGCTTTCCACCCACTTAGGACAGGTGAGTCCTTACAGCACACAAAGCTTCATGCTGCTTCGTAGCTGCCCCAGAAGGAAGCCACGGACCGCATGGCATCGCCCAAAGGGCCGGATCTGGCCCACGGGCCATAGGTTGCCCACCCCCTGGTATAGACTCTTGCTCCTTGGACTTTACTCATTGAACTCTTAGCATTTGACCACTGGACTACAGTGTTGACTTGAACCTGCATCAGTCTTTGCTATCAGTCTTTGCTTTATATTCTGTGGCTGAGTGCTATCTTTATGTTTTACATTTGGACTATGAAAACAGCCAGACAGTAAGTGCTGCTTTAATGAAATAGCTGAGTGTTTGTTTTGGTTCATCTCTGCCTGCGTACTGGCAGAGCCCTTGCAACGTGTCATGCAACTTTTCAATTTTGTCTTTTTGGTTAGGCCCAAATAAAACAAACTAATTGAATCAATTGTTTAATGACTATGTATGAGAGTAAACTTTATTAATGCACTGCGCTACACTAAGACAGACAGTAATAATCAAACTTTGTCTTGTTCTTTCCAACGAATGAATAATAGAATCATAGGGTTGGAAGAGACCACATAGGCCATCTTGTCCAACCCCTGCCATGCAATAGAAACTAAATCAAACACCCCAACAGATGGCAATCGAGCTTCTGTTTGAAAGCCTCAGAGGAAGTTGTTTCCACCACACTCTGTGGCAGAGAGTTCCACTGTTGAACAGCACTTACAGTCAGGAGGTCCTTCCGAATGTTCAGGTCAAATATCATTTCCTGTAATTTGAACCCATTGCTCTGAGTCCTAGTTTCAAGGGCAACAGAAAACAAGCCTGCTCCTACTTCCTTATGATGTCCTTTCACAGATTTAAACATGGCTATCATGTCTCCTCTCAATCTTGTCTTCTGCAGCCTAAACATACCCAGCTCTTTCAGCTACTCCTCAGAAAGATTCATAGTCCCTAGACCAGGGGTGCTCACACTTTTTCAGCATGCGAGCTACTTATAAAACAACCAAGTCTTTTGTACCTACCCACTACAAAAGTGTGAAACAATATCTGCTTTGAACTGGGTTTTCTGAGTCCACACTGTCATATAATCTGATTCAAAGCAGATAATATGGGATTTTATTCAACAGTGTGGAAAGGACCTCAAATAACCCAGGGCCCTTCCACACATCCTATTTTACAGTTGACACACACACAAACTGATTTCTTATTACTGGACGAATTGCTGCCAAATTTGGCCACAAGATCCCTACAAGGAGTGACCATCACTAAAAAATTGATTTTGTCATTTGGGAATTGTAGTTGCTAGGATTTATAGTTCACCTACAATCAAAGAGCATTCTGAACTCCACCAATAACAGAATTGGGGCAAACTTCCCACACAGGACCCCCCACAACCAACAGCAAATGTTCAAGGCAGAGAGGAGGGAAAGGAAGGAAGGAATGAGGGAGGGAGGAAACAGGAAGGAAAGAAGGCAAAGCAAGAAGGAATGGAGAAAGGAAGGAAAGGAAGAAAGGAAGGAAATGAAGAAAGGAGATGAAGGAAGGAAGGAATGGCTCCCATATGGGCAATAGCGATGCTGGTCACGTTGCCACCACGCTGACTGACCGGCAGCTCCTGGGCGGCGTTGGGAGTCTGTGGGGCGGGACTGAGCCTTCCTCTTGCCCTGCCTGCGATCTACCAGTAGGTTGCGATCTACCTAATGAGCACCCCTGCCCTAGACCTTTGATCATTTTAGTCACCCTCCCCTGGACACGATGCAGCTTGTGAAGATGTCTCTTAAATTATGGTGCCCAGAATTGGACACAGCATTCCAGGTGAGGATGAAAATACACATAGGCCCATAAAATGTGCTGGGAGTTTCTTACAGGTGAACAATATGAAGACTATAGAAAGAACTGATATGATCTATCCAGGAGTACAATGTAATCAACAGTGTGTGTGTATTACTCCTAGTGCTAATGAAAAAGCCAGTCGAACTCTGGTAGCCTACTGTTCCCTTTTGCTAACAACGCATTGCATTTAGTCTGTAAATAAAAATGAAATATTTTACATCTGAAAATATTGTAGGAGGTTAACATTTTTTTAAAAAAATATTCAAAATACTGCATTAATAAGTCCAGAAATTTGAAAGGCTAATACAGTAAGTCATGCTGATATCAAATTTGGATAAAATTGGTATAGAAAGCTAGAATAAAATAATAAAGCAGGACTGTATGGTTTTTCAATGTGCTTTGATATCCCCAAGAGAATGCTCCTAGGAAGAAAAATAGCACTGAACTTCATTATTAGTTTACCAGAATCCCATCTATCATTAAACCTATGCCAACAGGCAAACATCACCCAGTCCTAAATTCTATCAATAAACAAAAAAGGATTTTGGGAGAAAAGTTATGAAAGAGCACAATAGCTCTTTTCTTGAGCTGCTTCCTCTACATCCATAAGAAAGATTGCTCATACTTGGAAAAACTCTGTTTACTACATTACTCCCTGCTCATATTTCAGCCACAGCAGGAAGACTGAACAGACAGTGATGTCTGTAGGAGCAGAGTAATTGCAGTAGCCCTAGTCATGCATATTGAAAGAAAAGCAATTCTAATGACTTGGCACTCTCAAAGACATTCTCATAATATTCCATGTTCATATGCTGTAACAGTCATTTGATGGCAATTGTTTCTTTGTAAACACAGGCCATGATACGTCTCTGTTACATCCTGCGGTGAAAGAACCAATAAAATTGACAAAGCAGGTATTTAACACAGAAATAACACCTGCTCCTTCATAGACTTTCAATGTGCTTATCTACCCAGAAAAGATGCTGGAAAGGCCACCTGGAGGTGTCTGAAATGCAGTGATATCTGCATGTCAGGCATTGTCACACTGGGACAGAGCTACACCATCTCTGTGTGTTGTTGCTTACATGCACGAAGCAAGCTGCTTCTTGTTAATTACTGCTAGAAATGATGGTAGGTTTTACCACAAAATTAAGATGCTATGATGTTTTAAGAAAGAAGGATGTGATGGAAGCTCATATTCCAAACGCTGACTAATATAAAACAACAATGGGGTGCAAAATATGAATTGTCACTATGGACACTATGGATATTACCATGTCATCCCCATATAGTGCACTCGGGATATCTTATTAAACCCAATGGGACCCCAAGGTCATCTTTACTATTTCTAGCATATCTGCAATAAGCCAGAAGCGATAAAGATGTCCTAAAACCAAGTACTAGAGCCAACTAGAATAGATTTATTTAATGAAAGAGATTTACTTAAGATTGGTTTTACATTCAGCATTCTATAGATATACTCCAGACAAACAATTGGATGTAGGTCAGTGTGTGTGTCTGTATATTCAGGAGTCATATTCCCATTTAATTCTGCCTAATTATATCAGTGCCTTTGTTATTGTATGTAAGAACATGGATCAGTTTCTGTTATATTCAAACAAACTACTCAGGAGCAGTAGCTTGATGGCTATGTAACAATAAAGAGAGAGCCATTTCTCATTATGTAAGAAATTTAACCCTTCAGATTAAAAAGTAAATTCCCATTTAGTTATAATATTTTGATGCACTTACTTACTACAGAACACTCTTTTGTTTATTTCGTACTTGGGAGTTCTACAATCACAAAGACATCAGCATACAGTTAGAGTTGATACCTCACCATGAAACTTTTGGTTATTTTCTAGAAGCCAGACGATTGTATGTGTATATCATCTCTTTTTATAGTAAAGGTTTTATTTATAATGATGTACACAAATATAGTATTTAAATGTTCCATTAGGGCAACCCATTTCAAGTTTTAAATAAGCACACAGTTGCTAGTTATTATATGTGCCATGTATTTTATTTCTATAGCATAAAATAATATTTTGGAGTATTTCATCTGAAAGAAATGGGGCATCTGAATACTACAATTGAATCAAAACCATTTGAATATCTAAAACACAATGGTTTAGCATGTTATTACAAAAATACTCATGCTTCTATGGCTTGATGTACTGTGTTGGTGTAACTGGATTCATGATTTAGAAGAGGTTTAGTGTTTACAATCAGTGAACGTGTGTGACAGATGGAATAGGTATGTCTGTTCTTGAGCCATTATCTTAGATCCACACAATCAGGATATGATAGAGTTGGAAAGTACTTCACGTTAAACACTTTTTAAAGTACACTTATCACCCTCATGACAGACTTTCACACATTTGAAGAGGTTTATGTTACCTCTCAATTGTCTATTTTCTAGGCTAACAATTCAAAATTCCCACAAATGTTTTTCATAGAGCTTGATATCAAGTCCAGAATCAAGGAGCTCATCATACTGATGTCTCCCCACTTTTGTTCAGTTTTGCGACATTCCATGCACCCTCCCTGCTTCCCCCATCATATGGGGGTATCAGGACAAGGTGTGTTGGTACCCTGTCTCTTCCCCCATCCAACAGGGGAAACTTTGGCAAAGTGCATTGTTGTGTTGCTCTTTCCTCCATCAGACAAGGGGGAAGGCCAAAAACAGCAGGTAGTTCCATAGGAGCTACCCAAAACTCAATTCACTTACCATGTTTGGCAAGGAAGCATATTAGGGTGGGACCACAGCCTTTGCCATGTAATGGCGCTCAGCAGGATCCGTGGCTGAAGAGGAATAAGGGGCCAAAAACCTCTTGTCTGATGAGGTGGAATGTCATCTACCTCTGGACACTTTTCATTGTGTCGATGTCATTCTTTGAACTGTAGTGACCAGAAATTGACATATTTAGTTTGAAGCAAAGCAGCTGGGGTTGGGAAGGAGATTTTCCTCCTCCCCCGGGGAAGAGGCTGGAAAGTAGATCTGGCCGGATCTACTTTCCAGAGGGGGCAGAGCTGGGTTGCCAGCTTCCACCCCCTCTTGATTAATTTTCGAAGAAAACTTCAACTCACCCTCCCACCGCTAACAATATAATTCCAGGTTGCCAATAGGGGTCGGGTAGGAATTTTCCCCCTCTGTGTTCTAGGGTTTTCCCCGGCCTACTTTATATGAGGGTTGAATGAAAACTAATGCCTCCACCTTCATAACTCCTCAACAGATGGCAGTACTGGTATACGGCAGTTACTGGCTTATTCAGTAGACTCTCTTCTACAGTTTGATTTCAGCAGGAATTCTTAATATTGAGCGGTTGTGTTGTTAAAGTGCGAAGTAAGTATCCTTGTGCAGACGGTCGGTCAATGTGACTTAAGCAACGTTTAATTCTTAACAGCAGAAGGTGTCATCCCAAAGGAGATTCATCAGAGAATGCAAGCTGTTTATGGTGATTATGTTGATGTGAGTACTGTGCGTCGTTGGATGAGTAAGTTTAAAGATGTTGAGGTGGGAACATCTGACTTGCATGACAAACTAAGAGTTGGATGTCCTGTGACAGCAACCACTGAGTTTCACAAGCAAAAGGTTGACAGATTGATTTAGGATTATTGTCGTATCGCTCAGAGAGAAATTTCAAACATAATCAGCATGTCACAAGAACATGTGGGTCACATTATTACTTTGCTTGGCTATCGGAAGATGTGTGCACAATGGGTAGGTCGGGAAGGAACACTACCTCGGCTTTCGCCTCACCAAATTCTTATCTCATGTTAGGTTTAGAGGACATACAAGTTTCAAGGGGTATTTAGGTAACATTCAATAAAGTTGCCCTTAGTTTACTCCATACCTGTGTCTGTGTCTCTTATTCTGGGGGTTAGCAGGCAAACAGACTATTTATTGTAATGCAATACATTCCATGCTGTTTAAACATTATAGCTATTATATAATTGAGGACATATTATAGAATAAAATCACTTTGGATCTTTTCAGAAAATTATTTGTTCCATTTGACAAGGAACTTTGATCTGAAATAAATATCAGTGTGAAGTCTACTGCTCAGACTTTTCTTTCATTGATATAATATGCATAATATTCATAAAATTCATATTCATAACTCAGGAAATGCCAGGTAAATTTCTCAGTTTGTCTTCTAGGTTTACATGTCCAATATTCACTCTAGTCTAAAGCAAACATCATAAAAGACAACTGCTTGGAAAATCAACTCATTTTATAATATAACATAATAACTTAATTTTTATACCCCACCAACTGTCTCCCCTAGGGGACTCAGGGCATTGACAAACAAATGGAGGTTGGATTTGCAAGAGTGGAGGGGAAGAATAGGAGACAAGTACATAAAATGTGTGCCTTTTAAGAGAGAGAGAGGAGAGAGAGACAGAGAGAGACAGAAAATTGACCCAAAGGCACAAAGAGGAAAATATATTTTACTCAGCCTTTGTGCATTTGCCATACAGTTTGTAACAATCAATAGAGGAATCTCCAAAATCTCATATATCACTTTGCTAGCAGGGCCCCATTAAACAATGTTGTTTGTTAATCTTGTAAATTTCTTCTCCTATAGGACACATTTGCTTCTAGAAACCTGGTTAAAGATTTAAACTGAGTGACTGCATGGACACTTCTTCATGCAAATAACGTATGTATAAAGTTCTACACAACTTTATGCTATGCCAAGGAGGTCTTTAAAAATATAGAAAAGTAAACATTTTCTTCCCCATATCAGGCATTGGATTTGGTCTTAAAGCCTTTAGATATAACAGATTAAGAGAAATTACAAATTCAAATATTTGCAACATAGTCAGAACTCCCTCCCCACCACCAGGAGTGAAGTTAGACACATTTATTGGACAGTAGTGAAATGTCCTGGAGGCTTCCTCCAGGGAACCAGCTTGTTTTTTGCCACTCTGACTGTCTATCCCTACAAGTATATGTCACCAAGTGAAGAAACCAGATCTCTACAGATTCTACTGAAGTAATGAAGCATGCAGGCAGGCTGTCTGGTGACTTGTCTCATTAGTTCTATGCAGGAAACAGAAACACCAGTGGATTTGTCTCTGGCTAGTTACAATTTATTGAACAAGCCAGATATCTGATGTCAGCTGCACAGCTGTTCCATGCATATCATTGCTGTTTGTTGAAATATGGTAAAATGATGGTGCTTTATGAAATAACTTCTATTTTCCAAATATCTTTGGCATGATGCACCTTCAATATGTCCAAACAGGGGAGGGCAACCCTCCTCTTGTATACAAAACCTCTTTAGAATCAAATACCTTGTTTTCCCACCATTTCTCCTTTAAAATAGAGAAATGTGCAAGATTACTTCTCACAATTTTGGAAGAGAATTAGAGGAAATCCTGCATTGCATGCACTCGTGTAATTATATAGATGTGGAGGGGGGAATCGGTTTTGCAAAATAACCCTAGGTGATAGAAGCATGAGATAGAACATGGAAAATGTGAGTGTGGTCTCTCCACTTATCTAGTTGAAATTACATGGGGAAGAATGCTTTTACAAGACCAAAGGAATTAATGCGCACATATGAATTAGTTTATACTAAAAGTGTCATGCTGCTGGTGTGAGTGTGAAAGAGGGGGGTCCTTCCACACAGCTGTATTTTTTTTTCTGTGTCAGAAGCGACTTGAGAAACTGCAAGTCATTTCTGGAATGAGAGAATTGGCTATCTGCAATGACATTGCTCAGAGAACGCCCCGATGTTTTCATGTTTTACTATCCTTGTGGGAAGCTTCTCTCATGTCCCCACATGGGGAGCTGGAGCTGACAGAGTGAGCTCATCTGTGCCCACCCCGGATTCGAACATCCAACTTGTCAGTCTTCAGTCCTGCCAGCACAAGGGTTTAACCCACTGCACCACCGGGGGCTCCTACACAGCTGTATAAAATCTGTATTATCTGCTTTAATAATCTGGATTGTATGGCAGTGTAGCCCCTTCCACACTGCCATATAATCAAGATTATCAAAGCAGATAATCCACATTAACTGCTTTGAACTGGATTATATGAGTCTACACTGTCATATAATCCATTTTAAAGCAGATAATCTGGATTTTATACGGCAATGGAGAAGGGACCTAAAATAATCCTGTTCAAATAAGATGTCAGGATTGGGAGACTTGAGCTTGGGTGAAGTTCAAGCTCCCAGCCTGGCATGAGATTGCATCGACCTCTGCCCTAGTTCTTGGGTGACCTTGGGCTCCAGTTATATAAGACTGTGCTGAGTCATGTGGAAGTGAGGTAACTTCCACATGTGTGCAAGGCTGCAGGGGGAAGTGATGTAACTCCTCTGAGCCTGGACATTGGACAATTGGACTCCTAATGCTGACTCATGGGGCCATGAGGTCACATCCCTTTGGACTATGGGATATGCTGAATCACCGGATATGGTGCAACCCTACCTGGACATTGCATGGGCGATGGGAGGGGGGGTTGGGGTATATAAGTTGTGTTTTGGTGGCGGGCAGGTGCTTTTGCTTCACATGTGTCGTACCTGCAATAAAATCGTGTTGGACCGTGCTTTCAATCTACGCGTGATCCTTACCGAGTGTTGGAGAGTCGTTACATAAGAAAATGTGTATTTTCTGTTTTGATAACCTGGATTATCTGGCAGTATAGGAGGGGGCAAAGATATGTATGTATCTCATGCACATACACACATAACATAATGGAAGCTGTAACTACAATGGTGGACTGTTATTTTTTGACATTAATGTGCCTCCTTTCTTATCTTTTTATGTATCTTTGATTATGGCTCCTCCTACACTGCCCTGTATCCCAGGATCTGTTTCCAGATTATCTGATTTAACCTGGATTATATGAGTTGCTATTGCCACATAATCTGAAATAAACAGATAATCTGAGATCAGATCCTGGGATATAGGGCAGTGTGGGAGGGGCCTTTGACTACTATATCAGATTAATTAAAGTTAATGGTTACTAGCCATTTGGGAAAAAACTGAGCCAAAACATCTATCTCTTCCACTTCAGTCTGCTTTCAGAAGTTCTTTTCCATTTATCTAAAGACCTGAATTTGATATCTAATCTGTCATTTTCTTAGTGCTTTCAAATACCGTTTCTCCCATCTCTACTGATATTTAGACTCTGTCTTCAGACTTGTCAAATATTTTTCATCATGGCTAATTGAGTTCAGCCTCCTAGGTTTTAGCAATTTTGCATTTCTGGGGCTGAATGAAAACAGAATTATGTCTCTTGAATCAGTAGATTATATCCAGCTATCCTTTTACACTACACAATGATTTCACTAGATTGCCAAGACAGAATATAATTAGAATTGTCAGATTTGTACTTTGTGTGTATGGTGACTCATATACTTGTATATACACCTTTATGTGCAAATACTGCTTGCTTCACCTGGGAAGTGGGAAGTTTGACACAACCCTCTTTATATTGACTATTTGCTATACTTTGTTTATGAAAATGTCTACACCAGTGGTGTCCAACCTTTGGTCCTCCAGAATTTTTGTATTTCAGTTCCCAGAATTCCTGGCCATTAGATAAACTGGCCAGGGCTTCTGGTAGTTGGAGTCCTCAACTCTTAATTGTGGGGTCCCTCAGGGGGCTATCCTTTCCCCTTTATTGTTTAACATCTACATGCGTCCGCTGGCCCAGCTGGTTCGTGACTTTGGTCTGGAGTGTTATCAGTACACCAATGACACCCAGCTGGTGCTGAGAATGGACGGCAGGCCGGACACCATACCCGATTGTTTCCATCAATGCCTTGAAGCCGTGACTGGATGGCTGTGTTCCAGCCGGCTGAAGGTGAATCCATAGAAGACGGAGATTCTGTGGTTGGGTCGCCCTGGTATGGGTGAGTGCCGGTTGCCTACCCTGGATGGCGAGCAACTAAGCCCGTCATTCTTGGTAAAAAGTCTGGGGGTCCAGTTGGACCCACTGCTGTCCATGGAGACTCGGGTCTCCACGGTCAGCAGAATAGCATTTTTCCATCTGCGACAGGCTAGGCGGCTGGCTCCTTACCTATCCAGGGACGACCTAGCCACGGTAATCCAGGCGACGGTCATCTCGAGGCTGGATTACTGTAACGCCCTCTACATTGGCCTTCCCTTGTCAACAATCCGGAAATTCAAGCTGGTGCAAAATGCTGCTGCTCAATTACTGGTGTGAGCACCGGTGAGAGAGCACATTACTCCCATCTTGCAGCAGTTGTACTGGCTGCCAGTTGAGTACCGAATTGTTTTCAAGGTGCTGGTTTTGACCTTTAAGGCCTTGTATGGTCTAGGGCCAGTGTACCTGAGGGACCGTCTCACCCCGTACGTTCCCCCGAGATCACTACGCTCAGAAGAGCGAAACCTCCTGACAGTTCCATCAGTCTGCTTCTGCCACCTTTCGGTGACTAGACAACGAGCCTTCTCCGCGGTGGCCCTGGCATTGTGGAATACACTGCCGGATGATGTGTGTGACATCGTGGAGCTAGTTCCCTTCCGGAGGGCATATAAAACAACTCTGTTCAAGCTTGCCTTTAACTAAATCCTCCGGACTTTCTGACCATGCCCTTAAATTGACCAAATGTTTTATCTGTATTTCATGTATTTTATGTGTATTCTATTTGTATTTTATGTGTATTTTAATCCGATTGTATATGAACCGCCCCGAGCCTGCAGGGAGGAGCGGTATACAAAATCGAATAATAAATAAATAAATAAATAAACAAACATCTGGAGGACCAAAGGTTGGACACCATTAACCTTCATCATTCAGCATTTATACAATCTGAAACATTACGTTCATGACTTTTGGACAATTATAGAAAATGCTATTTTCATCTTACCACTGATGAAGATTCGTTGAAATGGCTCCACATTTTCAGGAGTAGTCATTTATTTCACCTCTTCATTACAGTATGATTCTCCATCACTTTTTGCCAATTATGCATGGCTTGTGGACTGTATATGGTTGTCCTTTTTGTTTACAAGCATGGAATGGATTGTAATCTATGTGTGACCCCTTTGTTCATCATGGACCTCCCAATTTAGATTTACACTTTAGTTTACTATACAGCTGCCCTTGTTATACTGCATGAGATTTATTTATTTATTTATTTATTTATTTATTGGTTCGACTTAATATAGCGCTCTCTCTGGAGCTATCCTGCATTGTTTACAAGCTTTAGTCGGTCTGCATTCTTTGGGTTTAGTTGTCTTTGTAGTACTTATAGTACAACTCCCATCTCAGAGGGGGATACATTCCGGAACATATTGTGCTAACAGAAAACTATGGATAACAAAGTACACTATTGAAATGAACAACATATGCTGGAATGTATCCAAGAGAGGACCTATTTTTTCAGTTGTATGTAAGTGAAACTGTGGGTAATGGTCCCAATGATATAGGAATCATATTGTAGTTACAGCATTTGAAATCATTCTGCTTTGTATCATGAAGTTTATGTTTCTGTTATTTTGTGTTTCTGTTATTTTATATTGTATTATATGGTTGGTTATTAATCATATTTAATTGGCTATAAGATTTGGTTATTCTGTGTTTTGTATATTTTTAATGATATTAGTTATCAAGCTGAATTAATTTTAAAAAATAATACTCACTTTTGTGTTTGATTTCCTCTCTTCTCCTGTGGTTTCCTAAGTGGTGCTTTGCTTATTTTGAGACCTTCCTGTGTTTCCTTTGAAAAGTGAATATCAGCAGGCATTTCTTATTATCTTGTTCCATAACAAGCAACAGAACCTGAATTTCCCTAATGTACAACCATTAAAAGTATGGGGGTCCTCTCCAGTTTTTTCTCTGCCAACCTGGTTTTCACTCAATCTTTAGCAGATCTCTCTCCTCCTTCCTCCTCAGAACTACAGCCTCTGTGAAATATTTGCAGTGGCAGTTGCCCCATGCCCTGCACTATACTGGCTCCCCCCCCCCCACACACACACACACACCTCATCACACAGGGGGAAGTGTGAAGAAGCTGCCTCTTTCCATTGATTTCCAGGGAAAAACAGGAAGTCTCCTGTCTTTCATTGCCGGCTTATTTTCAGTGGCAGGAAGGTGGGTATTTTTAGTTAGGCCATAGAGTCACCTCGGATGTACTTCCCCTGGGGTGTGGTGGGAGTTGTTGGGCTCCATGAGCAAACTTGCAACACCCCCACCCCCCCTCTGGGCCACTGAAAACAAGCCCCTGTTAGAGGTAAATATGGTTATTCGTTACACATCCAATTGATTGAATTACATAGGTAGAAAAACACTGCAAATGTTGGAAAAAGCCAAATCTTTAAATGGAGAGAGAAGCAGCCATATGATGAGGACATAATACTTTATTGTACTCCAGAGAACAATGATAATATAGGTCAGGAGCCCACAGCTGAAAATGCCAACCTGTTCCCAACTGCTTTAATTTATCTACAGTATGAACTCTCTCAAACAGCAGAGATCTGAAAATTGCTCAGTACACTAACAAAACTCCCAAGTCATTGGGTTTCTTGTAGGAGATTTTGAGCATTAAATACTTCATAGTTGCAGAGCAGATTTTAGCAAGGCAGAACTTTTCTTCATAGATTTAACACACATGTCTTATTGATTACATATGCATAACTGTGTATATAATGGCATAAGGAATACTCTGGATCACTAGAGGAAGATGAGATGCAAATGGAATGTGATAAAGGTAAGATCACAAATCTGTTGGCTTTGGTAGGATACTCATTATATTCCCAAGATTGAAAACATAATTACCTTGTATTTCCTTTTATATAATCTACGTGCTGCCTTAGAATGCAACTTTCTTGAGAATATCTCACAAGACTACATGAACTCTATTTTAAGAGACATTATATCATGATAAGCAATCTGGAAAAAAGTTTCAGGCATGGACATTCTGATCTGCAGATGATGTTCTACACACCATAGTGATTTTGCCATTTATCTCAGTACTAGAAGTAATTCACTCACATTTACATTTCTTTATGTACATGGATTCTTCTGTGAAATGGAAATACAAGAATTTGTATGTACAAGTGCAAATTGAACTAAAAAGAGGTTTCCGGCTGGAGAATGCAACAATAATCCTGCATCTGTTCCAAAGCAGTCTTTCAGATATAGTTGATTTTATATTTACATGCATGCCAGAGTACTCCCCATATACCCACAAGTCCTCTTGCATATATCCCACTAAAGACAAACCTGCCTGCAGACTTATTTCCTAATCTCAAAAATGCCAAGTTGTCACCTCTCTTCAACCAGATACGTTTTAGCATGATTTGTTATGTGACTGAAACACTTATAGATTAGAAGGGATAGAACAATAATTTGGCACTGTCTAATGGGAACAAATACTTTCCTTGTCATGTATGTTTGTCAGGCAAAGCCAACATTATGTTCTTAAAGTGTGGTATTTCCTCTGCTTTCTGTCCCGTCCCCCCGTCCCCCCCAGCTTTCTGTGAGCCGCAGAGGAGAGTCCCCAGTGAATAGCATGAGACATAGGAAACAGACAAGTGAGTATAAAGTAATGTTTCTAGCTTCTGGCTAATATTCTTGATTACCATAACTTAAAATTCTAAGCTAGTTGAAAGAAAATAAAAAACAAACAAAGGCAAAACCCCACAGAACTGAATAAGACAGGATTAGATGTAATTCTGTTCTATGTCTTGTTTTGTTTATTTTAATGAAATTGGAATCAATACAATATTTTGAGACATTGTGATTCTTTGAGGTCTATCATGTGATGCTAAGTCCTCTCTAAAATCAGATCATTCTATGGAAAGGAGCACACAGCACAATGAACACATTTCTCTTTGTTCCGCTTTTATTAGTGTTGTTAAACTGAGTATTTTATCACATGAAACCATTATTTCACAGCAGTTGAATGACCATTAATGCTGGATACATATCAACATGTGTATCTTCATCATCACACCTGTCTCAATTTGCATAATTGCTCCGATTCACTAATCCACATAGACTCAAAACCCTGCCTTCTTGCACTTCTACTCTGTATTATAATTATTACAACTGTGTATTTGATATGGCTTTTGGCGAATCAATAAATTGTGTTGTTGTTGTTGTTGTGTGTGTGTGTGTATATATATATATATATATATATATATATATATATATCAACAGCTCAAGAATAGCAAGAGGGAGGAGAGGAGAGAAAGACAAAGTGGAGTATCACTTTCATGATGACATGCTGACACAGAAGGGGAATGGACTCTTCACATGAGGTAGGAGATGGAAACATTGCAGAGTCAGAAGCTATTAATGGGTTTTGCCTATCAACAGAAGGACATGGGTTAACTGAGGGGACCTGCAATGAGATATACATGGTTTCATTGTTGGTTTGTTTCTCTTGTGTGTTAAATCTGACATAATATTGGTTAGTAGAATTTTGACTTAACACTTATTGGGTTTTATGCACATATATTGTGTTTGGATATACCATCATGTTTCAGTTAAGCCCTAGATATGACCAAATGATGCAATGGCAGCATTCTAGACAATGGCATACTAATTGTATGCAAACATGTCAGATTGGTAATTTATATCAGAAAATTGTGTGTGCATTAGAAAGAAGTATATGTGATCCACTATTTGAATAATCTTCTTCCTGTGCTGACACTAATTCTGAGCAGTTTCTGATTCCAGTTGTTTATTGAATTCTGTTCCAATAGTAGCATAGCATTTTGGGATTTCTCTGTACTTTTCTCAGTACAAAGATATCTGTACTTTAACAATAATCAAGGTGTGGTAAAGGTCAAGTTGCTTCATCCACATCACATCAAAACAAGGTATAACATTTGTTCCTCAAAGCTGCAATACAAGACAGTAAGAAATAAGTAGTTGGCTAGAACTAGAGGATTTTTTTTCTATCTATAATTCTATGATGGTTTAGTTCAACACAGACAGTTTAAACTGGTGAAAAAAATCAAGAACAAGTGTAGATGTTAAAATATAATTTAAAGAACTTTTATTAGAATATTTTTATTGATGAGTATTGTAAAACTGAAGAAAAGGTAAAGTTTTTACATCAAAAGTGGGAGAACATTATTATTATAAATAGAAAAGTAGAAAAATAGAGAAGAGTATTTAATAGAGACACAAAAGGGAAGAGAAAGAAAACCCCGAGGCAATAATAAAAAAGCAAAAAAAAAAGAGGGGGTAAAAGTTGAAAAAGTTTTTTAAACAGAGAAGGAAAATAGATAAATAAATAAAAGGGTTTCCATCTACTCTTCGTCGGTCTGTAATATCTTTTTCTGTATTTATAGGAAATGCTTCACCCTCCGATGTTTCTTCTTTAATTATAGTTTACTTTTTAAATATAATAATCTCTATTTTCTATTGTATTTACCGGGTCCCAATTTGTGCATTTCATCGGTGTTCCTTGGTTTGGCATTAGCCAATATGTTAGTTCATACATACACATTATCTCTAGAATTTTGTTGTTTAAAGAATTTATAAATCTTCATACAACCTATTCAACAACAAATGTAGTACTGGAATTTGCAGTGATGGCCACCAAACTATAATTTTAAAACAGGAATAGATAATTGCATGAAGAATAAAGAGAGTGATAGTTACTATTCATGATAGATGTATATTATTCCAGTTCTAGGGGCATCACACTCTTGGAGAAACATGAACATGAGGGTACAATTATGCCCATGTCCAGGTTGTAGTTTCTTCATGGCATGTAGTCCAAAAGGATTTCTCTCCTCCTCTGTTCTCCTTTGTCCAGTTCCCCTCTCTTCTTTCCTATAAGAAATCCCCAAAGTTCTTCTATCACTGCAGAGCAAACTACTACTATACAAAATCCAGTGTTCATTTCCTTTCCCCCTAAAAGATCATAGCAGTCTTTGCAGGCTGCTAGGTGAGCCACCTGTGGCAGACTGAAAAAATCGTCTAAACTTTTCTGTTCTCTGAAAATTCGGCTGGCTCAAAATTCCCTTCCCAACATACCTTTTCATTTGTGGCAATAAAGATATAACCAAGCTAAGTCAAACTATTTCAGCAATTGGAGCTGCTACTGAATCACATAATAGAATCTTAAAACTGGAAGGTATCAGAAGAGCTATCTAATAGGCCTGGGTAGGTTTGTCAGAATGCTCATAAAATCAGAATGAATTCAGACTAAATTCACTTTTGAAGTGGTTTCGAAGTGATGTAAGCAACCCGGAAGTGAATTTGCCATTTCGAAGCCACCGCTGCCATTTTCGGAAAGGAATTGGCATTAGATTGCTGCCCCTCCCAAGGTGCTTTCCCCTCATTGGCTGTTTAACCCAGTTTGGAGTTGGATGTCCTTCCCTCCGTATCAGAATAAGGTGACAGCCGCATTCAAACTGGGTTAAACATGGCTGTTGCCCCAGTTCTGACATGGAGGGAAGACATCCCCATCCAAACTGGGTTAAACATGAGTGTCCACCACTAACGAAGCCATTCCTAAATTTCGGAATTAATTCGGGAACTTCCGAAATTTTTCCGGAAAATTTTGGAAGTCATTCAGATTCAAAGCGTCAGTACCCCCGACATCTGGAACAAGTTTTGAACATTTTTTTTAATCAAACAGGCCTACTATCTAGTCCAATCTCCTGCCATGCGGGAATAAACTAAAGCACTCCTGAACTATGCCTATACAAAATGGAGAGTTCACATCACTCGAAGGCAACCTATCCCACTTCTGAAAGCTCTTACAGTAAAAAAAAGTTCTTACTAAAATTTAGGTGGAATCTCTTTTATTTTAATATGGACCTATTGGTTTGTGTTCTTGCATTGAAGGACAATATTTGCATTCTTGAAGATGGGGGACAATATTTGCTCTTTAATCTATTGGGAACTTTCCCTTCCCCCAAGGATCTTCAAAGATTATTGATGGTAGTTCTAACTTCAAATTGCTCTATAGATAACTTCTATCAAAGCCAGTTTACAGAAAGTAGAACCATTAGGGATGTGCAATTTTTTTCATTAGTCCTCATAAGTCATATAAAATTTGTTATATTCATACTTGATATTCAATACATGGGCATGGCCAGTACCAAAAACTTAAGAATCAAAACTGCACTGGGACTGTGGTGCAGCTGGCTGGGTGTCAGCTGCATTACGATCACTACTGACAAAGGGTCATGAGTTCAAAGCCAGCCCGGGTCGGAGTGAGCTTCCGACCAATTTTGTGTACTTTGTTGTTGACCTTTGCAGCCCGAAAGACAGTTGCATCTGTCAAGTAGCAAATTTAGGTACCACTTTGTGGGGAGAATAATGTAACTAATTTACGAGGCCATAAAAAAAATCTCCAGCAAGCATGCGGGGAATGCAGAAAGTACTTCATCAGTGTCACAGATGGATGGTGAAGCGACAGCTCCCCTGGTGGCCAGAAACAGTTGGAATGTTAAATAGCCTCTGACTGTCTGTCTATATGTGTTGTGTGTCTATGGCATTGTATGTTAGCCATGTATATGTACATTGTAATCCACCCTGAGTCCTCTGTGAGGTGAAAAGGGTGGAATATAAATACTGTAAGTTAGTAAATAAATAAATATATAAATTACCCAATATTTTTTCATTTCAATTTTGTAAACCTTGGAAGCCTCCCAAAGTCAGTTTCATTTTCAGCACAAGGAAGCAAAGCAAAGCCAAAAAGGTTGCCTTTCCTCTTTAAATCAATGGCATTTCACCATTGGGAGAAGGAAGCAGCTGGGAGAAAGTAGAGTTCACTGGAAAAGAGACCGAGAAAGCACAGAATACTGGGAAATGTTGTTTGGGAAGGCAAGGAGCTCTATGCCAGATAATTCAAAAGGCTCTGCCCTAAACTACATATCCCAGAATTCTGCTCAGCATCAGAATGCCCAATCAGGATAGGTGAGAGCTGTGTGAGAGCTATTTTCCCTCAGTAGCAGCAGTCATTCAGTGTTCAAATAAATTGTTGAATCTGCAAAGTGGAGGACTGACTGATACTTTGAGTAAGTAAATATCTGTGCTGGGATGGGAAGAAATCCCTAAATTGAAGTTCTATTGGTTACCATGAGAGACATTCAATGAGATAGCTTCTGTTGCTTTTTAAAACATTTTTATTGAAATGTTAGATAATTTCCTAAAATCAGTAGATCAATTACATCAGTGGAACTAATATAAATCTTAGCTTATAAATTTCCCTTTGATCCTATTTGGCTACCCATTTGGGACTAATACGTGGATCCAGGTGAAAGGGATATATTTCAAACAGCTTGCTTCTTCTTCCATTTTCAAGTTTTCAAGAGACTTTTCCTACACAGTTTCTCAACTCTGTGGGAAATGTCAGATACAATTCTTCAGTCTTTAGCATCCTGCATGGCTTTCCCCATCACTTTGTGCCAGTTTGTTCCTGTTGGTGCACAAAGTGCAATCATTCCCAAGTTGATATTACAGCTTGGTTTTCATGCTGACTTCACACACTCTGTCAAAACTCCATTGAAGTTATTCAATTTTCTGTACAGTTGTCTGTTGCAGATGACTCTTCCTCATGTGGTGCCTGTCCTTGATTTTCTCAAGAGAAGTATAAAAGAACACAGAGGTAAGAGCTTCCCCACTGTTTTCTTTCATACCTTTGGGCATACATTTTGATATTTCCTGGGTAAAGTTCCTATGCAATCAAGTTTTCATATTACTAAACTGAAAATATCTTTGGCATCATCTTTTGTCTGATTTTCCTTCTACTCAAATGATAGGAAACTTTACACAACATAAAGATAGGTTTGAAATAATATTTACCTTTACAAAAACACAATACATTTCTTTTATAAGTCATTCAATATAATGTCCTCCTCTTGGATGACCCTTCCCTTATCTTTAAAGTCTGTGAGTTTACACTATGTTACAAAGTTCACAAATGCTTTATTTGTGGTTTAAGTCCTTGGTTCCCTTTCCCCACAGTTACAGAACTGGAACTCTGGCCAAGTTTTATCTCTCCCTGCATCCTTGTTTCTTTCTCAGATGAATTACAAGGAGCTATGAATCCATCTCTGTGTGTCCTAAGATCGCCAACAAATTTCACCCTTCTTCCCTATTATGTTGATCACTTCCCTCTTGGGAGGGGTGAGGAATGCATGGGCAATAGAAAACACTTTCTGCCCATGCCCCCACAATTCCAACAGCTGGATTGTATCATATATACCCTGTGGCTGGCTTATCCCAATGGGCAAGAAAAGTTTTGTTTTCCTGTCATAATAAATTCCAGCTGGTACAGCAGCAGGACCTACACTAATGCCTTCCTATTCCTCTGTTGCTGTGTGCCTTCAAGTCATTTCTGGATTATGACAACTGTAAGGAGAGATTTATTGGCAAGATTTGCTCAGAGGTGACTTGACTTTGTCTTCCTCTGAGGCAAAGAGAATGTCACTTGTCACGATCACCTAGTGGGTTTCCATGGCTGAGCAGAGATTCAAAGTTTGATTTCCAGAATCATATTTCAATGCCCTAACACTACTAGACCACACTGGCTCTCTACAACTCCTTACAGTCACCATAACCAACCAACCTTTTAAGGTAATTATAACAGTGTTTATATGGGCCAAATAAAATGAACTCACCTTGCAACTTCTGCAGATGTCCACATGACATATGGCTAGATTACCAGCAGAATCTGAGGGTGAATCCGACGAAGACGGAGATCTTGTGGCTGGGTCGCCCGGGTGGGGTAGGTGCCCAGCTTCCGACCCTGGACAGTGAGGCGTTATGCCCATCGGTGTCTGTGAAGAGCCTGGGGGTCCACCTTGACTCCCAGCTGTCCATGGAGGCCCAGGTCTCCATGGTCAGCAAGGCTGCTTTTTTTCCATCTGCGCCAGGCTCGGAGGCTGGCCCCCTATCTCTCCCGGAGCGACCTGGCCACGGTGATCCAAGCCACGGTCATCTCTAGGCTAGATTACTGTAACACGCTCTACGTTGGCCTTCCTCTGTCGGCTATCCGGAGGCTCAAGCTGGTGCAGAACACTGCCGCCCGGCTCCTGTCCGGATCTCCAGCAGGTTGCCGCATAACACCCGTTTTGCAGGATCTGCACTGGCTACCTATTGAGCACCGGGTCACCTTCAAAGTGTTGGGGCCAGCGTATCTGAGGGACCGTCTCACTCCATATTGCCCATCGAGATCACTAAGGTCGGAGGATGCTAACCTCCTGGAGATCCCTTCGACAAGGTCAGCACGCTTAACATCGACCCGCCGGAGGGCGTTCTCAGTTATAGCTCCTACGCTATGGAACGCCCTCCCGGCCGAAACTAGGGCTCTGAGGGACCTGCTCCCATTTAGGCAGGCTTGCAAAACCCACCTATTCAAGCAAGCGTTTGGAGAGTAAGCCTGTGCATTTTAGGAACGCTATTGCTGCATTATTTAGCTGTTTTATCTGTTTTGTTGTTTTTATTCTGCCTTGTTGTTTTATTGCTGTTTTTATTGTTGCCTTCGGCTCTTGTGAGCCGCCGCGAGCCCCCGGGAGTCGGCGGCATAGAAGCCTGAACAAATATAAATAAAATAAATATAAATAAATAGAAGCACTGTTAATCCAACACAAGAGGAACTGAAATTTATCTATAGCAAACTTGTGCAACATATTGCTGTGGGCCTGTCACTTTCACCATTTTCCTGCTGCAGAACTGGAAAGACTTCCCACACCCCTTGGTCAGAAAAAGAGAGAGCCCCTCATCCAATATTGGGTTCTCATTGCTTTTTGCCAAGTCCAACCCATGCCCTGTTATCACTTTACTAGCTGCCTTTGTTTTGCTGAATGTGGTTTTTTCCCTTCATTCTCACCTCTCTCTTCCCCGCCCCCATTTCCTCTCTCATGTCCCCCCAACCTCTTCCTTTTTCAGCTGTTGCTGCTCCTGCCATCCATCTACTTAACCTAAGGTCACAGAGCTTTTTATACTGGCTTGAGCCAGTCTCTGCTGGCAGGCATGGTGTGGTTGACGGTGGTAGTGTCAGCTCAACAGTGCCAAGCTGCTTTGACTCTTCTTGTAGAAAGAAAAAGTGGGGTATAAATAAACAACAACAATAATAAATGTGTCAGGATCATTTTTGGTAATTGCAGAAAGCACTAATATTGCATGCACTATGTGAGAAAGGGGAGAAGGACAAAGGAGGAGAGAGGCTGTGGCTCGAAACCTCCTCAACTGTTTTCTACCCACAGATTTCCACTGCTAAGCATTTAATTTCATTGTACAATGTATAATGACAATAAAACTATTCTATTGTATTCGATTAACAAAAGGAACCTAGCAAAAGGATCATTCAGCCTTTAACCCATAACGATACATTAGCTACACTGTGCTCCCATCCAGAATTTGTAGTAAACATGGCCATACAAATATGACATCCAGCCAGTTTCTTCATCACACAAGACCCTCAACCCATCCCACTAACTCCCACCCCGCCCTTCACCCAGTGATAACTTGCATTCATCTGGTTTCAACAAACAATCAAGCAATCAGCTGGAATAAAATATCACCTTTCACCGCTATAATTTATTTCCATTTCATGAAAACATGACAATTATGCAATGAGGAAATTTAGAAGTACATAAATACAGATAAATGTGAATTTCAGGTGTAAAAAAATCATAAAATGATTAAAAATATCAGCATTTTTCTCACTTGGGCACATATATTGTAGTATTATTTAAAAAAACAGAGGAACTGCCAATTAACATACAATTAACAATGCAGTTAAATGGATTATGGATCTATTAAATGGGTCTGCATTAAATGGGTCTATTCTGGCCATATAATGCAGTTCAAATTGTGTTATTTGCCAATGTAGGTCCAGACCTAGTTTTCACGAATCCCTCTGTAAGAGAAAAACACACACCTCTAGCAGATCGAATTATTGCATTACCCTATTCAGATGAAAATATGTATGAGTTACCTCTGCAGGTGTGTATATGTGAGGTAGAGCTGCTTGAAACAAATCAGGAAGAACTGGGAAAGTAAATGGAAAAGTGTTAACTTTAATCATTTAAAAACTAACAAATAATAATTAAGTTTCATTTTAACCATACAGCTGAATTTAAATTGCCATTTCAGTTTTTGTTACTACATCAAAAGACCTACCAGAGTGAAGGTGAAAATCCCTATCTTACTTTCCCTATATCACCATTTTGAACTTTTGAGAGAAGAAAATAGCTGCTTAAAAAGAGCATTTTTTTTCAGCCTCCCTATTTCTACCCCTTGCAATATCAGCTCCTTGCCCTCTCCTTTTCTTAACTTTGCTGATTCCCAAAAGTCACAGGTTTAAGAACTTCAGCATTCGGCCTGCCACTATGTTCAGTATTTACAAAATCATGTGCTGGACTTAACATCTTGTAACACTTGGAATTAATGTCTACATCCATTAATTACCAAACATCCATTCAGAAACCTACCTCTTAAGCCAGGCAATGTCCCAACTGAAGAGGTTTCAAGGCATTCTATAGAATGGGGTGTTGGGAAATAATCACTGCAGCATTCCTCTGTAGAGTGTATTGAAACAGGAAATTACAGAATCCCCTTGGATTTCATCCACAGCTGTTTGTCTCAATGTGTCCCACAACAGAGGGAGTGCTACAGTCATCATTTACACGAAGCCCTTATATGCAGTATCTTAGAAAGAAACCCTTCAGTTAGGGCAATGCCTGGCTTCAGAGAAACGTTTTGGGGATAGCATTACTAGAACTAGATACACCAATGGCACTGTAATGCTTCAGTTCTACCTTCCTATTCAAAACTACAGGTCTCTGTCTCAGTTACCCAAGACAGATCAGGAATTACTGTATGATATCCAGTGTGGATTGTTAGAGAACCGTCTGGACAGGAAGAACTGCCCTCACACCTACCCCCAGACTGCTTTGCTATTCATTGTTTTGGCAACTTTTACCATTCATGATCTGTCCCATGGCTGAAATGCTCTCACCTTGAACTTGCTGTGAGCCATCTAAATGAAGTATGGCCAGTTCTGTAGCAGAAGCATTCTTTCAACAACAGTAGCACCAATATACTATATTTACCTATGAAAAAAGAACCACATGCTATTCCAGATTTTCCAGGAAACTCCATAATGACCCCCCAGATTTTTTGATATGTGGACAGCTGGGTTGGGTTGGATTCAGTGTCTGTCCACATGTCAGTGCAAGCTATTGTTGTTTCACCAGCCAGAAAAAGCTCCCTGGAAGAGCCTTGCTGATGATGTTGCTTCTAGTGAGGTCACAACATGGTGCTGAGCCATGTGGAAAAATGTTGCCAGAAAAAGCCTGTTTCTGGACAATGAAATAGCAGCAGAAGCAGCCCTGGTTGGACAGTGCACTGGTGGCAATACACTGTTGACCCAGTTGAACATCTGGACTACAAATCAATTTCAGGACACTTCTACACCATTATGTGGAGATTTCCCATGGTGTATCCAGGACAGCTATAGAGCAGAGTAATCTGGGTTATTTCACTGGTGTTTATGCAACCCGTAGCAGTTATGAATATTAAACAGTTACAGATGTGTAAATCTCAGTAATGGTTATGCATTTATATTTGCTACACAGTAATAATTATGTCATTATTGCCACAATCATACCACCACCCCCTGCAAAAAAATAAAACCCTACTTTATTGGGTATTACCTGTATGGTAAAAAGGAAATTGTAGCACAGGTTAAAAACATTTTATCAGGTTTGGCGGAAGAGTCAAGCCAGGAGAGGTGATATAATTAAGTATATTTAAGTGTGTCAACTTAGTGTGCTTAACTATGTGTACTTAATTAGGTAAGTGATATGGGATCCCAACCAATCTTTTGTTTTCATTTATTCATCTCTTTTTCTCCAACTTTCACTTTATACAGGTATCCTGGAGATGAAGGAGCAAGAGTGCTCTCAGAATTACATTTCCTGTAAAGCCATGGAAAAGGGAATCAGCTCTGTTTGTAATATTGGTTTTGTGGCAATTTGGCACAGACAAACTTTCCCTGATAAATAAAGTTGCAAATTTACACCAGCTCCAATGCAATAACAAAGCTCTCTTGCTAATGATGATTGTTCCTTCAGTAATTGTATGTATACCTCCTGTAATTAGAATTTTATTTATTATGTTAATTTACTACACTATGCACACTAATTAATTATAAATGTGATCGGGGTGCTTGATGATTTCGACAATTGATGTAGCAAGAAATGATGTAATCCACGTTTTAATTAAATTGCAGTATCTTGGCACCTATCATGTTGGAGAGTTTAACTGAAATGTGCTGGTATTTGCAATAAAGGGATAGTTTAACCCTCACAACACACATCTTTTTCCAGATTGCAAGAAAAGGAAATGGCCTTGGAGTGATATTGCCATTTTGAACCTAGAAAATGATGGAGAATGAAAGTCATTAAGGCAGAATTTACTGGATTCTCCTTTGTTGATTATAATGCCTAAGCTTTCAGCTTGAGTTTTTACCCTTTCTTTTCTCTTTGAGAAGAATACATCGCAAATTTGTTAGAATTATAGCTGTGGCCAAGTTTTTTCATTAAGCAATAGGCTGAATTACCTCTGGCATGCCCAGGTAGGATGCCTCAAAGTGGACCTTATCCACTAGGGATCTGTTGTTTTTCCTGTGTACTCTGAGACCATTGAGCACTGCCCATTCCTTTAACTCGCTCACTTTTTCATACCACTACTCATTTTTCAAATGAAATGGATAACAGGGGTCAACGGGGAAAGTAATAGAAGTGGGTAAGCTAAGAGTTTCCCGTCAGTGCTAAGGTGAAGGGCACACTAAGACTGTGTCTATGGCCATGTCCTCATGGGTCTAATAAAACATACTCATCTTGAACCTACTGCAAACAGTCCATAGGATCCATAGTGATGGATTGTCCACCCATCAAAAAGACTCACCATGTTCCATCCACCAGAAGTAGCTCTACAGCAGAGCCTTACTGGTGAAATGGCTGGGAATCCTGTTGTGACTCACACCATACATGTTGTGTCATCACCAAGACTTTCTCAAGGGGCTGCTTGGAGCTGCCCCAGATCCAGCTGTCCACATCAGGGATCACTCTAGAGCAGAGGTGCTCACACTTTTTCAGCATGCAAGCTACTTATAAAACAACCAAGTCAACATGATCTACCTACCCAATACTCAGAGAGCCATAAAAGCAAAATATTTGGAAATTTATTTCAGTGAGAGCAATATAATATATTTTAAGACTGGATACAACTCAATGTGAGTATAATAAGCCCCTGAATTTATTCATAATAATGATGATAATATTCATTCAGCCTCTGCTAATAATAATAATAATAATAGTAACAACAGCAATAGGTTCCTAGAGTAGAAGGAGACCTCCAAGGGCCATCCAGTCCAACCTCCTGTCATAATGGAAAAACACAATCAAAGCATTCCTCACAGATGGCCATTCAGCCTCTGATAATAATAATAACAACAACAACAACAACAATGGGTTCCTAGACTAGAAGGACACCTCCAAGGGCCATCCAGTCCAACCTCCTTCTGCACCTGGGCGGAATCGGGAGCCTGCGGGGCGGGACTGAGCCTTCCTCCTGCCCTGCCTGCGATCTACCAAGACACCCTACGATCTACCTAATGAGCACCCCTGCTCTAAGAGTTTCCTGAAAGCAAAGTAACTTGCAGTTCTCCTTGTACTGGATTAACATTTGGAAACCATGCTTCTGCTGCAGAACTAGTCTTATGTTGTGTTGTGCTTTGCAGTGGATTCAAGGTAAATACTTTTTGTTTGACCTGTGTAGCAATAGAGTGAGTTAAGCTCAATGTGGTCTCTGCAATGAGCTACGGCTTCAAGAAATAAATATATTTTCTTAATTGGCCCACCCCAAGTTCTACTTTTTGTTTGGGTACTAACTAGGAAAATGAACTTCTGTCTTTTAGCCTTATAGTATGAACTCTGAAAACTCTGAATTTATATTAAAATGTTCTACTTCAACTGCCATGGCTCGATCCTATGACATTCCAGGATTTGAATTTTGGTAAAGAACTTAATATTCATTGATGCTGATGGTTTAGTTTAGAATACTAAAAAATTTTGATTTGTCACCAAATTACAAATCGCAGTATTCCTTCGCATGAAACTATCATAATTACAATTGTATGTAACATTTTAATGTAAATATTCTATTTTTCTTGTTTTATTTCCGGTAAGAATGATAATTAGAATGAACTTCTACTTTATTAGATTTTCAATCCTACACAAGTCATAAAATCTTGGTCACACCAAAATGCTGAAAGAAGGGGGCATGAAGACACAGCTCACCCAAGGTACTACTTTTTCTAGAGAAATTAATATTTGCTGGATTTTGTTTTGTTAAATAGCATTCATACAGAGCACCATATCAGAATTCACCTCAAGCCATGTTTATGGGCTTCCTGAAATGATGACATGGTCATCCATCGTAAGTTATTATTGCTTGAGCATAGTTGCTAACAGCATTTGCTTTTTAAAGAACTTCATTCTTCATTTTTGAAATAAACGTACGGTTTAAGACTATATTCAGAATATGAACTAGAGATGAGAGAGAGAGAGAGAGAGAGAGAGAGAGAGAGAGAGAGAGAGAGAGAGAGAGAGAATATCGATGGTGTCTTCTCCCTCTTAGCTTCAGCACATTCTTCATGCTGTCAATATTTGGGTGTCCTACAAAACACACTAGCAAGCATCCAGAAACAAACCTCCTTGGAAGGAAGAATGAGTTACAAAGAATGTATGCCTTTTTGATGCTGAAATATGAAGCCACCTTTATCCAAATAAATATTCAGATGCATAAAAACCATTTATCAAGATCAAAGGAATGGTTTTCAGAGTTCGATAATATACTATCCTAAAAACTGGCATTCAAGTAAATGTTTTTAATAATAATGTTTGGAGGCCAGCCTTCAAAAGGCCCAAGCACTTTTACATGTCTAGTGTGGTTATTTTGCTTATTGATTTATTGATTGATTTATTTTGGTGAGCAGCAAACCTCTCAGGCTGTTAAAATGGCATTTAAAATTAATCTTTATTGCATAACACATCAGAAACTATTTGAAAAGCAGAAGTCACAATTTTTTTTTGGCAAGGGGCACAACTTCAGTATGTGGTTGTATCTGATTTAATTCGATGAAAAAGTAATAGTACTGTAAGCAGACAGATTACTAAAGATAGATGGACTGAGCTTCTAATAATGCAGCAAACCTACATTTAGATAGTTGCATAGAGTTTGTGCTATACCACTTTTTCTGAATACCAATATCTAGCATATAATAATAATAATAATAATAAACAACTTTATTTATAAGCCGCTTCCCTCTCCCTGATGGGGACTCGGAGCGGCTTACATGGGGCCATGCCCAAACCACAAATCACAAAATATCAGACATCAAAACAATAACACAATAAAAACATTAACACAGTAAAATGAATACATCTAACCAAAAACACAATAACAAATGCATCTAAAACAGAAGGAAAAAGAAGACGAGAGGGCGGGCCACATGTACATATAAGATATTTAAAAACTGGGGGAGATAAATGGAGTAGGGCCAGAAGGTGAAGAATCGCAAAGGGGAAGGAAATCCAAAAGAACCGGGCGATGAAGGATCTAGTCTCCAAAGGCTAGGCGGAGAAACCATGTTTTCAGTTGTCCCTTAAAGGCTTCCAGTGATGTAGGCCTGGAAATTGCCTGCTATTTTTTCAATTTTATTTTGTAGTGTGCACTAGGCCTGGTTGATCCCCAAAAAAATGGTTCAAAACTCGTGTATATAGGGGGCGCTAGCGCTTCAATTTCGGCAGACTTCCGCAAATTTCTGCGAATACTTCGAAATTAATTAATTCAAATAAACGAAATTTGGAATGGCTGCGTTAATGGTGCCGTGCAGTATGTAAGAAAGAAACACCACTGTCCGTAGGAAAGAAACAGCACTGGTTAAACACCAGTTTGGAGGGGGATCTCCTTCCCTCCACATTAGGTTTAATGCTGTTTTGTTTTCTTCCTGGAGAGGCACCTGCCAAGGGAGCTTGGCAGCCCTGGGGCTTAATCTCTCTCCAAATGGGGAGCGGAGAGAGGAAGGCGGGCAAGGAAAGGAAGGAAGCCAAGCCGAGGGTCTCATCGCCCCTGGCCCGCCTTCTTTGGAGCTTGGCAGGCGCCTGTCCAGGAAGAAAACAAACCAGTGTTAAGAGTGATTCCCAAACTCTTCTCCTCAAGGGTTTTGGAGTTCAACTTCCAGAAGCCTCAGCTGTCTTGGTCAATCATCAGGGTTTCTGGGAGATGAAGTCCAAAACACCTGGAGGAGGAGAGTTTGAGAATCACTAGATGGCCTTTAGAGCCCCCTTTCAGCACTAATATTACTATTATTAATATTAATATTATGAATCTTAATAATATTATCTGTTGGTGGTGAGTTGATTGTGCTTTCCCTCCATGAAGGCAGAAGGGGGTTGGTCTCTAGATGGTCTTTAGAGGCCTCTACAACAGAGAGAAACATGGGGTAGTCTACCTAACAAGCTAAGAACACAAACACAAACAGGGTCCTAACCCAAAGGTATGATAGGACTGCATGAGAAAGAGGACTGCGTGTTCATTAATCACAATATGTGAGCAGATAAATGCAGGTAAGCATATAGAAGTGTATATTAGATATTAATCTGTTCAACTAATGATTAAACAATGCAGAACATGTAAATATAGAAGCAAATCAAGATAACCGCTATGACTATTGTTGGCCGCCCTCCTCCAAACTGCACCAGGATGTAGAGTGGGTCATGAGGGCTCTGTGTGCCAGATTTGTTGTTGATCAGTCATTGGATTAGGTTTGTAGCAGGATTGGGAAGTGAAGGAAGGTACTGCAAGTCCCATCATCCATGTTCTGTCCCCCTCCAAACTTCAGTAGGATGTAGAGTGGGTCACTGGGGCTCTGTGTGCCAAGTGTGGACTTTCACGGTGTTTTTGGGGGCCACAGTGGTCTTTGGGAACAGAGGGGTGTAAAAGTACTACAAATCCCATCATCCATTGTCAGTCCTCCCCCAAACCTCACCAGGATGTGAAGGCAGTCATGGGGGTTATGTATGGCAAGTTTGGTCTCGATCAGTGATTGGATGAGGGTTGCAGCGGACTTGGGAAGTGAGTAGAGGCACTTCAAGTCCCATCATCCATGGTCCACCCTCCTCCAAACTGCACCAGGACGTAGAGTGGGTCATGGGGGCTGTGTGTGCTGAGTGTGGTCTGTATTGGTCCTTTTTGGTGGCCTCAGTGGTCTGTGGGAACCAAAGTGTTGGAAAGTACTACAAATCCCATAATCCGTGGGTCATGTCCCCCGACCCGCGCCAGGGCGTAAAGGGGGTTAGGGGGGTTATGTGTACCAAGTTTGGTGCAGGTCCATCACCCGCGCTGGTCGCTGTGGCCTGTGAAAGTGGCTGCCACATATCCGCCCTGGCCTGTTGGCTGCCACATATCCGCCCTGGCCTGTGAAAGTGGCTGCCACATATCCGCCCTGGCCTGTGAAAGTGGCTGCCACATATCTGCCCTGGCCTGTGAAAGTGGCTGCCACATATCCGCCCTTGCCTGTGAAAGTGGCTGCCACAATTCGCCCTTCCGCCCTTCCGCCCTCCGCATACACACAAACATTCCGTTTTATAAAGGTATACAGATTAGTGTTTGGCCATCAGGTCTGTCTCTTCCTCACCTAGGCTGGCTTTTCCCTCCAGTTCCGTGTGGTTTCCGCTGACTCACGAAGAAACATCGGTTTTATCTTAATCCTATTGGATTGTTCAACACTTGTGATCTGCTTTGAACTGGATTATCTGAGTCCACACTGCCATATATCCCAGTTCAAAGCAGATAATGTGGGATTTTCTGCCTTGATATTCTGGAGACCCTTCCACACAGCTCTATATCCCAGAATATCAAGGCAGAAAATCCCACAATATCTGCTTTGAACTGGGTTATCTGAGTCCACACTGCCATATATTCCATTTCAAAGCAGATAATGGGAAGGAAAGCCTGGGTGATGAGGAGGAAATCTCCGGCAGATCTCAGTCCCTGGCTTGCAAAGTGCATTAGCTTTAACATGCTTTGCAAGCCAGGGGCCCAGATCTGGAGGAGATTTCTTTAACGCCAGGCTTTCCCTCCACTTGGGAAGGAAAGCCTGGGCGATGAGGAGGAAATCTCCTGCAGATCTCGGCCCCTGGCTTGGAAAGCGCGTTAGCTTTAACGCGCTTTGCAACCCAGGGTATATACCTTCCAAGCCCATTCTTTTCCCTGGATCAGAAAGGCGCCTTTCTGATTGGGGGAAAGCATGGGCTTGGAAGCCCATACTTCCCCCTCAATCGGAAAGGCACCTAGAAGAGCGCTTGCGTTGCAAACGCCCCGCCCCGCCCCCAGGCAGCTCGCTGAGGCCTCAGCTCCAGCCAAGGAAGAGGATGCATGCAGCAGTGGGTCAGGAAAGGCAAACCCCTTTCCGAAAATGGCGATTTCTTTATGAAAAATGGCAGCGATGGGTTCAAATTTGGTAATTCACTTCCGGGTTGCTTACGGCTGTTCAAAAACGCATCGTAAGTACTTTAGAAACATTGTACAATTTTGGAGCCCAAAAAACTGAGAAGGCATCCACCCCCAAAGCCCAAAAGACTGCCAAAAAAAAATAAAAATAAACTTACCTCACCACCATTATGATGTGCCAGGAAGGGGTGGGGGATGGGGACTCATTTCCTTGCACCAGGAGGCTGTAAGGAGCCTTGTAAGTCTTTTTTAAAACTTTTGAGGGATTATTTTGGGGTGGTTCAGAGGGAGGCTGCATGCCAACCCTATTATTATTGGGATAGCATGTAGCCACCCTACTCCAGAAAACCTGGGGTTGGAGGGAGTTTGTGAGGACTCATACCAGTTCTGAAGTGGGTATAAGTCCTGTCTGGAAGTGTCCCAAGTTTGCAGATGAAACCAAATCGGGATGGATAGCTTATACTCCAGAAGACAAGATCCGATTTCAAAATCACCTCAACAGATTAGAGAGCTGGGCCAAAACTAACAAAAAAGGACAAAAGTAGAATACTTCACTCAGGCAGAAAAAAATGAAATGCACAGATACAAGATGGGTGATTCCTGGCTTGACCATGTGAAAGAGATCTTGGAGTTTTAGAGGCCAATAAGTTGAACATAAGCCAATATTGTGAAGCAGCAGCTTTCTATTGTGTGCATTTTAATAATATTGTATTGTTATTTTACGATGTTTTATGGTGTGTTTTCATTCTGTCACTGTTTTACTATGTTCTTTCTCGTGTTGTGAGCCGCCCCGAGCCCACCGGGAGTGGCGGCATAGAAACCGAGTGAAATAAATAAAAATAAATAAATAAATAAATAAATAAGCCAATGGGATTTTGGGCTACATCCAAAGGAGTATAATGTCTAGTGCAGTGTTTCTCAACCAGTGTGCCGTGAGCCGTGAGCGATCATCAGGTGTGCCATGAGAAATTGGAACCTCCGGGGGGGGCCCTAAGAAACGTACCTCGATAAAGGCACAATATTACAAACACCCCCCTCTCCACCCATTGTCTACTTGGTCTCTCCCTCTCCATGCATTGGGAAGGCCCACCTCCCTTTCCCCAAGTAGAGACCTCCTCTTGCTTCCTGGGGGTTCTGTGTGGGAAGTTTGGCCCAGTTCTATCATTAGTGGGGTTCAGAATGCTATTTGATTGGAGGGGAACTATAAATCCCAGCAACTACAACTCCCAAATGTCAAGGTCTATTTCCCCTGAACTCCATTTGCGTTCATATTTGGGCATATTGAATATTCATGCCAAGTTTGGTCCTGATCCAACATTGTTTGAGTCCACAGTGCTCTCTGGATATAGGTGAACTACAACTCCAAAACTCAAGGTCAATGTCCACCAAACTCTTATAGCATTTTCTCTTGGCTATGGGAGTTCTGTGTGGGAAGTTTGTGTCTTTCTGCCATTCCTGCCAGGATATCTATGTTGAGTTCATTGAAACAGGTCCAGGTTTAACACTGAGTATATAAATACATTTTTAAAACATATTAACTATATGCATTACTGTGTTAGAGTGTCATTTTGTGTCATTTTGGTTGGCGGTGTGCCCCAGGATTTTGCAAATGTAAAAAGTGTGCCGCAGCTCAAAAAAGGTTGGGAAACACTGGTCTAGTGACCTCATTGCACGGGGGAGAAATTAATGGCATGTGTCCGGTTCACCTTCTCCTTTAAAATGAAGCCCACCAGCTTCCACTATATGCCACACTGCAATTTCTGGTGGGTCTCCATCTCAAAGGAGAAGGCAAACAGTGATCAAGGGAAGTAATGGTGCCCCTTGATTCTGCTTTGGTCAGACCTCAACTGGAATACTATGTCCAATTCTAGGCACCACAATTTAAGAGAGAGATTGACAAGCTGGAACGTGTTTAGAGGAGAGCAACTGAATTGATCAAAGGTTTGGAGACCATAAATCCATCTGAGAAATAACTTTAAAAGCTGGATAGCCTGCAGAAGAGAAGGTGAAAGGAAACATGGTACCCATTGGGGTGTGCAAAACTTCTTTGTGATTTATTGTATCTAATTCATAAGATTTGTATTTACGAACAGATACTAAGAAACACAGGGGGGTGCCCACGCAAAAACTTAAAAATCAAAACTCACACATTTTCGTTTAAATTCTGTAAACCTCGGAAGCCTCCCAGAGTAAGTTTCATTTTCAGCACAAGCAAGTGAGGCAAAGCCAAAAAGATTATCATTCCTCTTTAAAGAAGGTGAGCAAGCTGGAAGAGACTAGAGAACACAGAATTCTGGGAAATATAGTTTGGAAAGACAAGGATCCCTGTGGCAAAGAATTCGAAATGTCCTGCCCTAAATTACAATTTCCAGAATTCTGCCACATCCCCAATCTCCATCTGTAGCAGCAGCCAGAGTTCCAATAAATGATTGAATATGAAAGAGGACTGACTGATACTAGTAATTAAATGTGTGCTGGACTGGGAGGAAATCCCTAAATTGCAGTTCTGTGGGTTATGTTGTGTTATGTGTCAAGGAGATAGCTGTTGTGGCTTTTAAACAATAATTTGTCAAAACTTTTTTTTAAAATCCTAAAAATTGGATGTGCAGATCTTTTTGAAACTTGGGGAACATGTCTCCTGTTATCTTGTGTCATTGTATAGAAAATTCAAGAAACTAGTTCTTGTAGTTTTTTTTAAAAAAATGTTGTTTGTAAAAACCCTCAAAATTATCTCCAAAATCAGTGGATGAGTGACACGCTCTGAAATTTGGTGTATAAATGAGTTCTATAAGCCAGCTAGTGCAGAATGCAGCGGCCAGACTCCTCACCGGGACACCACTGAGATGCCATATCGCACCATCTCTACAGCGCCTGCACTGGCTGCCAGTCGAGCTCAGAGCCATCCACAAGATCTTGTCACTTACCTTTAAGGCCCTCCATGGCGCCGGCCCAGCTTATTTAAAAGACCGCTTGTCCTACTGGAACTATTTTAATTAATTTTACTATTCTTTTAGCTTTTAACTATTGAACTCTTTTATGTGTTTTATGTGTAATAATTATAAGCAGTTTCATATCGATAGCTCTAACAATGAGGGAGAAAGAAGCCCCTGAAATTTATCCATTGGCAGATTTACTTAACAAAAAAGTAATGAAATAATAGTTACCTCATCAGAGTTACAATATTGACCCTGTCCAATTTCAGAAATACTTTAGAAATGATTCCCTCCACACACCCTAATTGAGTAATGAGTATTGAAATTTTTTTCCATTAATCACACAGGCCTAATACTCATGTTTAGATATTTGAAAGACAGTCAGAAGGAAGAGGGAGAAGACTTGTTTTCTGGATTCAAATTAAAGGAAAGGATATTCCACCTTAACATTATGAAGAACGTCCTGACCACGACAGCTGATCAACAGTGGAAATCTCTGCCTCTAAGTGTGGTAGAAGCTTCTTCCTTGGAGGCTTTAAAAAGAGGCTGGATGGCCATCTGTCGGGTGTGCTTTGATTGTGCTTTTCCTGTATAACAGGGGGTTGGACTAGATGGCCCATGTGGTCTCTTCCAACTCTATTATTATATGATTCTATTATCTGTTCCAACGTTCATGTTCGGTTCTAGCTTCTGACATAATCCTGCATTTAATGCAGTTTGCAGCTAGCTTCCAACTGTGGCAGCCAGAAAACAAACTCCACAAATGTGCATGAAAAAAGCCCCTGAATATGCATCAGGGTTTGTAATCACTATTCAGGCCTCAAACTGGTTCCAGGAATTTCTATATGTTTTATCTTGTTCTGGTGCTGTGAGCCGCCCCGAGCCCACCGGGAGTGGCGGCATAGAAACCGAATAAATAAATAAAAAATACATAAAAAATAAATATATAATTTTCTTCAATACCAGCTTGAAAATGACTTAAGTGTTCAGTGTAGATGGGGCCCAGATCTAATCGTAATCATGGATACAGCTTATTATTTTAGTCCTTATAATCTGAGCACAGCATCTCATCTTGGCCAGGCAATGATTTTGTGGTGGGAACCCATTTGATTATTCTCTAATTTATTGAAGGTCTTTCGGTGTTACAACAGTACAACAGTATGCGCAGAAAAGCAGCTTCCATAACTAAAGAATGAATTTACTGTCCAGGACTCTACCCCTTCTCCATGCCTTTTATTATTCATCTTGTCAGTTTCCCTGGGCATCCAGGAGAATGTGCCACAAAACCAAAATACCTCTAAGAGATTTTAAGGGCACATATACAGATACACAGACATATCACATGATTGATAAATACCAGAGCAATTGCAACTCAGTGTAAGGCAGTATGGGATAACTGCCCAAATAAGCATCAGAAAAATACTTAATGAGGTACTTCATGCAGGGGAAAAAGGATGTAGAGATCTAATTGGGACGTGAGCATATGCCGTCCAGCCTTCACAAGCCATTTGCGTACATACAGTTACAAACAGCTGGAGCAGACATAAGTAGCCAATTAGTTAATTACTGACCTCAGAATTATCACATAAA
Source organism: Anolis apletophallus (assembly GCA_030556195.1). Lineage (NCBI taxonomy): Eukaryota > Metazoa > Chordata > Lepidosauria > Squamata > Anolidae > Anolis > Anolis apletophallus. The sequence goes on along the minus strand of JARBWK010000009.1, from coordinate 51,107,565 downwards.
AGAGGGTTTGGTCATTTAAGTATCTGATTATCATCTATTCTTTTGCAGAGCTAAGATGTGCAGATGTAAACTGCCTTTTGGAAAATCCCATTTAATTCTATACATGAAATTAAGCAAAATAAAAGAATGGCAGGAGCATATTGATAGGCAGAGGGAACAGAAATGTATTAATGATTCCCTTAACATGCGCAGTAATTTCTTTTAAACACATTCTGCATAATTTCTGGCAACCAATGAATGCTAGATTGTTCTTTAGTAAGCATTAGGGTTTTTGCTTTGTGTTGTTTGTTTTTTTTTAAAAAACTGCTTTTTTATCTTGGATTTGTTTTAAAATTCACTCCTCTGTCACTAAACTTTTAAATGCATGCCATCTGGACCTTTTTAGTGAGATAAAGCAATATTGAATTGTATAACAAATATACATGTATTGCATGTCCATCATCTTAAAAAAATAATATTCTTAAAGTTTTGACACAAGCATCCTGGGCTGTTGTATGTAACTTCATATTGAATTTCTGTTCATTCTCTGCTAGATTATGTTGTCAGTTCCATTTGAATGAATTACAGGAGTTACTTTGCATGTTAGCCTGCTGTTGATTTTTCTTGTCTTTTCATACTTCAGACATTATTGCCTTGTTTTGGGAGTGAAAGAACATTAAAAAAAAATCCAAATGATACTAAAATGACTGAGGGATTATCTCCATGGTCACTAAAATCCAAGGCCAGTCCAGATCATTGCTGCTTTGGACTGATCCCAGATTCTCCTAAGGTTCTGGCATTCTGTCATCAAATCATGACAGAAATGGAATCGAGACCATCCAGTTGCTCCAAATGCAGTTTCTCTCTGCTAAATTATCATCCTTACCTGGACTATAGGCCCTTGTCATTGTGGCAATCAGCGACCAGCTTTGGAGAGCTCCTCGCCAATCCTCCTCCTCAGTTGCATAGGTGCCTTTGCTGTTGTCAGCAAAGGCACCTGGAAATCTGTGATAATATAGATAATGTCTATCTTTCTCACAGAGAAAAGGGGATGGAGCGCTTGCCATGCAGACAGTGGACCAGTGTAAATTAGAGCTGGTCCAATTGTCCACACCAACCCCAGAGTATAGGGCTGCTCCAGAATTTTATTGAAACTTCTCTTAATGCAGGGTAAAATCAGATTAACTGGTTTTACTCCACATTACTGACTAGAAGTCACTGAATGTAATCTGGATGTCCAGGAATGATTTTTGGTCACCGGCTTTTGGGCTAGTGTTATATCCTAAGTGTAGGATAGGAATGGTAATTCTCAGCTTCCCCCATACTGGAGAAATGAATCTATTATTCTTTTTACAATGTAGGGAGGTGTAGGATTTTTTCCCCCTAAGATGACAGGAAGCTGTATAGCTTTCTCTGGGAATTATTCAGCTTTTGCTGTAAAGTGCACAATGTTTTCAGATGAATTGTACTTTTCCAAAATTTTATCTATGTTTTTACTCCACCCCACTGGCCCAAAGTTGCAGAGTTCTCACTTTTCATTAAGAGCAATTAAGCTTTGTCATAGGTAGGGGAGAAAAGTCCCAGTGATAGAACTTCTTGTTTTTTTCTTCTAGCAACAATTTCTGAAAGGGTCTGGAATCCCACTTACAAGTCTATTTGGGAAATTGGTGAACCTCCATCCCATCTCTAGCATAGAAACATGTAATTGGGACAGAAGTGTTTTTGCTTCCTATGGAAGAAACTGCGAAATTGTGGAATTATAGAATTAGAAGGGACCCTAACAATGATCTTGTCCAATCTTCTGCCAATGCAAGAAGAAGAGGCCAAACTATGTAGTAGTCAATGGGAAACAATGTTTGCTTCTCTTACGTACTTAAGAACTTAGTAGAAAAGGGGAGAAAAAGGAGGCACTCCCAATTGTGGACATCTGTATTAACTATCAGGACTGGAGATCTTTAGAAGCTTCTGTACAGGTATCACTTATTTTTCAAGCCAGCACATGAACTGGTGGATCTGATAATGCTGATATGCAGCAGGAAATCTCTGCTTACCACATTCTTACAAATTATGTGCCTGAACTTTGAAGTGATTGTTAGTAAATTAGAATTCAGAGACATGCTGAGTTTTTAAAGCAGCTCCTTTACCAGGAGCCTCTTCAAATTAAACATTTTTGGGTTTTTGTTAGCTATTAGTTGTCTACACAAGTTTTATGTTGTAGTAGATTCCACTGTAGCACAGTAACATATTACAGGATTTAATACAACATACTGGATGTTACACAGGTATATTTATAAAGGTTCTTCACACTATAATGGAAAACAGAGCATTATCTTAGAATCTAGAAGGAGAAATTTTGCTCATGAAGAGATGGTGGGGTCTTCCTCTCTGTTGCTTTCCAAAAGAAGCTAAAGAAATACCTGATGGGTATTGTAAGGACTCACCTGTCCTAAGTGGGTGGAAAGCCTGCTTGGAAGTTTTGTGTTTCTGTTGGAAGATAGCTGGCATCCATTTTGGTAAGGGATTTGCAGCTAGCAGCCATCAGGGGGAGGTCATAGCCAGAGAGGGGGCGTGGCCTTAGAGTCAATCCTGCTCAGAGATAGGGAGTGCCCTGTGATTGGCTGAGTGCCAGAGGGGAGGAGCAGAGCTGACTAGAGGAGGGGTCTTGTCAGAAAGATCCTCAGTCTTGGGCAGAGCTTTGATTGAGAGACATCTCAGCTCTAGCTGTCGTGGTTTGAGGTTGGGGTGACAATATCCTCCAAGCATATATACACAACAAGTGGAGGCCGTGTCAATATCAAACTGAACACCAATACAAGAACAGAATGAAATAGTCATCAAATAAACAATGGTAAGAATCACGTGTTGTCTTTATCATTAGTATATATCAATAAGCAGGTGAGTATTCACATACAATATGCATACAATATGAGAACAAAACGTAAAAGGTACACTCTGGCAACAGAGGAGGCAACCACTATGAGGACTCGTGGAAGGCAGTTCAAACTGCTCTCCTGGTGTGGGAGTCCCCGGAGAGCCTGGCGATTCTGTTGGTGTACCGTGCACCTAGCGCACCAGCAGAGAGCCTGGCGCGGCTGCTGGAGACTGTGTCGGAGTGGGCATTGAGGTTTCCCAGACTTATTGTTCTGGGGGACTTCAATGTCCACGCCGACACAGCCTCCGTTCCATCTGCGGCCGCGGACCTGATCTCGACCATGGCGACATTAGGCATCTCCCTTTGTAGCTCGGGACCCACACACTCGGCCGGGCACACTCTCGACTTGGTGTTCAGCGCAGGGGTCCAAGTGGACCTAGCCTCCGTAATGGAGGTTCCATGGTCGGACCACTGTGCTCTAAGGATCCAGGTTGAGCAACCGCCCCCTCCATGCAAGGGCGCCGAACAGATTTTTGTTCGCCCAAAGAGACTTATGGAACCTGAAAGGTTCCTGAATGCTCTGAGGAATCTGGAGTCTATCAGCGTCTCAGTCGATGAGCTAGTTCAGTCCTGGAACACCTCGCTGTCAGATCTGGGAAATCTGAGCTTGGAAGAAGTTCAGGTTTCCAGCCTGCCATGAGGTGGCTGACCTTTGTCCCAGTTCTCTGGGACCTTTGCCCTAGTTACTGAAGGACATGCTGAGTCAGTCTGGGAGTGATGTAACTTCCAGGTGCCTCCAGGGGAAGTGAGGTAACCTCTTCTGGACTTGGACATTGGACAATGAACTGTTAATGCTGACTCAGAGACTAATGAGGTCACATCCCTTGGGACTATGGGATTTGCTGATTCACCGGATATGGTGCAACCCTGCCTGGACATTGCATGAGCAAGGGAGGGGGTTTAGGTATAAAAGGTGTGTTTGGGTGGCGGGACGGTGCTTTAGCTTTACAAGTGCTGTACCTGCAATAAAACCGTGTTGGACCGTGCTTCTATCTACGCGTGATCCTTACCGAAGTTGGAGCGTCATTACAGAAGCTAAAGCCCCATTCAACTTTCCCAGCAATGGAGAGGTTGGCTTGGAAGGAAGAGGAGTATATCGATATGTGGAATATTGCTCCTGAAGAAGTCCGGAGAACCATGGATTGGGAGTGGACAACGGTTGACCAAGTGGGGTTCCCGGATGAGTCCAGGGAACTGACGGCGTGTGGTGCGTCAGCCCAGAGGGACGAGCTCCGAGAAGCGGAGAGATTGTGGGACGCTCAGGTGAGCGCTTTGAGAGATATGAGGCAGCGAGGCCCCATTCAGGCGGGTGTCCGGATGGCCGGAGGAACCAGAGAAGCTGTGCTGAAAGAAGGGCCAGCTCAGGTGGATCCAGTGGAGTGCAGGACCAGAGAAGATGGGAGGAAGAGTGCCCCAGCTCAGGTGGACCTGGCAGAGAGTGGTAGCGAGACCACAGAACCTGAACCGCTGTCGGAGTTGGCGGTGATGAGGTGTAGAATGGATGCAATGGAGCATACCATGAGAAGGATGTCCCAGGCTATGCCCAGGAGAGAGCCAAGGGATTCGGCATGGAGTGCCCCGGGAGGAGGAGACTTCACTTTTTATTCGTGGATGGATGGTGCACCGTCAGCAGCTGGACGTCCTAGATCTCCCATGGGAGTGTGGGCGGACGGTGGTCATCTGGCATCAGAGGAAGTGAATCCAGTCCCGGTGAGCCGACCCCTGCAATCGGCAGGGATGGGAAGGGGAGTTTCAAGGATGGAGGCCCCTCAGGGGAGGAGAGTGCAATCTCAAGAGTTTGGAGGACGATTGAAGAAAGAACCTCTGAGGGTGGAATTTGAAGGGGAAGCGTGCAAGGTGGCTTTCTTTATTGCCGCAGTTAAAGACCATATGGAGGACTATGGTTATCTTTACCCCAGCGATGGTAGCAGAGTTCGAGCCATTGGAGGAGTATTTAAGGGAAGGGCTGCTGAATGGTATGTGCAGTGCCATGACCAAAGAGATCCATATTTAACATCAGTCAGGGCCTTCTTGCAAGCTATTAGAAACCGGTTTCGTGATCCTCTGGAGAGGATAAAAGCGAAGGAAGCTGCGAAGTCTATCCCAGGGATCCCGTTCAGTCACTGAGTATGCAGAAGAATTTATGGGATTGGCCGGAAAAGTTGCAGAATGGTCCCAAGCAACCTTGCTTGAACTATTTAAAGATGGCCTGCGGAAGGAGATTTTAGAGTGGTGTCTGCATCGCGGAGATCCAGGTGACGTTGATGGGTGGATCCAGTTGGCCGGCAGCGTGGAGGGGATCTTAGCCCAAGTGCAGCGGCGACGGTTCCAGTCGACGAGATCCAGGGCGTCGGGACGCGGTTGTGCTGAGGGCTGATTCCGGGGAGGAGAGTTTCGCCGTGGCGGCGGTGATAGCAGGGCCAGCATTATGAAGAAACCAATGATGGGACGTGGCCTTTGTTTCATTTGTTCCCAGCCGGGCCATTTTGCGTCGCAGTGTCGGCAGAAACTGGTGCGGGATCCTATCCGTTCGGATCCATCTAAAGTGGCATCTGCTAAGGCGGCCTTTGTAGACAATACTGATGTGAAAAGTGTTGGGGTGAGTCCCCCAAGTGTACAATGCACCCTGGGTTTATTTAAAGGGAAGGAAATTATTGAGAAAAAAGCATTGGTTGACTGTGGGTGTTCGGAGAATATCATGTCCCCTAAGTTAGTAGATGATTTGGGGGGGGCATTAAAACTTTAGATACCTCTGTTAATTTTACCCAGTTAGATGGGTCATCTATTAAGGGTGGGCCGTTTTCTTTGGGCACTAAGGATTTGAAAGGTCGGGTGGGACCTTGGGAGGGGGGTATTGATTTTGTAGTGGCCCCCATTAAAGGACATGAGGTGGTATTAGGACTGCCTTGGTTAGAGCAAGTCAATCCAAAAATTGATTGGAAGTCTGGGAAGGTGCAATGTGAGCCAAATGTGGGGAAAGGGGTTCTGGATGAGGTACAGGGGGGTGCCTGTAGAATATTGGGATTATGCAGATGTGTTTAACCCTATATTGGCTCAAAGTCTTCCCCCTTTCCGAAATGTACAGTGTAGTATAGAGGTCAAAGAGGGGGCTATCCTGCCTAAACCAAAAATATATGCCATGACTGTGCAGGAGAAGGTGGCTCTGAGAGAACAGATTGATGGATATTTAGAGAAGGGGTTTATTCAAAGGTCTGAATCTCCTATTGCAGCGCCAGTTTTGTTTCGAGAGAAAAAAGATGGGAGGTTGCGATTATGCATCGATTATGGGGGGTTGAACGCCATTAGCACCACGAATTGTTATCCCTTGCCCTTGATTAAGGACTTATTGGGCCAGCTAGGGGGCGGTAGATTTTTCACCAAATTGGATTTCATAGATGCGTTCCATATGGTGCGGGTGAAAAATAGTGACCAATGGAAGACTGCTTTCTCTTGCCCTCTCGGGCTGTACGAATGGACCGTGATGCCATTCGGTTTGGCCGGAGCTCCCGGTATTTTCATGCAGCTGATTAACGAGGTGCTGCACCCCCTTTTATATAGGGGAGTTTTTGTGTATTTGGATGATATAGTGATTGTGACGCGTACTAGAGAGGAGCATGTTCAGTTGGTTCAAGAGGTGTTAGAAAGGTTAAGGCAGCCTAATTTGTATGTGAAGTTAAGTAAGTGTGAGTTTGGGAAGAGTCAGATTGATTTTTTGGGGTATCGGATTAGTGAGAATGGATTGGCCATGGATCCGGCTAAAGTAGAGGATGTGTTGAGCTGGGAGGCTCCGCAAACCCGGAGGCAGTTGCAGGCGTTCTTGGGACTGGCGAATTTTTATCGTACCTTTATACCTGGGTTTGCAGCTAAAACTCTCCCCCTCACGGAGTTGTTAAAGACGAAGGGGAAGGGGGAGTCAAAGAAGACCAAGTCCCCAGGGGCGAAATTAAGTTGGACTAAGGAATATCAAGAAGCATTTGATAGGTTAAAGAGAGCTTTTACCCAAGGTCCTTTACTGGTGCATCCAGAGCCTTTTGTGGTGCAATGTGATGCTTCCGCTTGGGCATATGGAGGAGCGCTGATGCAGAAGGATGAACAGGGAAATTTGAGACCGTGTGCATATTTCTCGAAGAAGTTTGGGGAACTGGAAAGGAAGTGGCCCGTTTGGGAGAAAGAGGCTTTTGCGGTGCGGTGTGCTTTGCTAACGTGGCGGCAGTTTCTGGAGGGGGCGGCTTTTCCTTTTGTGGTGTTAACGGATCACCAAAACCTCCAGTATTTGAAGAACCCTCAGAAGCTATCTCCCAAATTGGTGAGATGGGCTCAGTACTTTGCCCGGTTTAACTTTTCATTACAGCACATAAAGGGGAGTGAGAATGTAGTGGCGGATGCTTTATCTCGGTATCCTGATGTAGGGGAAAATTGTTTGGAGAAGGCAGAGGAGGTGTTTACAAGAGAGCATTGGGGATTAGCAGTGAAGACAAGGTCTCAGGTAAAGAGAGAGGTAAAAGAGGAAGAAGGAGTGGTGGATGAATGGTGTTTAGAGTTACAGAAGGGTTACGAAGGTGATGCATGGTTACGAGATCATAGGAGTGAATGTAAGATGTTGAATGGTTTATGGGTCATGGGGAATAAGGTGTATGTTCCTCGAGGTGTGCGGAGGAAGGTTTTGCAGCTTAATCACAATCATAAGTCTGCTGGTCATTGGGGAGTAACGAAGACGCTTTTGGCTATAAAGAAACGATATTGGTGGCCAGGAATGAGAGCAGAAGTGAAGGAGTATGTGGAACATTGTGAGGATTGTGCTAGAAATAAGGATCCTGCTGCTAGACCTCGAGGATTGATTCAAGTGGTGGCCTCCCAGTGCGGCCGTGGGCGCATGTCAGTACAGATTTCGTGGGGAGTTGCCATCTAGTCGGGGTTACAGATATATTTGGACGGTGCTGGATTTGTTTTCGAAACAAGCCCATTTTATCCTGTTGAAGGGGTTACCATCGGCGGAGAGGTTGGCTGAGTTATATGTACAGCATGTGTATCGGTTGCACGGATGCCCGGAGCAGGTTCTCAGCGATCGGGGGTTCAGTTTACTGCCCCGTTTTGGGAGAAGTTTTTAGAGGTACTGGGGGCTCAAAGAAAACTTACGACCGCTTATCATCCTTGCTGCAATGGGGCGTGTGAGAGCGCAAAAATCACTAGGAGGATATTTGCGGATATTTAGTAATAAGGAACAGAATAATTGGTCAGACTTATTGCCTTATGCTGAAATGGCGTATAATAGCTCTGTGCATTTTTCCACTGGAAAGTCCCCTTTCGAGATAGTTTATGGCCAGGATGTGGCTCCTTTGCCCCAATTATTAGAGTTTGGTGGGGAGGAGAAGAGTGAGTGGAGAATGCGAGCACAGGGCGATTGGAGGAGGTAACCGAAGCTCTGGGAAAGGCGCAGTGGGCGTACAAGCTGTTTGGGGATCGGCGGAGACAGGAAGGGGAGGAGTATGTAGAGGGTGATCTGGTATGGTTATCCACACAGAATTTGAAGTTGGGGAGCCCGTCAAAAAAGTTAAGCCCGAAATATATTGGTCCTTTCAGAGTGGAAAAGGCAGCCAATAAAGTCTCTTATACCCTCCTTTTGCCGAAGAGTTTGGGCAAGGTTCATCCCACGTTTCACTGTAGTTTGTTGAAGAGATATATAGGACCTCTTCCACCCAAAGACTGAATGGTGTTTTGTTTCTACAGGGGGAGGACGGGGTGGAGAAGGACGTTATGTCAGATCTGGGAAATCTGAGCTTGGAAGAAGTTCAGGTTTCCAGCCTGCCATGAGGTGGCTGACCTTTGTCCCAGTTCTCTGGGACCTTTGCCCTAGTTACTGAAGGACATGCTGAATCAGTCTGGGAGTGATGTAACTTCCAGGTGCCTCCAGGGGAAGTGAGGTAACCTCTTCTGGACTTGGACATTGGACAATGAACTGTTAATGCTGACTCAGAGACTAATGAGGTCACATCCCTTGGGACTATGGGATTTGCTGATTCACCGGATATGGTGCAACCCTGCCTGGACATTGCATGAGCAAGGGGAGGGGGGGTTTAGGTATAAAAGGTGTGTTTGGGTGGCGGGACGGTGCTTTAGCTTTACAAGTGCTGTACCTGCAATAAAATCGTGTTGGACCGTGCTTCTATCTACGCGTGATCCTTACCGAAGTTGGAGCGTCATTACAACTCGCTAGCTAGAGCTCTCGACGAGATTGCCCCTAGGCGTCCTCTCCGACCCCGCAATCATCGGTCCCCCTGTTATACAGGGGAGCTGAGGGCCATGAAGCGGGAGAGGAGACGGCTAGAGCGCGAGTGGAGGAAACTCCGTGACGGAGCCTCAGTATCAGCTTATAAGGTAATTAAAGAGACTTATGAGCATGCTGTCAAGGCGGCCAAAAATGTGTACTTCTCCACCCTGATAGCGTCTGCCAACTCACACCCGGCCCAATTGTTTAAGGTAATTCGGTCTTTGACGACGGTCCCTACTGTCCCAAAAAATAGTGATCAGGCCCTTACTGCCGATGCTTTTCAGAGTTTCTTTGCAGACAAGATACTGAACCTCCGCCGGGACCTTCCGCCCACAGTTGATACAGTAAGAGAACTCGAGACTCCGTGGCCCTCCGCCGGGCCCACCCTCGACCGGTTTCGGCCACTGGACGCAGACGCTGTTGATAAGATAGTGGCTGCAGCTCGTCCTACCACCTGCTCCCTCGACCTGTGCCCCTCCTGGCTTGTTAGATCTTGCCTGGAGGGGTTACGTGGGCCTCTGTTGAATATCATAAACAGCTCCCTTGAGCAAGGAGTCTTTCCAGAGTGCTTGAAAGAGGCGGTGGTAGCTCCATTACTGAAGAAACCGTCATTGGACCCTGCGGTTCCCTCCAACTACCGCCCGGTGTCGAATCTTTCGTACCTGGGCAAGGTGGTTGAGAGGGCAGTAATGGAGCAATTGCAGTCCTTCTTAGATGATGCAACATGGCTAGACCCTTTCCAGTCCGGCTTCCGCTCTGGGCACGGGACAGAGACGGTCCTGGTCTCCATCACAGACCAACTCCGCTGCCAGCTCGACCAAGGCGGGTCTGCGCTGCTCGTGTTATTGGACCTCACGGCAGCGTTTGACACGGTCGACCACAATCTATTGATCCACCGCCTGGCCATGGCTGGAGTGAGGGGGACTGTCCTTAAATGGCTGACCTCCTTCCTCCACCAGCGGTCTCAGCGTGTGAGGAGAGGCGAGGTGATCTCTGGGGGCTCCCCTTTAGTCTGTGGGGTTCCCCAGGGGGCCATTCTCTCCCCTCTATTATTTAACATCTACATGCAGGGTTCCCAATGGAAAATAATCGCAGTAAAAGAGGTCGTTTTACTGCGATTATTTTCCATTGGGAACCCTACTTGCAGTTTGCGTTTGAGCAGCGGCTTCCCGCCTCAGCAGCCTCAGCCGCGTTTGTTTACATTTTACAAAGCGGCGAGCCCGGGCTGCAGCGGTTTCCAGGTCGTCTTTGGCACCTTGGAGGCTTTTACTGGGGGATCTTTGCCCCTACAGCATCTATTCTGACCACGTTGTACCCTGTGGAATACTCACCTTTGGGAACTGTGACTATACACACCTGATTACAGGTTTGAACTGCCTTCCACGAGTCCTCATAGTGGTTGCCTCCTCTGTTGCCAGAGTGTACCTTTTACGTTTGTTCTCATATTGTATGCATATTGTATGTGAATACTCACCTGCTTACTGATATATACTAATGATAAAGACAACACGTGATTCTTACCATTGTTTATTTGATGACTATTTCATACTGTTCTTGTATTGGTGTTCAATATCCTCCAAGCCTCAGCCATAGATTCTGACAAGTCTGTTACTATAGTGGCACATCCAGGGTGTTTGGGGTGACACTGATAGTTAGGTTAGAGCCATTAGGGCTGACTTTGTAGAGTCAGAGTAAACACCTTGTCTCCTCAGTGTATAGAGGGAAAGGTGGGTTCTGAGGCTGGGAGTTAGCCGGTAGCTCAGTCAGGCAAGACTCAGGGGGATTTCTAGTGGATAGAAGCCCTAGTAGGAACCAGCTGTTCACTGCTATTTTCAGACAATAAGGTGACAGGTTTATATTTTAGTCAAGACTCAGTACTGACTAGAGTATTGTTAAGATCTAAGCTTAGTGAACTATTATTATCTGTAACCGCACGCTCCAGCATATTATTTCCTGTAACCGCACGCTCCAGCATATTATTTCCTGTAACCGCACGCTATTGTTGCCTCTCTGTAGAACTAGTATGATCTGTGCCTCATTGATAGCCGTTTGTTAATTAATACATTCTTTTTATTGTTAACTTTAAGAAGCCTCCATCTCTCTATCTTTTAGTTCCTCACAGTGTGGTTGTTTTGGGCGGCTCGGTTAAAGAACTACCAAGTAAACATCTTAATTAACAATCTAAAATCCCACCAATATTAGGTTGGTGGCAGTACTACTGGGAGTATTATTTTAATTATTAATCTCCAAAACCAGTGTCAGGTTGTGACAGGTATCTAGCTGGCAATATCACATTGAGCATGGGGTTTCATCTGATGACACATAGGACCTCTTCTAACTCTTAGATTCTATGACCATGTGGATCTTCTAAGACCCAGCTTTTCAAGGATGGAAGATGATAGTCCTTTGAGCTATCTGATGTCCACCAAGGCTGTTTTTTAAGTCTTTGATAGAAATGTGCATAGCATATTTCTCTCTGAGCTACTGAGGCTATGTTTGAACAAAACAGAATGATTGGTTGAAATTGATCTGATTTAATCATATAATTCACAGCAAGAATAACGGGGTTGGGTTCAACATTGGATATGGAGAACAATGGGGTTAGGTTCAACATTGGATTAAGTTCTACAAGGGGTCCCACTAAGAATCTAACAATCTCATTTTACTTTGGTCTACCATGTTGGTGCTGTGTCAGCATAAGCAAGTTCAGCCATAGTTTACCCATGGAGTGCGCCAGCTCCCATCCCAAAATGTAGAAGAACTTCCAGCAGGGCTCCATGGATAAACTATGGCTGAACTTGCTTATGTTGACACAGCACCAACATGGTAGACTTCCCATGTTGTACCAGAAGCAATAATTCATTCTATAAAATTAATTCACCAGAAGCAATGGGAGAAGATTCAACTATCCCAGTGGGATCGGCATGCTGGTAATCCAGGTGATGTGGAGTGATGGGATCCCCACCCGCTCCCACGGGCACTGCTAGATTTGCCATGATCCATGGCAATTCCAACTGCCTTTATTATAAGGTCCTTTTTTCAAAACTTCTGCCAATCAGGGCAGCTGACTGCTGTTAAGGTGGGTTACAAGAACATTTAAACCTGATGATACAACAATCTTGTAAATAACGAACAGCCATAACATCATAAACTGAGCTTGTAACATAACTAACAGAAGGCTAGACAATTACTTACTAAAGTTAAAAACCTGGACAGAAAAATCAACCCATTGTTTGTATTGTTTCTGAATTGATTTTAAATATCCAAAGTTTCTCTATAGAAAGCAGGAGGGAACTGTTTTCACATCTTTTCTTTTTTTAAGGGACAAGGCCATTGACATCTTCAAGCTGCTTTAAAAACCTTCAAACTTTCTGCTTCGCTGAAACCTCTTCATTTGTACATGACTAAGGTGATGTGACTGACACAACCTGATGTGCCACATCACAGAATGACTCAGCTCACAGGAAATTTAAAATGACAAGAGTCCCAAGACACTGCAGTGAATGAAAAAGCACATTTAATCTGGACTGAGAAGCATTTAGAAAGGTATAGTCCTCTCCTCTTGTACTTCAGCCTGAATATGGATAAACCAAAATGAAACTATATCTGAAAGTTTTCTTTTCAAAATGGTAGAAATTGCTTCAGACTTTTAAAAGTTCTTAAGTGTTGTCACATCCTGATATGAAAATGGACCAAAAAAATGCTTTTTCTTGCTTTGTTGCTAAAATACCAAAATCATATTTCTAAATTCCTGCAGAAAGAGCAAACATATATCGAGAGTTTGTGATATGTGTTACTGTTGCCTTTTTTCTGGGAAGGAGAGTTGTTAAATACTCTAACAGAGTTTCTTTGTTCAGGTTTATTTTCTAAAATTCCCCAGCCTCAAGGGGTTTTCTAAACTCCAGTATGTAACCAGCCAAAATAATTTATTCATTCCTCTTTTCACAGTGCATCTGTGAAGTGGCCTATTTAAAAATATAGCACTGGAAGTCTTTAAAAATGGGGGGGGGGAATCAAAATAGGAGTACATTTGCCTTTTAAACCATAGGATAATCGGAGCAAACCTTGGTCAGTTATTCATAAACAAATAGATCATGAGTGATTTTGTAGGCAGCAGCATGGTGGAGTGGTTTGAGGATTGGATGATCTTGAGCAAGTCACACTCTGCCAGGTACTATCTGTATAAGCCACACAAAATGAGGCTTGTTTGGACTAGCAATACCCGGGCTGGCTCCAAAGATGGCCACACTGCCCATTTCCATCTTGATGTGGTGGCAAGATATAGCGCTGATTATCCAGTTTGGCCGCACTGAATAGACACACTTATCTTTGTTGTTTGTTTTTACTGCTGCTGCAACAAAATGTGAGTCTCACAGAAGCTTCTGGCTATATCCAGAAACTTTTTGTCAGCAGTGGTGCCAATGCAACCTAGAAGAAAGAGAGGGGAAAGAAGGGGAAAAGTCCTCTCCCTTCCTTCTTTCCTTCCTTCTAGCAACCTTATCGAACAGGCCAATTTGCCCATTGTATATCACTTAATTTCCTTGTTAACTTTAAGAAGTCTCCATCTCTCTATCTTTTAGTTCCTCACAGTGTGGTTGTTTTGGGCGGCTCGGTTAAAGAACTACCAAGTAAACATCTTAATTAACAATCTAAAATCCCAATTCGACTATTAGTTTGGTGGCAGTACTACTGGGAGTATTATTTTAATTATTAATCTCCAAAACCAGTGTCAGGTCGTGACAGGTATCTAGCTGGAAATATCACATTGAGCATGGGGTTTCATCTGATGACACATAGGACCTCTTCTAACTCTTAGATTCTATGACCATGTGGATCTTCTAAGACCCAGCTTTTCAAGGATGGAAGATGATAGTCCTTTGAGCTATCTGATGTCCACCAAGGCTGTTTTTTAAGTCTTTGATAGAAGTGTGCATAGCATATTTCTCTCTGAGCTATTGAGGCTATGTTTGAACAAAACAGAATGATTGGTTGAAATTGATCTGATTTAATCATATAATTCACAGCAAGAATAACGGGGTTAGGTTCAACATTGGATATGGAGAACAATGGGGTTAGGTTCAACATTGGATTAAGTTCTACAAGGGGTCCCACTAAGAATCTAACAATCTCATTTTACTTTGGTCTACCATGTTGGTGCTGTGTCAGCATAAGCAAGTTCAGCCATAGTTTACCCATGGAGTGCACCAGCTCCCATCCCAAAATGAAGAAGAACTTCCAGCAGGGCTCCATGGATAAACTATGGCTGAACTTGCTTATGTTGACACAGCACCAACATGGTAGACTTCCCATGTTGTACCAGAAGCAATAATTCATTCTATAAAATTAATTCACCAGAAGCAATGGGAGAAGACACACAATCAACTATCCCAGTGGGATCGGCATGCTGGTAATCCAGGTGATGTGGAGTGATGGGATCCCCACCCGCTCCCATAGGGCACTGCTAGATTTGCCATGATCCATGGCAATTCCAACTGCCTTTATTATAAGGTCATTTTTTCAAAACTTCTGCCAATCAGGGCAGCTGACTGCTGTTAAGGTGGGTTACAAGAACATTTAAACCTGATGATACAACAATCTTGTAAATAACGAACAGCCATAACATCATAAACTGATCTTGTAACATAACTAACAGAAAGCTAGACAATTACTTACTAAAGTTAAAAACCTGGACAGAAAAATCAACCCATTGTTTATATTGTTTCTGAATTGATTTTAAATATCCAAAGTTTCTCTATAGAAAGCAGGAGGGAACTGTTTTCACATCTTTTCTTTTTTTAAGGGACAAGGCCATTGACATCTTCAAGCTGCTTTAAAAACCTTCAAACTTTCTGCTTCGGTTGAAACCTCTTCATTTGTACATGACTAAGGTGATGTGACTGACACAACCTGATGTGGCACATCACAGAATGACTCAGCTCACAGGAAATTTAAAATGACAAGAGTCCCAAGACACTGCAGTGAATGAAAAAGCACATTTAATCTGGACTGAGAAGCATTTAGAAAGGTATAGTCCTCTCCTCTTGTACTTCGGCCTGAATATGGATAAACCAAAATGAAACTATATCTGAAAGTTTTCTTTTCTCAAAATGGTAGAAATTGCTTCAGACTTTTAAGAAGTTCTTAAGTGTTGTCACATCCTGATATGAAAATGGACCAAAAATGCTTTTTTCTTGCTTTGTTGCTAAAATACCAAAATCATATTTCTAAATTCCTGCAGAAAGAGCAAACATATCGAGAGTTTGTGATATGTGTTACTGTTGCCTTTTTCTGGGAAGGAGAGTTGTTAAATACTCTAACAGAGTTTCTTTGTTCAGGTTTATTTTCTAAAATTCCCCAACATTTTATTCCCAGCCTCAAGGGGTTTTCTAAACTCCAGTATGTAACCAGCCAAAATAATTTATTCATTCCTCTTTTCACAGTGCATCTGTGAAGTGGCCTATTTAAAAATATAGCATTGGAAGTCTTTAAAAATGGGGAAAAATCAAAAGAGGAGAACATTTGCCTTTTAAACCATAGGATAATCTGAGCAAACCTTGGTCAGTTATTCATAAGCAAATAGATCATGAGTGATTTTGTAGGCAGCAGCATGGTGGAGTGGTTTGAGGATTGGATGATCTTGAGCAAGTCACACTCTGCCAGGTACTATCTGTATAAGCCACACAAAATGAGGCTTGTTTGGACTAGCAATACTCCGGGCTGGCTCCAAAGATGGCCACACTGCCCATTTCCATCTTGATGTGGTGGCAAGATATAGCACTGATTATCCAGTTTGGCCGCACTGAATAGACACACTTATCTTTGTTGTTTGTTTTTACTGCTGCTGCAACAAAATGTGAGTCTCACAGAAGCTTCTGGCTATATCCAGAAACTTTTTGTCAGCAGTGGTGCCAATGCAACCTAGAAGAAAGAGGGGGGAAAGAAGGGGAAAAGTCCTCTCCCTTCCTTCTTTCCTTCCTTCTAGCAACCTTATCGAACAGGCCAATTTGCCCATTGTATATCACTTAATTTCCCTTTTTGGCACTGA
The DNA here is from genome assembly GCA_030556195.1 of Anolis apletophallus. Lineage (NCBI taxonomy): Eukaryota > Metazoa > Chordata > Lepidosauria > Squamata > Anolidae > Anolis > Anolis apletophallus. The sequence goes on along the minus strand of JARBWK010000009.1, from coordinate 51,091,341 downwards.
GCCCTTCACACTACATCAAGGGACTTCTGACTGGGTTCCGTGCCAAAAAGCAGTGCTCACCGCTGCTGAAACCTGGGAGCCTTCCTGTGTTGCCTTTCCTTCAATGCGGGAAGCCAGGCGATGTGGGGCGTGGAGCAGCAGCGTTTCCACACACCCCATCGGGAGCCCATGGATTTGCCCCAATGCGGAGGGAGGGGGGAGGAATCCATGGACCTATATGATAAGATCATGTGGGTGCCTTTGCTGATTTCAGCATATACCACAGTGACAAAGGACCAAAGAGTAAAAAGAAGAAGAAGTACATGTCATCTTCTTTTCTTTGTTCAGAGAAGCACAGAAAACATGAGGTGTTAGCACTGGCCCATATGAATAGTTGAGCCAGTTCAAATTTGAAATGGCCAGTTATTCATAGCATCTCAAAGTGCGGGGATGCTCCAGAGAATCAGGGATGTTCCAGAGCATTCACCGACCTTTCCTAACGCAGTGCAAAACTGGTTTCAATGATTTCACCCTACATTGAGAACTGGAAGTTCCTAGATGTCATGTGGCTGCCCAGCACCAACTTTGCAGTATAACGCCTGTGCAGACAAGCCCATAGTCTCCGAGGAAACAATGGCAAACTTGTTCTGAACAAATCTTGCCAAGAAAAGTTCACCTTGAAGTTGCCATAGATCAGTGGTTCTCAACCTTCCAAATGCCGCGAACCTTTAATACAGTTCCTCATGTCGTGTTGACCCCCAACCATAAAATTATTTTCGCTGCTACTTCATAACTGTAATTTTGCTACTGTTATTAATCGTAATGAAATATCTGATATTTATTTATTTATTTCACTCGGTTTCTATGCCGCCACTCCCGGTGGGCTCGGGGCAGCTCACAACAATAAAAACATCACAGATAAAAACAGCGACATAAGATAAAACAGAGCTAAAACATCATAAAACATTATTAGAAATTACAATAACAGCAGCTTAAAAACGACCAGGATAGAGTTAGCTTCCCACAGGAGGGTGCATCCCACTAGGCCTACAGGTGGAAGGCAAGTTGGAAAAGGTGGGTCTTGCAAGATGTCTTTTCATTCACTGGTCCAAATTTAGTACAAATACCTGATACACCCAAATTTGAATTCTGGTGGGGTTGGGCGGGGGGATTGATTTTGTCATTTGGAAATTGTAGTTCACCTTCAATCAAAGAGCATTCTGAACTCTACCAATGATGGATTTGGGCCAAACTCCCTACTAAGGCAATAGACACGATCGCTCCGGAGTGTCCCCTCTTCAGTAGCTGAGCTAAACCATCAACTTGGTTCAACGAGGAGTTGGCAGCGATGAAGTGAACAAAGAGGAGGCTAGAGAGTGTGTGGTGGAAAAAGCCTGGCAAATCAAACCAAACACCTCTACGCCTTTATCTAAGGGCATATGACATAGCAATAGAAGCCGCAAAAACTCCTTCTATTCAGCCAATATTGAGTCTGCAAGGAACTGTCTGGTGAAGTTGTTTTGAGTAGTCAGAGGGCTGTTGAACCCCGCCTCTCAGGATGGGACCTCTGATGACTCAGCAGCCCGCTGTGAAGCATTTGCTCAGTTCTTTGTGGACAAAGTTGCTTTGATCTGTTCAGGCTTTGACACCATGTTAACGGCAGTCTGTAAGGCTATAACACGAGCACCTGCTTGTCCGGTTTTGATGGATTTGGTTCAATCTGTGCAGCTCAAGGATGTGGAAAAGATTCTTGGAGAAGCAAGAGCGACCACATGCATCCAAGACCCCTGCCCATCCTGGCTTGTAAAGAAAGCCAGAGGGGGTTTGGCAGAGTGGGTAAAGGCAATGGTTAATGCCTCCCTTCAGGAAGGCAACATTCCAGCCAGCTTAAAATAAGCTCTTATAAAACCTCTGTTGAAGAAACCATCACTGGACCCCTCTCAATTCGCCAGTTTCCAATCTGGATGAGAGCTAACAAATTGAAACTAAATACAGACAAGACAGAGGTACTCTTGATCTGTCGCAAGGCCAAACAGGGCATAGGGTTACAGCCTGTGCTTAATGGGGTTACACTCCCCCTGAAGGTGCAGGTTTGCAGCTTGGGAGTGATCTTGGACTCATCACTCATTGATGAAGATATGGCGTACTGTTTACTAATCTAGGTTTGTGGGCAGAATACTGTTTAAACTTAAGTGAATGTTGATTATATGTTTAATTTTAACTCTTACTATTTTGATGATGTATGTTTTTATGGTTTATATTGTTTTGAGGCATCAAATTGCTACCTTTGTTAGCCGCTCTTAGTCCCGTCCCCGTCCCCCTGGGGTTGAGAAGGGTGGGGTAGAAATACTGTGAATAAATAAATAAATAAATAAATAAATCACTGAGTCTGGAACCCTAGGTCTCGGCGATGGCCAGGGGAGCTTTTGCATAGTTAAAGCTTGTGCGCCAGCTGCACCCATATCTTGGGAAGTCTAACTTGGCCACGGTGGTCCACACTCTGGTTACATCCCGTATAGACTACTGCAACACTCTCTACGTGGGGTAGCCTCTGAAGACTGCCTGGAAGCTGCAATTAGTCCAACGCTTGGCACCCAGGCTACTGACAGGAGCAGGGTACAGGGAGCGCACAACTCTTTTGTTGCGCCAGCTCCACTGGCTGCCAATTAGCTTCTGGGCACAATTCAAAGTGCTGGGTTTAACCTACAAAATCCTATACGGTTCCGGCCCTGGCTATGGAACAAGGCATTCCCAGAATAATGGCTGAGAATAATGGCTGGACATGATTTTCTCTTGGTGAATTGGCTTATATGTATTTTATTCTATATGTATTTTAATCTATTGTTGATGTATGATGTTTTAGATTGTATTGTTAGCATTGAATCCTTGCTGTTAGCCGGTCTGAGTCCCTCTATGGAGGTAGAGAAGATCGGGATACAAAAGTTTTAAATAAATAAATAAATACACAGAATCCCCATGACTAACAGAAAATATTGTGTTTTCTGATAGTCGTTGGTGATCCCTCTGACACCCCCTTGTGACCCCCCCCCCCCAGGGTCCCAATCCCTAGGTTGGGAAACTCTGCCAGAGATAAACAATGACTTGAAGACACACAGCAATGACAATAACAACAATGTAGTTCTGTATTACTCAGTAAAAACTGTCCCAGGATAATAGCTCTGAATTTTTAGCACTCATGATTTTTAGAAAGAATCTAGTCTTTGTATTTAGTTTAAATGAACATGCTCACTCCATTGCTATTTGAACTCTGATCACTTATCAAACCAATATTTTCACAACCTTCCTATTTTGTTTTGCAAAGACTACTGGTTCAGTCAAGACCTGGGTGAGCTAAGATAACACAGAACCAGTGGTCTGTTAGTGTGGTCTGTCTCTGAAAAATACTCTTATCTCCTTTGATTTACATTTTCTCACCCAGAATCTTAGAATGCTGCAAAGTGAATTCAAAGTAGCATGTGAACAGAATTCAAATTTGTATGTGCTGCAGAAGCAGAAAGCCTCTTCACAGAAAACTATTTGAAAACTGCTTTCAGACTAACACGAACCCCTGGCATCTGAGGGAATTTCCAGGGTCCCCATATCTTCAGTAGGAATGGCTCAGATCTGGAACTACTACATCAGGAAAAGAGATAGGTCACTGTCCATTTTGATATTTTTTACATTGGTCCAGAGTAACACTATCAGTAAGGTGCTTGGAGCCTTGTTGTAAACTAAAATGACATCTTCCAATTACATTTATTTATTTATTGCTTTTAAGCCATATGTATGTATGTACAGTATGTATGGTGATTTAAGCAAAGCTCTCTCCATGGTGTAAAGTTTTAAAAGAAAAAACAGCAACCATAAAATACAGGTTACAGGTTATTTATAAAAAACAGCAACAGTTAAATGTCAGTCAGTCACGTTTATTGAGTAACCGTCAGGTCATTTCAAATAAAAGCTCCAACAGCAGTAGTAGTATATACGAGATAAAAGATAAAATCAGTACATAATGTGCAAGGCAAATACAATGTAACACATTAAAAGCTAAACTTATTGCAATTGTCATAGGAAGGGGAACTGTTAACATAGGATACTTAAGAGGCCCGGTTATCAGAACAATTAAATGGATTATATAAGCAACAGCGTGTTATAAAATCAAATTGAAAACTATCAGAAGAGCTAAAACCCAACATTATTCTTTCAGGGCTGCTGGTATCAAGTAAGGCTACGGAGGTCCATCAATGTTAGATCTCTCCTGAATCTTGAATTATCCTGGTCAATTTTGTATGGTGATTGAGTCTTCTGAAGAGTGCTTTGAAGTTACTGCAAGGTAAAAACCAAAATAAAATTCACATATTTTGCAGATACCACAGGCCTTTTTAAATGTTAGAGAAATGTGTTTGATCAACATGTCAGAAAGGAAAGCATACTACAGACAGTCCCCAACTTACAAGCAAAATAGATTCTGTTTGGTCTTATGCTGAATTTGTTTAAGTCAGAACAGGAACATTTTAAAGTGTAATATTAGGATTGACAATAAAGCTTCATTGGAGATCCCTCTTTCCCATAATAACTCTTCTAGAAGTTCATTTCCCTTCCTTCCAGTAGATTTCTCTCGTTTGCTGTTGTCTCACCCCCATTCTTAACATTGTTTATAAGTCTAACTAACTAACTAACTAATTTTATTATTTATGAGTCGCCCTCCACAAATGTGCTCCGGGTGACTTACACAGCTAGGCATCTACAATACTAAAATATTAAAAATTTTAAAATATTAAAATGTTAAAATATGGGAATAGACAGGTTCCAGGTCACTGATTGTCACTTATGCATATGCTCTTCTAAATAGCCATGTCTTAAGTGCCGCCAGAAATGAAGGCAGGTCGAAGATGGCTCTTTGGTCTGGCGACAGAGAGTTCCACAGGACAGGGGCCACAACAGAAAAAGATCTCTGTCTCGTAGACTCCAAATAAGCCTCTCTCAGACCCAGGACACAGAGAAGGTTCTCGTAGGCTGGCCGTGGTGCTCTCGGATGGATAGATGGTATCAGACGGTCGTTTGGGTATGTAGGACCCTGGCCCCGCAAGGCCTTAAGTGTCAGGGTCTAAAGGACTCTGTACTCAACCGGCAGCCAGTGTAAATGCTGTAAGGATGGCGTTATGTGACACCTCATAGGTGTTTTCATGAGGAGCCTGGCGGCAGCATTCTATACAATCTGGACCTTGCGAGTTACTGACCGAGGTAGACCCACGTATAAAGCGTTGCAATAGTCCAGCCTTGATGTAACCATGGCATGAATCACCGTGGCCAGCGCCTCCATTGGTAGATAGGGCACCAGTTGCCTCGCTTGACGTAGGTGGAAGAAGGCCCTTTTGCTTGTGGAGGCGATCTGGGGCTCCATTGTCATTTTAGAGTCCAGGATGACACAGAGGCTCTTCACAGTGGAAGATGGAGTCAGCGGTTCCCCTTTGAAGGGTGGCAGTGGATTGACTAGTTCTGATGGGCGGCCCGGCCATAGAATTTCAGTCTTTGCTGGATTTACCTTCAGTTTGTGGGCCCGCAGCCATCTCGTCACTGCTCCCAGGCACTGGGCAAAGTTGTCAGGCACCGAGGTTGCTCCAGGTTCCAACTTTAGGAGGAGCTGAGTGTTTTCGGCACACTGGTAACATTCCAGCCCACAAAGCTCCGGACTAGTCCAGCGAGAGGCCGGACATAGATATTGAACAGCATAGGTGATAATATGGCACCTTGGGGTACTCCACACTCAAGGAGAGATTTTTCAGATGTTTGGCCTAGCTTGTAAGAATGAGTTGAGCCAAGTTATGGCTGATCCTTGAATTCCCGTGGCAGCTAGTTTTTGAATCAGCAGATCGTGATCCACCGTATCAAAGGCAGCGGTGAGATCGAGCAGCACCAGAACTACTGAACCTCCCTCGTCTAATTGATGGCGGATGTCATCCGAGATGGCCACCAGAATGGTCTCGGTCCCATGTCCGGGACGGAAACCTGATTGAAAAGGGTCCAGGCCATCCGAATCCTCAAGAAATTTTTGGAGTTGAGTCGCTGCCGCACGTTCGATCAACTTGCTGAGGAACGGGAGGTTTGAGACCGGGCGATAGTTGGCTGGCGTCGCAGGGTCCAAGCTAGGTTTTTTAAAAAGAGGGCAAACCATGGCTTCTTTTAGAGTGTCCGGGAAGATTCCCTGCTCCAGGGAGTTGTTTATTATGTGCATCAGTCAGATGTTTGTAACTCAGGGATTACCTACATTCCTCACCTGCTTCTTTCCTCTGTGAGGAAGTGACATATTGAAGAGAATAGCTTTCATTGGCTATAGAGACTCCCCATATAATTTGGAGCCCATTAAAAACAGTCTTTCCTTAATAACCATTATGGGATGTATTCTTGGTCTCTTATGGCTTAAGTCACTGAACAGAGGCCTCATCTACAACTGGAGTGGAAGTGTCATGCAATGCTTTCCAATATGGGAGCCTGTCTATGTTGTGAAGGCTCCAATAGAGCCAGTATGGATCCTCGCTGCTCAGGCTACACTTTCCACGTGTAATGGGGGGAAGTGTTGCCATCAGGGATGCTGCATGAGGTGATAGATTCACTCTGCTGCTATTATGTTTGGCTGGGAAGCAAGGCAAAGCAGGGCACATCATCTGGCTCATTGCTAAGGATGTGAGTATCCTTTACCCTAAATGGATGAGACCAGAAGTTCAGATCTTTTTAGATTTTTGAATATTTGCACGTGCATAATGGCATATTTCGGAGATGGGATCTAAGTTTTTAACTGTTTTATTGTATTTTAATGTGTTTTATCTGTTTTATTTGCACTAGATGGGATCTAAGTCTAATCACAAAATGTCATTATGATTCACATACATCTTCTGCATACTAGCTTGACAGTAATTTTATGCATAATTAAACATTTTGTAAACATTGAAACATCAATGTTCACAAAATATCTCAGCCACCCATGTAAAAAAGTGAATTTTTGATTATCTTGGATTTTGAAATTTTTTGATGAGAGATACTTAACCTTCATTGGAAAAAATGGGGGAAAAGATTCTACCTATTTTATGCATGCATAATTTCACATAGACGGTAGTTTTACTAAAGCTGGGGCAGGGAATATACATATTTAGAACAGGAACCATTTATTGTGATAGTAGGGTAAAAAAAGTACCATACTTTTATGTTACTTTTGTCTTTTTATTAATTTTTTCTCTTTTTTTACTTCCCATTGGAAGGAGATTATATACAGATGTTAATTTTCAAAGTGATATCTCCCCCTTGATTTCTGCTCACAGAGCAAGTGATCAAATGTCTCTCTCCATAGTGTCCCAAATCCACAGTAATGTAACCCAGTGTTTCCCAACCTTTTTTGAGCCGCGGCACACTTTTAACATTAAAAAAATCCGGGGGCACACCACCAACCAAGATGACACAAAATGACACTGTAACACAGTAAAGAATGGCTGGGGGATGGTGACCTGCTGGGAGCAGCTGCTGGGCATGCCGAAGCCGGGAGAGGAGCCAGGCCACGCCATGCCCCTCCCCTGTTCTCCCACAGCCGCCCAGTGCAAAGCTGTGGGAGCCCTGGGGGAGAGGCGGAGCCAGGCCGCTTCATGCCCTGCCCCTTCTTCAGCACACAGCCGCCAGCCTTGAGGGGGCAGTGCCAAGCCAGCATTGTGCTGGCTCTGCCACCGCTGGTTTGGCACTGCCCCTGAAGCCAGGGGAGGGCTGGCAAAGCTGTGGGAGCGCTGAAGCTGGGGAAGGGGCGGAGCCAGGCCGCTTCATGCCCCGCCCCTCTTGGCTTCAGCACTCCCACAGCTTTGCCAGCCTTGGGGGCAGTGCCAAGCCAGCATTGTGCTGGCTCTGCCACCGCTGGCACTGCCCCCCTCAAGGCTGGCAAAGCTGTGGGAGCGCTGAAGCCGGGGGGAGGGGGCAGAGCCAGGCTGCTTCATGCCCCGCCCCTCTTGGCTTCAGCACTCCCACAAAGGAGGAGCATGAGCGGTGGATGGGCTTCAGTAGGCGGGGCTCCTCCGCGCGGCTTCAACAAGCAAGGGGCGGGGGTCATGGCGGGAGTCATGGCGGATTGGAGGCTGGTTGGGGAAACGGCTGAAGGAGGCGGCGCCCGGCCCTTCCTCCTCTTCTCCCAAGCAGCAGGAGTTTGGCAGGAGGGGGGGAAGGAAGGGGGACAGAGAGCTTTTCTCACGGCACACCTGATGATTGCTCACGGCACACTATTGTGCCATGGCACACTGGTTGAGAAACACTGCTGTAACCTATATTTTTTCTACAAAGCTACCAAGACCCTACATCATATTCATAAATATGTGATGATAAATACAACCAAAAAATATCTTCAGGATTGATCCCCACTCCCCAAAACTTGATGGAGCTTACCCAAGCAATTGAGATCTGAGGCATGGGAGAATGGGACACTTCAGAACTATGCAGTTAACTCTTTCCTGCCCCTAGTCAACACTTCATGGCTCTAAGGGAATAAATGAGCTAGCCACATAATCCTTAAGCATTCTAATTCACTATTGATATAATCATGATTACAGAGCATATCTAGATGTGGAGCAATTATGAATAACCCCATTAATGTATATAATGAGCATGGTGATCAGTGATTCATAACAGTTTAACCCAGTAAGGCTTCCACCCTCAGTATTTTGGGTTTCATCTCACTGAATCCTTGATCACTGGCTAAGGTGGCTCAGTATTCTGGGAGTTGAAATCCAAAATATACGTTGGATTAGAGTTTGTGAATCACTACTCTAGGTTCTGAGTCCATAACTGCAATGCATGATTTTTTATTATTATTTGTAACACTACTGTGTAATATGCTTTATTGGAAATTTCTTCTTCTTCTTCATCATCATCATCATCTCCTTCTTCTTCTTCTTCTTCTCCAAAACCAAAGGACAATCTTTAATTTTGTTGTCATAGGTATTAGGAAGAAAGAAATCACAAATCATAAGGAAACCTTATTTCGTAGTTTTGGGACACTGGCAAATATTCTACTCATTGCAGCGCTGAACATATTATGTGATCAGTCCAAGTAGATGAAGACAGCTTGACTAATAAATCATGACTGGAACAGGTGGAAACTAAAACAGCTAAATAGATCTTCTTATGTGGCCACCTCCAAGTTACAGTTCTATAGGTTTTAATGGTGTTACTGTGAATTTATTTCACTGTAAATCAGAGCTGTTTGTGGATTGAGGTTTCTTCTCTTTGTATGTGTTATACCTTTTGAGCAAAAAGGCCCCAGAGCTTTAAAATTGAATGAAGAGACTGGCATGGTGCCCAGAAAACATGCTCTCTACTCTCATCATTGGAAAATGATTTTAAGGACAAATATTTCTGTTTTTACTGTTATCAGAATTGAAAGCCTATTGTGGAATGGGGTGGGCATATCAGTACTCTTTAAAATAGTTGTGTTCCTTTCTAGATATCTATCTTCTTTCTTTGAAGATCCATTGTGGAACATAAGAAAATTATAGCAATTGTCAGTTGATTTTACTGAGGCTATTTTACTCCAAAGAAGCAAAAGCTGAGGAAAAAATTATTGCAACAGCAACAAAAGTATTTTGAGTACTACAATGAGTGGGGAATGGTAATCACTAAAAATGCATTGGGTTTTCAGTAAACTCACCCATGTTCACCATGATATTTTCACTATTGTTTTAGATTAACTATAAATATGGATATGTCTAAATATATATTTTAACATTTTAATTAATTTTAATAAAGAAAAACAAAGAAAAACAACAATACATATGTATACATAAACATTGACATACTTCAACAATTACATATCAAACTACATAACATATACGTATCTCTACTCTAATTACATATAAGTCTAAATTACAAACATACATACACTTGTTTTAAAAGTGGATTTCTTGCATCTATTTTTTTTCTTCCATCTTATATCCAACAAATTATGATATGTGTATTTTGAAGACTTGAATCAAATTGCTATAGTCAACTAGAGTAGACGCATTGAATCAATGTGTAATATTTGACCTCTATGCTTTTTCAGTCTTTGCTAATTGTGAGTTGTAGTGGGAATCAAAACCTGCCTATGGGATCAAGCGTTTGAACAGTAAAGGCAGCAATTTCGAATGAGACCCAATTTGTGTAAATGACAATGGACTGACCTGGTCTATGATTTCAAATCTGCATGATTTAAACAATGTTTTAGTAATTTTAAACCATTAGGCCTTGTACGGTCTAGGGCCTGCGTACCTCTTGGACCGCCTTGCCCCATACGATCCCCCGAGATCACTCCGCTCAGCAGAGCAAAACCTGCTGGAGATTCCACCGATCCGCCTCTGCCGCCTATCATCAACTAGGCAGCGCTCCTTCTCAGTAGCAGCTCCAACGGCCTGGAATGCCCTGCCGGAGGAGGCTAGAGCCATACGGGAGCTCGCCCCCTTCCGCAGGGCCTGTAAGACCTTCCTTTTCAAGCAGGCCTTCGGTTGACATATAACGCCTCTTGCCTTCAATCGATTTATGACTCTGTGTTACCGTTTTTTGTCACTTAGTGTAATTTTAACAATGTTTTAATGATGTTTTTAGTATCATTTTTGTTATTTTTATGGTTATAGCATTGTTTTATTTTGTTCGTGAGTCGGCATGAGTGTTGCCTGCCGATCACTATGTATGTCTTGTAACCCGCCACGAGCCCTCGGGAAGAGGCGGAATACAAATGCAAATAATAAATAAATAAATAAATAAACAAATTGTTAAATTGCTTTTATCATTTATTACTGTTGTTGACATTGAATGAATGAATGCCTGTTGTGAAGCTGCCCTGAGTCCCCTTCCGGGAATGAGAAGAATACAAATATGTGAAATAAATAAATAAGTCCAAATTGGTTTAATGAGAGGTTGAAGAGAAAATAGTTTTGTATATTGTTAAAATTAATTCCATTCCAAAGAAGGTTCTGTTCCAAAAATTGATTGAAATTCAATTAGACAAGCAACTTTACACAAGACTGACTGTCACTCACTTCCATGAACATTAAGGAGGGAAAGTACTGATAATGCTGTCACTGACCTATCTGGATTTCCGCAGGAATTATCAAAAAAGCTGGAAACACCCCTTTTCTCAGTGATGTAGTTATATGTTCCTAGGCACAGATGGACAGCCCCTCACTGCTAAATTTAAGATGCCACGAAGGGTATTTTGTTTAGCACTTATATAAAAAAAATTATATAATTTGGTTTTAGGAATGCATATTAAAATATGCCATTATCCTTTTTGTCACAATGTCCTGGCAGCCTTGTTATTCTGTCCTAGTTTCAAGCACTGATATTTGTGTGTATTTGGGAGCATAATTTCCCAATGTATCATGGATGTAGCATCACATTAACTAAAAGATATATATGCCCACATTTTTAGCTGTGTAGATTTTGAAATCTGTTCAGAGTTGTGTGTGTATCTTACTCCATTTAAGTTCACTGCAAGCCAAACAAATAGGACCATTTCTGGGGCAAAATATGTTCCATTTGAATGCTAATTTAGGAGTGTAGAATTTCTGTAGAATTTCTGTAGAAAAACATTAATGCAACTAAGCTCTTTTTGACCCCCAGCTTCAGATCAATGTTCGGCCTGTTTTAATTACTGTCACAATGGCTGATCACAACAGTGATTTCATTTTCTGATGTTATTTTGTGATCAATTGTAAACTAATGGTTCCATGTTTTCTTTACTATTTGTATTTTTTCTGTAATGTAATAATGCATGAAAATGTGGACAGTGTTATTATTCAGCTATCCATTTATGTTTCTGACAATAGTATATGATTTGCACACACTTAAAATAATAGCTTAATTTTCTGAGTATATTGGTTAGCCATGCAGCATCAGTTTTTACTGAACAGCTCTTCCATTCTCTTCCATTCATATAGGCTGGCTTACAAAATCTTCTATAGGATCCATGGGCAGAACTGTCATTTCACTTTCTACCGCTTCAGTGCAAAAGAGGTATTTTGTGGGTTTTTGGGATGAATAGATATGCACATCCAGTAGGAAGTAAAAACTTGTTATGACTACTAGTGGCATGCATATATAATCTATACCCAGAAACTGACTTAAACATATGTATTCCATTTGTACTGTAAGTGTTCTAATAATTAATTCACCATATTTTATTTGAGTCTCTCAGCAAAACATGTTGGTGAAAATACTGTATATTACTGTATATTAAATGGAAACAACATAACTGAGTATCTAGTATGTGTAAAATACGTTAGGGAATTATGAGATTTTACTTTGATATATCAACACTAGTAAGCACAAGTGAGAATGCTTCATCTTATTATTTGCATCAAATATTTCACTCTTCAGACACACAAAACAGGGATCCAAGATTGCATTAAATGCGTCCTCTTATTCTTTGCATCACACTTGCAAAAAATGGATCCAAGATTGCATTAAATGCGTCCTCTTATTCTTTGCATCACACGTGCAAAAAAGGGATCCAAGATTGCATCAAAAGATTCCAAGTTGTTTGACACAGGAGGAACATGCCTGGGTAATCTCATTCATGTAACTAAAGGTATGTCAACATTGGCCAGTGTGCTCAGAACCATTCCAGTCTAGAAATGCTCCAGAGGTAGCCACATGTGTTGCTGAACCTACTGTGGTGGTGTGCTGACACCCACATAGTCCATCTGGGCTGAGACCACATCAGCAGGATTATCACTCCATCTTCTATAGAACCATTGCTATTTTCAGCCATTCATAGAGCTCTCTCAACTGTGAACATCATGTTCTGACATCAGCAGAAGCAGCTGTACAAGTGAAATCTCCCCATCTTCTTGGTAATGTAGGCACTTTGTTGATGTCAGACTGAGCCAGGAGTCTGTACAGATGTCTCAACTGGCTTTCCCCTGTGCCGATGAGTGAAGGCAAAAGATAATAGTGGCAGTGTCACCTGTGGATAGTATACTGATCAAAATCAGACCCCATGTACTTTTCCACACTGCCCCAAAGTTGTGGGATGCTCAAGATCTTCAAGCAAACTCTCGAACATCTCTCAACTTTGACTGAAGCAGAGCAAAACTGGTTTGACTCAAGCAGGGCCGTAGCCAGGATTTTGATTCCGGGGGCTGAGACTGGGTGGAAGCGGGTCTACCCTAGCAAACCTTTTGTATTGTTATCCCAATAACCCCATTAATGTGGGATATAATGAGCATGGTGATCAGATCATGATATGAATAAACATAACAGTTTAAATAATGTACCAGTAAGGCCTTCTCGTGGACCACCCTGAGAATTGGGGGGGGCTGAAGCCCCCTTAGCCCCCCTGTCTACATGCCTGGACTCAAGATACTGAAGAAACCGTCACTAGACCCGGCGGTTCCCTCCAACTACCGACCAGTGTCGAACCTTTCGTACCTGGGGAAGGTAGTTGAGAGGGCAGTAACGGAGCAGTTGCAGTCCTTCTTAGACGATGCTACATGGCTAGACCCCTTCCAGTCCGGCTTCCGTTCGGGGCACGGGACGGAGACGGTTCTGGTCTCCATCACAGACCAACTCCGCTGCCAGCTCGACCAAGGCGGGTCTGCGCTGCTCGTGTTATTGGACCTCACAGCAGCGTTTGACACGGTCGACCACAATCTATTGATCCACCGCCTGGCCGTGGCTGGAGTGAGGGGACAGCCCTTAAATGGCTGACCTCCTTCCTCCACCAGCGGTCTCAGCGTGTGAGGAGGGGCGAGGTGGTCTCCGAGGGCTCCTCACTACTCTGTGGGTCCCCAGGGGCCATTCTCTCCCTCTGTTATTTAACATCTACATGCAGCCGCTTGCACAGCTGGTGCGGAGTTATGGGCTGGAGTGTCACCAGTACGCTGACGACACTCAGCTCATTCTGAGGATGGAGGGCAGGCCGGGTTCTGTCCCCCGATAATTTTCAACACTGCCTCGAAGCCGTTACTGGATGGCTGCGAGCCAGTAGGTTGAGGGTGAATCCGGCGAAGACGGAGATCTTGTGGCTGGGTCGCCCGGGTGATGTTAATGTCCAGCTTCCGAGCCTGGACGGTGCGGTGTTATGCCCATCGCCTTCCGTAAAGACCCTGGGGTCCATTTGGACTCCCAGCTGACCATGGAGGCCCAGGTCTCTGCAGTCAGCAAGATCGCTTTTCATCTGCGACAGGCAAGGAGGCTGGCCCCCCTATCTCTCCCGGAACGATCTGGCCACGGTGATCCAAGCCACAGTCATCTCAAGGCTGGATTACTGCAACGCGCTCTACGTTGGCCTTCCTCTGTCGGTGACCAGGAAGCTCAGGCTAGTGCAGAACACTGCCGCCCGGCTCCTGTCTGGCACGCCAGCTGGCGCCCCCATAACACCTGTTTTGCAGGATCTGCACTGGCTGCCAATTGAGCACTGGATCACCTTCAAAGTGTTGGTCCTCACCTTTAAGGCCTTACACGGCCTGGGGCCAGCGTATTTGAGGGACCGTCTCACCCCATATTGCCCTCCGAGATCACTTCGGTCTGAGGACTCCAATCTCCTGGAGATACCTTCAGCTAAACTCGCAAGGCTGACTGCTACCCGCCGGAGGGCGTTCTCTGTCATAGCACCTACGCTGTGGAACGCCCTCCTGGCCGGAACTCGGGCTATGAAGGACTTGCTCCCGTTTAGATGGGCCTGTAAAACATACCTGTTTAAGCAGGCCTTTGGTGAGTAAGTCCTGCCCATGCCCCGCCATCTATTCGTTCTTCTGAGGATGATGTGCTGTTCATTGTGTTAACTGTGTTATTAATTATTATACTGCTGTTGTTTTTAATTGTTTTTAACTGCTTATTGCCTGTATTTTACTGTGCCCTTCGGCTCCTGTAAGCCGCCGCGAGCCTCAGGGAGTCGGCGGCATAGAAGCCCGAATAATAAATAAATAAATAAATAACCCACAATACTTATCAGAAATATAGGAACATTGTGAAAGTTAATTCTATATTTTCATAACCATGTAGAGTCAGCCTGTTACAAGTGCCTTAGAACTCACTCTCTTCATCTCTACCACTCACTCTCTTTTCTCTCTTCCACTCCTCCCTTCTGCCCTTTCACCCTTTCCTCCCCCTCTTTCCCCCCCAACTTTTTCCCTGATCTAATTTTATTTCCAACTCTATGTTTTAATGTATAATCCTAGAAAAACTCAATAAAAATGATATTGGAAAAAAAAACACAAGTGCCTTAGAAAATCTTCTGCTAGACAGAAAAGTCAGTAGGTGGCAAGATGGAGCCCTCGATGGTGCAGGGTTAATCCCTTTTGCTGGCAGGACTGATGACTTGAAAGTTGGGTTGCTGACCTGAAGGTTTATTTATTTATTTATTATTTCGCATTTGTCTGTTGCCCCCCCCCCAACGGCTCGGGGCGACTTACAACAGTTCGTAAAATACAATTGTCAGATAACTCTTAAACCACAGTAATACCATTAAGATGGAATTACAATTAGAACAGTTGAAGCAACAAATGGAGTCACAGTGGGCTAACAGCTAGGCGGTGCGAGCTACAGTTTAGCTAACTCCGAAGGCTTTTTGGAACAGCAATGTCTTAACTGCTCTCCTGAATGGGAGGAGGCCCTGGGTGGCACGGATGCTGGCGGGCAGTGCGTTCCACATGGTAGGGGCTGCAACAGAGAAAGCCCGGCGGCGGGTTGCAGACAGATGGTAGGTCCTCACATTTGGGATGACCAGGAGGTTTAGCTCTTCGGAGCGCAGTGATCTGGTGGGATGATATGGGACAAGGCGGTCCCGCAGGTACACTGGCCCCAGACCATGTAAGGCCTTAAAAGTCAGGACTAACACTTTGAAGGCAATCCGGCATTCAATTGGGAGCCAGTGCAGTTCGCGCAGGATTGGCGTGATGTGGTGGCCAATCAGGACCCCTGCCAGGAGTCGCTGCAGCGTTCTGCACCAGCTTGAGTCTCCGGATTACCGACAGAGGAAGGCCAATGTAAAGAGCGTTACAGTAGTCCAGCCTCGAGATGACCGTGGCTTGGATCACTGTGGCTAAGTCACGCCGGGACAAATAGGGGGCCAGCTTCCTCGCCTGGCGAAGATGGAAAAATGCTACCCTGCTGACGCTGGAGACGTGGGCCTCCATCGACAACAGGGGGTCCAAGGTTACTCCTAAGCTCTTAACAGAGGGCGACGGACATAATGTCACACCATCCAGGGTTGGAAGCTGAACATCCCTACAGCCCTACAGCCCAGAGGACCCAGCCACAGGATCTCCGTCTTTGCCGGAGGTTGCAGGTTCAAATCCAACCTGGGGAGAGCACAGATGAGCTCCCTCTATCAGCTCCAGCTCCATGTGGGAACATAAAAGAAGCTTCCCATAAGGGTGGTAAAAGCATTTTTTTAAACCATCTGGGCATCACCTGGGCAACGTCCTTGCAGATGGCCAATTCTCTCAGACCAGAAGCAACTTGCAGTTTCTCAAGTCGCTCTTGATATGAAAAAAAATCATAGAAAGGACTCACAATATGATTTTTATGTACATAACTATTTGCACTGATCTTGTCATTGGAAACACTGAAGACATCAAAGTCTGATTTATAATCTGGAAAAGTATAAAGGCCTTAGTATCTCCTGGGATTGGCAAAATCAAGGTTTGGGGTGGGAGGGGTGGGGGTGGCAGAGAGGGTTTTTTTAAGTCATGGATGGTTGAATCCTTGGACATAGACCATACAGGTGGATATGTAAAGTAATATTTTACATTCACAGGCAGTCCCCAAGTTATTAACAAGAGTTGTTCTGTACGTTTGTTCTTAAGTTGCATTTGTATGGTAGTTGAAACTGGTACACTTTTAAGTGTAACTGCAGCTAAAATATTTAATTTTAGCTTTGAATAGCATAAGGAAGGGTTAACACCCCTAGATGTTTGTTTTGCTCTCTGTGCCCGTGCTCAAAAGATTTCACCTCACTTTCTGTCCCTGTGATTATTTGTGATCCTTCACACAAATCTACCCTTGACAAAGGGTAGATTTGTGTGAAGCCTCAAGGAGTTGATTGATGACAAATTGAATAGAATAGATAATTGGTGAACATTTTGGTTTATTGTGTGAACAAGGATTTGTGATAATGCTTCAGTTGAGACACCTTTTCCCCATGATAACTCTTTCAGGAGTGAATTTCCCTTCCTAGGGTTAGATTTCTCTCACTTCCAGTTGTCCGTCACTCTTAACTATGAGTTCTTTGTAAGTTGAATGTTTGTAACTTGCTAGATGTATTATTTTGGTGAATTGTCTCTTCTGATCACCTATATTGATCAGAAGAGACTATCTGGTGGCACAATGGGTACAACCCTTGTGCTGGCAGGACTGCTGACCTGAAGGTTGGGTTGCTGACCTGAAGGTTGCCAGTTCAAATCCGGGGATAGTGGAGATGAGCTCTCTCAGTCACTAGTAGAGATGAGCAAACACAGACACTATTGTAGCCACACAAATAAACTGAACAACAATGGAGTAGACCCAAACTGTTGTTTAGCATTGGGTACTCAACAAGCTCTGTCAGTTTCTAATCAAAGATCAGAAGATAAAGCCAACAATTCATGTAAAAATATATTCATTCCGTTAGATCGTCACCAGCATCTTTAGCCCCCCGGTGTAACTCCTGATTAAAGTGCTTTTCATGGTATCTGGTGAGTGTCTTTGCCGTGAGTCATTTTAGGCCTCTTCAGTGAGCTCATTACACCTGGGTTTCATGATCCATTGGTTAGCATATAGGGCAGATGAAATGCTATGGGAAGCATTATTAGTTATGCCATGACCTGTCTTCAATTCAGTCATCTGTGATAGGTTATCAATGTACCCACCGAATCTTGAATTTTCCTAATAGAAGCAAGCAAATGTTACATAGATAGCATAAGTTCTTTCAGCTCATTATGGTGTGTGGCCAATGCCATACCTTGTATTATGGTAAATATCTGGCTCATGTCCATGACCATGTTAGCTATATTACTGGGATTTTTCACAGTGAGAGGCATTAGAGTTGATGGAGTGACAACATATGTCCTTTCATTTTTCCCAGTATGCCTGAGCATTAAACAAAGTATCTCTGAAATCTGACTGAGCATGAATTCTAGAACTGAAATTAAAATATCAGATAAAGGAAAAGAAAGAAAAAAAGTTTAAAATATCCAATTAGTTTGACAGCTTAAAACGGAAACCAAGCTGAAAGCAGTTAAGAGTTAAAACAGAGTTGCGTCCAGATAGTATATGTCTAATTAAGGTCTAATTAAAGTGATAGCCTCAGAGAAGTTTGTTATCTAAACGTTTCTCCAATTATGTTCAAAGTTTATATAAAATGCCCCTTGAGACTGAATGCTGATCAAGTGAAAACTGAAACCATTCTCTTGAATTGAGAAGGGAACAAAGATAAAGTGAAAGAAAGAAAACACTGAAGGACACACAACACAACACACCCAAGGATAACCCAAATCGCAAATGTCTAATCACAGTCTGGATAAAGGTGAACAAGTTGAAATTGAATCCAGACAAGACAGAGATCCTCCTGGTTAGTCGAAAGGCCGAAGATGGCATAGGGTTACAGCCTGTGTTGGATGGGGTTACACTCCCCTGGAAGACACCGGTTCACAGCTTGGGAGCTCTCCTGAATTCATCGCTGAGCCTGGAACCTCAGATCTCAGAAGTGGCCAGGAAATCTTTTGTATAATTAAAACTTGTCCGCCAGTTGCACCTGACTTGACCATTGTTTATTTATTTATTTTATTTATTTATTATTCGGGCTTCTATGCCGCCGACTCCCTGAGGCTCGCGGCGGCTTACAGGAGCCGAAGGGCACAGTAAAATACAGGCAATAAGCAGTTAAAAACAATTAAAAACAACAGCAGTATAGTAATTAATAACACAGTTAACACAATGAACAGCACATCATCCTCAGAAGAACGAATAGATGGCGGGGCATGGGCAGGACTTACTCACCAAAGGCCTGCTTAAACAGGTTCTCCATGCTCCTGTTACATCAAGGATAGACTACTGCAATGTGCTCTACATGGGGTTGCCTTTGAAGACTGACCAGAAGCTTCAAGTAGACCAACGGGTGGCAGCCAGATTTCTAACTGGGGCAGCGTACAGGGAGCATACAACTCCCTTGTTACACCAGCTCCACTGGCTGCCTGTCTGCTACTGAGCACAATTCAAAGTGCTGGCTTTTGCCTATAAAGCCCTAAACAGTTCTGGCTCAGCTTACCCGTACCAAATGTATCTCCTTCTATGATCCACCTTGGAGATTAAGATCCCTGTTCTCGATTCTACCTTCCTCACAAGCACAACTAGTGGGGACAAGAGACAGGGCCTTCTCAGAGGTGGCCACTCAACTATGGAACTACCTTACTAGTGAAATTAGTGCAACTCCCCCTCCTGACTTTCAGGAAGAAAGTAAAAACCTAGTTATGTGACCAAGCAAAGCTCATAGTACAATAAGATAATAAGGAATAGTGATTTTGGATGTTGTGATTTTCATAACTGTATTTAAATCGTGTTATCAGTGGATTTTAATATAAATGTTATTATATTATCAATCTTTCATTTTTATGCTTTATGTCTAAATGTTCTTTTATGTTTATGTTTTAATTTGGTTAGGTTAATTTATAGTTATATGTTATTGTCTTGCTGTTATCTTTTGTTTTTTCACATGTATGTACGACATTGAATTTTCCCTTTATAATGTCGGAAACTGCTTTGACTTCCCTTAGAGGGAGAAAAGTGATATATAAATGTAGTAAATAATCATTATGTTATTTTCTGGGGAGTTTGTTGTTTACAAGCTGAAGAAAAGAAGAGAAATGAAACAATTGCATCACCATCCTAACCAGAAGTGACAGGGAGTGATGCAATGTCACTTCTAGTTGCCATTTTGGGAGCAACTATAAAATAGAGACATTTGAAAATGCTGTGGATGGTTACAACTTGTGGAAGAAAATACTGGTACCTGTTCTACATTATGTTTTTCCCTGATTTGTGGGCAAGGTACAGCTGACCCTCCATATTCACATAATCTACAGCCAATATTTAAGCATCCATGGCTTAAAAATATTTGTTTAAAAAATCCAAATAGCAAACCTTGATTTTTCCTTTTTATATAAGGGACACAATTTTACTATGCCATTGTTCAATTGAGCATCCACAGATTTTTGTGTCTATTGGGAAACTTGGAAACAAACCCGGTGAATATTAATGCCCCACTGTATTCTTTAACTGTGTGGATGGAGAATTACACATACTTCAGTTGACTTAGCCAGAGGAATATTTTCTGATTTATCTCAAAATCATGTTCAAGGTCCAGTCTCAGGCCCTACAGTACCTGTTTGATGAACTCTTACCGCAACCAAACTGATGTCATTATTTGCTGACAAACCTGAGAAATAAAGAGATCAGACAACAAAAGTGGAATAAACTAAGGACTATTTTACTAATTGTTACCTACTTAAATATTTCCCACCTTGTCATGGTGTGGGGACTTGTGTGTTCCAATGAACCTGTGGACATAACCACCTTAGTCATGCACTCCCGGGGGGGTTCCAGACCAAGCACACCCTGAATACCTCAGTGGTGGATTAGGTGGAAGATAACATGGTACATGTTACAATGGCTGTGAAGGTGGAAGAAGGCTGCAACAGATTGAGAAGTCACCATCTTCGTTTTAACCATACCACTGGTTGGGACCCTCACTCTGTGAAGACTGTGTGTTGATCGGCTGTGCACCAACCTCCACATATTAAAAAAAAACCTCTCACACAGACATCTTCCAAGAACTTGGAGGGCTATCATACTCAGACAATGGGGGATCACCTAAGTATTCAAATATTTCTTGGTGATGTTTAATCAAATTTAGGGGAGCATGGACTCAAGCCACCAGCCTCCCCTGAGTGGAACACTAAAGCCCCAGGGAGCAATCCTTGATTAACATGGTTGCTCAGGGATTAGCAACCACTCAACTACCAACAGCCTGTGGGAGCAACCAATGTTGCTACACAATTCCAAGCTGATTCCAATGCCATCAAGATGTCAAGGGGCTGTAAAAATGGTTGGGCAAGTTCCCAAATGGAACTGGGTGCAACTGTCTTGACTGCCACCCCACATTACCTGGGATCACATGGCCTAGACACAAGGGATAGTGGTCCCCTGGCATCAGAGAGTGTGCCACTACATCAAGGGAGAAGAGAGAGATGGACTTTCCTTCATTCCCCCCTCCCCCATATGTTTTGCACTGTGGCTGAAGTCAGATCTAGTGCCAAGGAGAAGGTGGGTGCCTGGTGTGGCTGGGGTATATTGGGGTATATGTCTATTCAAGGAAGAGTTTTCTAAAGCATAAAAATAGAAATGTAATACTACTAATGCTATGTATGTTTTGGAGTTGTCCCATAGTAACTACATTTGGGAGTATGTAATTATGTGAGTAAATTTGTTTTTGATAAGTTCTTTAATATTCAGGAACATGTTTGTTTGTTTTGGGGTTTTTTAAAATAAAAAACCCACCCTTTTCTTTGAAATTAGCAAATGGCCAATGGAAGTGGATTTTTCGTGACCTTTTGACTGCTAAAAATTGAAACCTCAAAATTGGAAAGATATCTGATCTGTGAGCCATATTGTTCACTCCTGCAAGTATATACATAAATAATGTAAGTCCTCAAGGAAAATATGAAAGTAATTAATGCAATTGACTTGTTAGACTTGTTACAAATTATTTCTAAAGTTATCAGCATCTTTACACATATTTTAGTTGGAACATGGTTCTTTTGTGCATTCTGGCTTTTGCTCTTTGCAATTCATGTTCTTGTATTCTTATCTGCAACCTGAAATTCTCCTGTTTGCTTTTGATATAGAAAAGGATTAAGTAAACCTTTGCTTAAATGCATGACCTTTTGCACAAACGTACCTAAGAAACAATCTTTATTCTTCTTTGGATTTAACCTTTTAAACAGCATTCCCTCTTCTTTATCACTTTGTGTAAGAAATCACACAATTGAAATAGAATTCTTTCCTAAGGTTGCATGCCCTTTCCACATATGGTATTTGTTACATAGATGCAGAGTGAGATTATTAACCCCAAACTGAACGTACCTTTCGTGTCAATACTCGCTACAAAGTTATCAGTTCTTTTGTTTAAATGCTTTGATATCAACATAGAGAAAATACATTTTATATAAATTGTGCCTTCCTCCCCCAAATAAGTGTGAATTGTTTTAAATTTAAGGGCATTGTTCCGTCCTCCAGATGTTTTATATGCATAGCCCCATAGTTTGGTTTTTAAAAGGCAGCATTTTTTCCTTTTGCATTTTTACTGGGACTGTTCCAGACACACTGGCACCTTGCCTGTTAATTATTAGCAAGGTTGCAGCCTGGTGCAGAATTTGCCACCTAAAGCTCTGCAAATGTATCTTTTTAGTTGGTGTCCGCCCCTTTTTCTTCCTGGGGATTGGCCTCCATTTTAGAAAGTGTTTTAGTTCCTTTCAGAGAGGGAAGGAAGCCAGATGTGTTTTTGTCCAGCCAGGATTGGCTCCGAAAGGGTCACCGTAAGTACTGGGTGCTTACTGGGTGCTTACTGGGTGCTTACCTGGGTGCTGACCTGCATGCTGACCTGCTGATTACTATTTGCTTGACCATTAGCTGGGGGACTGCTGGAACCAGATGAGTTTATGGTACCTTGCAGAGACTGGCTTTGCATGCTGTATAGGATAGACATCTGGTTACCAGCCCAGCTTTAGGTCACCTTTTGGACTGAGCTTAGGTTTAGAGGGAAAGGAGTGGTTCCTTCAACCAAACACCTAGGACCAGGGTGGGAAATATCTGGTTTCCTGCCATCCAAAAAGAAGCAGTGGGAATCTTTTGAGCAACAACCAAGGCATTTCCAGTCTGTTTTTTTGTTTTTTGCAACCATTAAGAAGCTGTGCCGAGTCCTGCAAAGACTTTGTTATTGAATAAACTGTTTGATTTTCAACTTTATTTTGGAGTGTTTTTTGGGTTGCCAGACCACCTAGCCTTTTCAGCAAGCGCTCTGCAGTCCACCAGATAGAAAGGACAACACATCTGCCAGTTTTAATTTCAAACAGACCTGGTGTGACGGCATAGGCATTTATTCTGGTTCTGGTACAATGGAGAAATATACTGTTATCACAATTACAAAGTGGACAAATTGTTGCACCTTAATACCATGTTTACTAGCATAGCTGCATTTTATGGGATTCTGAGATGTGTAAGTTGGAAAGGCACAAGAAATCTATGGCAGAGAATTCTAAATAGCCCATAAAACTACAAATACCAGAATCTATAGGAAGGACATTACCCTGCTTTTCTGTGTGAAATTATTTCATAAATTTGGAGAGGCTTAAACAGCAACTGCAATTCACTTGTATACTTACACTGGTGAAAGTACTTATACAAGTTGTAGTTGTAATGTGGTAGCAGCAGGCATTTTAAAAGGTACAGGCACATCACTCTGAAGAAAAGAAGATACGAGGCTCTTGATTTTTCATGGTTTTGGTTTGGAAAAGAAGGCTTCTGGCTCAGCAGTCTGCAAATTCAAAAGCACCATAGGAAGAGCAGTTTGAAAAATCATTTCCCGGTCTGCTTCTATTTCCAAGAATCCCCAGAAGCCCAATACTAAACAAATTGTCAACTGGGAATAGAAGTCTCCTTTTCCTGATGACAACAATGAAGACTCTCATTTATTTTCTATGTGGAGCTATGCGACCCAATAAAACAGGGTTGATACCAAATTCAGGTTTAACTATCCAAATCACCAGGGAATGTAGATAAAGTAGCTGTTTGTTTTTCACATATTCTTTTGTACAGTACAAAGACCAGAGAATCTAACCTAGCTCCAAGAGCAAAACCCACCACAAATACTATGCTGGAAGAGGGAGACTCATTTACTCCTTATTATAACACCTGTTTTTAATTAAATGTAAATATTAGGCATGTGCAAAAAAATTGAAAGTGTCCGAAATCATGAGAAAATCAGAAGTTTTGTAAATCAGAAGCCATATCCGAAGCATTTGCATGGCCCAAACAAAGTGAAAACTTACTCCATATTTTTTGTTTTAATTTTGTAAATTCCAGAAGGCTCCCAAAGTCAGTTTTGTATTCAGCACAAGGAAGCAAAGCCATTAAGCTAAAAAGGCTGCCTGCTTGCTTGCCTGGAATTAATGGAGTCTCGGCATTAGGAGCCATGAAAAGAGGGAACAGTGTATTTTGGGAATAGCACAGAACTCTGGGAAATGTAGTTTGGCAAGGAGAGGAGCCCTATACCAAATAATTCAAAAGGCTCTGCCTTAAACTACATTTCCCAGTATGCATCAGCATTAGAAAGCCCCAATTAGAAGATGATATGGGTGTATAGCCAGCCAGAGTTCCAATACATTTCTTCATGTTCTACACTATCATTTCTGTTCCTGGGTTATAAATGGCAGTTCCTAATCGATTCTGTCATAAAAAACATGGTGAAAGTTTATTACACTGCAACAACTTTCTCTTTGTACAAGGGACACCAAGGACTGTGATATTCGTATAGAAGAATATGTACACAATGGCAGCTCCAATAATCTCAACAGTTCTCATGATGATCAAACCATCTGTAGAATGCCAGATTGGATTATTTTGTTACAGAACATGTAGGAAAACTCACATCGATAATCTTGAGAACTTTGATCTTTCCTCACCTCCAAAAACCTTGTCCACATTTCCCTCCTTTTCACACAGAAAAATAACAACCTAAAACCCCCCAAGCTTTATGTGGAAAAGATGCCTACTTTTCTTCACTATTTTTGCATACCTAAATGAAATTATCCATGAAGTTGGGATTTGTAAAACTAAATCCTATGGTAATTATCCCACCTTTCCACTAGTTAATTAGTATTATCAGCTAACTGGTGACATTTTAAGGTTAACAAGGTAAGATGATGAACTGTTGAAAGTCAAGCTTTACTGCTTTATTTGATTTGTTGTAATTGCAAGAAATGCTGTTTTCTTACACTGACCTAATTGTTAAATGAACAGTTGACTGAAAATAGAAAAGCTTTGATCTCCATATATATATTATAAAGCAATTATTTATATAATACATTAAAGAAGAAAGGGGAAAAGTAATAGATCTAAATTAAAAGGATTTTTTTTAACATTCAACAAATAAGAATGTCATCTGATTTCCAAATATATACTCACAAATAATATCCTTTCCATTTGGTATTGTAGGTGTAATTCTAAATTAAGATTTTTCTTCTTATTTTCATGTTGATTTTCACTTGTTAAAAGATATGATTAGCCTGATCTTATACTGGTCAACCTAGGTTTCTTGTGTCTTTTTTATTTATTTGCATTTTTATTTAGACCACTTTTTACATTTTAGGTAAAAGTCTCACCAATTGATCTTCTAAGGAGAATAGAAATTTACAAAGCCTTTGCACTATCTATTTTTAGTAGTGTATATAAATTAATAATTATACTAAACTTCAAGACAGCCAAATTTCAAGCAAAAATAATAGACCTGTGTTATGTCAATTTTTAAAAATGTTTAAATCCTGAGACATTGTGACAACTCAGACCAGGCAATCCTATAAAAGAAAATGAATTCACTAATTTGAGAGAGACAGCATCATCCATCCTGAAAAGATGGACACATATACTGAAATGAATCTATATTTATCTAGAATTCTGTATAAATATTTGTGCTGTTTTAGCATGATACCATCAAGATAAAACAGCTCGAGAATCAAGGAATGTTCGTGTTGAAAGAGACTATAAGGGCCATCCAGTTCAATGTTGGAAGAGATTACAAGGGCCATCCTGTCATGCAGGAATACACACTCAAAGCTCTCCTGAGAGGTGGCCATCCAGCTTCTATTTTAAAATATCCAAAGTGGGAGACCTCACTACACTCCAAAGCATCATATTCCAATGTCAAATAGTTTTTACTATCAGGGAGTTCTTCCTAATGTTTTCGTAGAATCTCTTTTCCCTCAGTGTGAACCCATTGGTTCATACCCTAGTCTTTGGAACAGTAGAAAACAATCTTGCTTCATTTTCAATATGACATCATTTCAAATTCTCATATTTAAACATGGCTGTCATATCATCTCTTAAACTCTCCTTCTCCAGGCTAAACATATCCAGTTCTCCCTTAATTTTTACCCAGATGCTCTCAACCTGGTCTCTAGGATGTATCTCTTCATGGCTGTAAACATGTAAACATTCTCGACATGTAATACTACTTCTCCTTCTTTCCTGTTTGCTTTATTGTTCTGAAATATACACCTCTATTAATATATTCCAATTATAGGTCTCATCCTACCAGGTTTCAGTGATGCCTGTTATATCCATTTTATTTTGCTATGTTAAAATATCATGCTCATCTTATTTCCCATGATTTGTACAGTGGGTCCCATTCCTTTTTTTTGGCCATGCCCCACCTAAGCATTTCTAAAATACTGATGACCCATCTCCCCTCATAACATATAATCCTTATTATTCAAAAAGTGAACTTCTATTCACGTGGAGATAACTTAAATATCCAGCCCCATTGCTTGTATTTGGTGAGAATATACAAAATATCCTGTCACCTGATGTTAATTTTCTTGTGGCTGGTAATCTTTGTTTTCATTTAAAAAAATATTTATTTATTTACAGAATATTCCACCCTGACCCATGTAAGCACTCATTCTTGAAACTTCAATGCCATCACACAACACATATAGACCCTGAAAACATTAAATTACCTGTCCATCTGTGATGCTTTTGCTGTGGCCTCGTAAATTTTTTGTTAAATTAGACACAACTAAGACCATGGGTCAGTTCAGGCCCGGATTAATGTGTTTTGCCACCCTAGGCTACATTTTTAAAACTTTGGAAGCAATGCGCATATATATATATGCACACATTGTTCCTCTGCATACAAATGGGAAAATCTGTTTAAAAATCCCGCCAATTATCTCCGTGACTGGTCAGGTAATGTTAGAAGAATAGGCACTCATTCTTGATCTACTCAACTCCCCCAGAGCCCTGCTGGTGCATGCCCCCACATTAGACACAACTAAGACCATGGGCAGGGCCCGTTAATGTTCCTGCTTCTCTCTGGGACTGGTGGTCAGGGAGAGAAGCAGAAACACTCCGCCCCCAGACGCCTGGGCATGCACAGCTCAGGGGCAGGGCGTCCCGGGAGAGCAGAACCCAGGGATCCCCGCTCCCCGGAGAGCGTCCCAGGGATCTTCCTGCTTCTCTCCGTGACTGGTCATGGAGAGAAGCAGGAAGGGATGCCCTGCCTGTCAGGCCCCAAGGCCCACAGGCCTCAGTTTTACATGAACAATACTGCAGCCATATAAGGATTTTTCCAAGCCAGCCTGTTTCACTCCAGAGAGGCCCTCTGGGCCTCTTTGCCTTTCCCGTGAGAACCAGGTATCAAACATACAGTCAAGGTTATTCAAGCAGGCCTCCCTGATAAGCGGAGCGGCTCAGAGATGCTCCAAGTCCAGCTCCCTTCTCCAGCTGCAAAGCACTAACGAGATTTGCATTCCCGGGGAGCTGAGGTAGCTAAACATACAGACAGTCATCCATCATGCCTGCTTGACACTCGACGCACTTAGATTAAAGAAACTGGACAGTATAACTATGTGGAGATGCCCCACAGAGGGTATCTTGTACCAACTCTGCATTCAGAGATGCTTCTGTGAGAGAGGTCGCTTCCAGGCCTTCCAGAAGTCTGTGCCAGCCGGCTCCGGCTGCCTTGTTCCAGTCCGCTTGAGTGCAGTTTGTCTCCAGTGCTACGTTCCTGTATTGCTCCTGCAAAGACCTTCTAAGCTACTGAACTTTGCCTGCTTCCAAGAGAACTTTCTTTGCCAAGTTAAACCTGCTTGGATCCTTAAGAGACTATCCTGTTGCATCCGGCTTTGTTCCTGATTCCCTCCGCTTGGACCCTGTTGCCACGGGACTATATAGCCACTGCTGAATCCTGAGATTTGCTGCTATTTGGAGGCACTATAAGATTGCCTCCAAAATCTTTCCTACACCTTTTATTCACAATAAACATGTTGTAAATCAGTTGATGTGTGGTTTATCCAGGGAAGTCACGTCCAAGGGCCTAGAGGGCGACACCGCCCCCCGGGGAGCAGAGCCCGGGGATCGGGGAGCCCCTTCCTGCTTCTCTCCATGACTGGTCACTGAGAGAAGCAGGAAGGTACACCCGCCCCCCGGAGAACAGAGCCCGTGGATCGGGGAGCCCCTTCCTGCTTCTCTCTGTGACTGGTCACAGAGAGAAGCAGGAAGGGACGCCCCGCCCCGCCCCCGGAGCGCTGTTGGGCATGCCTCGTGGGAGCTTCCCTTCCTCCTCCTCGTCACCACGACTGCCTTCCTGGTTCGGCGACAAGGAGGAAGAGGAAGGGAAGCTCCCACGGGGCATGCCCAGCAGCGCCCCATGGGCGGAGCTTCTCCTCCTCCGCTCCTCCTCCTCCTCGCCTAACCAGGAAGGATTGGAAGGAGGGCGCGAGGAGGAGGAGAAGCTCCGCCCACAGGGCGCTGCTGGGCATGCGCGCGTGGCAGCTGGCAGGAGAGCGCCTTTTCCTCCTGGTTGTGGGGAGGGGGACAGGCAGGGGGAAGTTCCACCTCTAGGGCGTCTGACGTGGCTTCCCCCCGCCTGTTCGTCTCAAACTTAAAAAAAATTTCATTTTGAGGGGGTCCAAATCCGCCACCCCCCCCCCCAAAGCTGCCACCCAAGGCCATGGCCTCGGGTGGCCTTATGGGTAATCCGGGCCTGGGTCAGTTTAAAGTATTTTGTCCTCCCAAATGTTGGGTTCTTTCACCCAGTTCTCTCCATGGGCAGTTGTCTCCAGTATTTGCCAAACTTCTGCCCTCAAAAATACTGTCCCTTTCTGCCACATAACTCAGGTTTGTGAGGCTCTTACCAAAATATTCCTGCCAGCTACTATGAAGCCACATGTCAGAAGTGACAACTTGTGCATCAAGGTCTTTCAGCTCCCTATCTAGAACCTTGTCATCCCTTGTGATAATCTGATAATCTAATTTGCACTTTCATTGATTCTTACCTGGGTCAAAGGAAGTGGATAATATCAATAACAGAAATAAACCACAAGTGTTGGAGATGGTGACAGCATCCTCTTTACCATCAGTAATTGTACATAAGAATTGAAGTAGAACTCCAAGCCTTCTTATAATTCCACTGCTAGATGCCGTGCAAAACACCTATTTTCCTTGCATGTTCAGAAAGCTTCTATTTGCTGAGTTCCAATTTGCCAAGCTTCCTCTCAACAGATTCCCCTCTCCGCTCATTCCCGAGATCATATGTTCAGGCAGAGGTCAAACTGTCATCCTTAACCAAAGAGAAACAAGCTCACAAATGCACAATAGAACAATAATGAACACACAAGCAAGTCCCCTCTCAGCTCACACAAACAAACAAACCATATCTCAACAGACACAACAAATTATCTCAAAAGAGTATCCAGAACATTTTAAAAGTTGCACTGAATCTATTAAGCATTTTCTTTAGAACATCATGTTTCAAAAACCTTTGAAGCATCATTAATGCCTTCTGAAGGGATTCTAAGAGACTACTCATGTTTACTCTCCTCACCAGCCAACAGTAGTCATGTATAGAAATTCAGTGGTGCAAAAAATGTGGTCTTTATTAAAATGTTAAACTTTCAGGGACATAGTGGCTGAGATCCTGTATGTCACAGGATAATGTAATACTTCCAACTGCAGAACTATCCTACAGATATCCTTTCAAGGTGCCCCAAACTTGGTGCAACCTCCTCAATTGCAATTTCATGGAGAAAGGAGGCCTGTCGAAAGTTCTGAGAAGCATCTATCCATGTTTCCATAGCCTGATATAAAACAATAGTTCACAGGGCTCTGTCGTGCTCCTCCTAAAGTCTGAACACATCTCCTGCTATGAACCACCATGCAACTTAAGATCTTTAGGAGAGGCCCTGCTCTCAATCCTGCCACTCTCACAAATGTGTTTGGTGGGAACAAGAGACAGAGCCTTCTCAGCAGTGCCCCCCTTCTGTGGAACTCCCTCCCTAAGGACATCAGGTTAGCCACCTCCCTCCTGTCCTTTAGGAGACAACTAAAACCTGGCTGTGGGCCCAGGCATTTGATTAAGATACTGAGCATTATAATGGCAACTGGACTTGAATTTTGTTGATATGACAATATTGGAATTATTGACTGAGCTCTGGTTGTAACGGCATGTTAATGCGATGTTTTTATATATGTTTTTATAATATATTGTACAAATTGTTTTTATTTATTGTATTTGTATAGCATCACTGATGCATTGTGAAGCTGCTCTGAGTCCCCCTGTGGGAGAAGGGCGGGAAATAAATAAATAAATAAATAAATAAATATAGTCCGAGGTTTCTCTAATCCTACACACACAAACCCTGCTTTCCTCCAGCAATAGAATGATGGTAAGGGAACTGCAGTATCTGAATGGTAAGACTTCTCAGGGACTCTTGTCATTTTGAAGTGTTAAAGAGAGTATCAGCCTTTGCAGCAACCAAAAAAAAGTTATCCATGGGTATAGTAGACATTTTTCTGTGCACATTTGCCTTTGCACTAAACTACAAGGCAGTATATTTGTGGCTACAGCTTCATCTATTGGGGTGAGCATCAGACACTATTGTGACAGTTTTAATTCCTTCCCCTCCCCACATGTAACTGATGCATAATACTCACAAGTGTAACTAACTAGTAAACAACGGAAGAACCCTCTGCCACCTCAGACAAAACAGAGGAGGGGCCGAAGGCGGGGCAGGGGGCGGGGCCAGAGGAAATCCCAGCCCTGCTCTGCAACACCTAGAGGGTTCCGTCCCAGAACCTTCAGGAACACCAACCTCAGGCGCCGGGTTCCCCCATTGATGAACCCCTACCCCAGGAGGCTTGATAATCTGACGCTGGCGAACCCGGAGCCACAGGCTTGCGACGATCGCTACCGTATGGATCTCGAGTCCCTGAGGATGTTGTTCGATCTGTGGGACCCTCCTAGGCTTCCCCCATTCGACGGTCGAGCCTGATAGCTGATCTTAGAAAGCTCCGACACACATGGGCCCGAGCTTGGCTTCCCCTTCTCGTTAGTTTTGTCATTCCCTGTCGATGTTGTTTGTCTTGTTGTATGCTCTGTATTTTTTATGTCAAACTGTAAACCGCTCCGAGCCCTCGGGGAGTGGCGGTATAGCAAGTTTGAACTATAAATAAAGAAAGAAAGAAATAATTACACTTCCATAATATCAAAGTAAGTTCTCTCCCTAATACTTCACTAATAAGAGGTTGCTTCTGTTATGTCCTTCTTATGTAATCTTGGGACCAAGGATTCGGGCAGCTGACCAAGCAGCAACTGCAATGTCTTATGAGAACTGTCAATAAATAGACCTTGTACTGGAACTCTGGATTATGATTTGAATTTGGGGACTTAGGCTCGGTTGTGTTTTAATACTTAATGGTCAATATTTTAATTATTTTTTTATATTGTTGGTTTACTTAATGTTAATTGTTTGTACTGTGATTGTTTGATTGTTAGCATCCAATGATTAATGTATGCAATATCTCCAATCAATTCAAAAAATTCAATACTCAAAGTGCAAATAATACATAGCATTCAGTCATATGAGTAGGTCACTACCATAGGGTGAATCCCCAAGTCTCTGTTCCTACCTACAAACCAATTGAGTCCAGATGAGCAATCGCGATCTTTACATCAGGAACTAATCCAAGAATATAGTGGTACTTGGAAAAATCATAGTTCAGAGCCACAATTAGTAGAATCGTCCAAGTTGTTGTAAACGCTGTTGGCTCATCGGTGTGGGTGATCCCCAGAAGGTAGGTATTTATAATCCACAAGGTAAGGTAGCGCCAAAAGCCGCAATTGAAGCATAAATAAATTCCTGTAAATCCGGGTTGGGGCACCGATGTTAAATGAATCCAAGGGGGTTCCAGGCCGACGAGGGAGTGTATACCCCAGAATTCCCACTTGTTTCGACAGTGAAGTCTTTCTCAAGGCAGATGGAAAATAGTCGGAACAGAAGCCCGGAACATGTAGCACAATGGCGGCAGAAACATAAAGACAATCTATAAAGATAATCAAAGTGCAATGTAAATGAATATAGTTCCATACACAGTTGGATAATATGCCATATTAACATCAACTAGAGCAGCTAAATCAATATATCATAGTAAATACAAGTCATGAGGATATAAGTATTATTTACCTAGATCGTTAGACGCAAAAAGTCAATCGTGTGAGCGTCATGATGGCAAAAGTGTAGACTGGGAGTAACAATGGGTAATTATACAGTAGGTAATCTAGCACTGAAGGTGAATTCACATGAGGAGTGCAGTAATGCCTATCCTCTCATTAAGCCCAAAAGGTGTTTCGGTTTTATAATTGATTATATGGCAGGTTTCAGCCCTAATCAGTGCTTTGTTGACATCGCTATGAGGAGGGGTTAATATTTTCTCAATCTCGAAGAACTGCAGGGGGTCTGGTCCATGTGCGAGCGTTTTGCAATGCAGATATAGTGGAGAATCCTCCGAGAAGTTGCGGATGTGCGAACGATGTTCATTAAAGCGGATTTTAAACTTTATTTTACTTTCGCCTATATAAAGTAGCCCACAAGGACAACAGAGTCCGTATATAAGACATTCCGAGTTGCAGGTGAAAAATTCCTTGAATTTAAAGGTACAGGACCTTCCCGGGCTGTAAATGTCTTTTTCGGAGTATACAAACCGACATTGTGTACAGTGGCCACAAGGATGCGTTTTCGGTGGTAAATAACTTTTTTTTGGCTGAGGTAGAATATTAGTGTGCACTAGGACATCGCGGAGATTTCTAGTCCTTTTATGAGCAATCATCGGTGGAGTTTGAAGTCCAGGTATATCCTGTACTAGCGGCCAAAACTTTTTTACTACTTTAACGATGGCATTGGAGTGTTTAGTTAAAGTAAGAGGCCACACAGTTCTGTTATCATTTTTTGGGGGGTTCTTGATGAACAGGGACTCACGAGATGTGGCATCCACTTTAATCTTTATTTATTTATTTATTTATTTTATTATTCGGGCTTCTATGCCGCCGACTCCCTGAGGCTCGCGGTGGCTTACAGGAGCCGAAGGGCACAGTAAAATACAGGCAATAAGCAGTTAAAAACAATTAAAAACAACAGCAGTACAGTAATTAATAACACAGTTAAAACAATGAACAGCACATCATCCTCAGAAGAATGAATAGATGGCAGGGCATGGGCAGGACTTACTCACCAAAGGCCTGCTTAAACAGGTATGTTTTACAGGCCCGTCTAAACGGGAGGAAGTCCTTCATAGCCCGAGTTCCGGCCGGGAGGGCGTTCCACAGCGTAGGTGCTATGACAGAGAACGCCCTCCGGCGGGTAGCAGTCAGCCTTGCAAGTTTAGCTGAAGGTATCTCCAGGAGATTGGAGTCCTCAGACCGAAGTGGTCTCGGAGGGCAATATGGGGTGAGACGGTCCCTCAAATACGCTGGCCCCAGGCCGTGTAAGGCCTTAAAGATGAGGACCAACACTTTGAAGGTGATCCGGTGCTCAATTGGCAGCCAGTGCAGATCCTGCAAAACAGGTGTTATGTGGGCGCCAGCTGGCGTGCCAGACAGGAGCCGGGCGGCAGTGTTCTGCACTAGCCTGAGCTTCCGGGTCACCGACAGAGGAAGGCCAACGTAGAGCGCGTTGCAGTAATCCAGCCTTGAGATGACTGTGGCTTGGATCACCGTGGCCAGATCGTTCCGGGAGAGATAGGGGGCCAGCCTCCTTGCCTGTTGCAGATGAAAAAAAGCGATCTTGCTGACCGCAGAGACCTGGGCCTCCATGGTCAGCTGGGAGTCCAAATGGACCCCCAGGCTCTTTACGGAAAGCGATGGGCATAACACCGCACCGTCCAGGCTCGGAAGCTGGACATTAACATCACCCGGGCGACCAGCCACAAGATCTCCGTCTTCGCGGATTCACCCTCAACCTACTGGCTCGCAGCCATCCAGTAACGGCTTCGAGGCAGTGTTGGAAATTATCGGGGACAGAACCCGGCCTGCCCTCCATCCTCAGAATGAGCTGGGTGTCATCAGCGTACTGGTGACACTCCAGCCCATAACTCCGCACCAGCTGTGCAAGCGGCTGCATGTAGATGTTAAATAACAGAGGGGAGAGAATGGCTCCCTGGGGGACCCCACAGAGTAATGGGGAGCCCTCGGAGACCACCTCGCCCCTCCTCACACGCTGAGACCGCTGGTGGAGGAAGGAGGTCAGCCATTTAAGGGCTGTCCCCTCACTCCAGCCACGGCCAGGCGGTGGATCAATAGATTGTGGTCGACCGTGTCAAACGCTGCCGTGAGGTCCAATAACACGAGCAGTGCAGACCCGCCTTGGTCGAGCTGGCAGCGGAGTTGGTCTGTGATGGAGACCAGAACCGTCTCTGTCCCGTGCCCCGAACGGAAGCCGGACTGGAAGGGGTCTAGCCATGTTGCATCATCTAAGAAGGACTGCAACTGCTCCGTTACTGCCCTCTCAACTACCTTCCCCAGGTACGAAAGGTTCGACACTGGTCGGTAGTTGGAGGGAACCGCCGGGTCTAGTGACGGTTTCTTCAGTAATGGAGCCACCACTTTTAAGCACTCTGGAAAGACTCTTTGCTCAAGGGAGCTGTTTACGATGTTCAACAGAGGCCCACGTAACCCCTCCAGGCACGATCTAACAAGCCAGGAGGGGCACGGGTCGAGGGAGCAGGTGGTAGGCCTAGTTGCAGCCACTATCTTATCAACAGCATCTGCGTCCAGTGGCCGAAACCGGTCGAGGGTGGGCCCGGCGGAGGGCCACGGGGTCTCAAGTTCTCTTACTGTGTCAACCGTGGCTGGAAGGTCCCGGCGGAGGCTTAGTATCTTGTCTGTGAAGAAGCTCTGGAAAGCACCGGCAGTGAGGGCCTGATCACTATCTTGGCTGCCATTATGATGTGGTTGGAGTATCCTAGATCTCTCAATTTGCTAGTCAGTTGGTTAACTTCTTGAGAGTAAGATGGTTTGGTGGAGGAATTCCTTTTGAGTCTCAACATTTGTGAGAAAGGTAGATTCCGTTTTAAGGCGTGGCTGTGAAAGCTGTTATAATGCAATAATGCATTTTCATCTGTCTTTTTATGAAAACATTTAACCAACAGTTGATGGTTCTGTACATATACAGTAACACCAGGAAGTTGACCTGGTGAGTACTATTGTCCACGGAGAATTTAATGTTCTCTGCCCAAGAGTTAAACCATGTTTGTAGTTCAGGTAAGTTGGTATTCCCATCCAACAGCGTTTACTACAACTTGGACGATTCTACTAATTGTGGCTCTGAACTATGATTTTTCCAAGTACCACTATATTCTTGAATTAGTTCCTAATGTAAAAATCGCGATTGCTCGTCTGGACTCAATTGGTTTGTAGGTAGGAACAGAGACTTGGGGATTCCCCCTACGGTAGTGACCTACTCATATGACTGAATGTTATGTATTATTTGCACTTTGAGTATTGAATTTATTGAATTGATTGGAGATATTGCATACATTGTTCCTTGTGTTTATTTTGTGTCTGTTTAAGACACGGTTCCCCGCTTGTGTTTAGCATCCAATGATTGCCAGTTGTAAGCTGCCCTGAGTCCCCTTCAAAGGTTGAGAAGGATGAGATATAAATGTTTGAAATAAATAAATATATATATAATCTGCACATGTAAAATAATTAACGTTCTTTTCCCTCCGTGTTAATACATTCCACATCACCCATATCTCTGCTTTAGGCAATAAACTACCAGTTGCCTGGCATTTGAAATAATCATATTTTTGTTATTTTATCTTCCAAATTGTGCACTTCATAGCTGCCATTCGGAGAAAAATACCCTGAATTTTAGATAAAACTAATCATTCTGTCATTCTCAGTTCAGTGTCACAGGAGAGATGATAGTGACAGATGAAAATTCTCACAAGGAATGATAACCTCTGTATATCAAAATGACTGAAACTTGTTTTGCATTGTCAGATAACAGCAGTGACTATGAAATGAAGAAATTGGCACTGGGCATCAGGAAAAAAAGAGGGTTTTTTTATGGTGAGCTGTTAAGGGCACACAGAGTCAGATTAAAACAAATTGGAGTCAGGTGTCACACTATATTCTCACTCTGATGTGTCAGCCCCTGTGCCATCATTCATATGGATTGGGGACTCTGTTGATATCCATGAGCTGTAATAGTTCTGCTCTTTTTTGTCAAATGTGTTTAACTTTCAACCAGTGGTGTCATTTAAGGCAAAGGACCAGGAATCAAACATTATAATTAGCATGAAGGTTCTCAATGTTTACAAGGTAGGCTTGCTACTTTTTGAGAAGGGTTAAGAACTATGCACTGCCATTAAAGAAGCCCCAATAAGAACTTCAATCCAAAGTCTCAAACGTACAATTGTCACTATTTCTCAAGGTAAAGTTTATTTCTAAGAAACCTTTGGGAAGGAATGAAGAGTTGATAGCTAACAAGGATTTGGATTTGCATTAGCTCCTCCGCCCCTTGTATCATTCATTTAACTTTTAAATACATATTAAACATAAGGTCCTTTGGTGGCTCCAGTGTGGCTCCCAGTGGTCCAGCATACAAAACTGCAATCATTCTCAGAACTAGAAAGCCAGTGTCATTTCTAAGGTGAAAACAAAGCATGCTTACTACCAGTGCTGGTACATGATCAACATGGGATTTACTCAGTGTAGAGAATGGGGGTGGTCGGATAACTCCAATTCTAGTTTATTGCCTCTTCACAAAGTTCTTTGCAAAGCCTTTTTGGTTTTTTCCCCCCCCTCCTTTTGGTAGTAATATGTGTGTACTCACAGGAAATTCAGACATAGTGCAACTCCCAAAACAACAGTTTTTACACACTGGTACAAGGTTTTGTGGTGATTGCCTCATTACTTCTTTATTTTTATACACAATATATTCGCTGCATTGCTTTCAAATTCTTTCTTCAACTTTCAACCTGAGAAGCAATGCTCCTGCTGCTGCACATTTTGAAATGATGAGCCACAGTGGCCCATCACAATAGATGACATGTCATCCATGGGTGGTTGGTGATTCCCGTGTCAGGGAGCTGAGGAATCCATTCCAGTTATTGTCTAGCTTTAAAGGAGAAGTCCAAAGTGCTGAATCTATTTGGGATGTGTTCATCAACCTTAGAGATCTCCTTTTACAATGAAATGAAAATGGATGCATTCAGGATAGGGCTTGAAGGTCACCTATATGAAGTTTCATGGCTTAGTGACTTATAACCTATATTTTCCTTTACTTTATTTATTTTATTTATTTATTATTTGGTTTTATATTCCACCCCTCCCTGCAGGCTCGGGGTGGGTTACAACATATAAAACGGCAGCCCTACAATAAAACTTAAAACATTTAAAATTACATGTCCTTTAAGGAGGAAATACAGAAATACAGAAAGTGCCCTGACTGTTCTAGGATCTGAATCTTAAAATATTACCAAACAGAGGTTGTTTTTATAACATCATACAGAACTTCAATTAAAAAAGAATAGTTAAAAGATGTTGGAATAATTCAAATTGGGAACCAGTATCAAACACATAGAAATGATGTCATAGCTGTACTTTAACTCCACATTTGACCCCAAAACCTATCTTAAAAGCCAGTCAGCCAAACAGAGCGACATAGGTCTGTGCTTATGCTGTATTGGTTGCTACAGGGTGATATAAACTGCCCCATCCAGCCAGTAATGCTGCTATGAAAAGTTTTGGCAGGTCCCCACAAGGGTCCCTGCATCTACTTTTTGCAGCATCACTCAAGTTTTATGATAACATATGAGAAGGGAAAACACTTGAGATGCCCTAGGTGATTTCGAACATCATAACTACTAGAAAGATGCCAAACTCCATTTATAATTAATTATGTATGCTATAACTATTTAAAAAACAGGAAAATGTCATCCTATGGCATCCCACACTCCTAAATGGTAAAGGGAAGAAACAGACTGCTGCCCCACTCCTTCCCCCACTGTCTTTTGGACTTCCATGTGATGAGGTCCATCATCTCATTGGCCTGGTAAATCAAGGAACCAATTTGATTTAGTTTATTGTACAGGGTTGCTTCAGTAGTGTATCCCTCCATGGAAGTTGGCTTGTGGTCCTTTCCAGTCCTAATATTCTATATTTTTATGTGGATTTCTTCATCACAAAACTGTTTTATCTTTCATTTCTTTATTACTGCATTCTGAAAACAGAACACTCCTGAAGCAAACCACCTGTTATTGTGTGAAAAATGTGAGATAGTCATGCTAATTCAGCATTGTCTTTGCAATGCTGAATTAGAAACATGGCAAGACCCAGATCATTACACATTTCATAGGGCAGATGAAGAATTTTATGGATTCATTCAATGTACATAAAATGTCAGTAGGTTTTATTGAGTGAGGCATTGCTATATTTCTAGACACAGCTGACTTCTCTTGATGCTAGATGATTGGGGACTTAATTTAGCAGATCCTTTTCCTGATCAATTCTCTGGCACAAGAAGAAATGTTTCAGTTGGTGTTGGTCTTTTCATTCCTTTACATTATGAAATAGGATTTCTGACAGCACCCATCCTTTATGGAAAATGCAAATGCTCTTTTATATTGTGCGTCCTTTTCATGAGCAATTTCTATTCCAGATATTCAACTGGACCAAAACAACCCACAACAAAATAGCTCCCATTGTTCTATACAAAAAGCTTTTAAAAAAACAAAAAACCTAATAGTGAGATTGGCTTATAAAATGGTGTGTCACTCTTCAAGAGTAAAAATCCCATTTATATTGCCTGAAGACAAGTGGGAAACCCATTGTTAGTAATGTAAGTCTAATCAATGCAGTGGTTCTGAACCTGTGGGTCCCCAGATGTTTTGGCCTTCAATTCCTAGAAATCCTAACAGTTGGTAAGCTGGCTGGGATTTCTAGGCCAAAACCCCTGGGTACTCACAGGTTGAGAAACACTGAATTATGTATGTTCCATTTAGATTTCTTTAAGATTCTTTGTGGTAAAGCTGACAGATGCCATGTAGACAGACATCATATAATACAAGTATGAACAGAATCCTACTCAGTATCTCTCAGTCTGGATTCAGGGTGCTTGAGGTGGCATTCAAAATCTTTAATAATTTAAAAGTTATTGAAAATGTTTTTCTCTCCATAAATGCTTGCCCATGTCTGCTATTGGG
Source organism: Anolis apletophallus (assembly GCA_030556195.1). Taxonomy (NCBI): domain Eukaryota; kingdom Metazoa; phylum Chordata; class Lepidosauria; order Squamata; family Anolidae; genus Anolis; species Anolis apletophallus. Next base: position 51,052,062 of record JARBWK010000009.1, on the reverse strand, counting down.
GCTCCCTTCTTAGTTGCGATACCTTAAAACAGGGCTGTCCAACTGGCGGCCCGGGGGCCGTACACAGCCCCCCAGCCTGTTGGACACGGCCCCTGCTATGCCCCCGGCCGCCATTTTTTAAATTTTTTTCAAACAAAGTCTAAGTTTTTTTAAAAAATGGCAGCCGCGGGGGGGCGGGGCAGGGAGGAGGAAGTGAGACAGCTCCTCCTCCCTGCACCGCCCTCTTCTTCCCTCTCTCGCCGGCGCCGATGCAAACCGGATCTCATCGGGCGCTGGTGAGAGGGAAGAAGAGGGGGGTGCAGGGAGGAGGAAGAGAGCTAGCCCCTCCTCCCCGCACCGCCCCCTCCATCCCTCTCTCCGCGCCGCCGCTGCGAGGTCGCAGCGACGGGCGGGAGGGAGGGGAGGAGGAGGAGGCGGGCAGTGAGAAGGAAGGGAGCCAGCTCCCTCCTCCTCCTTGCCTTGCCCCCTCCGTCCCTCTCTGCCCGCTGCTGCGATCTGGTTCGCAGCGGCAGGGGGGAGGAGGGAGGAGGAGGAATCCTCCCTTCCCTCCTCCTCCTCCTTCCCCGCGCCGCTGGTGTCCCGATCGCCGTGGCGCCGGGAAGGAGGAGGAATCCTCCCTCCCACCTTCTCCTTCCCTGGCGCGCGGTGATTGGGACACCAGCGGCGCCGGGGGGGCGGGAGGCGCGAGGGGCAGGCCTTCCAGGAGGCCTGCGGGGGAGGGGATTTCCCGCCTCTCTTGTCCCTCTGACCAGGTCAGAGGGATGCAAGAGCCAGGCGAAAATCCTCCGCAAGCCTGGATGGCTGCGCGGGGAAGCGGCGCCCGGTTCTCGCTTCCCGCGAGCCATCCAGGCCTGCGGGAGAGTTTTTCGCCCAGCTCTCGCGTCCCTCTGACCAGAGGAACACGAGAGCCGGGCGAAACCCTCCCGCAAGCCTGGATGGCTCGCAGGGGGAAGCGGGAACCGGGCGCTCGCTTCCCCCGCGAGCCATCCAGGCCTGCGAGCGAGGGGCGGACCCGTGGAAGCCCCCTCGCAGCTTCACCCTCTCCCCCAAAGTGTCACAACAGCTGTTGTGATGCTTTGGGCGAGGGGGCGGAGCCGCGGAAGGCTCCCCGTGGCTCCTCCTTCTCTCCCAAAGCATCACAACAGCCTCAGAAGTGGGCAAAATCACCCGCTTCCAAGGCTATTGTGACGCTTTGGGAGAGGGGCGGAGCCATGTGGCCGGGGGCGTGGCTGGGGGGCGTGGCCACTCGGCCCCCAGGTGATCACTCACCAGAAGTCCGGCCCTTGGGTCAGCAGAAGTTGGACAGCACTGCCTTAAAGGTAAAGGTTTCCCCTTGACATTAAGTCTAGTTGTGTCCAACTCTGTGGGGTAGTGCTCATCTCCATTTCTAAGCCAAAGAGCCGGCGTTGTCCGTTCACACCTCCAAGATCATGTGGCTGGCATGACTGCATGGAGCACCATTACCTTCCCACAGCAATGATAACTATTGATCTAATCACATTTACCTGTTTTCAAACTGCTACATTGGCAGAAGCTGGGCCTAACAGTGGGAGCTCACCCCGCTCCCTGGATTCAAGCCTTTCAGTTAGCAAGTTCATCAGTTCAGCGGTTTAACCCACTGTGCCACCAAGGGGGCTCTTAATGTTCATGATAAATAATTTACTTTCTTACTTTCTTTTTCTTGCGTAGTTTTTAAAATTAAAACGTGCCCACTCCCAATTGATTATTTCAAAACAAATTTATTTTAAAACCTGTTTCATTCTATTAACTTGGTTCATATATTTGAAACCGCCTTGAGTCGCTGAAAGGCTGAGAAAAGCAGTATACAAATACAGTAAATAAATAAATAAATAAATAAATAAATAAATAAATGCTTGGGGCCAAAGGCGTTTTTAAAAAAATCTAGGGTTGTGGAACATCTTCATTAGCATATACATAGTAAGTAAAGGAAGAGAGGGGGTAAGTTACATGTCCAACACCTGCTGCATTTTTCCCTAAAGAGTTCTTATGGGAAACAGAAGATGGGGAAGACACTGTCTACATAAAGTCCCAGGCATCCCAGATGTTTCCCTGGCTGTTCCTTTAAGCAAAGTACCCAGGAAGTACCCATCTTCCCTGGGCTTCCCTGGGCTGCATATAGGTATCTTCCAATGGTATTATTGTCTGGATAAGTGCAGAAATATCTGGGATATCTGCCTTCAGTAAATGAAGTTATTCCCCAACCTTGGTCCTCTTTTCATTCCCCATCAGGGTTCCTTGAGGAAAAACCCAAAAGGTGTTGGGCATATGACTATCCTCCTTTCTCCAGAGGTGGAAATGAGCAGCTGGAGGCAAAACATTTTTGGTTTTTAAAAAAACTTCTAGATAAGAGAGCCTCAATGTGTTTTCTTCAAGTTCATTCAAACTATTTTATCATTTTCATTTTTAATTGTTTTAAAATATTTTATGGATTTTGGCTGAGATTCAAGACCAGTTACTGGCTCCTGCTCCATACAATGGCTGGTGGATCATGAGAACATTTGAACAGTCTGACTATGTCTCTATACTCAGAGGACTGATGATGCCTTCAATGTCTATGATTTATGCAGGAGCCTTGGGAGACCTGAAGCTATACCTTCACCACTGTGTATAGTCAGATGGATTCAGATGCCCTCTGATTCACACAATGACTTTATGGTTATGTCAGAGATGACAGCATTTGAAAGGTAAGTTTAGGCAAGAAGAGAAGAAACATGGTATAATCCTACTTACAGAGCATTCGTGCCATGTCTCTTGATGCAGGGTGTCAGCCTGAATCCACAAACCAGAAGACTGACCAAATGAACTTATTTGCTCTAACTATGTTTGAGTAACTTGATCTTTATGAATTCTAGCATGACCTAACTTGAAGAACACTTTTCACAATGATTTTTGTGTTAGGAAAATGTTCTCCATATTATAAACACTTCAACCTTTTAAAAAATCAATTTAGCCATGTGTATTTTTTTAAGGAAACATATTTAAAAATGCCACTTTAAATGTTTATTTAAAGGCATTTTGTGGATTAGAAAAGCCACAGCAGCAACACAGCCTGATACAGATAAAGAACAGAACAGATTTAAGAGCAAACTCATGTGAAATGGCATTGACTGGAAATAGATTGGTTTGTCCAAGCCTTTCTTTAAAAAGAAGTTTCCTTTTAGTCTGCTTGCTGTTAATTGCCTCTCCCCCGTGTTTTTGTTATTCATAGTTAGGGCAAAAATGGAAGGCAACAAAGAACTCCCTTGAAAAGAATAAATTGTTCAATCAATAATATCTTTGTAGCATCACTGAAGGCAAAACAACTCTAGAACTGTGAACTGGATTTAGAGAGATTGAAACCACAGTCCAAGGAAATGTAGCTTATGCCAGGCCATGATTATGTTTTGCTATGCTTAGTTTTGAAGAAGCTGATGTATGCAGATTCACACTTATTGTTCTCAATCTTCCCCCTGGCTTGCATCTTATTTGCAAAGGAGAAAGCACATCAAATCATCCTCCTAATTTAATGTCTAACATGATATTGAAATATGCCTGTCATATATGTGCATTTGGAAATAGGATCACAATAATGAAACACAATGAAATAAATATGCTGTGCATATTGTGCAGTGTCTGATGCTTTCACATCCAGATTGCAAATTGAGAGACAAATAAACAAGGTGAAGGCTTTCTGATACAATATATTTACAAATTAGAAATTCAAGAGGTGTCTCCTGCTGTTTCTGTTCTTGAACTCATACTAATGACAACTTGTGGAGTCATTTGTTGTTGTTTATATTACTCAGAAAAATGGTACTTAATTGCTAACCCAGATTTCTTTTTATCTAAAAGTCCATCCTGATATCCCACAAATGTCTCCGAGAGAGTGCTCTTCTTTTTTGTCCTAATGTGTTCTGTCAGTTCATTTTGTTCTGCCTGTCTTGAATATACAAAGCCACAGTCTTGCCTTCAAATATAAACAAAGCATTCAGATTAGGTTCAGTGACTGGTCGTTTTCATATCAGTGGCCAAATGAACCTGCTCTGGGTTTTAGTCTGATATTTAAATATGCTATCCAAGATACTGCAACTGATTCACAAGACAGATTTAGTCCTGTGAAGTCTGAATTATAGCTTTAAGTGGAACCACCACCTGAAGTAATGTGGAAGCTATGAGGCTCCAGAGGGCCTCTTCTCATCTATAATCTAAACAAAATACTTAGGTAATAAATGATCATATCAATATCACAGAGTGGGTGACATCTGTTATTGATCTCTATGTCACTAGCTAGTAGCATATGCTTCCAGTTAGTTTACATTACACCTGTATATGTCTATTTTTTCCACTGTGGAGGTCTGTATTTTCTTTCCCCCAATGCTGTCATCTAAGTCTCTCCAACTATTCACTGGATGATAAAGAATAAGGAAGATCTCAAAAACATCTGGCTATATTTTTCCCATAGCTAGGTACAAAATGATCACATCAACAGCAAACACCACTGAAGGCCCTCTACAGATGATATTTTTGATTCTTGTTTGACTATGGGGACATAAGCAAAAACTTATCTGAACTCCTTCCCCACACCAAACAGAGGATGGCTGCAGGTGTAGGTAGGCCTGTGGTGACTCTGTAGTAGGTGCATGGTTTGGCAAATGGCCAACTGTACTATAGTTACACACACAGAATCACTATGCTTTGTTGATACATGAAGCATTGTAGCCAACGTTCCCTTCATGTTGCATGGCTTTAAACATTTTAAAGATGTTGGTTTTCTACATTTATAACAGCGGTAGTTAAACCATGGCTATGATGTGTAACTGTACAATGATATAACTGTATCAGTGACATAATATGAAACCATGCTACTGAATAATATGATAATGCACCACCTAGTGCTGTGCAAGATATCCTCTTACACAACAGGGATTTCCATTGGGAAGGAAGAGGGTGCACAGTGTACATTAAAGTAAATCAGGACTTTTGTGTAACATTTATCACCTAAAGAAGTGCAATAATTTGCCTGGTTGGGTAAAAATAACTTTGATTCAATCTGATTGAAAGTAACAATGCTTTTTGTAAACCTACCAGAGTGATATTTTTTTTAAAAGCCCAATAATAATCTTGGTTGATAGCCTACATATGAGTTGTATGACATACACCCCATATGTGAAGTTACACATTGTTTGTCATTCCATTTTTGCATTATAGCAGGGGAATGACTTCCTTATCTTTAGGCTAAATTGTGTCCAGACCTCTCAAAACCCATCTGTTTCTTTCCTGGTCCTCCCCTCCATGGCCACAAGGTGGTTGGTATAAAGCAGGCAGGGGAAGTAGTAGAAAAGCTTCTGGCTATGTACCTAAGGCCAGACATAGAATAACAAAGGCATCCTTCAGGATCTTCTAGCGGATCTGCCCAAGGTCTCAGAGGATGATAGTACTTAGCCAGATGCCTCTCCATCACCCCTACACTTTACCAGCACTAAGGACCTTATCACACATACACCCTGTGCCATTTTGCAAGCAAGCATGGCAAAGCAGAAGGCATGTGGGGTGATGGAATTGCCCTGCGTGTCACTCTGGCACAGCTATGCTTCCCCCATCACATGGGGGCAGCATCGCCAAACGAGGATGGCACAACATGGGAGCCATCACGTGTTGACGAGGAAGCATCCTTGAATGCTTCCATGCCATTTGGGGGTGGGGCCTCCACTGGAAGTTGAGGAACATTGTGTGGTGGAACATTGTGTGGGGGCCCACTCACCCCTCAACTGGCTGATGAGCATTCTAGGATGCTTAAATTGGCAAGTGAGATGAGGTCCTGTTGAGGGAAGCACATGAACAAGGTGAATCATTGGGGCAGGATGGGGCATAATTGCACCATTGTTCCACATTGAATTATTTTTCCACATTTAGGCTACCAGCCACAGATAGAGCTATTAAATTTATATACTGAATTGCAAAACTGTATAATAAAGCATATAATGAAATCCAGAACTGCATTTACACTATATGTGCATCCTCATGGGCATTCACATGGGCAATCTTACTTCTTTAACCTTGGAATTTTTTTTGTGGTCTCCCATCAGAAAACTGATACAAGAGCAACACACCAGTAGGATATCAAATCCTATTGCTGTTTTGTTTATAAATGCACCAATTTGTTCTTTCCAATCAGGCAGTAATTCAGTGACATGTGAAGTCAAATACCTTTTTAACAAAATAATTTAATCAGCTTACAAGGACAAGGTAGTCAGAGAATTTTGACTTCAATTTCTTTTCAGTAGGACTTTTAAACCCCCTGTTGAGAAGTGTTGCATTTCCATAATAAATCTGGGAAAATGCTACATGATGGCATTTCATTTCAGAAAGATTCTGAATAAGGTACACTTGCTTCCATAGACCATTCTGAAAGCATATGAGGAACCAGTAGTAAAGAAGTCCTGCATTATATTGTTGCCTGGAACTAGAGCAGATGCACCGAATCACTGCAATTTACTTATGCTGAACCATTAAACAACTGATGCAGTAGGTCACCCCAGTTACAACTAATTAATAAGATCCAAGAAAAAGTTAGCATTGCAGCTACAATTTTCTAAGTTGTGTCTGTCAACAGGGCCGTAGCCAGGATTTTGGTTCGGGGCTGAGTTTGGTTCGGGGGCTGAGACTGGGTGGAGAGGGTTTACCCTAGCAAACCTTTTGTATTGTTATCCCAATAACCCCATGAAGGTGGGATATAATGAGCATGGTGATCAGATCATGATATGAATAAACATAACAGTTTAAATAATGTACCAGTAAGGCCTTCTCGCGGACCACCCTGAGAATTTCGGGGGGGGGGGGCTGAAGCCCCCTTAGCCCCCCCCCCCTGGCTACATGCCTGTCTGTCAAGATGATGTACGGTTAAACAAAATAAATTTCCAGGTACATCAGTATTCTATGAGAGAAGCAGAACCTGGTTTTAGATAAGCAATTGACGCTCTGGGCTTAATACCAAGAATTTAGTATTCAATATAGACTAGAATCTCAACAAAGCAGGAAATCCAGTTAAAAATATGTATGGCAATAAGTATCAGTCTTGTATTGGGCAATAAGCACTATCAAAGTAGCCCCCACATTACTTTGAAACATGAAATCACAGACAAGTTGTGATGTATTTGAATGTATTTTAATAAATAACAATAAAAATAATCTAAAATATGGGGTAGTTAAGGCAGCTGCCATCTGCAAGTGAAATTCAAAGAGTAGTGAACATGAAAGTAGTAACCAATACTATTGAGAACCACTGTAGTATAATAGTTTAAACCTTAGTACTATAACTCGCGATCTACCTAATGAGCACCCCTTCACTAGAGTATCTTTCCACTTTAATCCACTTTAAATCAGGTTGCCTCTCTAGCTGAGCAATTTAAAGGCCGCATCCGAAACTACAGACCCCAAAATCCTGCAGGAATCATTCACACCATTTGAAGTGGATAGATACTCTAGTGCAGGGGTGCTCATTAGGTAGCTCGGGAACTACTAGTAGATCTTCGGCCCTCTTCCAGGTGATCTTCGGGCCTCATCAGCCAGATGGGGCGCTCCTGCCATGCGCACGCACACCCTGCGCACACACGTACTCCTGCTGCTGGCTTCCGCTCTCATGGTGCTTCTTTTGCCTGTGGGGCATTGCAGGAAGAAGGAAGCATGAGGCGGGGCCTCTGGAGGGAGCGCCCTGCCTCTCTCTCATCCAGAAGCAGCTGTGCAGCCTCCATTGCCAGCGAGACAGGCAGGGCGGAGCGCTCCCTCTGGATGCCCCGCCTTGTGCTTTCTCCTTCCTGCAATGCCCTGCAGACGGAAGAAGCGCTGTGTGGGCGGAAAACAGCAGCAGGAGCAAGAGCGCGCGGTGGCGGGGGCAGGTAGATCTTTTGGACTTGGTTGCTTTAAGAGTAGCTCGCATGCTGAAAAAGTGTGAGCACCCCTGCTCTAGTGTGATAAGGCATACCCAAACTGAATTTTAAGGAAAGACACCAGGTACAACTTTCAAAATCTTAAACACACACATTTAAAATGGTGACGTTAGCAGTAGTCACTAAATTTGGATCAAAATGAATTGGCATTACATGGTCTTGTAACCATGTATAGGCACATGGATTTTCATCTTATTGCTACTGCTCCTAAATAGAATTCCCAGCTATCATTTCATATGATATCCTTATGTTGATTTTTATGTATACAGTAAAAAACTACAACTTACCTGGGAGTAAATTCCATTTAATATAGTAGTACTCACTTTAGAGTAAATATGCTTGGGTTTGTCTTGATAGAAGAGAGAAGACACCTTCACTTCTGAATATTAATACAGATTATGCGAGGAGCTGGGGGAGTCAGCTGGAGATGGAGCGACCCAACATGGCGACCGGCCTTGAGGACGCTCCACTCCGCCATGTGCTGGACTCTGAGGAGGAAGCGGGGCCCGGAAATGGTGGTCTTCCGGAAGTCCCACCTCTGGAGGACGACAATCTCTCTGTGAACCCCGGAAGCAACCCCTGCTCGGAAGTCCCGCCCCTGGAGGACTCCAGCGACAACGCAGCCCCTGACCGGAAGCAGCAAGCCACCTGCAGAAGGAGGCGGCGCCGCCGGACACGGAAGCACCGAGCTGTGCGGGATGCAGGTGGAGCCCCCCGCCGTGAGGATCGTGCCTTCAGGCCCAGGTCCTCCGTCGGCCCACCGGGCTGATTGGAGGAGCGGAAGAGGCACCCAGCATCAAGATCTGCACAGAAGAAACTTTCAAAAGATAAGGATGTATTATCATCTGTGACCCCGAAGGTGTTTCCCACCCGGACATTCTGGAGCTCCTGCTATAAGCAGTTGAAGCTCCAAGGGCTCCACCGGACTTCCCCGAGAGCCTTAAGGAACAATCTGCAGTCGGACCAGGGCCCCCGGCGTAGGCCCCTGGTGGGCACCCACGGCCCCTGGTCCCCATGGACTCTTGTATACCGGTACCTCTTTTGGGACACCCCCACCTGCCCCCGTTTGATGGCAGGACGGGACTCTAGAGGACACCGGCCCTGACACCTTTCCTTCCCCCTCCTTCCCCCTCCCCCATCCTCCTGTTCTTCCCTTGTCCACTCTATTTGTTGTCACTGCTGTATTGTTTATGTGTTGCCTGTAAGTCGCCCGAGCACTTCCCGTGGAGGGGGACTCACAAGTAATAAATTTTTATTATTATTATTATTATTTATTTTGCCAACCTAAAAATATCGGACATTTTAAAAGCATTTCTAATTTTGGAGATTATCACCAGAAGCCCTTGAACAAGCATTGTAAAATAAAGAAATCGATCTTCTGCTGGAGTAAGAAACTCTGCATAACCTACCACACATAGCATTCAGCCATGATGGCATCACCAAGTCCAGCTAGGATGGAAACAATTCTGTTTTTTTCATTCCTATCTATATGTTGTTATGGCCATCTTTAAGGAAGCAGCACTTTTACACTTCAGAAGCTGTACAGCCCTATTCTGAGAACTTCTATCTTCAGCCAAACTTTCTTAGAATATTGACCAATGGATTGTAAGTCTCAATTCAATGCATGCCTCAGAACATGATCAGCTTTTGCTTAGTCTTACACACACACACACACACACACACACACACACACACACACACACACACCCTATAGTTATTGCTGCTTTTGATTCCCTCATTCCGAGCATCCTAGAAGTAGATGTTCACAAGCACGTGCCATTTGTATTAGCTGAATGGCATCATTTGATATTGTCCGTGTTGAAGAGCATCTTTTTTCTAATTGTTCTAAGCAGATCTAAATTAGGACAGACATTTGAACACATCTCCAAAATGGCAACGAAACAAGTCTCAACATTTGCAAAACATTCCTTTATTAATAGAAATAAATTATTTTGTATAAAAATGTGCATGCGTCAACCATTGCATTTATCATTAGCACAACGCAGGGCTTCAATTCAGTCAGCCATCACAAGAAACAAACTTCATCTTCTTATACAATTTGAACAAGTGTGGAACAGGAATGGAAATTCTCACAATCACAAAAAAGTACTTACAAGTATAACATCAGACATGGTTTTTATTTCAACAGCGGTTTTTTTCACAAGCTAACATTTTGTTTTCCTTTTGTGATTCACCTTCTTTCATGAGTAAACAGTTCTGACATTTGACACGCAGTCATATAATATAATTCTGGGTCATTTCTCTTCGAACCCACCTGCCCCTCCTGCTTTGGGCGCATAGTTAATTTTTGTCCTTTTACAGTTTTGACTATTTTCTAGAGACATCCCAGAGGCTGAGTTCTCAAGATGTTATAGTCATTGTTGGTTTTGTTTTTTAAAGATCACATACTGCAAGTTTTCAGGTATGTTTGGTTTCCTCACTCAGTTTGCATGATTGTTGTAGCTGACATAAGTCGTCTTGGAAGAGGAAGCTGTAAAGCAAAAATAAATGCAAATCAGCTAACTGAATACTGAAAATCCCTTCTTATGGCTAGGAAAAGAAATGGATTTAAGAAGCTTAACAGCCCTATGGAACATTTTGTGCCAGTGATATGCCATAGGGATGTCTTCAAAAGAACTGAACAGAATTAGGTATGGACATTAACAGGGACTGCCAAGAGAGTTTTAATTTGGTTTGTTTTTGTTCACATATAGGTTCAAATTGCCCGCATCCTAGAAACCAGAAAGGAATTTCTTCCAAGTTACTTTTTGGGTGGTTTGCATTTTTAACATTTAGTTGATTCATTGCTATTTGATCCGCACACATTCCTTGTCAGTTAATTAGCTATTTTTCCACGTTCAATGTCACCTATATGTGTATTTAACTTATTCCCTATGTGCCTCAAATGTGCGGTGTGAATTGGATGAGGTCAGAGGAAAAGGGCTTAAATTCAGAGGTTATGTTTGTTTGCTTAGGTTTTGGGATACCGTTGAAGGAGGTATTCAGTAACCTCTTTCTGCAATGCCTTCTCCACCATGTAAATCATTTCTCAAATCTCTCCCATTTATTGGCCAGAGGAAATTTGGACAGACTAAACAACATCTGACTACAGCCCAAAGACAAGCACAAAAAACACTGGAAGTATTACCTCTGTTCTCTTTTCCCAACTGCAGAAGTGCATACATATGGTGCTCTCTGATTACTGTCCTACCATTTGATAGTTGATTCAGTGGGTTAGGACTACAAATAAGATTCAGGTCATGTGTTATTAATTATGATTAGGAGTCAGGGGGAATTCGCCCCAATGTGTTTTTGAGCAGAGTTTTGTAATATGGTTCTCCTAGAACCAAACAGTATGTGGTCTAAAATATTTGCATTTCTGAGCTTGTCTTGCAATTTGCACAACAAAAACATACTAAGAGAATGCTGAGATTAGAAATATGTGTGTGTATGTGTGTGTGTGTGTGTACACACACACACACACACAAGAAATGCATACATTTGAAAAGTATGCACTCCTTAGTTAATTGGATAAAACACTTACATTTGAAAATTGACCTTTAAAATATGATCATGTTTTATATAAGAAAAGAAAATTCCTATAATTCATAAACTTCCTAGTCTTGTCCTAGATCAGTGTGCACAAGGATCCCCAGTGATGACAATGTTTGGCGATTTAAATCCAATGTACCATACCACAATAAAAGGCATGCACACACATTCACAAGACAACACTTTTAACACAACCATGAATATAGCTAAATACACAAAGCAGTAACTTTTACAGAAACATCTCTCCATGAAGAAAATGCTTATACAACTAATGAAAAAGCAGAATAGTTCCAGGAAAGAACTGCAGAATTCTTCAGTTAAATTAAAATATACTATCAAGCTGGCCAATGGAGCAAAAGGGGCAACAAAATGGCAGTGCAATTGTGTTTCTGTGTACTTGCTGGAAGTTGAATGGCCTCAGCTTGGGAACATGGAAGTGGAACAGAGAAAATATATGCCAACACCACCAGGCCCAGATTATGCATTAGGCCAGCATAGGCCGGGGCCTATGGGCACAAGCCGAGGGGGGCGTCAGATCATGGCCAAAAAAATGGTGATGACTCACCGCCGGTCCTCTTCTCCTCCCTCCCTTCTTCTGAGACCATGCTGAGTGAGTTGTTCCAGAGGCAGAGGCAGCTGCGAGGCGCCCCTTTGTGGCACCCCGTTCACGCAGCGCACCTTCCGCTGCCTCTGGAACAACTCACTCAGCGTGGCCTCAGAAGGAGAGAGGGAGGAGGAATGCAGCCTGAGCGATGTCACTCCCTCCGGGGACGGGGCCCAAACGATGTCACTCCCTCTGGGGGGCGGGGCCAGAGCGACATCACTCAGGCCCTGCCCCCAGGGGAGTGACGTCGCTCAGGCTGCACTCCTCCTCCTTCCCTCCTTCTGAGGCCACACCGAGTTGTCCCAGAGGTAGCAGCAGCTGCGCTGCGTGAATGGTGCGCCGCGTGGAAGGGGCGCCGCGCAGCTGCCGCTGCCTCTGGGACAACTCGGTGTGGCCTCAGAAGGAGGGAGGGAGGAGGAGTGCAGCCCGAACGACGTCACTCCCTCCAGGGGCAGGGCCCGAGCAACATCACTCGGGCCCCACCCCCGGGTGGAATGATGTCGCTCGGGCTGCACTCCTCCTCCCTCCCTCCTTTTGAGGCCATGCCGAGTTGTTCCAGAGGCAGCGGCAGCTGCGGTGCATGAATGGGGCAAAGGAGGGGGCGGACGCTCGGCCCGCACATGCACACTTTGAGGGTGCTGCGGTGTGTGAAAGGGGGTGTAATTCCAAAGTGTGGCCTAGGGTGCAAAAAAGTGTTAATCCGGGCCTGCACACCACCATGTGGATTCATAAAATACTGCATGATCAGCACTATCACACAAGTGTCAATGTGAGACCAAAGCACTTCCAGGAACCTATTCATGGGTTTCCCCCATTAATTAAAAGATACATAAAAACAATGGAGAAAACCTGGAATTCCATGACACCATTTAATAAATAGTGTGATTTCATAGCTGCTAACACACACATATTTGTGCAATAATGTCCTAGGCTGTCAGTGATAGTGGTAGGAGATTGTAAGCATTTGGTATACATCTTGGCAACCTTTCGGTGATGGCATAGTTTAGGGTGGTGAAGGGACTTGGTGATGCCCTGGGGTATACTTTCATTTACAAAGTCTTGGGATTAGGGAGAAAGGTGGAGGAAATAATCACAGGTTAAGACCTAGCTTCAACTGCACCCACATCCTCAGGCACAACTCAAATAGGTTAAAGATCCACTAAAGTGACTCTTATTTAACACAGTTTATGTTTCTGGACTCATTATTTAATGGTTGGTAATCAATAAACAACTATTATTTTCCCATTTTTAAAATTATATTATGCTACTGAGATAATATATGTGAGATTCTTTAAATAAACACATGCATTCTTATGTAAATACGATTTATTTTTAATTCCTTCTGTTTCAGAAAACAGATGTGAAAGCAAGAGAGCTCTACTTGCTAAAAAGATTAATTTAATTTTGAGTCCCTGCTTGTGGATTGATTAGGAGAAGCAACACATGGAAACAATTTTTTAGCCAATTCTCAGCATCATACAATAGAGAATTACTTGTTTCTTTCCCAAAACTCAACTGCATGTTGACTATGATACTCTCCCTCTATTGAATCATTCATCTTCCCTTCAGAAAATCCCCCAATTTAGGGCTTTCAATTGATTAAAGATATTTTAGTTTAATTACCTGGCTTTGATTAATCATTTACATTTCAATGAAATTACATTCTGAAAGCCTACAGCAAGCTTTAATGAAGATCCTGGAGGAATGTAGCTTCTCTTAATCTAACATACAGTTTAGTAAACTACAATCTGCTTCTGTACTTGTTGCTAGATGGAAAACTCTTAATAGTATTTATTTTTTCACTTTATTCAAGAATATTAATATTCCATGTGATAGTAACTCCCCAAGGGTTTTAGAATGAACTAATTCAAGTATGTATCTGCTTCTAGGCTCAGCCTTTTCTGATTACTATTCAGTATTCTTCCATTCGCCAGTGACATGTCAATACCACATCTAATTATATTTTATTTTTAAAATGGAAAAATAATATTATCCCTTTAGATATTTTATGGTAAGCATACTAAATGTTGTAAACATTCCATTAAAATGTGTACATATCCTAATTTAAAATACACATTGTACACACATTTTGGTATATTCTCCCATTTTTAAAAGGTGAGATGCCTTCAGAAAATGTGAATGTATACTCCTAAGAGACATATGCTGTGATCTGCATATTATCTATCTTTGCTAGACTTTACAAAATACAGCATTCCTACCATATAGTATATGCTGATATTCAACCTATCTTCGTGGCCATTTGGAAGCTGGATTGGGTCTGTTTTGGCCCAATCCACTATCCAGGTGGACACAATGCCCATCGCCATTTCCTAGAGAAGAGAAAAGAGATGGCTGATCCTCATCTTATTGCTGCCACTTCTTGCTGGCTATGGAACTTCTCTGTGAGCACCTTGCTGTCATGGTTGCATCTGCTGATTTATTTATTTAAATTTTTGTACCCCGACCTTCTCACCTCCATGACCGGTTTACAGCAAAATTCAATGCTATACAAATTTAAAACATCTTAAAACAGCATATTAAAATACATAAAAACAGAAATACATAAAAACCACATTGGCACTAAAGTCACATTCAACTTGGTCTATAAAGTGGTTACTCATTTAAGATTAGAATCAATCTCAGGTTATTCTGGAAAAGCCTCGTTCCACAACCAAGTCTTCACTCGCCTCCTGAAGGACAACAGGGAGGGGGCAGATCTAGCATCGCTTGGGAGGGAGTTCCACAGCCGAGGGGCCACAACAGAGAAGGCCCTGATGCAAGAATGGGGCAGTAAGGAGAGGCTCACTACCCATTCTGAAATTGCACATATGTCAGGGGATAGCCGGGCACTCACAAGGAGTTCTGTGGCTAGTAAGGAGTGGCAGTAGTGATATGAGGGCAAGAGATTGGGCTAGCCATAGGAAATGCTGAACTGGCCTTAGATCCAACAGGCATGCATGAGATTGGGAGCAGCTCTGGCACAGAAATACCCCAAAGTAACTTGCCCTTTGTAGATGTGGCCCATGTTACAAAATAAAATTTTTAATCTGTTTCAATCATTTCTAAATCAAAAATATCAATCTCATCATGATGATTGAAATTTATAATCACACAGAAATTCCATTCTCTGAAAAGTATATCAGTGTAGACGATCATTTTATTATTGCCACTCTCAACCTCTGCACATTCATTTAAACATACATATATAAACAGGACATTTTTGCCATAATTGGGAAAACTTGTGACTACCTAGATCCCTTAAGTGACAGCAGTGGCAAGGAGTCTACTACTGTGTTTTAGATCAGCAGTAAGGGATTACCTGTTGGGATGCTTAGATGGAGAACAGGGGGTTGGACTAGCTAGCCCATGAGTCTCCTTTCCAACTTAATTATTCTATGGCTTTATGAATTCTGATCCTCCAGGTGTTATTGGGTTACACATTTACTAATGATGCATCTATGGTTGGTGGTCATGATTAAGGAGTGTCACGAATCCCCTAACCTTTCCTTAGACTGAGAGATGGGAAAAGATTACTGACATCCTGTTAAGCAGTTATGTCATTTTCAACATCTTACTATCATTTATTTATTTATTATTTATTTATTATTTCGCATTTGTCCCCCCCCCCCAAACGGCTCGGGGCGACTTACAACAGTTCGTAAAATACAATTGTCAGATAACTCATAAACCACAGTAATACCATTAAGATGGAATTACAATTAGAACAGTTGAAGCAACAAATGGAGTCGCAGTGGGCTGACAGCTAGGCGGTGCGAGCTACAGTTTAGCTAACTCCGAAGGCTTGTTGGAACAGCAATGTTTTAACTGCTCTCCTGAACGGGAGGAGGCCCTGGGTGGCACGGATGCCGGCGGGCAGTGCATTCCACATGGTAGGGGCTGCAACAGAGAAAGCCCGGCGGCAGGTTGCGGACAGATGGTAGGTCCTCACATTTGGGATGACCAGGAGGTTTAGCTCTTCGGAGCACAGTGATCTGGTGGGGTGATATGGGACAAGGCGGTCCCGCAGGTACACTGGCCCCAGACCATGTAAGGCCTTAAAAGTCAGGACTAACACTTTGAAGGCAATCCGGCATTCAATTGGGAGCCAGTGCAGTTCGCGCAGGATTGGCGTGATGTGGTGGCCAATCGGGACCCCTGCCAGGAGTCGCGCTGCAGCGTTCTGCACCAGCTTGAGTCTCCGGATTACCGACAGAGGAAGGCCAATGTAAAGAGCGTTACAGTAGTCCAGCCTCGAGATGACCGTGGCTTGGATCACTGTGGCTAAGTCGCGCCGGGACAAATAGGGGGCCAGCTTCCTCGCCTGGCGAAGATGGAAAAATGCTACCCTGCTGACGCTGGAGACGTGGGCCTCCATCGACAACAGGGGGTCCAAGGTTACTCCTAAGCTCTTAACAGAGGGCGACGGACATAATGTCACGCCGTCCAGGGTTGGAAGCTGAACATCCCTACAGCCCGGAGGACCCAGCCACAGGATCTCCATCTTTGCCGGATTCACCTTCAGCCTACTGGCTCTCAGCCATCCAGTGACGGCCTCAAGGCAACGATGGAAATTATTGGGTACGGATTCAAGGCTGCCCTCCATCTTCAAGATAAGCTGGGTGTCATCAGCATACTGATGGCACACCAGCCCAAAACTACGCACCAGCTGGGCAAGTGGTCGCATATAGATGTTAAATAAGAGGGGGGAGAGAATAGCCCCCTGAGGAACCCCGCATGTGAAGGAGGGAGCAGAGAAGACAGTTCCATCTTGTCTCCTGCAGCATCAGAGCCCTTCCCCCACCACCAAGGCCGCTCTGGGGCCACACTGAAGGAGGGAGCAGAGAAGACAGTTCCATCTTGTCCCCTGCAGCATCAGAGCCCTTCCCCTACCACCAACGGCCGCTCTGGGGCCACAATGAGGGAGGGAGCAGAGAAGACAGTTCCATCTTGTCCCCTGCAGCATCAGAGCCCTTCCCCCACCACCAAGGCCGCTCTGGGGCCACAGTGAAGAAGGGAGCAGAGAAGACAGTTCCATCTTGTCCCCTGCAGTATCAGAGCCCTTCCCCTACCACCAACGGCCGCTCTGGGGCCACAATGAGGGAGGGAGCAGAGAAGACAGTTCCATCTTGTCTCCTGCAGCATCAGAGCTCCTCCTCCAGCAACAATATAATATTATATAATACTAATATTATTAATGATGTATTAGTATTATGCTCTCCATTGGTGCCCCCTTGCAGTGGGAGAGAGGCTTGCGTACCCTAATGAAGTTGTGAGCTATGCTGGCGGTGGCATAATAGTCACCGGTAGGGCCTCCTACGCCAGACAGGTCACAACCGAAGGGTCTGACAAAGAGCATCAAAGGGCAGGATGGGCTCTCTAGCCCTTTGGCAACCATCCTAAGAGAAGGAAAACTCTAATTTCAAACCCGGGCAGATGGTGCTCGTCTAACCCTGTAAGGTCAACCATCTAAGAGAAGGAAACTCGAACCAAACCTACGACCTGAGGACCTCGCTGCCACTGTCCAAGCTTGCTAGGCCCCAGCAGACGAACCTTTGGTTTAAAGGATGAGACCAGTTCTGTGCATGCTGCGCTCCACCAGAAAAATCCATTGCACAGGCTCGAAGGACACATCCAACTTTAGTCATCAACGCTCTTGTAATGAGCGTGGGATGAGTCATTCCTAAATCTTCATTCACGAAGTAATGCCGAGAGAGACTATCATGTAAAGCTAAACTGCACCATTGCATCATGCAAGTACTGTATTCTCAAGAGGACAGCAGAAATAGAACTATATTACTAGGAGAATGTCCAAGTGAAGCTATCGAAGTATCACAGGTTCTATTTCACCATAAATCCCATTGCACCATCAGCACCATCACATATCCTGTTCCACAACAGGACACATCACAGGACAATCCAATTTATATTGTTACATTTTACTAGAAAGGTTGTATATCAGTGTCTCTGATTCAGGATCTTGGCCATTTTCTGAATGGAAAGATATGCATCCCTATACAGCAACGAAAGAAATGTGGCCCAGTGCAAGAAAATTGATTGACTTGAATTAAATAATTTAATCACAGGCTAGATAGCTGTGATTAAACTGTGATTACATTGTTATATATCAGCTTCAGATTGTCATTTATCAAAATGCTGATTGTTAAGACTCAATTAACCCATGGCACCCATACGGATGGTAGATGCCATAACAACAACAACAACAACAATTCTGGCAGCCCAAGGACAAGCCATTAGAACCAATGCCATCCAAGCCAGAATTGAAAAGTCCACGACAGATCCCAAGTGTAGGCTCTGCAAGGAAGCAGGTGAAACAATAGATCCCATCCTCCGTTGCTGCAAGAAGATCGCACAGACAGATTCCAAGCAGAGGCACAATCGGAGTCCTTTATGCAAATTACATTTCAGTGGCAACCGATCCCCTCTGTCTGGGGCCGTAGAATGTTGGAGTTCTGAGGCTGGCCAATCAGAGCCCGTCACGCAAACAACCACACAGTGGCAGCCAATCGCAACGCCGACACACATTCCCTCCACCGCACCGCCGCAAACACCGACTTTTATTATATACATAGATAGATAGATAGATAGATAGATAGATAGATAATACAGAGCGCCTACTGTAAATGATGCAATGAAATTCCAAAATCAAGCAGGTCTTTTGGATTGGAATAAAGAAGAGAGAGAGAACAACAGAAAGCCTCCAGCAGGAATTTGGCCCGGTTCCAATCCACTTCCTCAGAATGTTGCAAAATGCACCTCCGTTCCTCTGTTTCTGCGACAGATGGTTTACGTAAGGCCTCGGTTGTTTAACTTTGTTGCTGCTCACAGTTTGAAACGGTGTTTCACGCTTGCAATTTTGTTTTGAACTTCACGCTGCGTTGTATATGCACCGACTGCCGTGTAACATTGTTTGGAGTGACTGCTATTGACTTGAATTGCATCCTGCATCCAATTGTATCTATCACGAGGAGGGGAAGGGGGAGCCCCCTTCAAGGCCAGGCCAACTTTTGGGACACGAGAAAATATTGCAAAAAAGGAAATGAATGGTTAAAAAAAACCCCAACACCATGTTTTGCAAGCGTCAAAAACTCCTGATGCAAAACGAACCTTGTTTTGCAAAAATCACACGGGACTGAAAACAGCATTTTCTTGGACAGGAATCAAAACATTTTTCCTTATCGGAAATGATATTTCAAGGCTAAGCAATAAATTCCCGCACAGAAAATGTGGTTTTCTGGGCAGGAAAATCCCCTTTTTTCCCCTATGGAAAATAATATCACTTACTTTACTTTAACCCTGCCTTGTTCTCAATACGAGGCCTTAAGGCAGCAATTAAACATTGCGCCAGAGAAACATTCGTGATGTCCGTCATACTCGAGTGATGCCCAGTGCAGAATGTCAAACAGACCATCGCCTTGTAAGATGTAAACTAAATCTACACCTTAAGCTCAAACCTAAGAGGGGTGGCATCTTAAAGAGGAGACTCCAAGTCAACAGTCTTCAACAGGCTGTTGTGAGAGACAACTTCCAGGTAAATCTGCAAACAAAACTCGAAGTCCACCCTACAGATTCTTCTCCTACAGCGCTCTGGCAACACATCAAAAACAGTATCCTGCAGTCTGCTGAAGAATCCTAGGATTCTCCCTTAAGAAAACCAAGACTGGTTTGATGAAAACAACCAAGAGATCCAGGAGCTGTTGGCAAAGAAGAGAACCACTCACCAGGCATTCCTCGCCCAGCCATCTTGCCATGTAAGAAAAGCAGCCTTTCGTCTCGCATGTAGTAAACTCCAACAAAAACTCAGAGACATCCAGAACAAGTGGTGGATTGATTTATCAGAAAAGACACAACGCTGTGCAGATCTCGGTGATCACAGAGGTTTTTATGAAGCTCTCAAAGCAGTGTTTGGACCTACTTATCAGGTCCAAAGCCCCTTATACAGTACAGATGGTCAAACACTAATTACTGATAAAACCTCCATCCTGAACCGATGGGCTGAACATTTTCAGGGTCTCTTTAATGCCAGCCGAGTAGTCCAAGGTTCAGCTATCCAACACATGATACAACAACCAATGAAAAATGAACTGGACACAGCTCCCACTCTGGAAGAGACCATTGAGGCCATACAGCAGTTGAAAAATGGCAAGGCAGCCGGGATCGATGGAATCCCACCTGAAGCTTGGAAACAGGGAGGTCATGTACTGCATGCTAAATTCCACGAGCTCCTTGTGAGTTGCTGGGAAAAAAGGTGAACTGCCATCAGATCTCCGAGATGCAGTTATCATCACCCTGGATAAGAAAAAGGAACAAAATCCGATTGCTCAAACTATCGAGGTATAACACTGCTCTCCATTGCTGGAAAAATCCTTGCAAGGATACTCCTGAACAGATTAGTTCCGGCTATTGCAGAAGAACTTCTCCCTGAAAGCCAATGCGGCTTCAGAGCAAATAGGAGCACCACAGATATGGTTTTTGCCCTTAGACAACTGCAAGAGAAATGTAGAGAGCAGAACAAAGGACTCTATGTAACATTTGTCGACCTCACCAAAGCCTTCGACACTGTGAGCAGGAAAGGTCTGTGGCAGATCCTGGAACGTCTAGGATGTCCCCCAAGTTCCTCAAAATGATTGTCCTGTTACATGAGGGCCAGCACGGTCAAGTCAGATATGGCGATGCTCTCTCGGAGCCCTTTCTCATAACTAATGGAGTGAAACAAGGTTGTGTTCTTGCACCAACCCTATTTACAATCTTCTTCAGCATGATGCTCCAAAGGGCTATGGCAGACCTACAAGAAGAAGACGGCATATATATACGCTATCGTACTGATGGTAGCTTATTCAACTTAAGCCGTCTGAGGGCTCGCACTAAGACTCTAAACTATCTAGTCCGTGAGCTACTTTTTGCTGACGATGCTGCCCTTGTCGCCCATTCAGAAGCAGCCCTGCAGCGCCTCACATCCTGCTTTGCAACAGCTGCAGAGCTGTTTGGGCTGGAAGTCAGCCTGAAGAAAACAGAAGTCCTCTACCAGCCCGCACCACAGGAAGAACACCACCATCCTCACGTCAGCATAGGCACATCTGTGCTTAAGTCCGTTCAGCAGTTCACCTACCTGGGAAGCATCATCTCTTCAGACGCCAAGATTGACAAAGAGATAGATCACAGATTATCAAAGGCATATAGTGCATTCGGAAGGCTTCACAAAAAGAGTCTGGAGCAACAAGCACCTGAGACAAAGCACCAAAATCAGTGTGTACAGAGCTATCATACTGTCCATTCTCCTCTATGGGTCTGAAACATGGGTCACCTATCGCCAACACCTACTCCTCGGCGCTTTCATCAGCGCTGTCTTCGCACAATCCTAAATATACACTGGACCGACTATGTGACGAATGTTGCTGTCCTTGAGCAAGCAGGGATCACCAGCATTGAGGCCATGCTATTAAGAACACAGCTGCGCTGGGCAGGGCACGTCTCTAGGATGGAGGACCACCGCCTCCCAAAGATACTACTCTACGGTGAACTCGCCACGGGTCAGCGCAAGAGAGGCGCCCCAAAAGAGATATAAGGACTCCCTGAAACAACATCTCAGGCTTGGCCAGATTGATCACCAACAATGGTCCACCCTGGCCTCACATCGGGAGGCATGGAGAAGCACTATCCACAATGCTGCGGCCTCTTTCGAGAAGACACGCCGAATGGGTCTCGACGAGAAACGACAACGCAGAAAGAACCGCAACTTGGAAAAACATCACCCAAGGAGACTTTCTGCTGCGCTTTCTGCAACCGAACTTGCATATCTCAGATTGGCATTTTTAGTCATCAACGCGCTTGTAAAAAGCGTGGGATGAGTCCTTCCTGAATCTTCGTTCGCGAAGTAATGCCGAGAGAGAGAGAGATTGTTAAGTCTTACAATGAAAGGCCACCAGAGCTGCAATTTAATCTGTGTATTAAAAAATAATTGAACTAAGCAGCAACAAGTATTACTGAATCTATGGCTTTATGTAGCTTCTAGTGCTAATAATGGATCTAAATTATTTGTATCCTGAGGAATGTGTGTGTGATGTTTGCAAAAATCCATCACATTCTTGTCAATTCCATTTTATAGTTTGAACAATAAAAATAGCCAACTACTAGTACATTCGCCTTCCCTTTTCTTCCTCTTGATTTCATGAGCATCCTCTCAAGTATCATCCACAATTTACTATAATGAGCTTACTGCTTCTGTTTGGGGATTTCAAAGTCTCAGCAGCTGGTATCTTCGTTTTAAAGGCTGTGGGCAATTCACAGTTGAAATATGAATCACACTTGGCAAGCATAGGTGACTGGAGATGGTTGTAAATTTGGCACCATAAATTCAAAAAACTAACAGCCTTTTAAAGAAGAGCTTCATATTAAATAAAAAGAAACAAATCAGAACAAAATGATAGGCAGTTCTTTTATTAATGTGTATTTGGTAGTAACTTGGAAATTCATTAGAAGATTGTCTCTGAGCACATACTCTCACAACCCATGCGCCAGCTGCGACCGTACCTCGTGAAGTCTGATCTGACCACGGTGGTCCACACCTTAGTTACCTCTAGACTGGACTATTGCAATGCACTCTACATGGGGCTACCCTTGAAGATGGCCCGGAAACTTCAATTTGTCCAACGCTCGGCAGCCAGATTACTAACTGGAGTGAATTACAGGGAGCAGCCAATCCCCCTGTTTAAGGAGCTCCAATGGCTGCCGTTCATCTTCCACACCCAATTCAAGGTGGATGTTATCACCTATAAAGCCCTAAATGGTTCGGGACCTGCCTACCTTCGTGACCGCATCTCCCTCCACAAACCTGCATGAGCGCTTCGATCCTCTGGGGAGGCCCTCGTCTCGTTCCCACATTCATCACAGGTATGACTTGTGGGGACGAGGGAAAGGGCCTTCTCTGCTGTGACCCCTTGGCTCTGGAACTTGCTGCCTGGTGAGATTAGGCAAGCCCCTACTCTGCCAGCTTTTAAGAAAGACTTAAAAACCTGGCTCTTGTGATGTGCTTTTGGCAAGTGAATATGTATTCCATTTTAGTCTGTCCCAATTACAGATATGTCCTCATGATGCACTTTCCCTCTGCCCTTAATTGAAGGTTTAATCCCACTGTTAAGCCCTTTGAGTTCCCCCTCAGAAACACATTCTCCCACAGAAACACATTCTACCTACCTCATCCAGGGTTTTATCAATTCTATCAATTTTACTTCTAGTACATTTGGCCGGCCCAATGTTTCCCATTTCTCTATCATTTCCCATTTCTTTCTGGAAATGTTTTATTTTATTTTGTCATGTTATGTATTTATTTTGATGGTATTGTTGCTTTTTGTATTTTATTTTGCTGTACTTGTATTGTATTTTGTAATAATGTTGGGCTTGGCCTCATGTTAGGCACCCCGAGTCCCCTTTGGGGAGATGGTGGCGGGGTATAAATAAAGATGATGATGATGATTATTGGTGCCAAGTCTTAGGGAGCCTGAGCAAGATGCCATCTGGAGCTCCCCAATTCCACCCCATGCTCCTGCCTCCCTCTTACCCTTCAATTGATGAGCAAAAGGGGCAGAATCAGAAGACCTTTCATTATTCCTGAGAGGGAAGGGTTACTATGTACCTCACACATTTGTGATTTTCAGCATCCTAGGACACTTAAAATAGTGAAAATAGAACACAGGAGGCTTCCCTTGTTCTTATAGAGAAGAACAGGACTGGGAGGGGGTAAGCCGGATAGCAACACTTCCCCCATGTGATGAGTAAATGTACAATGTGGGTGAGCAGAGTGTGGGGTAATGGTTTTACCCTGCTGCCCATGGGATTCACCCCCCCCCCTGCTATCAGCCATAAATTGGACCTCAACGTGATGAGATCCTAAATCACTGGTGACAACAGGAGCCACAGCCATCTTAATATTTTGCACAGTGATTATGATGGCTGCTACAGAATCAAACTCATGGCAGTCATCCCTACCACCTTAATTTCTCTCAAGGCTCTTCTGCTTCCCCATCTATCTTTTTGGTGCCATCTAGCCCATGAGTGGGATATCTATAATCTATGGTTACAGTAGCCTAAGCCAACAGTTAGGGGTAAAATTTCCTATAAAGTGTTATCTGGTGGCCGTCACACTTTGCTTAGATACTGTGTATGGAACTAGTAGTAAACCCCTGGGTTTGTAAAAGTGGACGGAGAATGGTGTCCACTCCTGATGATGCCTGATGAAGCATTATGAGAAACTTCAAAAGTTGTATGCAGCATGACCCCCACATCTGCAGGGAATACATTATTATAATTCACATGGATATGTTGAAACTGCAGGTGATAGCAAACCCTGCTGTTTTAAATGGTATGAATGACTGAAGTAACAAGAAAAGAATGTAGCTTGTACAGGAAATACTAAATGAATATCTGAGTAAGTAAAAATTTAAATAACTGAAACTGTGTATATGGTTCCACAGATATAAAATCATAATATATTTTTCTTACATTATCCCTTTAGAGAGAATATGGAGTACATGTAGGATTGAGCATGTTGACACTTCACAATTATAGAACTTTGATATTGCTTTAAGGATTGCATTTGTAGTTTGGTGAGGGATTATTGTATTTTGATGTTCCTGTTTGCTTTTTTCTTACATCTATAATTTTTTTTTCAGAAGCCAGCTTGTAAATATTTAAGTAACAAACACTGAAACCATATATTCAGGCTCTTGGACTCACTTCCTTCTACAGTGCTTTCCCTTCTCCTGGCATTATGTCATTGTTGTACTGAGGCATTATGCTCTGGCTGTCATTGGAAAAGTAATTTGAGACCTGAGGGTCACACAAAACTGTTAGTAAGAAGGCACATTTTCTGTGTAGTATTCCAGGTACTATTAGAGCTAGTTTGAAAGAGCAGCTTTAAAGAACCTGAAAGATCAGTGTACTAGTGCCTCTAAAAGTTTTCACAAATTATTTTGGCAGAAGGGAGGAAAATTAAGACTGTCTCATAGCTACTGAATGACTTTTGAAGAAATGGAAAACTCCAGGTTCTTGACATTCAGCCAAGAGAGTTCAATTATATAAGGGACAGGGCTCTCTAGAGCATTTTGTGGGAGTGTGGGTGCTTCTAATCTTCTTGCCTATTGAACAGTAGAAGTACAAGACTCAACACCTGGAATGCAGATACAGAAGATAAGTTAAGTTCAGGTTGAGTTTATAGGAATAATGACAAGGTAGAAATGCAAGAAACACAAATCATGTGGCATATTGTTCTGATGGAAAAAGACTTGCTTCCAATTAAAATGGTTATTGATTGATTGATTGATCCAGGACGATTCCGACCATGAATATCCCAGGAATAGAGTGTGCAGGCCTTGTGTGGGATTCCAGTGAGGGTGTAGCCTTCTTGTTGGTGTACCGCACCTAACGCGCCAACGGGAAGTCTACCTAAGCTGCTGGAGATGGTTTCGGAGTGGGCATTGAGGTTCCGTAAACTTATTGTTCTGGGGGACTTCAATGTCCACGCCGACACCACCTCCCCTTCAACTGCAGCCATGGACCTAGTGTCTACCATGGAAACGCTAGGACTCTCACCTTGTAAGACTGGACCCACACATCAGGCCGGGCACACCCTGGACTTGATCTTCGCGGCCGGAATCCAAGTGATCCCAACCTCTGTAATCGAGGTTCCATGGTCAGATCACAGTGTCCTGGAAGTCCGGCTTGAGGTGGCCTCTCCACTCGGTAAGGGTGCCGAAGCCATTTTGGTTCGCCCAAAGAGACTTATGGAACCCACTAGGTTCCTGAACGCTCTGAGGGACTTGGAGCTCACCAGCGACTCAGTCGACAGGCAAGTGGAACATTGGAACATCTGTCTTTCTGCTGCCTTAGACGAGATCGCCCCTAGACGCTCTCTCACCCCCCGTAGAAATCGCTTGCCTTGGTTTACCAAGGAGTTGCGGGCGATGAAACGGAGGAAGAGACAGCTAGAGGACATGTGGCGGGACCTCTGTGACAGAGCATCGAGATTGGCTTATAAACAATTTAAAGATGTTTATGAGCAAGCTATCAAGGACGCCAAAAATGTTCATTATTCTGCCTTGATAGAGTTGGCTAGTTCACGCCCAGCTCAACTTTTTAAGATAATTCGGTCATTGACAACAATCCCAACTGTCCCAAATGATAGGGGTTTGGCTCCCTCAGCTAAGGCTTTTCAGAACTACTTCACCGACAAAATCTCGATTCTCCACCGGGACATCCCAGCCACCCTTGATACAGTATGTGAACTCGAGACTCCGCCACCACTCGACAGGCCCATCTTCACCCGTTTCCAACCGCTGGACACAGCAGCTATCGATAAGTTACTTGCTGCAGCTAGACCAAATACCTGCTTTCTTGATCGGTGCCCCTCCTGGCTTGTTAGATCTTGCTGGGAGGGGTTACAAAACCCCCTGGGAAAGATTATCAACAGCTCCCTTGAGCAAGGAGTGTTCCCAGGGGGTTTGAAAGAGGCTATGGTAAGACCACTGCTGAAGAAGCCGAATTTAGACCCTTCGGCTCCCTCCAATTACCGACCTGTTTCCAACTTGCCATTTTTAGGCAAGGTAATTGAGAGGGCAGCAGCGGATCAGCTGCAGCGGTTCTTAGATGACACAGCTGGACTTGATCCCTTCCAGTCCGGCTTCCGTATTGGGCATGGGGCGGAGACTGTGCTTGTTGCCATTACAGACCAACTTCGACGCCAGCTGGACCAGGGCGGATCAGCCCTGCTTGTTTTGTTAGATCTAACAGCAGTGTTTGATACAGTAGACCACGCACTGTTGGCCCACCGTTTAGCCGTGACTGGGGTTAGGGGAACTGCCCTTAAATGGGTGGCCTCCTTACTCCAGGATCGGGGACAACGTGTGGAGAGGGGAGAGGAGGTCTCTGGGAGGCTCCCATTAAGTTATGGGGTCCCCCAGGGGGCCATCCTCTCGCCTTTATTATTCAACATCTATATGCGCCCTTGGCCCAGCTGGCCTGCGACTTTGGTCTGGAGTGTTATCAGCACGCTGATGATACCCAGCTTCTGCTGAGAATGGACGGCAGGCCAGACACCGTACCCAATTGTTTCCATCAATGCCTTGAAGCTGTGACTGGACTGCTGCGTTCCAGCCGGCTGAAGGTGAATCCGTCGAAGACGGAGATTCTGTGGCCTGGTCACCCTGGGTTGGATGAGTGCTGGTTGACTACCCTGGTTGGCGAGCAACGTAGTCTGTCATCTTTGGTAAAGAGTCTAGGAGTCCAATTGGACCCATTGCTGTCCATGGAGACTCAGGTCCCCATGGTCAGCAAAACTTCATTTTTCCATCTCTGTCAGGCTAGGCGACTAGCGCCCTACCTGTCCAGGGACAACCTGGCCATGGTGATCCAAGCGACTGTCATCTTGAGACTGGACTACTGTAACGACCTCTACATTGGCCTTCCCTTTGTCGACAATCCAGAAACTCAAGCTAGTGCAGAATGCCGCTGCTCGCTTGCTGGTGGGAGCACCAGTAAGGAAGCACATTACTCCCATCCTTCAGCAGCTGCACTGGCTTCCAATTGAGTACTGAATTGTCTTCAAGGTGATGGTCTTAACCTTTAAGGCCTCGCACGGTCTAGGGCCTGTGTACCTGAGGCACCACCTTACCCCGTATGTTCCCCCGAGATCGCTACGCTCAGAGGAGCAGAATCTGTTAGCTACTCTGCCGATCCGCTCCTGTCACCTGTCCACAACTAGACAGTGAGCCTTTTCTGCTGTGGCCCTTGTATTATGGAATGCACTCCCACCGGACACTCGTGCTCTTTCGGCGCTTATTCCCTTCCGAAGGGCATGCAAGACCGCCCTCTTTAGACTGGCATTTAGTTAAACTAGAAATGTACTCTGTCTGACCATTGCTTTATGAGTTTTAAGGAATATGTAATTCCTAAACTTTTAAATTATGTTGTATTTCGGTGTTTTTATGTGTGTTTTTATGTATGCTATGTGATCCGCCCCGAGCCTGCAGGGAGGAGCGGAATAGAAAACCGAATAAATAAATAAATAATTGATTGTATTTATATACCGCCTTTCTCACCACTGGGGGAAATCAAAACAGTTTCCAACATAAGCATGGCTTTCATTAAATCATTAATTCTGCACCCAATGGGCTGTGTGAAACCTTGCCAAGGATGACTGAAGGCTGCAGTGGGCACTAATGTGTGCTGCAATGCAAATCTAAGAGTATACTACACATTTTTAAAGTCCCAAGAAAGGTAAAAAATAGTGTGGCAAATATAAGTGAAATTGGCTCTGCAAAATATGGGGCACATTATAGACACCCACCCCTACTGAAGTGCAGTAAAGAACCTTTAAGGCCTTGGGGGCCTGTGTGCCTGAAAAACACAGCAAGAGCAGAATTTATTGGGCATCGGGCAAATCATCTGGGGTAAGGATAATTGATTGGCCCTGTTTCTACCTATCACTTCCCCTGCTTTATTTTACCCTGCATGCTTCTGGTGCAATGATGTACATCTCTTGAAATGCAAAAAAAACCTTGCAAAGCAGTTTGAGGCCAGGTTCTCTGGTTAATGTAATCACATTCTTAACATCAAAGTAGCTCCAGGCATGGCATTCTGACCACTGGTGCAGCAAAACCTGTTCCTCCCAACCCAGTTCTAAGCTGCATGTGTCCGTGTAGAAGTGCCCTTAGAGCACCATTAAATCCTCCAGTGCTTGAGTTCATTTGGGGACGTGGGGGGAGAGATCAGTCAAAAATCCACTCAATTTTGACAAAAAGTGGGACTCAAGAGAGCCAACTTTTGTTGCATAATGTTATTGTAGTGATCCACAGCACACCAAAACCACCAAAATATTTCCCTGAATTGTTCAGCTTTTTCCATACCAATGCATGAAAATGTTGGTGAATATTCTTTCAGAACAAATTTATATGTTTTTTTCACTGATATGGCCAAATTCGTTCTGCTATTTCATTTTTTGTGGAATAAAAAAGCCTTTACATTGATAGCTGATTATTTTGAGCATGTGTCTGTTGGAAAGGTTGTGTATATTTCCATGCTAAACCACCAAATTCCTTATCCAAAGGCAGTCCCTGTGTCCGTAATTCTTGAATGACATGCTGTTGCCAAGAAGGAATTTCTCACAAATTAGCCCACTTTCAAACTTTATCTCTACATGCAATAGTTACAGGCAGCAGAAAAATCTTCAAGATATTATTATCACTACTTTGTTAGAATTCATGCTTCATGCTTCAGTATCTGCAGTATTTGCAACTAAGACAAAGAGGTGTGATAACTCTTTCCATTTTCAATTTTTAATATTCATGACATCATAAAACCCAGAGAGGAAAATCCCAGTTTTGTTTACAGATTCTAGATACTTGTTCATTTAAAGAATGGAGGAGTTGAATACAAATGAGCACATTATGGCCCTCTATCTATCTATCTATCTATCTATCTATCTATCTATCATGTTATCACCTGGATAAATATATCTATGCTTTTTATTTTCATTTTTGTAGCATGTATAAAATAAAATGCAAATTTTTCCTGTAGATTTTTTAAAAACTTATTTAAATCACACTCACCTCTAAATCTTTTTGGACTTAGACTTCTGACTTTGCTCAGCTCCTTTTTTTCATTTCTAAAATACATATACATCTCATAAAACATGCTGTTATAACATGCTGCTCTATTGTTCAATCATCAGACTTCAAGACAGATTTCTTTAGAGATGTGTCAGAATTCGAGGGTCAATGCCATATGTTTAGAGTAGTTATAGCAATATAAATTTGTATACAAGGGTCTACAACACTGGCAAAGAGTAACTTCTAGGGTTGGTTGATCCATAAAAAAATGTTTCTAAACTACAAATGGGGGGGGGGATTTTTAAATTAGTAATAGAAATACTTAGAAAACATTTTCCAAAAATTTCTTAATGGTAACGTAATTAATAACAAAATTTGTTATTATTCGTGACGTCAGCTGGGAGGGAAGAATGGAGGGCAAGGCTGGATCAGTCCTAAAGGCCACTAATAACATCATAGAAGCAAGCTATATCAACAAATAATCAATTAATGCAAATGAAATGCACAGATAAAGTATGAGCTTCTAGCAAGAATATCAACCTTCTCAAAAATTGCTTTTCAGGGTGACTTGCAAACATATCACAGTGCTGTGCAGCCCTTCTGCCTGCTTGGAGGAAGGAGGAAAAGCGTGCAAAGGCTTCTCCCAAAACAGAAGCTGCAGACCTGAGCAATTGATTGCCACAGCAATGGATCCGATTTGAAACCTATCCCCTCTTCTCTCCCCCAGTTTCTGGGTGTTTAAACTACTTTTTTGCTTTTAGTCCTCCAAGGACGCTCTAGGAGCTCCGTTTTTTCTCTATGGTTTCCCTTGCTTCTGTACTTTTCCTTCTTCACTCCGTGGTCTTATCCTTCCCTCCTCCTCTTCTTTCAGCCTTTCTTCTCTCCTTCTCCTTCTTTCCTTTTATCTATCCCGGTTTCTGAGTGTTTAAACTACTTTTTTGCTTTTAGTCCTCCAAGGGCACTCTAGGAGCTCTGGTTTTTCTCTATGGTTTCCCTTGCTTCACTTCCTCCAGGAGGTCTTTTACTTTAATTATCCTCTGACCAGGCAGAAGGGCAGTGATATGTCTGTAAGTAACCCTGAAAAGCAATTTTGGAGGAGATAAATATTACTGTTAGAATAACTGAGAGGGGAAGATACGATCTATTACAAAAATTTAAGAAAAATTGCCATTCCAGGATTGGTAAAGAAATTACACTTCCAGGTTTAGCCACATGGGTCAAAAAACTTTGAAATTAATTTGCACACAAAATTAAACCGATTTCAAATAAATTTGAACCGGAGATATCCAAGCCTAGTAACTACATATAATCCCAGTGGTAACTTACAGTTATTTTTAGATACAACCACTGAGCCATAGTTGTTCATCATTTTACCAAATAGCAATTTCAATGATGTAAAATAATTGCTCCCAACATTTGACAGAATAATACAGATTGTTTGTTTATCAAGTGATTGCCTCCACATTAGGGTAAAATACCACTCACTAAATGGTTTTTTAGCCTTGATTTTAGCCTTGATTTGCTTAAGCTGCAATCCTGTGTGTGTGTGTGTGTGTGTGTGTGTGTATAATAGGAAAGGAATCATTTTACTGGGTTCAACATTTTTAGAGAATGTATCTTTTTGGAACGTCTTGAGACTCAATGAAAAAGAAAGCAGACCTCTTGGAAAATCACACATATGTGAGGTTTGCTGTTTATTTCAAAGAAAGATCACTTGCAAAACCATGTGTACATTGAAAAAGCATTAATTTCTAAAAATACACACAGTTAAAAAACATTGTCAGGCATGCTGCAGAGGAAAAACACATGCATACAAATGCATCTTGGTATCTGCTGAGGTTTGGTTCTAGGACCTCCTGTGGATACAAGAAATACATGGGTGCCCAAGTCCCACTAAATACAGTGGAAAAGTAAAATGTTGCCCCTTAGAAAAAATGACAAAATAAAGATTTAGATTTTGAATTTTTTAAAAAATCGTTAAATCCATGGATGCAGAATCCATGGAAACAAAGGACCAACTGTGTGCTTGTGTTTGTGTGTGTGTGTATAATGGGAAAGATACTAATAGATTCCCCAAGGAGAAGGAAAAAGAGATGGAAAAGGAGGAGGTGGTGGAAAAGAAAAAGGAGGAGGAGGAAGGAGGAGGAGGAGGAGGAAAGAAAGTTTCACAACCACTATAAACCCAGTATCTCTACCTGGAAGTAATCTGTATTGTAAACAATGTGATTTTTTTGGTTGAGATAAGTAAAAGATTGCACATAAATTCACATTTTATTCAACATTTTAATCTTGTAAATACAGCAGTTACTCTTTGTAAAAAAAACTAATAAAAGTTATGTGAAACAATTTCACCCATTTTGATAACTGGGGTGGGGGAAGTACAACATGTGGGAAGTAAAGCTTAAATGGTTTCACAGAAATTTGCACTACCCCATTACTAGCTCTCAATAGCAGTCCAATTGCCTTAGTCCTCAGTAGGAGCATTAGATCAACATCAAAATGCTTTAAAAGTAACCACATGAATTTTGACACATCTTTGGGTTCATGCAAGTCAAGCCAAGAAAAAAGAAAGGTTATTAAGCATTCCTGTGAACCTACATCTATTAGGAAGTGCTGCCACTCTTGACCATGGTTAAGTCTACGGATGACTTACTGTTGGTTTCAAGACTTTCACAAAGTTCAGTTTTGACCTCGCCATTTGGTCGGTCATTTCCCTTTTGGATCAGCTTGCTTTGCATTGTGGCTGCTGTGACAACAGCCTTGAAACTCCTCTTTCTTTTTTGAACATTTTGCTCTGGATGAAAAATGATAATATAAACCTTGGGCATGTACAGCATGCCCAGAGATACAGAAGCACTTAAACTCATTGAGATTGTTAGTGTTGTTGTCTGGATGTACATCTGGAAAAGAGAAAACAAGATAAAGGAATAAAAATTAATATTTGTTGGATTTAACATTAAGGCAAATACCAACAAGGTACCCAAATTTCAAATACTCCAAGTAAAAACATGTGATATTACCATTTGAACAAATTGTATAAAAGAAAGCCAATGTAGTAAATTCGTTTGAATGTTGCAGTAGGTATTGGGAAGCACAGGTTGAAATCATCATGTTCCCTTTATGGAATCAAGTACCCTTTAAATGTGCATCTACACAATACAGTTTGACACCACTTTAATTACCATGGTTCAATGCCATGGAATCCTGGAAGTTATAGTTTTACAAGGTCTTTAGCCTCCTCTGCCAAACTACACTGGTGCCTCACTAAACTACACCACCCACTATTCAATAGCATTGAGCCATGGCAATTAAAGTGGTGTCAAACTGGTTGGAACATGCAAGAAATCAGTGTGTGTGTTAATTGTGAATAAGATTCACAAAGCTGATTGTTCGGGGAGCTACCTGAGCCTGGGACTTTTGGTTACTGTTACATTTTTCAGGCTTGAGCCATGCAGTTCCTTGCAGAGAATCAGAAAGGAGAGAAAGAGAGAGAGAGAGAGGGGAGAAAGAGAGAGATGTTTGGAGTGTGGTCTTGCTTCTTGAGCTGCTGAAGGAGTTTATCCACATGGAGAAAGAAAGGCCATTTTAAATTTCTCATAAAAGGAAATTATGTGAGTTGATGCAACTGATCACATGATTGTAAATATGTTGTTCTGTATTATGAAGAGTAAACTACTTGTTCTTTATTTTTCATCTGTGTGGCATATTTTCTTTCACTGGCAAGGCAGTGTGTAGGCTGATCAAACGGGAACTACACATGATTTATTTTACATTACACCACAAAACTTCATTAATTCTACAGTGTGCACCTAAGTCTGAGATACCTCATAGGATTGCTGTGATGAAAACTTAGGCTCAATCTACACTGCCCTATATCGCAGGATCTGATCCCAGATCATCTGCTTTGAACTGGATTATATTAGTCTATATTGCCAGATAATCTAGGATCAGATCCTGGGATATAGGGCATTGTAGTTCCAGCCTAGGAAGGCTAACAACCCATGTGCACAGATATATTGCATATTCAGGAATAGACTGGATATGAATGCAATATATATATATTCTTTATATATGAATCATATCTGCACACTTAATAATAGGAGAGAAAAAGAGAAGTCCAATTCAGAGGCTTATTAAAAAAAAGGTAGTATTTACTGTAAAATGCACCCAAGTAGCAAATTTAAGATGATACCACATTATACATGAGTTCCACTTCTGTAATCAGTAACTACATTCCACACTTGTTTTTATGCCCCCATTCCCTGTTAGAATAAACATAATTACACATTTGAATGTGGAAATAGTCTCATACAATAAACCTATTTCATGTATACAGAAAGACATTTCACTCATATTGACAAGCTGTCTTTCATGAATGAGTGGGTGGAAGAGACAGTCCTATTATTAAAATCTACTTTCCTACAGATAATTGAGTCTGTTGCTGCTTTATTTTCAAATGATGAACAAGTGTATCATAGCCAAATTCAAAACACCAAACAAACATATTAGTTGTCATCTAGTCATAAACCAAAGCTTCTAGAGTAATATTTTACTGGATATTGTACCTGAATCTGGAACAGAATACATATAGTGAAGTGCTGAATAGAAAGGACTAGTTCCAATATTTGAAAAATGATTCCTATGCAATTTTCTTCCCTTCCATCTTTCATTTGTTTCTCCATGAACCCATCTACACTGCCATATAATGCAATTTGAAACTGCATAATATTGTCAGTGTAGACTCATAAAACGGTTCAATGCAATACATCTGCATTATACGAGTCTACACCAATTTTATAATGCAATTTCAAACTAAATTATATAACAGTGTAGATGGGGACCATGTCACCTGAAAACCAAAAGGTTTCCTAGACTTCAGCATCTACTTTTGGGGGACTATGTAAATGAATAAAAACTTGGTCTTTCCCAGTTCTGCTGGTTTATGCTGTTCCAAAAGGAGGGAGGAGGTGTTAAAGTTGGATATCGCCCCAAATTCATGATAGCTGAATTGTACAACTACCCTGAAACCAAAAGAAGGATCTTCATGCTGATACTCCAGATACATTTTTAACAGGAATTTCTAACAAGAATATTGTCAGAAATATTCTCAGAGACATAGGAAATCACTATTGCTGTTTCAAATTATTTTTATGGTATTTGTACCTTAATTTGTATTCTCACCCCTGCAGGGGGACTCAGAATGGCTTACATTTGCAGCACTACAGGCCGCACCACCATAATACAATATAAAAATACACCATATAATCAACATCATTAAAAAGCATTAAAAAGCATTTTAAAACATTACATTAAAAACCATTACATACAACAATAATTAATTACAGCCATCAAGCGGAACACATTGTCAATTCAGTCAAGTCCAAAGTGTCAATCCAGTCAAATCCAAAAGTACAATTTACATCTGCTGCCCAAAGGCCTGGTTCCAGAACGACGACTTTAGCTTTTTTCTAAAAGCGAGGAGAGATGGATTCGATCTTATTTCATTTGGGAGTGTGTTCCATAGGCGAGGGGCCACCGCCGAGAATGCCCTGTCTCTTGTCTCCACCAGCCGCATTTGCGATGCTGGCGGGAGCGAGAGCAGGGCCTCCCCAGATGATCTTAGACTGCGAGATGGGACATAGAGGCAGATGCGTTCGGACAAGTAAGCTGGGCCAGAACCGTATAGAGCTTATGAGCCACATTGAGTTCCAGGTTTTTGGGGGAAAGCAATAAAAATAGAGTATCGCTTATCTAACATAAATGGGCCAGCAGAAGGTTGGATAAATGAATATGTTGGATAATAAGGAGGGATTATGGAAAAGCCTATTAAATGTCCAATTACATTATGATTTAACAAAATAAGCACCAAAGCATCATGTTTTACAACAAATCGACAGAAAAAGCAATTCAATACATAGTAGCATTATGTAGCAATTACTGTATTTATGAATTTAGCATCAAAACATTGCAATATATTGAAACAGATGTAGATCCGGGTGGGAGGCAGACTGCGTTGGATAATACAGAGCATTTGGATAAGCAAGACTCTACTGTAACAACAGCAGCAGCAGCAGCAACAGCAATAACAACAACAACATAGTTTTAAAGCCATATATCACATTCATTTATCTTCATACTTCTTTTCTTTCATTATTAGTAGATTTATCCTACAACCACTACTACAGTGATACTTAGTTCCTCCTCGATTAATATTGGAATTGTCATTATCTGTCAGCAATCTGCCAGTTTGAAGCAACACAATTCTATCTCACCGTTCTTTTTCACAGCAAAGAATTATGTTTACTATGTGTCTTACCATGACCCATTGTGACTTATGCAGACTCGATGTTCCTGTGGTGGCACTTGTGTCTACCCTCATAAGTTCACATCCCTACACTTCTGCTGCTCCATAATTTTTTAAAAAAGGAAATTGAGCAATTTCACAGTTTCAGCAATGATTATCGAAAAAAGGAAAAATATGATGGAAAGCACAAGCCAGACAGCTCAAGAATAGCAAGGTGTGGATT
Source organism: Anolis apletophallus (assembly GCA_030556195.1). Lineage (NCBI taxonomy): Eukaryota > Metazoa > Chordata > Lepidosauria > Squamata > Anolidae > Anolis > Anolis apletophallus. Next base: position 51,015,815 of record JARBWK010000009.1, on the reverse strand, counting down.
GACTGGTTCTGATTGGTTTTATCTCTTAATAGTGGGAATGGGTTAACTGTGGGGAGGAGGCAAACCAGCAGTGGTATGTTAATACTTCAATGCCAATTTGGCTTCCTTGTGTGATAAAGTTCTAGTACTAGTAATTTTATAGCACTGCCTGTTGTTATTGTTGTTGTTGTTGTTGTTGTTGTTGCAAAAGTAACTTTTCCCCCATTTGACTCTTTTCCCCATGTGATGGTGAAAGCATTGCCACAGCACAGCATTAGGCAGGGTGCCAGAATTGTCCCTCACACCTGTTGTTTCACTATGCTTGCTGGTGAAACGTACGGGGAGGAGCCTCCCCATGTGATAATGTCACTGTTCTCAATGAGCCTCATGAATGGAAGAGTGCTGCAGATGTAAATGCCCCAATCTGCAGCCCCTCAAAAACTAAGGCAGGCTGAAAAAGTTGCCCTGAAAACTGTGAGAACACTAATTTGTTGGCTATTATGTTTGATGTAGATATGTTTGACAGGAAATGAACAGTACAGGGGATACAATTATATTCTGATTTGAAGAAAGATTAATAACGAATGAACAAAAAACAGTACAGTCCCCCCAAAAATTCCAATCAAGGTGCCCCAGAAATTTAATATATAAAATATAACTTCCTTGAAATGTTAGGGGGTGAGTAGGAACTTGCAAAACACAGGGTGGGAGCAAAAACAGGATTGTGACCACATGCATTTTCCCTGCTTCTTCTCTACAGTGGTGGTGGTGGTGGTGGGGGGGGGTTAGTGAGGGGGAGAGATTCCACACTTATTTATGTTTACTGAGAAGAAAGTCCCAGTGAGTACAACAGAACTTTATCATAGGTAAGTTTGTATAATTTATTTTGCAAATGTTTAAAATGTTTACTCAGAAGTAAATCTGAATGTGTTCAGGGAGGATTCCTATCAAGCACATCTCTACAAGATAATAGCTTTAGGTTGTATATCATTCTCTCAGGTACCATAATTTGGTAACTTTTATCTGGGCCATATGCGAAGTCAGCTAGATAGGTGAAACCGATGTGCAAATGAGACAACTGTATAGCGAAGATGGCTTTAAATTCATTTAAAAGGCATTCTGCAGCAAGGTGTGCCTATTCAGAAGAGATAGGCTTCATTTGCATCAGAATAGAGATAGCAGGTGCTTAGCATACAAAAGCAGAGCAGCTTTTAAAGTGAAATCCAGGATAAATTGAACAGGAACTAGGAAGCATCAGATTCAGTTTCAGTCACTCAGAGAGATGAAAGTGAAATGCTTCTAACTGTCCAAAATGAGATGTGGTGAAAATAGTCTATGGTTATAAAGTAAAATATTATTATTTTACTGTTATTCAAATTAGCCAAGATGGATGGATGGTATCCTTGAAGTGACTGGCTTGATTCTGAAGGAGCTGGGGGAGGTGACGGCTAACAGGGAGCTCTGGTGTGGGATGGTCAAACTGAACGAATGAACACATTCAAATTAGCCAGCTGAAGATTTTTAAGAACCAGCATGAAGAATGCATATGCCAGTAACCTCTGGAGAGGGACATGGTGTATGTTATGTTATGTTAATGTAAGAAAGCTTTGAGACAGAATGTGGAAAATGCTACCCCAAGCCCCAGAACCCCAATTCATTTTTAAAGTTCATTTTTGGTTGAAAAAGTGGTTGAAATTCACCTCGAAACTCCCACAACAGGCAAATCTAACACCAAATCCCAGCCATATTTGTGCTGACCCCTGGATCCAAAAGTGAAATGATGTCACATCTAGTCACTCCAGATATAACCATCTAGTCTGGTGGAAGGAGCAGCTCCACTATCCTGCTGTTGCCCACCTCTGATTTAAGGACATAAACAGCTAGTAGTTAACACAGGAAAACGTGGATGGAATAGAGAGAAGTAGTGAAACAGGATAATTTCTAGATACAAATGCTATGTGAAAAACAGAGAAGGTTGTGGGAGATGGTGGTGTTTGTCAAAAACAGTATAGACGGGCTGAAGAGAGGTTGAACCTTCCTTGAAACTCTTGTCGATAGTACAGGTTTGAACATCGCTTATCTAGAGCTCTGAAATCCAAAATACTCCAAAATTTAAAATTGTTTGCATGAGAGGCTAAGATACTGATATCTTTGCTTTCCTCATGCACCTTGTACAAAGTAATTTTAAAACAATTGAGAAATTTACTTTTAAGCTATTTGGGATATGCTATTAAATGGCTCAGGGTGATCTTGAGGTGGAAAACAGGGAGCTGTCGGGACAATTGTGTTAATTCTAGCTATTTTCAAATTGCCTAGATAAATGCATGCTCTGGTAATAAAAAGACATAAAGTGTCTTGATGCCACAAAGGACTGTGCCATAGAAGAATTGACCACGGAATCAACCAGCAGAGAAAGAGTACTTAACTTACTTATAAATGGTAATGTCCAGGACAGAGTCTAAAAGGTGAATATGATTCTGTCAATTGGAAACAGTAATCGCATTTTGCTCACATTAAATTCAATTGCTAATTAGAAAGTGCCAGAGAACTCCAAGACAATTGTATTTGATTTTGAAACTCTTCCAAAATAAAGTGATTTACAAGTTAAAATTACCAATGTAGAGGACTACTGAAAAGCACATTATTAAAAGAACATCTAGAATATCTACTACAAATCAGGGAAATTAGAGGTGAGAAGCCTGGCTAAGGGTACTTCCACACAGCGCTTTATCCCAGGAATATCTGCATTTAAAAATGCAAATGTTCCTGGGCCCCTATCCACACACACCTCAGAAAGTGCGTGTTTTCTGGGGTAAGTGTCCAGATGTTCTCCCAAAACTTTCTGGGAGAACACCTCGACACTAACCGCTTCCACCAAAGCCCCCAAAAGCACAGTAAAAAAAGAACTTACCCGGCCTCCATTAGAGGGCTTTCGGAGCTCTTGTGGTGCATATAAATTGCATGCTAGGAAAACGGGGGCAGGAGTGATTGTCCTCCCCCCCCCTTCTCCTGGCGTGTCATTTGTATGCACCAGGAGAGCTCCAGCAGCCCTCTAATGGAGGCTGGGTAAGTTCTTTTGTTTTTTACAGTGCTTTTGGGGCCTTTTGGGGAGGAGTTTGGTGTTCTCACAGTTTTCCAGGCTAATTTAGCCCAGAACACCGTGGGAATTCTGTCTGGACTGCAGTCCAGACACCGGAAGTAGTGGGTTTATCCTATGCCTTCCAAGAAGGCATGTAATAAACCCACTAACAAATTAATTCATCACACACCAGGATTTTCCTGGTTTGTGGTGAATTAATTCCGTTTTTTCCAGGAGATCATCTGGACAGTCCCCTTTTTATTGTGGTAACTCCCACATTAAAGGGACCATCTGGATGCGCTCTGATAAATTGAACAGACATCTTGCTCAAATGAGAGAATATAAAGTAAATGAAGAGCCAGTTGGGTGCAGTGGTTTGATTGTTGAACTAGAACACTGGGAGATCGGGGTTCCAATTCCTGCTCAGCCATGGAGAGTCCCTGGGTCTTAAGCCACATTCTCTAACCATCAAAGGAAGGCAATGCCAAACCCCTCTGAACAAATTATGTCAAGAAAATCCTGTAGTAGGGTCGCCTTACAGGTATCATGAATAAAACATGACTTGAATTCTGACAACAATAGTAAAGGAAATAAACTTACACAAAGGAAATGCAAGTAGACAATTAGGGATTTAAAAAAATATTTTGAGTCACACATCTTTAAAAGCACTAAAAACAACACTGCAGAATTCTCTCAGTACACCAGAAGGAGGAAAATAGCTAGAGAAGCAGTTGGGCAATTGGAAGACAATGGAGTTGAAGGAGTACTAAAACAGCAGACAAGCCAAATTAATTCTTTTCATCTGTTTTTTTTCACTGCTGAAGATATAAGACCAAAATTGAATTAAAGTTTCCAGGAGAAGAAAATTAATTCTTCTCATTTGTTTTCACTGCTGGAGATAAAAGAGCCATGCTCCTTCCAGAAAAGAAGAACGAAGAGCTGAAGTAAGAGAGTTCTAGACAAGGGATATACGGTTTTAAAGGAGGCAGGAGGCATTTCTTCCTCTCACACTACCACATCACAAGATCATTCCCGGCACAACCAGAAATGATGTTACATCACTGGCCTAGACATGCCCAATTTTCACCAAGGTGCGTTCTGGGAGCATGGGAACAGAAACCAACAAATAGGTTCTCATCACATTGGGGGAAAGCCCCATCGTAGGATGCTTTTGAGGACAGCCAGGACGGAGCTACTGGAGCCCTGCACATGGTGCAGGGCTGCTTCCAGAGGGGCTCCGTCCCAACTCCATACATCCTGCAGCCCTGAGAACATAGGTAGCTACCAGTGTTCTCATAGACTAAACCGGGGACAGCATGGGACGAAGCCAAGGGCAGGCAGGAAACAGAGTATGATGGTAAGGAGGCAATACAAGATGCTGTCCAATGGTTTCCTGCACTACCTGACAGATTCCCTCACTGTCCCCTGGCTTAAGGACTTCTATGTGATGAGTTCAATAGTGGTGGTGATATTACTGGGGTTTTGTGTTTATGGTAGACTGTATGTGTGAAAATAATGGATGGAAGGCCTGACATTGTCAAAAGCTATATCTCTCCTATTCCTAACCCTTAACAAATACCAGGCAATACTAATGCATTGGAACTAGTTGCTATCTACTAGGCATGAGAAAAAAGTTATGAAAATGAAAAGAAATCGGAAGGGATTCGTATGTAATGGGACTTTCTAGTTTTTACAGATCGCAAGGCCAATCCCGGAAGTGGACTTTCATTTCCGCACTCTCTGGGCCCAAAATTTCGTTAGATTATTAAATATTTCGGATGCCTACCCAACAGGAAAATTTCCCCCTTCAAAATAGCTTTGCAGACATAACTCACAGTCAAATCGGGGCCTTTCCATGCTTGAAGCCTAATTAGAGTGAAAGTGAAAAAGGAGCCGGAAACGATAGAGAGATCCAGATCGGCACTCCTAGAGGGGCTGGAGGACTGACGAAAAAAGCGATTTAAACACCCAGGAAGGGGGTTTAGATAGAAGGACAGAGTAGAAGGACATAAGAACTGCTGAGAGAAGGGCAGCAGGAGTGAAAAGAGCACAGAGAGGAGAAGGAAGAGTTCAGAATCAAGAAAAGCCATAGAGTTCAAACGGGGGTCCTAGACTGCTATGGTAAAACTGAATGGAGTGAGGAGAACTCTACAGAGAGATTAGCAAGGCCTGCACCAGAGGTATTTAATAATATTAATAATAATAAATTAATGCATTATATCTCCCTGCAAGGACACCAAGGGAAATGTTGCCCCTTGATTTGCCTGTGCTTAAAACAGCGTCAGTCCTGTTTCCCTGCTTTGCCTACTTTAGAACTACTAACGAATTTCGTTAGTAATTGCGTTACATTTTAGAAATTTTGGGAATTTTTTTTGTAAGTCTTTCTTTTACTAATAAAAAAAATCCCCCACCCCCCACCATTAGATTTTCGATTCTCTATTTTTGGGTTCGAAACCATACCTACTATCTACCTAAAAGTTCTTAAAGAATTGCTGATCATGTTCCTCAAGATTATTCTCAGGCAAAGATCTTGGCATTATTTGAACTTGAGTTGTTTTTTCCTGGTTTAATTTGTTATGTTTTCATGCTACTTAGTTTTATTTTATTTTTATTTATTTGTCTGAGTTTCTTCTAGGCATGGATATCATTTACCTGCCATCACAAACACTCACTAAATTATACAAATTCGTTTCTTTAACAGAGAATGTTAGCTTTGTTGTGCCCACGCATTATTACCACAAACATATCCAACAACAATATGAATTAATGATTGTTTGAGGTATCAAGCCAAAAATGCTTTTGTGCCCACAAGGCATGGTTAATTAATCCAATCTAGTTATTTGTGCTGAATGCTAATTAAAAGTGTTGTCCTGAGAGTAAATCAACTACAAAATTGAGCAGATGGGTAACCTAAACACCATTCAAAATAAATTCAGATTGATTGACAAATATTTAAATATAGAATATCTAAAAATATGGGAGCTGACATTTAAACACTCACAATTTATAAGTCAGCCTAGAAAGCTTTAAATTGTTAGTTTCTGATTAACAGGTTAGAAAATACAGTTGAGACTTAACAAAATGAAGTTGTTGAATTTAATTTCTCTCTTATCTTTTAAAACCATTTGAGTCCAGTCTGTTGTGACGCATGGTTATTCAAGGCCATGATCAGGATAATTTATTTATTTATTTATTTATTTGTTTGGACTTTTATGCCGCCAACTCCACAAGGCTCGCAGCGGCTTACAAAAGCCAATGAAGAAATGAATCACAAAATATTTAGGCTGAAACCCTGCATCGAGTCACAACAATCATGGTACACAGCCCTGGAGAAACATGATCAACTGTTACTGAAGAAGACCATCTGCCTATTAGGGATGTTTTAAATTGTCGGATACTCTGACATTTTTTTAGCAATTTCGAGAGCAGTCCTTCCAAAAGGAATTCCGAAATCCGAATTCCAAATTTCGGAATTCCGAAATCTGAATTCCAAATTTCGGAATTTCGAATTGCGGATGTCATTTTCAAATTTTCTTGCTGATTGCTCATTGGCTGATAGCTAACAGCTGACTCTCCCTTCTGCTGATTTTTTGCCCATTTTTTGAAAGCGGAAGCTATTTTTTAAGACTTCCGAAGACTTCCGAATTTTGGAAATATTTCCGAATCAATTTCAAAATTTATCGGAATTTTTTCGGAAGTCTAAATAATCCAAAACGCTATCTATGAATAGATCCAAAACGAGTTTTGAAATGGTTTTTTGTGTGGATCAAACAGCCCTTACTGCCTATATTAAAAACCATTGGTATTCCAACCTTAGTTTAGTTGTTTTGTTATTAATTTTGATTGCTTGTTTAATACATATCCACATTCTCCATCAAAAATGCTGCTCAAAACAACTAGAAAAAATAAAACAGGCACAGAATAATTAAAAGACAACCATATGCATTACAACACAGCAATTTAAATGCAGTATCTATCTAAACTGAAAATAGTCCTCAAATAAGTATAAATTTAGTTTCTTTCTCATTGAAAAAGTATTTAAAAATTCTAGCTACTCACTACTTTTTTCTGAACTCCTCAATTTACAAGGAAATCTGAAATACATTTTTAAAAAGAGATTACTAATAACTTCAGACCAGCCTATAGTTCTACAATGTTTCCCTAGTACGGATTGTTGGTTTAATGGATGTGTTTGTTTACTTACTGCAATATGGCATTAGTGTTATAGTTCATGTACTAGATGGAGAGACATGTTAAATAAAGTACACTTTTTCCAGATTGTAATTTTGCTGCGCTCTTTAAGGCATAATTAATCTGCTCTCTTTTGCAAAATGATGGATGCTTAAAGAAGTAACAGCTGGTTACCCCAATAGTTGAGCAAATGCAGGGCAGCTTTGGGCTGATAATGCTCTGCAAACAGAACTCGTGTTTTGTGCTCGTGGGCTTTTCCTAACACGGACGGAAACAGCCTAAAATAATCAGTGAATAAACAAACAAACAAGAAATGTTCCTTTGGCTTTAAAATGTATTTCATTTGAAATTCTCTGAAATATTGTGTTCAATTGCCAGGTTTATTTGGTACTTAAATCATCTGAAATATAAAAGGAAAGAAACAATGTTGGCATAATTTCTAATTCAGGCTTAAATCTGACAGTTATTTCCAATGAGATTCAACTCTCTGAATCCTTAACATGACAGGTCATTGATCGAATGAGTTGATTCTCATTGGAACTAGTAGTACGATTTAAGACCATATGCTTTTCCTATTTAATATGTGTAAATATTTTAAAACTGTAGAACCGTATTATAATTATCATGGTAAATGCTTCATTTATGTATTCCTATGAATGAGTCTTTGCAACAATATCTGCAGGAAACAGTATTTAAAATGACTGGAATTTGATACACTTGAGTTCATGGCAATATTTGCCTTTTGTGTGGTACTGTTACTGATTCATTTGAGTGCCCCTTTTTATATATTGATACATACTTCCCCCCAAGCTTTTCTGGAGTTGACCAAGAAGGGCTTGGAGGAAGACCCCAGACCCCCATTTACCCCCTCCCCCCAAACTTACCTGAGGGCCTGGTTACATGCTCAGGCCCCTCCAGCAAAAACTCCTTGTGCATCAAAATAACACATTGAGAGGTTGGGTGAGAAGTGGGTGCCATCCCACTTCTTGGGGCTCATGGAGTCTATAGAACCAGGGTTGCAATGGGGTTCACAGGGCTCACAATTGGAGAGATCCAGACCTTACCTTAAGTCCGGATCTTTACAGGTGTTTAATCCAAAATAAACTGGAAATTTGGATTAATTTGGGGTTACATGAGGTGTCTCAGGTAAACCCAAGAAGGATCCTGCATTTTGGGTCTGTCTGGAAGGACCCTTTGAATTATGAAGAAAATAGATTTAATTCCACTTCTGACCTCCAAAGCAGGACAAAAAGGCTACGTTACTAAATAACCTTCATGTCCATGTGTCCCATCCCCCAAAACAGCCAAGTGCATCCCTTGGGAGATGTTATGAGTATAATTGACTCATTCATGGGGAATATTTAGAAGATTAAGACAATCCCTGAAAATTGCCCCCATTGGAATACTGGTTACCTGTTTCTACCCTGCCTGAAGAGAGCTAAATAACGTATTTAAAGCCTTGGAGGAATGGTATGAAGAATAACATACTTTATCTCTTGTTCCAGATTGGCCCACAAAGAGCTCCAGGTTAAAACAGTTCAAAACATATTAATGTCCTGTTAGTAATTAGTAGAATCTTCTCATTCATGAATACACATAAATGTTTTCCATTGAATCTTTATGCTAATTGAATTATAGTTAAACCACACAATTACACAGACATTTTAAACAATCAAAATGCTCACCACCATACATCTAATGACCACTAGGCAGAGATTTCCTTCTACCTGTCTTTGAATCTTTGACTTTCTCTCTTAGATAATTAGTTATGTTGCTCCACAAGCAGAACTTTTTCTGTCAGTCTTAATCCATTGCAAGGGCCTCAGTTAGCAAATCCATTCATTCAAATTGGTGGTGGCTTAAATAAATAGAACGAGGGTTGTGGTTTTCAACATGCAATATACTTGGCAGTATACAAAACACATTGGGCTTGATTTCCACACTTTCAACACTATGATAGTATTTCAATACAGGTTGTTTTTTTTTTTTAAAAAAAAGTATATCAAGGCAAAGTAAAATATCCCATGAAGAAGATGCAGATTTCTAATCTGACATTTTCAGTCTTCAATTGTTCAAATGCAATCCCACACAGAGCACGTAAAAATAAACCCAATTGTTTAATGTGCAACTTATTCCTGATTAGATATGTAAAGTATATTTTAAAATATCTTGAAATGGACAAACATTAGTTTCTTAGGTATTGGTAAACCCATATGAAGGAAATCTTAGAGGGGCAAAAATCTTCATGGTTCAGTTCTTATTTTGCATGAAAAGTTCATATGGCTCCTTTCACAAGAAATGGCATTTTAAGTACAGAGCACAAGTTTTATTTATTTATTTATTTCCTCGATCTTATATACCGCTCCTTCCTGCAGGCTCGAGGCGGTTTACATACTGCTGAGATAACAATCATACAGTGAGATTAAAATTGCATAAAACGCAACGGTTACATAAAAGCAATAAAAATGCAGATGGTACATGGTAAGATTGGGAGACAATAGACAGTTACACATCCGGGCTTCAGTTAAAGGCATGCCTGAACAACATGGTTTTACATGCCCTCCGAAATGGGATGAGTTCTGTAATGGCCCAAACATCCTCTGGCAATGTGTTCCATAATGCCGGGGGCGCAACCGAAAAGGCTAGTTGTCTTGTTGTAGAGAGGTGACAAGAACGAAGTGATGGTACAGTCAAGAGATTTCGCTCTTCCGAGCACAGTGATCTCGGGGGAACATATGGGATAAGGCGGTCCCTCAGATACACTGGCCCTAGACCATACAAGGCCTTGAAGGTCAAAACCAACACCTTGAAAACAATTCGGTACTCAATTGGTAGCCAGTGCAAATGCTGCAGGATGGGGGTGACATGCTCTCTCACTGGTGCTCCCACCAGTAGTCGAGCTGCAGCATTTTGCACTAGCTTGAGTTTCTAGATTGTCGGCAGGGGAAGGCCTATGTAGAGGGCGTTACAGTAGTCTAGCCTCGAGATGACCGTCACTTGGATTACCGTAGTTATCTTATAGTAACACTATTTTCCCTATAAGAACCTCTTTTTTTGCAGAAAAACTGAAAAACAAAATACTATTTTCAGCACAGAAATTTGCTTTTTTCTTATTTTTGCACATTCTGGAAAAGCATACCAATTCAATTTTTGAAGTCTTGGACTTTAAATAATTTTCACAAACTCATTTTATGTCTTTCTTATAGTGAGGAGAAAATGTTAAAAGTATACATACTAGTTTGGAGGAATAAAATTTACAAAGATTTTGATCACGAAGTGTGTAAAGGTAAGTGTGTAAACTTGATGTTAAGTCTAGTTGTGTCCAACTTTGAGTGTGGCGCTCATCTGCATTTCTAAGCCGAAGAGCCAGTGTAGATGCCTCCAAGGTCATGTGGCCAGCATGACTGCATGGAGAGTTGTTACCTTCCCACCAATGCGTTACCTAGTGATCTACTTACATTTGCCTGTTTTCGAACTGCTCGATTGGCAGGAACTGGGGTGAACAGCGGGAGCTCACCCCGCTCTCCATATTCAAACTGCCGACCTTTCAGTCAGCAAGTTCAGGTTGATAAATTGAGTAAATACAGGCTCAGAGTGTTTATGCAACATTTAATTTCTGACACAAGTGCCAATATCCAGCAAAAGTAGGAGGTAGTTTTCAGGTTGATAAAGGTTTATAGAATGAATACTTAGGTTCTTGGTTTGGATTTCACTTGTGTGGATTGTGTGTATGGGACAAAATTTTAATTTCTGACACAAGTGGAAATATTTTAAAGGCTTACAATATCAATTCTGCAGCAAAGTAGGAGGTAGTTTTCATTCTGGCTTGCAAAAACGTATATAGGTTTATAGAATGAATAAGCATTCAGGCTTTTTGGCTTAGATTTTACTTGTGTGAATTGTGTGTATGTGACAAAATTTAGATTTCTTTCACAATGGAATATTTATCAAAGCTAGATATTTGCAATGTCGATTCTGCAACAAGGGGGATGCTATTTTTATCCTAGGAATGCCAAATATGTCTGCCCTTATAATGAAACACTGTAAATCAGGCTTTCTTAACATTTCCCTCTTTACTAGCATCTGTTGGGTAACACCAAGCTAGGCATTTTACGACTACAGACGTTATCACATGAGGGTTGAGGCACACATTAAAAGCTTCCTAACAATGAATAGCATTCCCAATTGCACAACATCATTGCATGCTCACTTCAAGTCAGCGTGCAAGTGATCATTAAGTTATCATTTTCTGTACACAGGGGACTCCTATTTTTTGAGGCTGCAGAATGTGCTTTCTTACAGCATTGTAGTGACGTAATAAGTCAAAAGTACCGCTGCAGCAAGTTTGGAAGAATGCATATTGTTGTGTGTTTGTGAGCAACTCTTTACTCTGCTTCACTTCTTGTCCCCAAGCTACCTCCATTTAATTTTCGATAGGGAATTAATGGAACATTCTCAAATCACAGACATCAGCTTCTGCATTGCAACAAGAACACATTCTATGTTTACATCTGCCAGGTGAAAATAGAGACACCTTAAAACATGGGTAGGTGAACTAGGGGCTACTTTGGAGCCCTTGGAACCCCAGAGTATGAAGAAAATGAGGGAACACCCATTTTTGCTCCAAATATTATAATTGGCCTCATCACACTAGAGAAAAAATCCACTTAAAATCCGCTTTCTGCCTCCTGCAAATTTCTGGGGTTTATAGTTTAGAGAGGATCCTTTAACAGCCTCTCCAAATTACAAACCCCATAATTCTGCAGGAGGCAGAAAGTGGATTTTAAGTGGATTCTTTCTCTAGTGTGATGAAGTGCTAGGGCCCATTTTCGCTGCGTCTTTGGTTGCCTGCACCATTTTCCAAGAGAGCCACTTCTAAAAGAATTGTGTAAATAGGAGTTGACTAACTTCTCTTGCAAAAATTTCTCTATGGGGCCTCAATGACCCCCTAATAAAAATGCCCCCCTCTATTCATCCTTGGGCCCTTCCACACAGCCAGGGGCGGCCTTCCGTATGAGCAAACTACGCAGCTGCGTAGGGCGCCATCTTGAACGCGGCAGCGTGGGGCGCCATCGTGGGGCGCCGCACCGTCGTAGCAAACCTCCCTGCTGCGTCGGCTTCAGTGCCTGGACCGCCCCTGAGGGCGCATTCCCCCACCCGCCAGACAGCGTCCAGCCGATGTGTGCGGCGCACCATCCACGTAGCGCGCTATCTGAACATTTCCGCTGTGTGGATGGCGTTTCCCCACCTCCATTCTTGGCAGGAAGGGAGGAGGAGGGTGTGCAGAAGTGTTTATTTTTGATTATAGGATTGAGGATTGAATATGTATTGAGATGTTTAGATGTTTAGGGAAGGTGCACTTCTTCAGTGAAGGCCCACCTTGGGGGAGAGTTGCCATAGTAGCATGGCTGTAAGGCAGAGGTGGGAGGAGTCAACAGCTTTCTGCCACAGCCAAGAATAGAATTCTGGGGAAGTTTGAATTTTGACAGTTTAACTGTCAGACCAGCTCTAGGAGAGAGCAGGTTCTGAGGGCAGTCTGGTTTTGGAGCTGTAGAGAGACAGTTCTAGTAGGCTGAGCTTGCGAGCCAGTCTGTTTGTATAGAGCCTGAGGGCTAGACAGAGGCAAGAGTGCCTGTATGTTTGAGATTGCTAGATGCTGATCTAAGTAATAGCAATAGTTAAACATTGCAACTGTGTATTAGTTACAAATAGAACATTTGTAACCTTTTAAAGTCTTGTGCCTCTGTTAAAGTGAAACCTACTAAGCTCTTGAACCTCCAAGTGAGCACTGTTTAAATAAACTGTTGAAGTGCATTGATGATAAATCCATCTGTTCTGGTGATTATTCATAACACAAGCCTGTAAAACACCTCAGTCCTAGCCCTGCACAGTAGTTTATATGGTCCCAGTGAATACAAGTTAAATGAGTCTTTTCAAATGGTGGCAGCGGTGGGATAGCCTGCCTTGCCACGTTTTAATAACGGTGAACAGTTAATGTCGAATCACTACAAATTGGTGGCAGACGACGGGATACGTGTAACACCCTTAATCCAGCGCTTAAGGCCGTGTTACAAAGAAATTCTGAGGTAAAAGTTGTGAGGTAAAGTTAGATCTCACAACATGACCACCAGGAGACAGAAGAAAGTTACAGAGGAGTCAGAGGAAACTGAATTAGTTCATGAAGAAGAAAGTTCAGACTCTGAGCAAACACCAGTTAAAATGGGGACTGAGGCATCTTTTCAGTTCCAACTTGAGATGAAAAGATTGGAAATAGAGGAGAGAAAAATAGAGGCTGAGGAGAGAAACAGAGCTGAGGAACGAAAGCTAAGAATGGAGGCTGAAGAGAGAACCAGGGAGGCTGAGGAACGAAAGCTCAGAATGCTAAGAATGGAGGCTGAAGAGGCTGAAGAGAGACCAGGGAGGCTGAGGAACGAAAGCTCAGAATGGAGGCTGAAGAGAGAGAGCCAAGGAGGCTGAAGAAAGGGCACATCAGAGGGAGACGGAGATCAGAGGGAGACGGAGATACGGTTAGCGGAATTAGAAATTGAGAGACAAAGATTGAATTCCTCTCAACAAGCTAGACCAGTGCAAGAAACACAAGCAGGGATCCATATGGATCAGATTCTGAGGAAATTTCCCAGATATAATAAGGATGACAATGTGGAGAAATTCCTCATTTCCTTTGAAAGATGTTGTAGAGATTTCAGTATAGCTGAGGAGAATTGGATGGACTATTTGCGTCCACAGATATGTGGCAAACTCTTAGAAATTTATGGAGACATGCCAGAACCTGAACATAAGGTTTACCTCAGGTTTAAAGCAACAGGTGCAACAAAAGTTACAGTTAACCCCTGAATATTACAGGATGAAGTTCAGGACACTGAAAAAGAGAAGAATGAGAGTTTTGCACAACTGGTATCCAAACAAAATCAGTATTTTGAGAGCTGGATACAAGGAGCACAAGCCAGTGATCTCCAGAAACTTAAAGATTTATTTATGTTGGAACAGTTTTATCAAAAGTTCCATCCGAATACAGATGGCTTGTTCAAGATCGAATCCTGAATCATCTACCAAGGCTGCTCTGATGGTAGATCAACTAATTATATTAAAAGAAGGATTTAGAAAGGAAGAGGGTTTTAAAAGGGAAGAAAAGCCTTTTAAACAGCAGTTTAAACCCTTCCCCGCACTCAGTCAGGGAGAAACTTTGCAGGAGAAAACACCACCTGGAGGAGGGCAGATGCTAGAGTTCCTACCAGAGCTGAGGAAAATAGATACGGTTCATCAGAAGGTGCCACCTGGAGGCAGACCCATGTTAATACAGAGGGAGTTAAACAGTGCTTCCAGTGCGGGGAAAAGAGGACATATCCGGCCTTACTGTCCCTTATTAAGAAAAGAAAAATCTTCTTATGTTATTACACAGACCTCAGAGAAAGTCTCTGGAAAAGGAGCAGAGTCTAACTCAGATAGAAGACGGTCTGAGACAGTTCAGATAGAAGAGCCTATAGAGAAACAGTGCTTATTTGTCACTTTGGACACACTTTCAAGTGAATATTTTAGACCCATCAAGATAGATGGAAGTCAAATGCAAGGATATAGAGATACCGGATCTGAAGTGTGTGTTATTAGGCCTGAGCTGGTACCAATAAAGTATCAGAGGACTATATCCCAAATGAATTTAAAGGGATTAGGATCAACAGTTTTATCAAACGTGGTTTCCATACCTATAGAGTATCGTGGTTGAAAGGAAAATGGGAATTTGCGGTCAACTCGCAAATCCCTTACAATTGTCTCATTGGAAATGACCTTTCCAGAACCCTCAAGAATATGTATAAGGAAGCTGGAAAAGAACACTTGATCCTCAAGCGAACCACAGAACAAGAGACTCAGTGTTTACCCATATGTCAGGACATAGAAGACAGTCCAGAGTCGAGTTCTATTGTGGCTGATTTTGTTAGAAAAGAAGATGGGGAAAGAGAAATTTCTAGAGAACAGAAAGCTGACGAATCACTACAAGCTCTGTTCACTACAGCTCAGTCAGACACCCATGAGCTTACTTCAGAAAACCCATCTAGATTTATAATTCTAGATCAAGTTCTGTATAGGGAGGTTTTGCACCAGAAGTCTCCGGAATTAGCGGCTTCCTACAAACAGATAATTGTACCTCAGAGATATAGAGAACATCTCATGAGAGTGGCACATACAGGACCGCAAGGAGGTCACATGGGAGTTAGGCGCACCACCCAGCGCATTACCAAGAACTTTTTCTGGCCAGGAATGTATAAACAAATTAAAGAATTCTGCCAGGCATGTGACACCTGCCAGCGTATTGGTTCCGGACGAGATCGGACAAAAGCTCCTTTGATTCCAATGCCACTGATAGGAGAACCATTTTTCCGAGTGGGCATTGATATAATAGGCCCATTGCCTAAACCGACTCATCGAGGCTGCAGATTTATACTCACCATGATGGATTATGCTACTCGGTACCCTGAGGCAGTAGCATTATCAAATATAGAAACAATTACTGTGGCAAATGCCCTGTTGTCGATATGGGGTAGAACAGGTTTCCCAAAAGAACTGATATCGGACCTGGGAACCCAATTTACATCAAGGCTGATGGGGAAACTACTAGAGCTATGTGGCATCAGACAACTGACATCTTCTGCATATCATCCGCAGACTAATGGTCTTGTCGAAAATCTCAACAAGACATTAATAAGAATGATCAAAGCTTATGTTCAACAACACCCGAATGATTGGGATGTAAAGCTGCAACAGCTCCTGTTTGCATATAGAGAGATTCCCCATGGGAGTACTGGATACAGCCCTTTTGAATTGTTATATGGCAGGAGAGTCCGAGGACCTCTCGACCTCGTGAGGGAGTTCTGGGAGTCACCTTCAGAACCAGAGCCGGTGCCAGTGACCCGATATCTTCAGGATCTCCAAAAGACGATGGAGACAGCGAGAAACATCGCCAGGGATAACCTTGCATCAGCCCAGCGGAAACAAAAGTCATCGTATGACCTGACGGCGAGAGTCCGAACCTTCAGCGTCGGAGACGAAGTCCTGTACCTGATCCCAGAGAAGTCCAACAAGCTTCAACCGAATTGAACAGGCCCATGGACAGTGTCTAAGAAGTTCAATGATGTTAACTACCTGATTTATGATGAACAATTGGACATTGAAAGGCTTGTACATGTTAATATGTTGAAGCCCTATGTTAGTAGAACAGCCAATGTATATATGGTAGTTACGGAAGGAGAAGTAGGAACGTTTTCCTTTTGGGAGGGAAACAGGAAAGCTGATGGGAGTATCAATCGGGTAAAGATTGATGAGGGATTATCCTCAAAACAACAAATGCAAGTTAGGGAGTTACTCCGCAAGTACGAAAAGTTATTTTCCGACCTTCCAGGAAAGGTAGAAGGGGTACAGCATAGAATTCTCACAGGGGATGCACCACCTATCGCGTCCACACCTTATAGGGTTACCGGAAGGTTAATTGAATGTATTGAGAAGGAGATTAAGGAAATGCTAGACATGGGCATTATTGTACCATCCAATAGCCCATGGGCATCGCCTATTGTATTAGTACAGAAACCGGATAATACTATACGTTTCTGTGTAGATTATAGACTTTTGAACAAGGTAACTCAACCGGATACTTATCCGATGCCCCGATTGGATGATTTGTTGGAAAAAATGGGAAGAGCCAACTACATTAGCAGTTTAGATTTGACTAAGGGATTTTGGCAAGTGCCTATGGCTCCCCAGGATGTGGAAAAAACAGCATTTAAGACAAATGGAGGGCTGTATGAATTTAAAGTTTTACCTTTTGGACTAAAAAACAGCCCCACCACATTCCAACGATTAATAGATAAGGTATTACATGGTATGGGAGATTTTTGTGTGGCGTATATGGACGATATAGGGATTTTTAGTGATACCTGGGAAGATCACATGAAACATGTGGAGCAAGTGTTGAGTCGGTTACAGAAAGCGGGGTTAACCATCAAAGCCCCTAAGTGTCGAATGGGTAGTCGCTCAGCCAAGTACCTAGGGCATATTGTGGGTTGTGGGGTAATTGGTCCAGAGCCCACCAAAGTCGAAGCTATCCATCAATGGCCCAAACCCAGGAATAAGAAACAAGTGAGATCGTTTCTAGGGTTAGCAGGTTATTACAGGAAGTTTATCCCTTCTTTTAGTGAGATAGCAGCCCCTCTGACTGATCTTACGCGTAAGACCTGTCCCAATCAAGTGATTTGGACAGTGCAGTGTCAAAAATCTATGGATCAGCTGAAGCAAGCTATCACGTCACAATCAGTTTTACAAGCTCCAAACTTTGACCAGCCTTTTACTCTGACCTGTGACGCATCAGAGACTGGTCTGGGAGCAGTATTGAGCCAAACAGATAGGGAGGGGGAGAGTCATCCCATCCTCTTTTTAAGTAAAAAGCTTTTACCCCGAGAATGTAGTTTATCTACAATAGAGAAAGAATGTTTGGCCATAGTTTGGTCAATTCAAAAATTGAGACCTTACTTATGGGGAAGAAGGTTCACCCTTCAGACCGATCATGCCCCACTAAAGTGGTTGAACAACACCAAGGGTACAAATAATAAACTTTTAAGATGGAGTTTATCATTACAAGATTATACCTTTGATATTGTACATGTTAAAGGTAAATCTAATGTGGTAGCGGATTCATTATCCAGAATACCTTGAGAACAGGAGATGATGACCGATGAGTTTATGGTTTGTATATAATACAAATGATTGTATAAATGTGGTTAAGTGTTAAAATATTGTTGTATTGTATATGCAATCTGCATTATTTTTGACCTCTCTAGGATTAGAGAAGGTCAAAAATAATTTCCAGGGGTTGGAAGGTATGTGCAGAAGTGTTTATTTTTTATTATAGGATTGAGGATTGAATATGTATTGAGATGTTTAGATGTTTAGGAAGGTGCACTTCTTCAGTGAAGGCCCACCTTGGGGAAGAGTTGCCATAGCAACATGGCTGTGGCTGTAAGGCAGAGGTGGGAGGAGTCAACAGCTTTCTGCCACAGCCAAGAATAGAATTCTGGGGAAGTTTGAATTTTGACAGTTTAACTGTCAGACCAGCTCTAGGAGAGAGCAGGTTCTGAGGGCAGTCTGGTTTTGGAGCTGTAGAGAGACAGTTCTAGTAGGCTGAGCTTGCGAGCCAGTCTGTTTGTATAGAGCCTGAGGGCTAGAGATAGGCAAGGTGCCTATAGGAGGAGAGAGAACGTCTGTGTGTGAGATAGTTACATACTGATCTAACTGAGTAATAGTAACAGTCAAACATTTTAAACTTTGTATCTTCTACAATACCAATGTAACCATGATGAGTTGAGCCTCTAAGAAGTTATAACGTATCCATCACGCTTTTGTGCCAAGCTATAAATAAACTGTTATTGTTCTTTTCATCAACAATCTCTCTCTGTTCCGTATTTTAAAAGTCCAGCCTCAGAGTAAAGCAAGACAGGAAGGTGTTTTTAACCTGTCTTGTTACACAGTTTGAAGTCCCACAATAATCGGTGACAGACCCTCCTAGATAACAGATAACAACAACAGTCCTCACAATCTGGTGGCTAATCTCTTCATATTTAAGGGATCCTTAAATTAAAGTTATACAACACCCTTTACATTAGGTCAGATATGTAGTGACCTCATCGTTACAAATTTGTGGCAGCGGTGGGATCAGTAAAAGAGGGTCCACCCTGTCCAGCCGGTTCATTTGAATAGCCTCTTTACAGGCGCTCGGAGAAACTCCCTCCTCCTCCTACGTCACTGATGAAGCCGGGCAGAGCGCGAGGGGGGAGGAGCCGGAGGCAGAAGAGGGTTGGACTTCCCTGCAAGCCGCGCAGCCGCTCAGTCCTGCTTCGGGTCCCCTAGGTAAGGGCAAGGAAGGAGGAGGCCATGTCGGTGCCCAGAGCTCTCCAGAGCAGTCTTGCAAGCAAGGAGGGCCCGGCGTTGTATTATTTATAATATTATTTAATTTTAAAAAAATTGCCTTTATTACAGTTAACAAACTGTAGGCAGAAATATTTAATATCCATACCAGGTGTATAAAATATATAATATATATTATTTATTATTTATAATATTATTTTATAGTTATTTAATGTTAGTACCAGATATATAATATAATATTATATATATATATATATATATATATATATATATATAGAGAGAGAGAGAGAGAGAGAGAGAGAGAGAGTTATTATTTAATACCAATTTATATTAATACCAGGTATGTAGTATAATCTTTATAAAATATAATAAATATTTATATATTATAATTTATAATATAATATAATTAATATTAGTGCTGGCTATATAATATAATGGATTCCCCAGTCGCACAGCAGGTTAAACTGCTGAGCTGCTGAACTTGCTGACTGAAAGGTCGATCCAGGGAACGGGGCGAGCTCCTGCTGTAAGCCCTAGCTCCTACCAACTTAGCAGTTTGAAAACATGCCAATGTGAGTAGATCAATCGGTACTGCACCGGCGGGAAGGTAACGGCATTCCATGCAGTCATGCTGGCCACATGGCCTTGGAGGTGTCTATGGACAATGCCAGCTCTTTGGCTTCGAAATGGAGATGAGCACCAATCCCCAGAGTCAGACAGGACTAGACTTAACATCAGGGGACAGCCTTTACCTTAGGGACGCTCTATTTATTTTAATATTTATACATTATTTTAGTAGTTATACACTATTTTAAGTCTTTATAAATTTAAAATAAAGTGAAGGAAAGGCCCTTCAAGGTGGGAGGGAGGGAGGGAGGACTGAGGAGGAAGCACTTCGGAGAGCGGCGGCAGCAAAACCCCATAAAACAGCTAAAATACCATGATATATATTTTAAATTAATATTTTTTTGAAATCTGCAAAACAGCAAGTCCACAATAAGCGAACTGCAAAGTAGTGAGGGAGCACTGTAGTTCTGGCTGCTTCTTTTGTCAGTGTTGATGTGGAGATGGTATGGTTTGCCTACTCTGGAACATGCAACATAGAATTGTCCTTCTTTAGGGGTCCCTTTCACATCTATAATACTATGTGTGTGTTTAAATTATCTATCTATCTATTATTCACATACACACAGGAGGGCTTTGATTACGTTTTCTTGCCCTGGTGAAGGGAGTTCGACTAGATGATGGCTTTGAGTATTTGCTATTGGTCATGGAGGTTCTGTATGGGAAGTTTGCCCCAATTCTGTCATTGGTGGGGTTCAGAATGCTCTTTGATTGTAGGTGAACTATAAATCCCAGCAACTAAAACTCCCAAATGCCAAGGTCTGTTTTCCCCAAACTCAATCTGTGTTCATATTTGGGTATATGGGATATTCATGCCACGTTTGGTCCAGATCCATAATGGTTTGAGTCCACAGTGCTCTCTGGATGTTGGTGAACTACAACTCCCAAACTCAAGGTCAATGCCCACCAAACCCTTCTAGTGTTTTCTGTTGGTCATGGGAGTCCTGTGTGCCAAGTTTGGTTCAATTCCATCATTGGTGGAATTCAGAATGTAATTTGATTGTAGGTGAACTATAAATCCCAGCAACTACAAGTAAGTTTTTAAAACTCTACAAAAAATATCATGGAAACTGTTTAGTGGGTTTGCTTTATCAAATGTCTCTGTTCTTGTTTCCTTGGAACACTGCAGCTCCCAGGATTCCATTGCATGGAACCAGGAGTTTCAAATGGAGCCAAACTGCATCCAGTGTACAATGTAGATGGGTCTGTAGATGGGTCCTTGATTTAAGTGACATCAACTCACCTTTTTTTGGATGCAGTGTCAAGGGTGCATCAACAGTGTGGAATTGGTGCAGTTTGACACAACTTTGACTGCTATGGTTCAGTGCTATGGAATCTTGGGATTTGTAGTTTCACAAGGCAGCAGTACTCTTGGGCAAAGACAGCAAAACAACCTTGTGAAACTTTCCTCAGCAGATTTCATAGCATTGAGTCATGGCAGTCCAATGGATCATGAATAGTATTCAATCCACAATGTGAATGCGCCTTTGGAAACTCATGGAGGACCAGTCGCTTGCAAATTGACACCACTTCAAATACTTTAGTATTGTTTGGGGATTTCTTCAGCATTGGTCTTGGACTGGTTTACGGATTCTTTGGATGGACATACACACCATCATTCTGCCGGGGAATCCTTTTCTCATAGTATGTACGTATATACTCACATTTAGTTGAATTATATATATTAGGCATGAGAAAAAAGTTATGAAAATGAAATGATTCGGAAGAAATTCGTAAGAAATGCTACTTTTGAGTATTTCCGCATCTGGAACGCCAACCAGGAAGTGGACTTTCTTTATAGAACTTCGGGGCCAGGATTTTCTTAAGTGTCATTATTAGGTCGTAAGGGGGCACCCTCCTTCTCTCTCACCACCCTCCCGCCTCCCTTGCCAATAAGTATTATGGCAAGGCAAGCCCTAAACTGTTCCTTCTTTCGGCTGGAAGCCTGGAAAAGGTAAAGAGAGGATGAAGTGCCCTCCTTTGTGGATTTACTTCTGAGTAAACCTCTCTGTTTACATTTTTTCCAGGCTTCCCTGCCTCTCCTGCCTGCCAGGATCTAAAGCATCAAAGGGTATTGGGGTGAGAAACCAACCTAATGTATAATAGAATGAATGCTACTGTAAGTGCCTAATATTATAAGTAATCCAACTGGTCGTTTGCTGCCTGGGTGCACACACATACATATTCTTTGAGGGGGGAGGAGATTTGCTGCAGAATCTTCTCTATGAGCCTGGGATTCTGCAGCAAATCTCCCCCAAGGATATGTATGTGTGTGCACCCAGGCAGCAAACTTTGGGCTTTTGGCTTTTCCCGGGCTCATAGAGAAGAGCCTTTTGCAGTTTTCACAGCTTGAGGAGGGACCACAGTCAGAATACTTTGGTTTGAATTTTACCTCTTCTTATACCCATTGTTATTACTGCTGTATTATTGCATGTGCATGGAATGTAGGTATATGACCAGCCTGGGCAAACTTGGGCCCTCGCTCACACAGGATCGGGGTGAGAGGAAGCGAGGAGCGAGGGGGCTCCTCCTTTTTTGCTGCTTCCAAGAATAGAATACCCCCTCCTTCCCTCCTTCCTATTTGGAGAGTCCCATCTAGAATTCAGTGTGATTTATTCAAGTTTTGGCCTACAACTCCCAGAAATCCCAGCCAATTTACCAGCTGTTAGGATTTCTGGGAGTTGTAGGCCAAAACCATCTGAATGCGCATGCGCTGGCATACGAACTACTAACGAATTTCGTTAGTTATTACGTTACATTTTAGAAATTTTTGGAAACTTTTTTTGTAAGACTTTCTATTACTAATAATTAAACATCCCCCCCCCATTTGATTTTAGAATCACGATTGTTGGGTTCAAAACCATGCCTCTATATATATATATATATTTGCTGTGTTTGGGCACAGGAGCTTCTGGGCATGCGCGGAGGGGCGGGGCGCCAAAATAATGGTTTTTTTGGGAGGGCGCCAAAATAATGTTTGCTTACAATTTTAAATTACCTTGGACCGCCCTTGCACACAGCCATATAACCCAGAATATCAATGCAGAAAATAACCACAATATCTGCTTTGAACTCATTTATCTGAATCCACACTGACAGTTAAAAGCAGAAAATGTGGGATTTTATTCAGATTTGTGGAAGGGGCCCTAGAGGGAACACAATTTTTTATTCTTTTTTTTATTCTATGAGGATCTCCAAGGTCTCTCTGGCTAATCTGGCACCAGAGTCTACCATAGATGCCCACCCCTAAGCTAAGGATAGCTTAATAACATATCCTCCTGAAGAATAGCAGATCGACAGAATCCATTCCTATATGTGCCACAATTAGAAGAAAAAAGAGTCACATTGGGTTTCATATTTGGAGAAAAGTGGGCTACAAATAAAATACATGAATGCATCCTAACAGATAGGTACAGAAAATGGAAAACGTTCTAAAGAAAAACACCCATGGCACCACACATCAAATGCATATGATAAACAAAACATATATGCATTATATTGCATTTGAACCACGATTTTATTTTATAGTTTAGAAACACCAGGTAGAACAATAAGCAACTAGCCCAAGGTAAAGCAGTAAATCAATTAAACATAAGTAAGCAGAAATAAGACCTATGTGGACATGACTTTGAGGAAACTCTGATTGTTTTCCCATTAATACTTGGAAACTGTAACATTACCAGAAACCCATTCAAAAGTAAGATGTAGGATTCATAGCAGGGGCAGGAAATGTGTGGTCCTCCTGATGTTTTAACTATCTCACAATAACTATATTAACTATGCTGACTATAAATGCAGTTCACATTCTGGTTTACACAGTATCTTTCTCACAGAATACTTCCAGTTAGAAAGTAATGAGTAAGTATGGACTTCCATCAGCAAACTATATTGGCCAAGCTGAACAAATACATCCTGTTTTCATCAAGAAAAACTATAATAAAAATCACTCCTCATTTGTTTCCAAGAAGGAAGGGTCCCAGCATATTTCCACACTCAGACCCTGAGCCGCAGGAATCCAACTTTAGGCCAAGACATCCACAATGTACTTTTAGTCTTCCGTCCAAGGGAAGGGACAGATGAGACATTGATGGTGCTGGGTTGTGTTTGCCTTTCCAGTAAGCTTATTTATTTCCTGGTGAAGGAGTTGAAGCTAATTAAGCAACACATTTACAAGTATCAAGCCTCATCAAGTTTTTATTTAAATATGTTGAGTACAATTATTACTTCTTGGCCACCCATCTCAAAGGACCCTTTTACACTACATATGTACAGTGTTGTAATTCCATTTTAACTGCCAGGTCAACATCCTATAAAATCCTGAGATTTGCATGGGGGCTATATAGAAATTGTTTGTTTGTTTGTTTATTTATTTATTTATTTATTTACTGCTTTTATGCCGCCACCCCAAATAGGGTTCGGGCGGCTTACAGCCAGAAAGCAGAACAATGTACAGTAAACATATACACTCTAAAATGCAATACAAAATGCAAGATAAAAATACACAATAAAACATCATTAAAACACAGTTAGAATAGTTAAGACAGTCTGGCAACATTGGCATGGCTTGGGGGTCCCGCTGGGCCTATACCTGGAAAGCCAGTCGGAAGAGGTGAGTCTTGCATGCCCGCCTAAATGGGAGTAAGTCATGGATAGCCCGTGTAGCTGCCGGAAGGGCATTCCACAATATCGGCGCTATGACCGAGAAGGCCCTTCGGCGGGTGGCAGTTCTTTTGGCCACTTTAGCGGACGGGACGGCTAGCAGGTTGGAATCCTCCGAGCGAAGTGATCTCATAGGGTAATATGGGGTGAGACGGTCCCTCAGATACGCTGGCCCCAGGCCGTGTAAGGCCTTAAAGGTAAGAACCAACACTTTGAAGGTAATCCGGTGCTCAATAGGCAGCCAGTGCAGATCCTGCAAAATGGGTGTTATATGGCATCCTGCTGGGGAGCCAGACAGGAGCTGGGCGGCAGTGTTCTGCACCAGCCTTAGCTTCCGGGTTACCGACAGAGGAAGGCCAACGTAAAGAGCGTTACAGTAATCTAGCCTCGAGATGACCGTGGCTTGGATCACCGTGGCCAGGTCAGAACAGGACAGGCAGGGGGCCAACCTCCTTGCCTGTCGGAGATGAAAGAAGGCAATCTTGCTGACCACAGAGACCTGGGTCTCCATGGTCAGCTGGGAGCCCAAGTGGACCCCCAGGCTCTTCACGGAAGACGATGGGCATAACGCCGCACCATCCAGGGTCAGAAGCTGGACATCCCCACCGCCCGGACGACCCGGCCACAAGATCTCCGTCTTCGCCGGATTCACCCTCAACCTACTGGCTCGCAGCCATCCAGTAACGGCTTCGAGGCAGCGCTGGAAATTAGCGGGGACGGGGCCAGACCTGTCCTCCACCCTCAGAATGAGCTGAGTGTCATCAGCGTACTGGTGACACTCAAGCCCATAACTCCGCACCAGCTGTGCAAGCGGCTGCATGTAGATGTTAAATAATAGAGGGGAAAGTTATTTTTAATTAATAATACACACTTAATTAAAAATAACTATGAGCACCGCTGGGGGGAAATCCAAAAAGATTTGAAAAGATGGAGCAACCAAAACATCTCCCTTTTAGGAAGGATTGCAACCATCAAGATGAAGGTTCTGCCCCAAATGTTATACTTATTCCAAACCCTGCCGATAATAAGAACTGAATACCTATTTAAGAGATGGAACACTGACATCAGAAAATTTATCTGGAAAAATAAGCACCCTAGAATTGGCCTGCGCTTGCTCATGGACAATAAATCCAGGGGGGGGGGGTTACCCAGCCTCAAAACATATAATGAGGCTGCAAACCTAATAGCTATCAAGGATTGGGTCACCCTTAAAAATAAGAATTTACTTATATTAGAAGGACACAACTTAAGATACGGATGGCATGGGTACCTTTGGTACAAAAAGAAACATGTGGAAAAAAACTTCAGCCATCACATTATCAGGGCAGCCTTATATAAGACCTGGGAAAAATATAGATACATATTATTCCCCAAAACCCCACTGTGGATATCTCCAATGGAGGCTTTACACAAGAAGGAACTAGCCACGGAAGAATGGCTAACGTATGGGTAAATACTAAAGAAAGACTCTAACGACAAATGGCATATTAAATCCATAGAGGAGATAAAAGAAGTTAATCTCAATATCAGTTGGTTTCAATACCACCAAGCACACCAAATATTTAAAGAGGATTCCAAAATAGGTTTTCTAGAAAAGAACAGCTTCTGGGATCAAATGATTAAGACACAGAAAAAGGGCATAAGCTTGACTTACAAATTCCTGCTCAAATGGTTCACCGCAGAAGAACAGGTTAAGGACTGCCAAATTAGGTGGGCAAGGGACCTCAAACAGACGATACTCCTCAATCAATGGGAGGAAGTCTGGAATAAAAAACTTAAATACACAACCGCAACTGACGTCAAAGAAAACTGGTTCAAAATGCACTACAGATGGCACCTAAGCCCACACAAGCTCACTAAGTTTAATAAAGGCATTTCCAGCAAGTGCTGGAAATGCAGCAAGGAATTAGGCACATATATACACCAATGGTGGGATTGTAAAAAAGTAGTAAGATATTGGAAATCAATCCACAGGGAAACACAAAAATTATTAAGGCAAAATTCAAAATTGACCCAAAAATTTATCTCCTTGGTCTGATTGGACCTATACTAACAAAAAACCAAGATAAAATGCTCTTCCTCCTCAGCACTTGTGCCCGAGTGACCTTAGCCAGAAAATGGAAACAAAACAGCGTTCCAGACATAGAGGAATGGACGATGAAGATAATGGATTTTATACAAATGGACATTTTATCTCAAAAACTATGCGGAGACAGGAAAAGAACCGACTGGTCCACCTTCCAAAGCTACATGCAAAACAAGGGAAGACAATTTGTGATTAATATAGATGATGTTTAATGTACAATGATGAAACAATGCAATCCCCCTCCCCCTCTACCTCACCCCCCTCCCCGTTCCATTACTGTGATTATTAAAGAAACTGTATAATCAATGAACATTCAATGTAAACAAAAGAACACTTTTCCTGAGATACTGTTGGGAAGTCCTTTTAATGTCCTCTTTCCTGCTTACCCATTACCCCCACTCCCCACTCCCCCACCCCGACCCCTCCTCTCCCACCCCTTCCCCATCTGACAACATACCATCTTGTGTCAATGTCACTGGAAAAACTGCAATAAAAATCTATTTTAAAAAAATAGAGGGGAAAGAATGCCCCCTGCGGAACTCCACAAACTAATGGGGAGAACTCGGAGACCACTCACCCCTCCTCACTCGCTGAGACCGCTGGTGGAGGGAGGACACCCAATTAAGGGCTGTCCCCCTCACTCCAGCCATGGCCAGGCGGTGGATCAAAAGATTGTGGTCGACCATGTCAAACGCTGCAGTGAGGTCCAATAACACGAGAAGCGCAGACCCGCCTTGGTCAAGCTGGCAGCGGAGTTGGTCTGTGATGGAGACCAGGACCGTCTCCGTCCCATGCCCCGAACGGGAGCCGGACTGGAAGGGGTCTAGCCATGTTGCATCATCTAAGAAGGACTGCAACTGCTCCATTACTGCCCTCTCAACCACCTTCCCCAGGTACGAAAGGTTCGACACTGGTCGGTAGTTGGAGGGAACCGCCGGATCTAAAGACAGTTTCTTCAGTAATGGAGCTACCACCGCCTCTTTTAAGCACTCTGGAAAGACTCCTTGCTCAAGGGAGCTATTTATGTTACTGCTCCGCGTTTACAAAAATTCTTTCCCTTGCCTTTATGGAATTGCAAACTTCAAATTCCTCATTAGCACCAAGCTGCTTCAAAGTACATAATAACCTAAAGGTGTACTGGGAAGATAAGATGGCCTGGTAAAGCATCACCATCTCAGAATTTGACTATGACTAATTAACTCAGTTGTTCAGTTATGAAATCAGTGACATTAGACTAATACACTAGAATTCCCAATTCACACTCAAATTAATTCATTACTTTAATGAATTAACAGACATTAGGTTACTAGTATTCAATAAGCTTTGGTGGCTTTCCCTCTGCTAAAGGCAGTATGACAATAAGAGAAGTTCTCAACATTAGTATTGAAGGAAATGTGGATCACACAGCTCTCTTGCCATTCAGGTGAACCTATCTGCTGAATTGTGAATTTCTCTGGGAGAAGGCAGAGGCGGGCAGAGAAACCCTGATGCTCAGTAGAAAAAGGAAATAAGAGTGCTGAAGAGGAAAAAAATTGAGCCCTTGCCTGAAATGAAGGTATGGAATGTCGAAGAGAGGAGTTATTCGTTTGCTTAACAGGAAGTCTTCAACCAAATATTTGGACCTCAGAGGCTGGGTGCTGGAAATTGTGACTCTCACCATTTCTTCTTCTTCTTCTTCTTCATTACAGAATGGGAGATGCATGGCTCGAGAGCAGTACATGCAAAAAAGATCTTGGGGTCCTTGTGGACAAGGTAAACATGAGCCAACAATGTGATGCAGCAGCAAAAAAGCCAATGGGATTTTGGCCTGCATCAATAGGAGTATAATGTCTAGATCCAGGGAAGTCATGCTACCCCTCTATTCTGCCTTGGTTGTGTCCAATTTTACACACCATAATTGAAGAGAGATATTGACAAACTGGAATGTGTCCAGAGGAGGGCGACTAAAATGATCAAGGATCTGGAGAACAAGCCCTATAAGGAGCAGCTTAAAGAGCTGGGCATGTTTAGCCTTCAGAAAAGAAGACTGAGAGAAGACATGATAGCCATGTATAAATACGTGAGAGGAATTCATAGGGAGGAGGGAGCAAGCTTGTTTTCTGCTGCCCTGGAGACTAGGACACAGAACAATGGCTTCAAACTACAAGAAAGGAGATTCCATCTGAACATGAGGAAGTCTTCTGCCTTCAGGGCCTAGAAAAATTGGCATTAAAAGGGTGGACATTGCAAGCTATGGCCCCTGAAGGTAGAGACAAGCCATCCCACATACAGGGAGACCTGGAATAGCTTTAAGAATGAGTGCTAGACTCAAAATAGTGAACCAAAACCAAGATTTATTGAATAACAACCAGTAAAAATGCTGGTGGCCCAAAATGCTTGAGGTTGGTT
The DNA here is from genome assembly GCA_030556195.1 of Anolis apletophallus. Classification (NCBI taxonomy): domain Eukaryota; kingdom Metazoa; phylum Chordata; class Lepidosauria; order Squamata; family Anolidae; genus Anolis; species Anolis apletophallus. Next base: position 50,986,881 of record JARBWK010000009.1, on the reverse strand, counting down.
GAAAAAGGGGTCCTTGAAAAAGGAAGCGATCACTTGCCTCTTTGTTTTGCAGAGTGATAGTGCATTTCTTTGATTCCAGGTTCCTGTTGCCTTCAATGGTTCCTTTGATTCGCAAAGTTCTCTGGATCCCCAAAATCTACAGGCTATGCGCAAAGGCTGACCTTCCTTTGTCCCTGTAAATTATGGCTAAAAGCGTAGGTTGGCTTTGTAGCAGTGAACTAAGATGCTTTGTCCCAGCATGGCTTAGATTTCACCTTGCTATGTCCGTGTGCTCTTCTGGAATGGAGTCAGAGAGAAAGTCCTGCTTCTCAGGTAAACTCCAGAAAAGGAGGAGTTAAGGGCGGTGACGTCAGGTTTGGAGCCAAGACACAAATCCGCCCATCAAGCCCACATGGCTGGACAATAGAACAAAGGCCTTGCAGGTGAAGGCAACCAAATACAAAATGCAAATACAAAACAACAAGCCCCATGGGGTGCAACAGGAAGAACTTCCTGACTGTGAGAGCTGTTCAGCAGTGGAACTCTCTGCCTTGGAGTGTGGTGGAGGCACCTTCTTTGGAAGCTTCTTTGGAACCCCCTGCCTGTTTCTTGGCAGGGGGTTGGACTGGATGGCCCATGAGGTCTCTATCAACTCTATGATTCTATGATTCTATGATTATCATCATTATCACCATTATTTCTATTGTATTTTGTTGTATAATATTGTAGGTTATTATTTGTGATAAAGTGAAACTCCTTTATACTTTTTTCATTTATTATTTTTCATGCATTTGGATAATTAGGATAAGTTTTCCTTGCTGCTCTCTTTTTTTCCCTTTCAGAGCTGCTCTCTGTGACTTTCCCATGGATGTTCCTGGGGGCCTATCTACACTCTTCACTCACTCCAAAAAGCGACTGCTTTCTGGGGTGGGTGTCCAGATGTTATTCCGGGACTTCCCGGGAGAACCTCCGGGACTGCAAACCCCTCCCCCAAAGTTGCCAAAATCAGAGTAAAAAACCAAAAGAACTTGCTCAGCCTTCATGAACCAGCTGCCGGAGCTCTCTCATGGTGCATACAAATGACACGCCAGGAGAAGGGAGGGAGAAGCTATTTTCTCTTCCCCCCCCCCCTTTCTTCTGGCACGTCATTTGTATACACCAGGAGAACTCCGAGAGCCGGCTCATGAAGGCCGGGTGAGTTATTTTGGTTTTTTACTCTGATTTTGTGGGCTTTAGCAGGGGGATTGGTATTCCCACAGTTTTCCGGGCTAATTTATCCTGAAAAACCATGGGAGTTGTCTGGATTGACACCAGAAGTAGTGGGTTTATCCCTTGGCTACCAAGAAGGCACGGAATAAACCCACTATCAAATTAATTTGATTAATTCCGGTTTGTCCAGGGCGTCATCTGGATAGTCCCCTTTTTGTTGTGGAAGTTTCCACAATAAAGGGGCTGTCTAGATGTGTAAACACTGCAACAGGGAAGTGCCAAATACACAGATATCTAGATGTGCCCTGAGTGGCCAGTGATGTTAACTGGACCAACATGATCCAACAAGCCCGAATACAATAACAATTTTCAGTCAGAGGTTCAGTAGTGGCCTTTCATCATCTAATCCTCCTTCTCCCCATAAGCTAATGAGCAAAAGTAAGCTTTCAGTTGTTTTCTGAAGGAAGGAGGAAGGGGGGCAACTTTGTTTCTTTAGGGAGGGGATTCCAGAGATGGGGATGACCACAGAGAAGGTCCTCTCTCTTGTTCCCACCAGCCGTGCTTGAGATGGGGGTGGAATCGAGAGCAGAGCAAGTTTAAAATAACAAAAAGAGCAATAACAATGACACCCTCCACTTAATCTTTGAAAAGCAGTATTTCAAGTTAATAAATGCTAATTTAATAGATCAAAGAATGTTATTTTTTTGTGGTAATGAATTGCTCTTCCAATTTTAATATCTGATATTATCAGATACACACATCCAATCAATTGTTTTAATTTCTGTGTTGCTAACTACAGGAAGAAAATCAAGAGGCTTAGAAGTATGAAGCACTATAGTGATTCAAATAACCCAATTAAAACGCATATTGGAAAATTAGGTACTTTACCAACAAACAATATGCTTTCATATCACATACCCAACACACCTTTGACACAACAGGGAGAGTTAAGCTATAGTCTTGAAACCTGAAAATTGGGATATATGTTGATTATTACCCTGATTATTAGAAATGAAGTTGTGATCAGACTGAAACAAATTATTTCTTATGAAGAAGTAAGTATATTTTCTGTTGAAAAACATTAGAAGCATTGGAAGCCCACAACACAAAATGCCAGTTTGCTATCGATCTATCGATCTATCGATCTATCTAGGTATATCTATCTATAGCAGACTGTCCAAAGCTTGATTAACTCTCTAGTTTTTATCCTCTAATTATTTTCACTGCCATGGACTGCAGCAACAAGCAATCCGCCAAACACCTGCTAAGGCCATAAGACAAGGCCACGAAGACTGTGTTATTCAGCTTAGTGCAGTTGTTCTCAACCTGTGGGTCCCCAGATGTTTTGGCCTCCAACTCCCAGGAACCCTAACAGCTGGTAAACTGGCTCAGAATTCTGGGAGTCATAGGCCAAAACACCTGGGGACCTACAGGTTGAGAACCACTGTCTTAGTGGATTACAAATTGTGAAGGCTTGGTTTAAGGGTTCATCTTGAATTCTTCCAACCTCATTTTTGGATACTGATGGGAAAGAGAAATTCTTCTCATTTTCAGACATATTCACTCAAACACATTTCTCAGTGTGTTCTGGAACTGATAGAAAGCCTCAGATATGACACATTGCTCGTGACAGCACAATTGCTGTTCTAATGGGAGATAATATGTCATTATAAATAATTAACTGTTATTAGAATGAGCACTTGCCGTTCTGAAGAAGCTTTATAAGGAATTCAAAAAGCAATTTTGTACATGGAAATTTGTCTTTGATGTTAGCCACTTTACCTCCAGCAAACCCAATTCATTTTGGATGCCAGACAACACTAAAATTGTAAGTCGTAAGGCTGAACAGGGCATAGGGTTACAGCCTGTGTTGGATGGGGTTACACTCCCCCTGAAGACACATGTTCGCAGTCTGCGTGTGATCCTGGACTCATCGCTGAGCCTGGAACCCCAGGTTTCGGCGTTGACCAGAGGAGCTTTTGCACAGTTAAAACTTGTGCACCAGCTGCGCCTGTCCCTTGGGAAGTCTGACTTGGCCACAGTAGTCCATGCTCTGGTTACATCCCGTATAGATTACTGCAACATGCTCTATGTGGGGTTGCCTTTGAAGACTGTTTGGAAGCTTCAATTGGTCCAACGGATGGCAGCCAGTTTACTAACAAGAGCGGGGCTCAGGGAGCATACTACTCCTCTGCTGCACCAGCTCCACTGGCTGCCAGTCTGCTACCGAGCACAATTCAAAGTGCTGGCTTTAGCCTATAAAGTCCTAAACGGTTCTGGCCCAACCTACCTGTCCGAATGCATATCCCCTTATGAACCATCTAGGACATTAAGATCATCTGGGGAGGCCCTGCTCTTGACTGTATCGCAAATGCATTTGGCGGGGATGAGAGATAGGGCCTTCTCAGCGGTGGCCCCTCGGTTGTGGAATGCTCTTTCCGGGGACATTAGATCAGCCCCTTCGCTCTTGTCCTTCTGAAAAAATGTCAAAACTTGGCTGTTTGAACTGGAATTTGAAAAGGCAGTGTAATTGACCAGGACAGCTGGGAGAGAATGTGGAAAAAGAACTGGGAATACACATGCGCCTATTCATTGAGAGAGAATCTCTACAAGGTAGTATATAGATGGTACATGACACCAGCCCAATTGGACAAGATTTACAAAACTGGTAATGATGTTTGTTGGAAGTGTTTGTCAAGCAGGGGAACCTTTTACCATCTCTGGTGGTCCTGTGGAGAAGTGTCTAAATATTGGAAAGAAATCCACGAATTAATGGAAAACATCACACACACAAAAATCTATATATATAAATTTGCTCAGTCCGTTTAATGTCGTATATAGACAAAGAAACTATGGCTCGCAGAAACACCAAACTTTACAACCGACTGGACCATTACACTGGCTACAGACAACGCCAAAAAAAACGACCCGACGTACCGCCCAACACCCCCAAAAACGCTCCCCAAAAAAGTGCCACCGAAACTCCCACCCCAGCCTCTCCGCTGCCAGCGCAAACGTTTAGAACGTTCGCACATGGAAGCCAGAGCGCCTCCTCCGCCTCCTCCTTTGATCAGGAAGAGTGGCGGGGGGGCCTGGAAGGAGGAGACACCCCTCCGCTCCTCCCCAGCCCCTCCCACCTCCTCCCGCACCCCCGCCACTGTCCCGGTAAGGAAGAGTGGCGGGGGGCGTGGCAGGAGGCGGGGACACCCTCCGCTCCCCCAGCCCCTCCCACCTCCTCCCGAGCCCCCGCCACTGTCCCGGTAAGGAAGAGTGGCGGGAGCGTGGCAGGAGGCGGGGACACCCCTCCGCTCCCCCAGCCCCTCCACCTCCTCCCGCGCCCCCGCCACTGTCCCAGTAAGGAAGAGTGGCGGAGGGCGTGGCAGGTGGCGGGGACACCCCTCCGCCCCAGTCCCTCCCACCTCCTCCGAGCCCCCCGCCACTGTCCCAGTAAGGAAGAGTGGCGGGGGCGTGGCAGGAGAGCGGGACACCCCTCCGCTTCCCCCAGCCCCTCCCACCTCCTCCCGAGCCCCCCCGCCACTGTCCCGGTAAGGAAGAGTGGCGGGGGCGTGCAGGAGGAGGCGGGGACACCCCTCAGCTCCCCCAGCCCCTCCACCACCTCCCGAGCCCCCCGCCACTGTCCCGGTAAGGAAGAGTGGCAGGGGGGCGTGGCAGGAGGCGGGGACACCCCTCCGCTCCCCCCCAGCCCCTCCCACCTCCTCCCGAGCCCCCCCCCGCTGTCCCGGTAAGGAAGAGTGGCGGGGGGCGTGGCAGAAGGCGGGGACACCCCTCCGCTCCTCCACAGCCCCTCCCACCTCCTCCCGCGCCCTAAAAACACACATTCACCCTAAAAACACCCACACAACATTAAACCAAAAAGACGCACAGAACTGTACTCACAAATAACCCCAGTACCATGTATTCACACACAACACCAAACACCCACAAACTTTCCTTACCTTCTTTACAGCAAACATCCGTGCAACGCTGAGTCGATGGCATGTTTCCTCGAACAAAAACCAAACTACATTTCCCTGCATCCTTTGCAACAGGACACGCCCACCGCTGGGAGGAAAGGAAGAGGCCGGAGGGAGGCTTGGCTGGCTCCTCCCCTCCGGGCTCTTCCTTTCCCTCCCAGCTGTGGGGGTGTCCTGTTGCAAAGGATGCAGGAAAATGTAGTTTTGTTTTGTTCGAGGAAACATGCCATCGGCTCAGCATTGCACGGATGTTCCCTGTAGAAGGTAAAGAAAGTTTCTGGGGAAGGAAAGTATACAAGGAATGAAGGAATAGGAAAACAATATGAAGGGAAGGAAGGAAGGAACAGAAAAGAAAGGAACACATACACACAAAAGGGGTTAGCCACAGACACACATATATACATACACATGTATACATATATACACATCCACACACATATATACATACACACATATATACATACACACATATACATATATACACATCCACACACATATATACATACACACATATACATATATACACATCCACACACATATACACATCCACACATATACATATATACTAGGCATGAGAAAAATGAAACGGAAATTAAAAGGATTCGTAAGAGATTCGTATGAAATGGGACTTTTGAGGTTTTACGGATCGCTGCCACGAACCAGGAAGTAGACTTCCTTTTACGGTCCTTCAGGTCAACAATATGCGTTAAGTTCGTTAGAAATTCTTAAGTATTAATTAATTAATTATTGTAGTACTCACTTCTCCCTGTCTTCTCCCGCTCATTTCCTTCCCGCCTTCATTAAGCTTCTTCTTTTTCCCGCATTTCTATGGGGAACTGGAAGTGACGCTGCTGCTAGGCAATGCATCCTGGAAACTGTAGTCCCCAGGCTTCTCCCCCCCCTCCTTCTCTTCCCTGTTGCTCTGCTGCCTCCGCATCGCAGGGGCCAGCTTCAGCCCTCCAGGTACGTTTTTGGACTTCAACTCCCACCATTCCTCACAGCCTCAGGCCTCTTCCTTTTCTCTCAGCCTGGGCAAACTTGGGCCCTCGCTCCCTCAGGATCGGGGCTAGAGAGAGGCGAGGGGGGGGTGTGTGAGCGAGGGCCTCCTCCTCTCTCGCCAGCCTGTCATTGGCGAGAGAGGAGGAGAAAGGCCCCCGCCCCCGCGCCCCTCTGCTTCTCTCTAGCCTTGATCCATGGATCGAGGCTAGAGAGAAGGCGAGGGGGGGAGCGATGGCCCCTTTCCAGCTAAAATATAAGCCGACCCAACCCTGGGTCGGCATATTTTAGCTGGAAAAGCGCCCCGCGCACCCCTCTGCTTCTCTCTAGCCTGGATCCAGGCTAGAGAGAGGCGGAGAGGCGCGGGGCGCCTTTCAGCTAAAATATAAGCCGACCCAGGGTTGGGTCGGCTTATATTTTCTTAGCTGGAAAACTCCAGCGCACCCCTCTGCTTCTCTCAGCCTGGATCCAGGCTAGAGAGAGCGGAGAGGCGGAGCACCTTTCCAGCTAAAATATAAGCCGATCCAGGGTTGGGTCGGCTTATATTTTAGCTGGAAAAACCATCATCCCCCTCGCCTCTCTCTAGCCTCGATGCATGCACCGGGGCTAGAGAGAAGCGAGGGGTGAGCGCCCGCCGGCGCGCGGGGGATCCCAGTTTGGCCCAATTCTGTCATTGGTGGAGTTCAGAATGCTCTTTGATTGAAGGTGAACTATAAATCCCAGCAACTACAACTCCCAAATGTCAAGGTCTATTTTCCCCAAACTCCATCTGCGTTCACATTTGGGCATATTGAGTATTCATGCCAAGTTTGGTCCTGATCCAGGATTGTTTGGGTTCAGAGTTATCTCCCTAAATCACTGTCAATTCCTCCCAAACCCCTCAGTATTTTCTGTGGGTCATGGGGGTTCTGTGTGCCAAGTTTAGTCCAGGTCTGTCATTCATGGTGTCTCAGCTGTGGAAGTCAGAGCTGAATTGGTCAAAAGTACTGCAAATCCCATCATCCATTGTCCATCCTCCCCCAAACATATTGTTTTTGTGATTAATCCCTATGCTTTAACTTTGGTCAATTTGTAACAATGAAAATACATCCTGCATATTAGATATTTGCATTAGAATTCATAAGAGTAACAAAATTATGAAGTAGCAACGAAAATATGGATGGGGGTCACCACAACATGAGGAACCACTACATATCTCTCTCTCGGCATTACTTCACGAACGAAGATTCAGGAAGGACTCATCCCGCGCTTTTACAAGCGCTGATGACTAAAGAGGCCAATCTGAGATAGGCAAGTTCGGTTGCAGAAAGCACAGCAGAAAGTCTATATATTATACATATATCTTTCTGTTTAATTGCTATTAGGGAAATAAAACGTGAACAAAGGAAGGAAGGAGACAAAGGAAGAAGTAGAGAAGGGGGAGGGAAGGAACCAAAGAGCAAAGGAAGGAATGAAAGAGGAGGGTAGAGAAGGTCACAATTGTACTGAGAGCTAGTAGCTAGCTCTTATATTTATGTTATACATCTACAGTTGAAGGGAATGTTCCCCATTGATTTTTGACTGTTTTGACTTTAGAACCACTTTAGAATTTCGTTAGTAATTAAGTTACATTTTAGAACTTTTGCAAAATTTTTGTAAGTATTTGATATACTAATAAAAAAAAAATCCCCCCCCCATTTGATTTTAGAATTGCGATTTTAGGATTCTAAACCAAGCCTAATATATACACATCCACATATATACTGTATACACATATATACACATGCACACATACATATATATACACATCGACACACATATATACATACACATATACACACATGCACACATACATATATACACATCGACACACTTATATACATACACACATATACATATATACACATTCATACACATCCACACACACACATATATACATACATACACATCCACACACATATATACATACACATATACACACATACACACACATATATACATATACATCAATACACATCCACACACATATATAGCACAGCAACGCGTGCACGGGTCAGCTAGTTGATTATAAAACTGAATTATTTCTTTTGAACATTTTAGAGGGAAAAGAGCTGGGAAACGGATTAGAAAGACTGTTATTATTTACGGCGACTGCTGCCAGAATTACCCTTGCCAGGCATTGGAGGGAAAGAAAGATCCCGGATATGGACGAGGTGTTATACAAGCTATTGGATATAGCTGAAATGGATAAACTGACTATGTTACTAAGAAAATATGCAACAAAAACCTTTGAAGATACGTGGAGCCCGCTAATAGAATATGTCAAAAAAAAAAAGAATATTGCTTTAAAAGGATACTGGATTTAAAGGACAGTAAACCACAATGTTGACCAAGGTGCATCAATAATTTGTTACTTTTGGGTGAAGTCAAACCAGTTTGTTTTTATATGACTGTTTGTGATTTTGTCATCGTAAATGTTGTTTCCCCCATTGTATCTGCCCTTCCCCTACCCCTCCCCTATTCCCCCGTTGTCTATGTGTTGTCAATGTATGCTTTGCTTTTAACCAATAAAAACTTTTTCAAAAAAAGAAGAAAAAAGAAAAGGCAGTGTAATTGACATAGGATTGGAACAAAATGGACTACAAGACTGGATTATGTTTTATAGGCATGGGAACAAATCGAAAAATGGCGATTCTAAAATTTATTTATTTATTTATTTATTTCCTTAGGCTTATATGCCGCTAACTCCATACGGCTCGCAGCGGCTTACAAAATCAGGAAACAGCAATACAAAATAAAAAGACAGACTAGACATACACAACACAGGGAATAGGGGAGATGGAACAGAGTCAAGGGTCAGGCGGCAACAGGGTGGTCGGGGCCTAAACTAGACCCATCAGGCCATCAAAGGGAGGGAGGAAGGGGCGCGAAGGAAGGCACCCCCGCTGGCCAAGGAGAGAGAATGTAGGCCGGCCTCCTTCGTCCCGTAGCTTGGCCGGTAGGGACAGGCACGGTAGATCGATTGTGGTCAGCGGCTTCAGGGATAGCCGGTGGTCACGCCCGCGCCTGGGCCCCAAAAGGTCCTCGAACGAAAAATCGTCTCGGCCTGGGCTCAGGGGCGGGGGCCTCCCCCTCCTCCTCGCCAACCGGCCTCTTCCCCTCCTGTTGGCCGGCCGGGCGTCTGGAGGGTCAGGGGGTCGGCAGCCCGGTGTAGGGAGTCTCTGGGGGGCTCGGAGGGGGAGGGGCTAAAAGTCCTCAGCCGGCGACGGCGCCTCCTCCGGCGGCGATGTAGTCTCCGATCCGAATGCCCGCTCACCGTGCTATCCTCCGGCCCGACTGCCCTCTGGGCCGACTCCCCATGGGCTGTGCCGCCGGTCTCACCCCAGTCACGGATCGGTGACGGGGCAGGCGGTGGTCCCAGCGGGGGTGGCGGGTGCGCTGGGCGGGAGGGTGCGGGGCAAGCGTCCAGCATAGGCGGGGGGGCGGAGGGCGCCGAGCAAGTTGAGCCGGTCGCCATCTTGGTGGTCTCAGCCACCGCCCGCTACTCCCAGCGGGGGGGGGCGTGCCCCAGCGCCCTCCAGGGACTCCACCATCTGTTCCACGAAGGCTCCCCCGCCGCCTCGACCTCAGCTGGGGGCCTCTCCTCAAGGGGAAGGCCTCCCTCGGCGGGCTCGGCGACAAGACTCGGGGAGGGGTGACTCGGCCAGTAGGCCCCGACGCTCAGGACTGCAGGGGTCCAGCTCTCCTGGCTGTTGCTCTCCCTCTTCGCTGTGGCTTGCTCGCTCCGCCGCTTTCACTGCCGCTCCACTCACCGCCACTCCATGGCCCGTCTCGAGGCCTACCTCCAGCCGGGCGGCTAGTTGCTCGACCAGCCGGCCCAGGGTGGGAAGGAGGAGGTAAGCTGTTTGATGACGTCCCGCAGGCCCTGCAGCTCGTCCTGGGCTCTGTCGGCTCCGTCCGGAGGAGGGTCAGGTGGGGGGTCGGCAGCCACCCCCTGAATGGCAAGTGGGGTGTCGGGTGTGGGGTCGGCGTCCACCCACTGAATGGCGGGGAGGATGGAAGGCTCCAGTGCTGGCCACCCTGGTTCCGTGTCCGCTCCCAGGCCCGGCCAAGGGACTGGAGACCGAGGCAGGTAAAAAATCAAATGGGGGATTTTTTTTTTATTAGTATATCAAAGACTTACAAAAAATTCTCAAAAATTTCGAAATGTAACTTAAGTACTAACGAAATTTGTTAGAAATTCGTATGCCAGAGCATGCGCTTTCCAGATGGTTTTGGCCTACAACTCCCAGAAATCCTAACAGCTGGTAAATTGGCTGGGATTTCTGGGAGTTGTAGGCAAACTTGAATCAATCACACTGAATTCTAGATGGGACTCTCCAAATAGGAAGGAGGGAGGGAGGGGTATTCTATTCTTGGAAGCAGCAAAAGAAAAGGAGGAGGAACCCCCTCGCTCCTCGCTGCCTCTCTCACCCCGATCCCGAGGGAGCGAGGGCCCAAGTTGCCCAGGCTGGTCATATACCTACATTCTATGCACATGCAATAATACAGCAGTAATAGCAATGGGAATAAAAGAGTAAAATTCAAACCGAAGTGTTCTGAGTGGTCCCTGCTTCGTGCGGTGCAAACGGGCTCTTCTTTGTGAGCCCGGGAAATTAGCCCGGGAAAAGACAGCGTTTTCTGCTTGGGTGCACACACATACATATTCTTGGGGGGGGGGGGGGGTTGCTGCAGAATCTTCTCTATGAGGCCGGGATTCTGCAACAAATCCCCCCCCCCAAGAATATGTGGTGTTTGCACCCAAGCGGGCTTTTCCCCCGGGCTAATTTCAGTTTGCACCGTTTGCACCGCATGAGCCCGTTTGCATGAGGCAGGGACCACTCAGAATACTTCGGTTTGAATTTTACCTCTTGTTATTGTTATTACTGCTGTATTATTGCATGTGCATGGAATTAGGTATGACCAGTTGGATTACTTATAATATTAGGCAGTGGCACTTACAGTAGCATTCATTCTATTATACATTAGGTTGGTTTCTCACCCCAATACTCTTTGATGCCTTAGATCCTGGCAGGGCAGGAGAGGCAGGAAAACCTGGAAAAAATGTAAACAGAGAGGATTACTCAGAAGTAAATCTGCAAAGGAGGGCCCTTCATCCAAAGTGCCCTCCTTTGCAGATTTACTTCTGAGTAATCCTCGCTGTTTACATTTTTTCCAGGCTTCCTTCCAGCCAAGGGAAGGAGCGAGTTTAGGGCTTGCCTTGCCATAATATTGGCAAGGGAGGCGGGAGGGTGGTGAGAGAGAAGGAGGGTGCCCCCTTATGCCCCCCTTACGACCTAATAACGACACTTAAGAAAATCCTAGCCCCGAGGTTCTAAAAAAGAAAGTCCACTTCCTGGTTGGCGGTCCAGGTGCGGAAACGCTCGAAAGGAGCATTTCTTATGAATTTCTTACGAATCTTTTAATTTTCATAACTTTTTTCCCATGCCTAATGTTTTACTTAAGATTGTAATGTGTTTTTATTATTGTCTTGGTTTTAATTTATTTACTAATGTTTTTAAGTCTTTTAAATGCTATTTTTATTATGCTGTTGGCATTCAATTTGTTGCCTTGTGAACCGCCCCGAGTCACCTTCGGACTGAGAGGGAGTTGTATATAAATGTGCTAAATAAATAAATAAAGTTAATAATATTTTAAAATATATACAAGTAAAATGGTATATAGCTATGTGAGGCTGGGGCAATAAGAATTCTGTACCCCAAAAGAAATGTCCCACCAGTCTCAATATTTCTAGCACTGCAGTAATTTATGGCAAACAATATTCTTAAGGGGGAGGCAAAGGCTCTTCTGTAACTATATCTCTGAAATAGAACGAGTTTCCTATGCCGCTTGCTTTAGAAGAACATAATTTATTCACATGTTCTCCTCTCATTCCAGATGTAACATGGAGGTTTTGTATTTCATGAACAGAGCTAAACAATATGCCTTTTTTTTTAGAAAAGAAAAAGTTAAGGACATTCCAGCTAAAACCTAGACATCACTTAATATCTTCTACATCATACATCATGGGTGGGAGTTATGTGATGTAATAATCTTGATTCAGGCCATTTCCTGTATTCTTACCTTTGTTGTTGTTTGTTGCTGCAACAGTGGTCACAGAGCTCGAGTGAATCCCTGCCCAATGCTATGCATCTTTGCTAATGTGAACTCTTGCCACCAGAATGGATCCCAAAACACAATGCAAGACTACTTCCAGCAGGACTCTGTGGAGCTTGGTGGTGGCAGCATTGCAGCAGCAGAGCCCAGAGAGTACACCCAACACAAAGAGACTATTTGTACTTTTTTTCTAAAAAAATATGTTGTTCATTTTAAAAAATAAAATTTTCCAAAATCAGTGTTTGAGTGAAACATTCTGAAAGGGGGGAGGGGGAAACAGAAGTAAATATATTCTGCCATTGTAGCAAGTTTCATCTCTATAGCTCTAAAAATGAGAGAGAAATGAGACCTAGAACTTTCCCCACTTGTGCAATTACTTAATGAAAAGTTTTAAAAAATTGATTATATTGTTATGATATGGACCCCTAACGATATTAGAAACTCTTTAGAAATGACTCGTTGCCCTCCCTAATTTAGTAATAAGTATTGAAACATTATTTTCATTGATCACGCATGTTAACACTCAGTTGTTGCTAACAGATTTGTGTAAATGGATATTATTAAGAAGCCCTTTACTGTTATCAATTTTTCATGATCCCAACATTGAGCTAAAGGGACCCAATTTGGGTTAGGGACACACACTTTATGAAGAAGCAGTTCAGATGGCCAGGAGCAACTTCTAGTCTTTGTGGCCTATGAAGATGTGGCCTGGGTTTTGAACGTGTTTTTCATTCACAATTTCAGTTTAAAGGCAATTTAATGCAATAAATATATGCTATACAAGAAGGAGATGCTATTCTTGGTAGTGTTATTCTTGAAAAATTGTATCCTTCGGACTTCTATTCCCAGGCCTCTCTAGCTAGCCTGGCCAAGGGAAAAAAGTTCTCCATCCAGCAGTAGCTAATTTGCAGTGCTGATATGTGCTTGATAGTGTAACTGAAATTTGGTTTGGTAAAGACTGATGGGGAAGACATTTTCCAGATTTCTCTATGTTTATAATCTCTAAGGTTTTAACGTAGAAACAAGATAAGCAGATCCTACAACGGGCAGTGTCAATTACCACAACAAAGTCTTAAATTGACACTCTTGAGACTGTTAGACAACCGTCCTCCTTTTGGAGGGAAAACAAAAATAGATTTTCTCTGACTTGGTTGAATGGATTCATGCTAAGCTGACCTCTCATCTAAGATGCTTAATGTCAACCTTATGCTAAATTCTACCCTGAAAATCCTGCATGACTTCATCTTACTCCATTTCATATACCTCTTTTTTTAAAGGTGGCGAGTTGATATTAAATTTAGTTCCATAGATGCATATACTGAACAATAGCCTGCCAATATAAAAAATGTTGTTTACGGTATTCTAGACAAACAGCAAACCTACTAAATAGAGACTGTATGGCCATCCATCAGGGATGCTTTGATTATGTAAGTTGCCCAGAGCACTTCGGATGGAGGGCGACTAATCAAAAATTAAATTGACGACGACAATGATGTTCTAGAAGCATTATCTCCTGACGTTTTGCCCAAATAGGATGCCTACCATAGATGTGTGCAAAATGTCAGGAGAGAATGCTTCTGGAACATTGCCATACACCCCAGAAAACTGACAGCAACCTGCTGCTTTGATTATGCTTTTCCTGCATGGCAGGGGGTTGGACTAGATGGCCCATGTGCCTCTTCCAACTCTAAAATTCTATGATTCTACTGAACAAAGGATTTTAGCAAATCTTAATGGTTATTTTAGCATGAGTGTAGTACAAAATAAATTAGCTGAGTAATTAAGAAACAGCCACTTGGTGTAGGATTTAGCATACTAATTATTTGTTTAAAAAACCACAGAAAAGTTAATGAATTATATCACAGAACAAGCTATGCTATTACAAGATCATTTTTTGGATCAAAACAGTAGATGCCGACTCTCTAAATTACTCGTTCTCAATTAGGCTGTTTGTCTCAACTCATTGAGATATTCCGCCAAGGATTTGTTAAACTCATCAAGAATTTGGAGGGAGTCACATTTCTGTTATTTGCACATTATGTAAGTGCAACATCAATGTCATTTTCCTTTGTGAAAATGCTGAGCATGGACAATACATGGGCACAAAGAGACTGGTGTACACACACTCATACACACCGTTCAACATTTTAAATTTTAAACAGTATATGCAACAAGGCTGCTGACATTATAGCTGTGCAGCACTTGGCACAATTTGTGCCATTTTTTCTCCCTCATTGCAAGAAAATGAACTGAATCCTGTTGTCATTCCCAAGTAGCACAGACACAATAAAATCTTCCCTTGTGGTGACTCATCGGGTGCATCTACTCTGTAGAATTGATGCAGCTTGATACCATTTTAACTACTATGGTTCAATGCTATGGAATCCTGGGACTTGTAATTTTGCAATGCCTTTAGTTTTCTGCCAAAGAGTGCTGGAATTCTCATCAACTCTCATAATTCCACAGCATTGAGTCATGGCTGTTACAGTGATGCCAATCTACATTAATTCTACATAGTAAATGTATCAATTGATTCAATTGGTCTACCATAGTTGGGGTAACCAACACAGTCTGCATAACCTTTTTCTGCTTTGCAGGTAAAAATAGATGTTTTTCCATTTTCTTGTTCTTACACACAAGGATGATCCTACTAATACGCTATAAAGGTAAATATTTCCCCTGGACATTAATTCTAGTCGGGTCCGACTCTGGGGTGGTGGTGCTCATCTCAATTTTGAAGCCAAAGGGGTGGCGTTGTCTGTAGACACCTCCTAGGTCATGTGGCCGGCATGACTGCATGGAGTGCCGTTACCTTCCAGCTGAAGCAGTACCTATTGATTAACTCACATTTCAATGTTTTGAACTGTTGGCAGAAGTTGGGGCTAACAACGGGAGCTTGCCCCATCTGTGGATTTGAACCGCCAGCCCTCCAGTCAGCAAGTTCTACAGCTTAGCGGTTTAACCCACTAGGCCACTGTGTCCCCTGTGCTATCCTGAGACACAAATAACAGTCTCAATTCTTAATTGCCTAGTCAAGAAATGATTTACTCGATGGGTAGGAAACCCTGCTGAGAAGAAGAAGAAAAAAATGGGTGAGACTTTTCTGGGTTATTATCCTAGTATTTGATCATCCCAAAGTGTGATTTTTCTGTATCCTCTATACACTTTGAGAAATAAGCTTTCTGTTTTTTCATTCCTGACTTCAGCTAACATCACATAAATGTGGGTGAGGACTCCAAAAGTGCTCTTTATTATAATCAAATACACGCGCATGCACACAGTCCTCAGGTGACAAAAAGACGTGGCAGAAGCATATTTAACTACTACAGAGCCTAGAAGGTGGTGGATAAGGGGTAATTACACTCTTTTCTTCCTTTCCTCCCCAGGAGTGCCTTTGCAGACAAAGGAAGCTGTTTTCCCCTTGAAAGGGTTTAGTCATTGGCACATGTTATTGAAAATTAGATCCCAAAATATGAATTTTGATTCATGGCTCCATTGGAACATACAGTGAGCCTGCATTGACTTCCCCTTTGTCCTGTAGTCACCTTATTATGAATTACCCTGAAATGTTGCCGACAACACACTTCAGATTCCATGAAGCAATCACATAAGTTACCACAATCCTATTGCAATACACCGGGGAGACTCTAGGAAACACAATCGGTTGTACAAGGCCCCAGAGATCTTTTCCTATTTTCCCCTGGTATGATCTGATTTATTCCTGGGAAGCTTTGCTTGCATGTGTCACCAGACAGGACTCATCCTTGGGGATCTCATTGAAATGACCAACAGTCTAAATATCCTTTTGTTCTTCTGCACTGGTACCCTTCTGAACAGAATTCGAATATCAAGGCCGATTATCGCTTGCCCTACCACATTTCTCACTGATTGTGCCCCTCAATAAACAGCCACACTCTTCAAAATAATCCATTGACACTGGGTTGCTGTGGGTTTTTCAGGCTGTATGACCATGTTCAAGTAGCTTTTTCGCCTGGTGTTTCACCTGCATTTCTGAACAAACCTCAGTGGAAGCTTGCCACAGATGCAGGCAAAACATTAGGAGACAATGCTACCGGAACATGGCCACACAGTCTGAAAAAAACCACAGGAACCCAGTGATTCCAGCCATGAAAGCCTTCTATAACAGAGATCCAATGACAGTTTATTAAATTGTCTCACCACAACTAAGATCAACCAGTGACGACATCGGATGGAATCCTGCAAGCAAATCCTAGCTGGACACTTCCTGGGCCAATCAGGAAGTCTTGCACAGCTTTCACTCTCTTTTTGGAGTGCTTCATCTGCTGACATCCTCTTTGGCCATTGAGAAAAAACCTCTGATTTTGTCTTTAACCTGTCTGTGTCTCAGCAGGCCTTGTTGGAAGCTAGAAACACTGGGCTCTGAACCCACAGTTCTTGCAGAAGCTGAGATTAACATAACTTCCCTCTTTTTCCTGTAGTCACCTCATCATGGGTCTTGGGTTATATGGGACGGAGATGGAGAGAGGAAGTGAGCCAAGAAAGAAAAGTGAAACCTCCTATCAGCTCTTCTTGTTTCATGTTTCGTCCTCCTTCCTCAATCTATTTCTTGAGAAGTCTAAGGGCTTGCCATCTTCCAATGCATGACTTACAGGGAAGTCCCCACTGGAACAATGTAGCAGAAGTAAACAATAACATTTATGGTGGTGGGCAAGCTCACAATTCTAGCAACATAGCCTCAATGTGATGGGTCTACTAATGGTTCCAATTCAGGTGTAACCACTGTTGCTACTGCTGTATGCAGGAAAGGAAGGCAGACTGGCCTAAGTGGCAAGCATTTATGGAGGTGCTCATATGACTGGCAGCATGCACAGCAGACTTGCCAAACATAAAAGATGGCAGCAGTCTATACACAGTTGTGGGGCTTATGCATCACTCAAACATCATGTTATATATAAAGGAAATCACCTTTGGGTTTTTTGTGTCAGAGGAAAGAAGGGATTAATATATAAACAAATAAGCTTCCCCAAAGTGTAATGTAAGAAAGCTGCTTTCACTCTGTGTGTGTGTGTGTGTGTGTGTGTATCCATGTGTGCTTTGTACAAAACTTCATTAGCAAGAAGATTCTCCACAACACTTCTGTCAAATATGGGGAGAATACTCCAGAGAAATATTCATTCTCTCTCTCATGGGTGATAAAACTATAGAAATAATTTGTCCTTGCATACAAGGACAGAATAACTGTGGACTTAAATTTCTAATTTACACCCTTAATGCAGGCTGAAAATCTCTGAAGCTAAAATATTTTACTGGTATAACATAGATTATTAGCATATGTGGCCTGGTCTACCACACTTCATTAAGACATAAAAGATGGGCCCTAAAGCAAATGTTATTTCTGTGGAATACATCATCTTTCCACAGCCTTGAATTTCAGACATAATCACATAAAATCTATATCAAATACAAGTGTTACTCAACCCAGATGTCTTTTGATATATTAATATTGTGTACGCTCCACTTGCCCAAGTGGTGAGATAAGTTCCAGGGGCAACACTTGTCAAAGCTAGTTTTCCTTTGGATCAGAGAACACTGGAACATCATGGCATTTTTGTAATATTTACAAGTTACATAGAAAGAGGGAGGAGGGGAACATCGAGTATGTATAAACAAACAACAAAATTACCCTCAGCAGATCTGCTATTTCACCAGACATTAGATCCCCAAAGAGAAGCTCTGCCCCTTTAAGGTACTTTAGTCACAGCTCTCCCCCCCCCCCACACAAAGCCCTGAAACTGGATCACAGTCTGAGTGGTGCCTATATGCTCCATATATGCTCCAACCTGATTCCAGGATCCGCAGCATCCTCAACTTCACAGCCATAGAAAATTCATTTTTAAAATTCCCCCTACCCACCCACCCACTATAATGCGCATGTACATCCACCTCTTAATCAGTTTCACTGTACAATGTACTTTATACTTAGATTCACTGATGTGCATTACAAGACCTGTTTCGAAGTAGTCCATAATTTTGCTTATCCCAATTTCAGCCTTCTAATTTGCATTCCTGTACACATTGGTGACACGTGTAATTTGAACACAGTGTTTGCAAGATGCCTTCAATCCACATTAAGTGGCCAATGTATATGTGCCTTCTGTCTTTTATTTCATAGTTTTAACAATGGGCCTCCTTGCGGGAACAAACTGTTTGCCAACCACTATTACAATACCCTTTTGCTGAACTGTAGTTATATCTTTCTTCCCTGAAACACCCCTTCTATGTTTATCCAAGGAGGAAAGGAGAGTATCTATGGGGAAACTAGACAAGATCCTCAAATCTAATAATAATATAATAATAACTTTGTTTTTATACCCCGCCTCAATCTCCCCAAAGGGAGTTGGGGCGGCTTACATAGGGACAAGCCCAAGGATGTAAAGATATATCAATGATCATGCCACTGGATTTCCTATTTCTCTGTATGTTTATAAAAACTATGCAGTGTAGAAAGCTGGTAGGAAAAAATCAACACACATAAAATGTGATGCTCGATGAGAATTTTCCAGATACCATGGACTGCCAAAAAGACAAATAAATAAGACCCAAAATTAAAGATGTAAGACAGCCACTTACATTGATAGTTATGGGTTGAAACAATAAGGACCGCACTATACTATTCTGTCATGACTGTAACGACTCTCCAACACACGGTAGGGATCACACGAAGATGTTTTCTTGGTCCAACACGATTTTATTGAAGGTACGAGACATGTGAAGCTAAAGCACCGGCCCGCCACCCAAACACACCTTTTATACCCCCATAGCCCCTCCCCTACCCATGCAACATCTGGGCAGGGTTACATCAGCCACAAGTGAATCAGCAATCCCAGTAGTCCACAGGGGCATGACCCCAGGGGTCACAAAGTCAGTGTCACCAGTCCCAATGTCCAATGTCCTTGCTTGGAGGAGTTACCTCACTTCCCTCTCAAGCACCTGGAAGTTGCATCACTCCCAGTATGACTCAACAGTCTGAATGAATCTGGGACAAAGGTCATCCCGAAGCTAAAGTGAAGGTCGCTGCTGCCTCATGACAGGCTTGGAACCTGGACTTCATCCAAGCTCAAGGTTCCCAATCCTGACATAGCGGTCTCCTCCACCTCGTCCTCCCCCTGAGGAAACAAAATATCATTCAATCTAAAGGAGGAAAGGGGCTCACGTACTTCTTTAACAGGCTACAATGAAAAGTGGGATGTACTTTTCCCAAACTTTTAGGCAACATAAGGGTATATGACACTTTATTTACAACAGTTTCAACTCTGAAAGGCCCAATGTATTTAGGACTCAATTTCTTTGACTTGTAACCCAACTTTAAATTCTCTGTTGATAACCACACTAAGTCTCCCTCGCTATACTCCTCCCCTTTCTGCCTTCTGCGGTCCCCAAACAGCTTATATGACTGCTGTGCCTTCTTTAATACTTCCGTCACCTCCTTCCATTCCTCCTGGGCTCTTATCCTCCATTCCTCCTCCCCTTCCTTTCTTAAATCTAACAGCTGGGGTAAAGGGGCCACCTCTCGTCCGTACACTATTTCAAAAGGAGACTTCCCAGTAGAAGAATGTACTGAGCTATTATATGCCATTTCCGCATAGGGTAGGAGGTCCGCCCAGTTGTTCTGCTCCTCATTACTAAACATCCGCAAATATGCTCCCAAGGATTTTTGCACTCTCTCCACGGCCCCATTACACTCAGGGTGATAAGCAGTGGTCAAACGCCTCTGAGCCCCCAACGCTTCCAAAAACCGGTTCCAAAACTGAGCCGTAAACTGGACCCCACGATCACTCAACACCTGCTCCGGACATCCATGCAGCCTGTATACATGCTGAACATACAGTCCAGCCAACTTCTCTGCCGAAGGCAACCCCCTCAAAGGGATAAAGTGGGCCTGTTTCGAGAACATATCCAGCACAGTCCAGATGAAACGATAACCCCGACTTGAGGGCAGCTCCCCCACAAAATCCGTGCTAACATGCGTCCACGGCCTCACCGGCTCTACCACTACTTGAATCAACCCCTGCCGCTTCGCAGAGGGAACTTTATTCCTTGCACACACCTCACAGGCCTCCACATAACGCCTCACCTCCGCCTTCATCCCCGGCCACCAAAACCTCTTCTTAATCGCTAGGATAGTCTTCGTCAGCCCCCAATGACCTGCGGTCTTATGGTCATGGTGCAGCCTCAACACTTTCACCCTCAAACTCTGAGGCACATAAGTCCTACCCTCAACCATCCACAGACCATCCAACAACTGGCACTCCTTTCCGTGTTCCTGCAACCACTCGTCCCCTACATAACTCCCTTGCAGCTCCAGCCTCCACTCATCTATGACTTCATCCTCTTGTTTCACTCCCACCACAGTGTGGGACCTGGTTTGCACAGCCAAACCCCAATGCTCTTTAGCAAACACTCCCTCCGCTTTATGCAAGCCATTCTCTCCCACGCTCGGGTAACGGGACAACGCGTCAGCAACCACGTTCTCCTTGCCTTTGATATGTTGCAGCCTAAAATTAAATCTATTGAAAAACTGAGACCACCTCACTAATTTCGGTGACAACTTTTGGGGATTTCTCAGATATTGCAAATTCTGATGGTCTGTCATCACTATAAACGGAAAAGCCGCTCCTTCCAGGAAATGACGCCACGTTAACAATGCATTCCGTATGGCAAACGCTTCTTTCTCCCATACTGGCCACTTCCTCTCATGCTCCCCAAACTTTTTCGAGAAATAAGCACAAGGTCTTAACCTCCCTTGATCATCTGCCTGCATCAAAGCTCCCCATACGCCCAGGCAGAAGCGTCACATTGAACAACAAAGGGTCTATCTACATCTGGGTGCCACAACAAAGGCCCCTCAGTAAATGCTTTCTTTAACCTCACAAATGCTTCCTGGCATTCCTCAGTCCAATCTAATCTTGCACCTGGAGACTTGACTTTCCTCGACTCCCCCTTGCCTTTAGTTTTCAGCAACTCTGTGAGGGGAGAGTCACAACTGCAAACTCAGAAATGAAAGCCCGATAAAAGTTTGCCAGTCCTAAGAAAGCCTGCAGCTGCCTACGCGTACGTGGAGCCTCCCAGCTCAACACATCCTCCACCTTGGCAGGATCCATTTCAACTCCTTTCTCACTAATTCTATAGCCCAAAAAATCAATCTGCTTTTTACCAAACTCACACTTACTCAGCTTAACATACAACTTTGCCTGCCTCAACCGCTCCAAAACTTCACGCACTAACTGCACATGCTCTTTCTCTGTGGCTGTCACTATCACAATGTCGTCAAAATACAAAAACACCCCATTATACAAAAAGGGGTGCAACACCTCGTTAATCAACTGCATAAGAATACCTGGAGAGCCTGCTCAACCGACTGGCATGACGGTCCATTCGTATAACCCGAGGGGGCAAGAAAAAGCCGTTTTCCACTGATCACTTTTTTCACTCTCACCATATGAAAGGCATCAATCAAATCCAGCTTGAAAAAACCTTACCTCCTCCCAACTGCCCTAACAGATCCTTGATTAATGGTAAAGGATAGCAGTTGGTAGTACTAACAGCATTCAACCCCTATAATCGATACACAGTCTCAATTTTCCATCTTTCTTTTCCCGGAACAACACTGGCGCGGCAATGGGGGACTCAGACCTCCTAATAAACCCTTCCCCCTTATAAATCCCCAGGGTACATTGGATATTAGTTCTCACCCCAACGCTTTTACTCTCATCTTTGTCCATAAGGCCTGCTTTAGCTGCAGCCTCTTTCACTGGACCCAATCCTGACTTGCCGGCATTGGGAGGCAAAATGTCCAGGCTGATTGCAGGAAAAACAAAGTCCCCTTCCGAACATAGGCTTCTTCCCACCGCTGGATCGATCATCACTGCCTCGCTTAGTCTCTCCACCTCTGGCTCGGTCCTGAGCCACCCCACGGCCAGCTCCACGAGACCTCATAGGCTGGAATCTACGCCGCTGCACTTGGGCAAGGATTCCCTCCACCTTGCCAGCCAACTGGACCCATCCGTCCAGATCCCCTGGATCATCACGGTGTAAGCACCACTCAAGGATCTCTTTCCGTAGACCATCCTTAAACAGCTCCAAAAGCGTGGATTGGGACCATTCCGCCACCTTTCCCGCTAGTCCCATGAACTCCTCGGCGTACTCCGTCACCGATTTGGATCCCTGAGACAAACAGCGCAATGCCTCCTTCGCCTTGATCCGCTCCAGCGGATCCCGAAACCGATTCGGATTGCACGCAGGAACTCTCTCACCGATCTCAAGCAAGGGGTCCCGCCGGTCGTGGCACTGCACATACCACTCAGCCGCCCGACCCTTGAACACTGCTCCAACGGCCCGCACTTGGCTGCCCTCGCTGGGATAAAGATGACCGTAGTCTTCCATGTGGTCTTGCACCGCTGCAATGAAGAAGGCGACTTTACTGGCTTCGCCTCAAACTCCACCCGCAACGGCTCCTTCTTCATACGGCCACTGAACTCTTGGGAAACTACTCCTCTCCCTGGATAGTCCCTCGGACCGGAAATGCCTCTTCCCATCCCTGCTGGCTGCTCAATACGCCTCATCTCTGGGACTGGGCTCACTGGACTTCTGTCTCTGTTCCTCACTCCCAAAGGAGATCTAGGACACTCGACTGAAGATCCACCATCCATCCACGCATGGTAAGTGAAGTCTCCTCCTCCCAGGGCCTTCCACATCGACTCTCTGATCTCTCTGGAACATCACCTGAGACATCCGTTTGACCGTCTGCACCACCGCTTCCATCTGGCAACTCAACACATCCAGCCTAGATGGTGACTCCGGTTCTGGGGTCTCACTACCCCCTTCTGTCAGGTCCTCCTGACCCCCTCTGGCACCGCGTGCCTCCAGATCCTCCTGGACCTCTTCCGGACGAACGCTCCAACGATCTCCGGCCTGCTGAGCGCTCCTACGCTCCCCAATCTGCTGAGCGCTCCTACGCTCCTGGATCCGCTGAGCGCTCCTACGCTCCTCGATCCGCTGAGCGCTCCTACGCTCCTCTTCCTGCTGGGCGATTTCACGCTCCTTCCTCCGGCAGGCCAACGTCTTGTTCACCTGAGCGTCCCACAGCCTTTGCCCTTCACGGAGCTCTCTCTCCATCTCATGCTCCGACGCCATCGCCCCTCCGGAAGCATCTGGGACTCCCGCCTGGTCCAAAGTGGTCCATTCCCACTCCTCAACTTTCCGGACTTCGTCGGGATCTACCACAAACTGATCCAAATACGCTTCTTGCTTCCAAGCCAACCTCTCCATTGCTGGGATAGTTGAAAAGGGGCTTTAGCTTCTGTAACGACTCTCCAACACACGGTAGGGATCACACGAAGATGTTTTCTTGGTCCAACACGATTTTATTGAAGGTACGAGACATGTGAAGCTAAAGCACCGGCCCGCCACCCAAACACACCTTTTATACCCCCATAGCCCCTCCCCTACCCATGCAACATCTGGGCAGGGTTACATCAGCCACAAGTGAATCAGCAATCCCAGTAGTCCACAGGGGCATGACCCCAGGGGTCACAAAGTCAGTGTCACCAGTCCCAATGTCCAATGTCCTTGCTTGGAGGAGTTACCTCACTTCCCTCTCAAGCACCTGGAAGTTGCATCACTCCCAGTATGACTCAACAGTCTGAATGAATCTGGGACAAAGGTCATCCCGAAGCTAAAGTGAAGGTCGCTGCTGCCTCATGACAGGCTTGGAACCTGGACTTCATCCAAGCTCAAGGTTCCCAATCCTGACACAGAGGTTGAATTAAGAATTGGGGGAATAGGGAACTTCAACAGTTTTTTTTAATTCCTTCCGTTATGCGCTGGTCTTCATATGTGTACATGCAAATCCACTAGTGTTTATATTAAGATATTCGGATGTATGCATAGACAATCCAGTACATAACAGAGTTTTTTTTTTAAAAAAAGAAAATACTTCTGCCAGATGCCCCCCATCCATCCTCCAGCTTGATCTGTTACAAAGGAAGCTTGTGAGGATGACAGGGGACAATTTCCCAGGACTGACAGGTATAAGTGAGGTCCTGTTTTCAGGTCCCAGGATTTTTTGAGTCAGTTCTAAAACACAGATTTTGGTACTGTCTGGAAGTGCCCTCAGATATTATGATCGGTCTTCATATGTGTACATGCAAATCCACTAGTGTTTATATTAAGATATTCGGATGTATGCATAGATAATCCAGTACATAACAGAGTTTTTTTTAAAAAAAGAAAATACTTCTGTCTTACTTTCCCATTGTTTATAATTAAATCACATAATCTGATCCTGCAATGCCAAACCTGCAGTGAAACTCTCACCATTTGAATTCTCTGAAAGAGAAAGCAGACAGTAGATTTGTGTTCTTGGTGACTTTTATTGCTCAGCCTACTCTATCTTTCCAAGTCATTTGGTAAATAATGGTTATGGTTACTACAGAACTGGGGGATGAGGGGAGTCACACTCTCAATGTTTGTGGGTATTGTTTTGAACCACGTAGGGTTCAAAACAGGTCATAAGGTCATGGCTTCTGGAGCACGCAGGGCATTTCAGCGCTTCCCCTTCTGCTTGGCGTGGTTGTTGCCTGAAAGCTTTCCCACATCGTGATCAAGTACAAGCTTGGTAGGAATTAGGAGGGGGTTTTAACGTGTGTTCCTGGAAGCTAAGCAGAGTCAACCCTGGTGAGTAGTTAGATGGGAGATTGCCAGTGAACGTACTGGAGGCTATATTTCAGAGGACAGATATGAAAAAACCACACTAGAGTATTCCTTGCCTAAGAAAATTAAATGCATGGGGGTCACCATAAGTTGACAGGTGACTTGAGGGCACATACACACACACAAATAAAGATATTTCTGTTTCACCTAAAATGGGACTGGCTACTGACAATCTGAATAGTTTCTGCTTTGCTGCATTATGATTTGTTGGAAATTGACATGGTACTTTTTCTCAAGATATTATACCGCCTCGAACAAACGGACATCCTAATGTCAAAAAACAATAAATTCATCTGGTCATTTTTTTATTCCAGAAATTTTGTTTACAAAGGGGAGCTATGCAAGTGGGAAATGACTTAAATCTATGGACTTTGTTCAGCACCCTGTCTCACACAATGGGCCATAGTAAAAGTGGGCTGATATTACTGTTGCTCCAACAGTGAGGTATTCATGAGCAAGTGCAGTCCATTGAACATAAACATTTGTGTCCCCATCACCACCACTTTCAATGCAGGAGGTAGAGAGTCCTACACATCAAAAGCTCGCTGGAGAAGGTTGGACTCAGCTGTCCAGAAAAAAAGTCGGAGGGAAGAATGAAGAAATGGTGAGGAATACCTCCCATCTGAGGCCAACTATATATAAATGTAACAACTTCTTGAAATAATACCTTGCTGTGACAGATCCCTGGAGCCAAAGTACTATTGTAAAATTGACTTGGAAAATGTTCCATACCTTGACACAGACTTTTCCCCTCCTTCTTGCTTCTTTTATTGTGTTTTGGTTAAGAGGATGCCTTAACATTTTATTCATGTATAAAGTCTACAAATTTTAGTCAAAAAACCAACACAAAAAACCTTATAGGTAAATGTAAGTACTGCAATTTAACTCTTATAAAAAAAGAACCAAACTCTTCATTGAGTAGAGTGGTGATAGTTGAAACTTAGTCCATCATAGGAGAACCTAAAGGATGCACCAAACCCTTCTTCTTTCTCCACCATGCTACCACTTCTGGAATTTTTAATGGTAGCAGCAAGGGGCAACACTAAGATTTATTCTTCTGATGGAATTGTTGTGGTTCAGTCTGTGATTGTTTCATTGCCTGAGATTTCAGAGAACAGTGAACAAGCTTCTGCAGACCTATAGGAGCCTGAAAATGGGGATTTTGGGCAGGAGTCTAGTAGTGTTGCTTCTGATGGGGCTGAGGATTCTAGGATGGTTAGGCCAATGGGATGTTCAGTTAGAGACAGATTCAGAGGCTGAGAGGCCAGAGGCTGAGAGGCCTGAGCTGGCTTTCCCAAGAGAACCAAGGTCAGAATTTGATCAGAATGTGTTAATTGATGTTCATCTGTCTGACTCCCTTGCATTAGGTAGAAGGAAAGAAATTTGTCAGTAGAGACAGATGGCCAAAGGGAGGCGCCAGTCTTAGAGACTGTTATCTAAAAGAGGCTGTCCTCAGAGTTCTCAAGGAAAAAGAAATAGTTTCTTAAATGTACATGAGGGTGGATTTGGAATGATCCTTTAGAGCAGTGGTTCTCAACTTGTGGGTCTCCAGGTGTTTTGGCCTACATCTCCCAGAAATCCTAGTGAGTTTACCAGCTATTAGGATTTCTGAGAGTTGAAGACCAAAACATATGGGGACCCATAGGTTGAGAATCACTGCTTTAGAGGAAACAATGTCTAGGTAAAGGGAACAAGCCTATGTTCCTCTCTCTTGTTTCAAGATTCATGGACTCAAACCTTAGATTTTTCTATGTGGTTTTTCATGGACTCATGTTTTGAATATCAAGTGTTTTTCATTGTTTGTATTGCTTTTAAAGACTTTTATTATTTTTGCTGAAGCTACATTTATTTTTTAAGAAAGATTTGGAAATAATTATCTTCTTTTTTTAAAAAAAGTGTTACAGTAACTTCACAGTTTTAAAACTTTGAAATCCTGCAATTGGGCCGGTGGCACAGTGGGTTAAATCCTTGTGTCGGCAGAACTGAAGACCAACAGGTTGGAGGTTCGAACCGGGGAGAGCGTGAATGAGTTCCCCCTGTCTGCTCCAGCTCCTCATGGGTGGACATGAGAGAAGCCTCCCACAAGGAGGGTAAAACATCAAAACATCCATGCATCCCCCATTTCTCTCACACCAGAAGTGACTTGAAGTTTCTCAAGTCACTCCTGACACAGGAAAAAAATTGACAATAAGTCTTAATAATTAACTCCAGCAATACTTTGTGAGTGATATTGGTCCCAATAACAATCCATTTTTAAAATAAACAAATAAAGAATGAAATGAACACAACCATGTTTTTTAAATTTGTATAGTGAAGAGGATAACTTTAAAAAAGATGTTTAAACAGAAATATCTATAAGTGGCACAATATATATAAAACATGCCTTCTTTAAGCTGCTTGTGGCACAAAACAATCACCATATTTTCTGACTTATAAGACCACTGGGCGTATAAGACGACCCCCAACTTTTCCACTTAAAATATAGAATTTGGGATATACTCACTGTATAAGACTATCCCTCTTCCAACACACACCTAATAAAGTTTTTAAAAGCATCAGATTTGATTCCAATATGGTAATTTTTCTATTATTGTACCTCTTTCTCTGAATTTCAGATCTCGCACATGCGCACCTGCGCCGCTTCACTGCAGCCTTCAGTAGCAAGATCTGAGAGGCGGAGGAGGAGGTATGGTAATAGGATCCAAGGGCGGGCCAGACAGGTAAAAGAGGTGTGATTTTCTGGGCTTGGAGCTACTCTACCTCTTTTTTCCATACCCTGGGCGCCTCGGACGCCTGCAGCTTGTTCCGCCCTTCACTTACACCTTCCCGGTGAGGCACCCCTTCACCTTACCATAGGGACTGCATTAAATCTTGATGAATTGATTTTCTTATACCATACTTGTACAGTGTCGCCCTTAATGCTTTCATACAGTCGCTGCATTTGGCAGGGACGTGGCCACTGCCATTTTTTAGCTCCCCCCACCATATGTGCCAAACCACAGATACTCCAATCCAGATTGGAAGTTTCAGCACCCGCTCTATAAGACGACTCCCGGCATATAATTCGACTCCGCGTATAAGATGACTCCCACGTATAGAACTACCACTGACTTTTGAGAAGATTTTCTTGGGTTAAAAAGTAGTCTTATATGCCAGAAAGTACGGTATGTCAAATTAGAGTACTTTACATCTTATGAAACTGAAAAAGTTCCATTAGGGATGAAAAGTCATGTATTATGCATTTTAAAAGGTATTGAACATGGTGTATTGCATTATTAGATGAAAGGAAGGTGGTAATTAGGAGGATGAAACCTGCAGAATCATTCCTTAAGAGGCGCCTTGTTGGTATGCAAGTACAAGCAAAGTTATTTTACACTGAAAGGAACATCACTGAAGACCTTCATGGTGGATCCGCACATAACTTTCTTTTCCTTTCCCCCAATAGAACTAGAAGCAAGGGATTTTGTTTTAGCATGCCTTGATCTATCAAATAGAACAAATGACCATAGCTCACATTAATAGAAAACACTCCACAAACAGATGGTACCTAATTTACTCTATAATTTCCTCAATTCGAATATTTTTGATGAATAAATCAGGGATTAATAACTTGGTCAAAATCTGTGCTTTCAATTGCTTAGATATGAGGTAATAAAAGAGTGTGGGTACACCGTTCACAGGAAAGAAATCTGGTATCAGGCCTGTTTGAATAATAGCTATTATCCCTTTATTTATTTCTTAATTCTAATTACTGCCTGTGTGACAAGGCTTATAAAGCATTTTCAACTCAGAGAGAAAAGACTAATTAGACAAGGATGAAATTCCACATAGCTCTAATATAGTCTGTATGACTATAGCCAAACCAAATAAAACCGAACTGAACCGACAAACCCAGATAAAACCCAAGACATATCTTGCCATCAATGTTAGAGAAAACTCATTTTGAGCAATTAAGAGGAATTGTCCATGCCTTTCAGTATAGGCCATGAACAGAAGCCATTTGATTGCCTCTCAGGGCTCATAAAAACAAGAGCACTCAGCCTTCCAACACCTGCCTACAATTTATATTGTTATTAGGAAAAATGAGAAAATAGGGATATATTTGCGAAGGTAACTGTTACTCATGAAATTTTCTAGGCAGGTTTGTACATGAGGACAAAATACAGACTTGAAACAATCAGGATAGTAGGAGAATTCAACACGACAAACTATGCAATTTAAAAAGTGACTTTGTAGAGACAGACAGATAAGCAATTTGCTGTTTACCAGAATTCAGTTAATAACCTATTATAGGAAAAGTATTGCTTTTAATTGTTGCGGTGGGTTTTGAAAGTACATGTACAGTGTGACCTCCATATCTACAGGGTATACATTCTTGGACTTATGAAAACATGAAACCGCAACTAAAAGCAAACACTATTGAATGACATCCAGCAGAAGCATATGGTAGAACCATGCTTGAGGACATAGAAAATACCTAGAGAAAACACCTGTCTAGAATTTCTATGTCCTCCAGTGTGACTCTATGGTCAACCTCTGTAAATGCATACCATACAATCAAACAGGAGGACCTTAAAATGCCTAGGAATAACATATCTTTTTGGATGTAGGTAAGTGAATTGATGGGTTCTGACTCCATGAATACTCTATCTCAAAATAAACACCCTTTTTAAACAAAAAGCCTTCCTAGTATGGTAGTTCTATAACATACTCTTTAAAACAGAACCATGTTGTGACACTTTAATATGTTGGCTGCAATGTGCAGCTATGTCACATGTATGTAATGAGAAATCTCTCATTAGTGATATCAGCAAAAAATCATATATTTTTGCTAGTATAAATTTATTTATTTATTTATTTATTATTCGGGCTTCTATGCCGCCGACTCCCTGAGGCTCGCGGCGGCTTACAGGAGCCGAAGGGCACAGTAAAATACAGGCAATAAGCAGTTAAAAACAATTAAAAACAACAGCAGTACAGTAATTAATAACACAGTTAAAACAATGAACAGCACATCATCCTCAGAAGAACGAATAGATGGCGGGGCATGGGCAGGACTTACTCACCAAAGGCCTGCTTAAACAGGTATGTTTTACAGGCCCGTCTAAATGGGAGCAAGTCCTTCATAGCCCAAGTTCCGGCCGGGGGGGCGTTCCACAGCGTAGGTGCTATGACAGAGAACGCCCTCCGGCGGGTAGCAGTCAGCCTTGCGAGTTTAGCTGAAGGTATCTCCAGGAGATTGGAGTCCTCAGACCGAAGTGATCTCGGAGGGCAATATGGGGTGAGACGGTCCCTCAAATACGCTGGCCCCAGGCCGTGTAAGGCCTTAAAGGTGAGGACCAACACTTTGAAGGTGATCCGGTGCTCAATTGGCAGCCAGTGCAGATCCTGCAAAACAGGTGTTATGTGGCGCCAGCTGGCGTGCCAGACAGGAGCCGGGCGGCAGTGTTCTGCACTAGCCTGAGCTTCCGGGTCACCGACAGAGGAAGGCCAACGTGAGCGCGTTGCAGTAATCCAGCCTTGAGATGACTGTGGCTTGGATCACCGTGGCCAGATCGTTCCGGGAGAGATAGGGGCCAGCCTCCTTGCCTGTCGCAGATGAAAAAGTGATCTTGCTGACCGCAGAGACCTGGGCCTCCATGGTCAGCTGGGAGTCCAAATGGACCCCCAGGCTCTTTACGGAAGGCGATGGGCATAACACCGCACCGTCCAGGCTCGGAAGCTGGACATTAACATCACCCGGGCGACCCAGCCACAAGATCTCTGTCTTCGCCGGATTCACCCTCAACCTACTGGCTCGCAGCCATCCAGTAACGGCTTCGAGGCAGTGTTGGAAATTATCGGGACAGAACCCGGCCTGCCCTCCATCCTCAGAATGAGCTGGGTGTCGTCAGCGTACTGGTGACACTCCAGCCCATAACTCCGCACCAGCTGTGCAAGCAGCTGCATGTAGATGTTAAATAACAGAGGGGAGAGAATGGCCCCCTGAGGGACTCCACACACTAATGGGGAGCCCTCGGAGACCACCTCGCCCCTCCTCACACGCTGAGACCGCTGGTGGAGGAAGGAGGTCAGCCATTTAAGGGCTGTCCCCCTCACTCCAGCCATGGCCAGGCGGTGGATCAATAGATTGTGGTCGACCGTGTCAAACGCTGCCGTGAGGCTCAATAACACGAGCAGTGCAGACCCGCCTTGGTCGAGCTGGCAGCGGAGTTGGTCTGTGATGGAGACCAGAACCGTCTCCGTCCCGTGCCCTGAACGGAAGCCGGACTGGAAGGGGTCTAGCCATGTTGCATCATCTAAGAAGGACTGCAACTGCTTCGTTACTGCCCTCTCAACTACCTTCCCCAGGTACGAAAGGTTCGACACTGGTCGGTAGTTGGAGGGAACCGCCGGGTCTAGTGACGGTTTCTTCAGTAATGGAGCTACCACCGCCTCTTTTAAGCACTCTGGAAAGACTCCTTGCTCAAGGGAGCTGTTTACGATGTTCAACAGAGGCCCACGTAACCCCTCCAGGCACGATCTAACAAGCCAGGAGGGGCACGGGTCGAGGGAGCAGGTGGTAGGCCGAGTTGCAGCCACTATCTTATTGATTGATTGATTGATTGATTGATTTTATTATTTATGAGTCGCCCTCCACGTCAGTGCTCCGGGCGACTTACACACAAAAACACATAAAAGAATTCAATAGTTAAAAGCTAAAAGAATAAAAAGATTAATTAAAATAGTTCCAGTAGCTCAGGCTAAGTCTGGGAGGTGTCCTTAGCCATAAGCCTTTCAGAAGAGCCAGGTCTTCAGTGCGGTCAGTAACTGGGGCATGTCCCGGATGGCTCTCTGATCCGCCGGCATCAAGTTCCAAAGAACAGGGGCCGCGATGGAAAAAGCTCTCCGTCTCGTGGTGTCGAGGCGGGCCTCACTCACACCTGGGATGCGGAGAAGGTCCCTGTTTCCTATCTTATCAACAGCATCTGCGTCCAGTGGCCGAAACCGGTCGAGGGTGGGCCCGGCGGAGGGCCACGGGGTCTCAAGTTCTCTTACTGTGTCAACCGTGGCTGGAAGGTCCCGGCGGAGGCTTAGTATCTTGTCTGTGAAGAAGCTCTGGAAAGCACCGGCAGTGAGGGCCTGATCACTATTTTTTGGGACAGTAGGGACCGTCGTCAAAGACCGAATTACCTTGAACAATTGGGCCGGGCGTGAGCTAGCAGACGCTATCGAGGCGGAGAAGTACACATTTTTGGCCGCCTTGACAGCACGCTCATAAGCATCTTTGAATAGCTTATAAGCTGATACTGAGGCTCCGTCGCGGCGTTTCCTCCACATGCGCTCTAGTCGTCTCCTCTCCCGCTTCATCGACCTAAGATCTGCTGTGTACCAAGGAGATCGATGTTTGCGGGGTCGGAGAGGACGCCTGGGGGCAATCTCGTCAAGAGCTCTAGCAAGAGAGGTGTTCCAGGAGTGCTCATCGACTGAGACGCTGATAGACTCCAGATCCCTCAGAGCATTCAGGAACCTTTCGGGTTCCATAAGTCTCTTCGGGCGAACCCAAATCCGTTCGGCGCCCTTGCATGGGGAGGGCAGTTGCTTAACCCGGAACCTTAGAGCACAGTGGTCCGACCATGGAACCTCTATTACGGAGGCTAGGTCCACTTGAACCCCCGCGCTGAAAACCAAGTTGAGGGTGTGCCCGGCCGAATGTGTGGGTCCCGAGCTACAGAGGGAGAGGCCTAATGTCGCCATGGTCGAGATTAGGTCCGTGGCTGCAGATGGTTTTTAAATGAAAAGGTTTCAGAAGATATATTGTATCCCCATATATTTCATTATTACAATTTATGTATGTATTCCCTGATTTTTTTTCGTGTCAAAGCTACTTGAGAAATTGCAAGTTGCTTCTGGTGAGAGAATTGGCTGTCTGCAAGGATGTTGCTTTGAGGATGCCTGGATGATTGATGTTTTACTATCCTGTCCCAACATGAGAAGCTAGAGCTCAACAGATGGGAGCTTATCCTATTCCCCGGATTCAAACCACCAACCTGTTTGTTGACCAGTCCTACCTATTTATAAAGAGTTGGCTTAACCTCCAGTTTTCTAGTAAAACTGAATTGTGAATTGATGCATGTCTAAAAAGTGTTTTACCAACATGAAAAGTTTGGAAATCTCTGCTTTAAAAGGTAATTTACACTGACCTTCTTTCAATAAATTATTTCCATACAATTGACCTGATATAATACACTTCACCCTCCAACAAGTTGGGGGGTGGAGAATTTTTGTCTCCTCCCCTCGGAGAAGAGATTGGTTAATTTCGCAGAATGTGCTGGAAGGGAGGAAGGGCTGGCATAGTGTGTTGCCAGCCCCTTCTCCCTCATTCTGCAATAGGACGTCGCCCACCACTCCCACCCATGGATAGCATAATAATGATCGTCAAATGGTTTAATATTTGGGGTCGGATAGGATTTCACCCACGATGGTTTTGCCTATCCTATACTGTCTATTCGGGGCTAGATGGAATGGTCGCCTAGTAAACTAGCTAAGCGTAAATAGATCAGTTATT
The DNA here is from genome assembly GCA_030556195.1 of Anolis apletophallus. NCBI lineage: Eukaryota > Metazoa > Chordata > Lepidosauria > Squamata > Anolidae > Anolis > Anolis apletophallus. Next base: position 50,953,287 of record JARBWK010000009.1, on the reverse strand, counting down.
CAAAGGTTTGTATACACTTAAGGCACCCCTTAAGGGTGTGGGGCATTATGCAAACACTCATCTAGAGGTTAATTTTAGGGGTGAGGTGATGGTGAATCTCCCAGGAGCGGGGAGAGTCTAGTCTCAAGAGTTGAGAGAGATTTCTCCTGATGTTTCCCTTACGGGTTGCCCGGGTTGAAATCTACAGGGGACCCTGGTAGTACGCTTGAAGAGCTGAGGGGTAGACTTTAGGAGACGCTACCTCAGCTTACACACACCAAGTTGAACTGACACCAAAAGGTTAGTTGAGTTACAAGTTAAATAGGTAACTATTTAATAAAAGTTGCCCAAATTTGAAACCATATATATTTGTGTCATGTCTCATTATTTCGGGGGGTTGGAAGACAATTAGTTACTTTTAATGTCACTGTTTCATAGAAGCCACTGCCAGCAATAAAAGTTAAAGTGGAATTATATTAATTCTATGATTGTGTAGTGCGAAAGGATATGCAGTGGCCAAAATAATCTAAATATAATAGATTGTCCTTCTACTCCATTCTAGGAAAGGTCCAATATATTTTCCTGTTCCATATGCACAGAATCCTATCTATCTTTATTGAGATAGTCATACTATCAAATTCGATTTGGTAGACCGCTCTCACTGGAGCCCAGAGCGGTTTACAGCATAAAATCAATAAAACATCAATAAACAGATAAAAGACGTATACCCAAAAGCCCCCCTCCCCACAACTGATCCCGGCAAGCAATAATACGCAGAGGCAATACATGGCATAAATACATGGTATAAATGTATGCAGAACCTCCACATAGTATGTCTTGAGTCTCAGTTAAAGGCCTCCAAAATTAATATTCCTCTAATTCAGTTGAATATTATTAGCATGATATAATGCACTGCAAGTGAATGCACTAACAATCTAACTATTTATAATGGAAGCAAGTGGGGGCCCTTCTACTCAGGCAGTAAAACCTGAGAGAAACTGGGATAAAAGGGGTGGTGACTAGATGATGCTTACCAAAAAAAATATGTGCTGAATTGCATCACTGGCTGAAAAACAAGGGTTTAAAAAGTGCATTTAAAATTTGAGATCATATGGACATATTTGCATCACTATTTCTGCACTTACAAAAATCATGGGACTTTGTTGAGATATGCTGGTGTGTACTGCTCCAGCGCATGTGCATATTTTAAAATCTCAAAACAACTGATGAGTAGGACAAACAGAGGGATCCACGGACATACAGGTGGCTAAATGGAAGCCCAAATAGAAAGCAACGCCCATGGGAACTGTCTGCAACCATTCCTTTGTTCTCATGTTTACGACATTAAACACAGCTTGGATTTAAATAGTGGGCACCAGCATTGCAGGGAAGTGTCCAAAAAAAGGGAAGCAGGATTCAAGAAGGAAAAAATAAAGGCAGCAGTGGGTGAAGAGAGATAATGACAAGTAATCAATGACAAGATTGTTAGTACATTCACTTGCAGTGCATTATATCATGCAAATAATATTCAACTGAATTAGAGGAATTCATATATCTGCCTCAGTGCTTATAAGGTCCAGCACATCCCAGAGAGTCAATAGCCAGGGGATTCTTTGCCAGGACTGATAGCTCTGTGTTTGGACTTGCCTTCAGGTACCATAATTTTTTGCCCCTCTTCTTTGCCCCAGATTATGAGGTTGTTTGGAAGAACCTTGGGGCAAAGTCATAGCTTTAATAATGCTATAATATCAGAAGAAAGAGCAAGCTGTTATTCAATATTGCTGAAATATTTCCTTTTTTTAAACCAACAAATAATGTCATGCCAGACAACAATATTAATTGTTCAGCTATGATACAGCATAAGTTCTCTTAGAACAACCATACTAGTGATCACCAGTAAATTCAGATAAAAGAAACCAGGTTATGCAATACAATGCATGAATGGATGTGTGTATCAGTCGCCTCATGAACAAAAAAACAAAACACGGTAGTATGGGCTGAGTGCCTAAAATTAGGACAATTTTCACAGCTCCCATTCCAAAAGACTGGTTTCTAAAGTGGGAAAAACAGTTTGATATCTTCAAATAGAAACATCATTTGGAGAACCCTTGTAAATTTATCAAAAGCAACAAAGACCAACTGCAAACCAGCAACAAAGGGGGGGGGGGGTGAGAGACTCAGAAGCTCTATGAAGTTTTTTTAAAAGAACTGCTTTGCCCTAAGGTGATCCATTTGTTTGAAACAATCTTTGCTTTCAATTTTAAGTTCAAAAATAACAGGGAAATCCTACATGCTTAGTATCAAGTTTACAAGGGCCCTTTCAGACAGCCTCATAATCTGGGACAAAGAAGTGGGTTTTAAAAAGGCAATACCTGAAAGAAAGTCGAAACACATAGCTGTCAGTCTTGGGAAATAGTCCCCAGCATCCTGTCAGATTTTTGAAATCTACATCTGTCAAAAGTTTTCTTTATTTGCTCTCTGAGATGTGCTAGACCTCATAAGCATTGGTGCGGATATACAAATGTGCACAGGTAATAAACATGTCAGGACTGGGAGACCTGAGCTTAGGAGAAGTTCAGGCTCCCAACCTGCCATGAGATTGCACCGACCTTTGCCCCAGTTCTTTGGTGACCTTGGCTCCAGCTGCACAGAGATTGTGCTGAGTTAAGTGGGAGTGACGTAACTTCCAGATGTGTGTGAGGCTCCGGAGGGAAGTGAGGTAACTCCTCCGAGCCTGGACATTGGACAATTGGACTCATAATGCTGGCTCATGGACCCATGAGGTCACATCCCTTTGGACTATGGGATATGCTGAATCACCCGGATATGGTGCAACCCTGCTTGGACATTGCATGGGCAATAGGGAGGGGCTCAGGGTATATAAGGTGTGTTTGGGTGGTGGGACGGTGCTTTTGCTTCACATGTGTCGTACCTACAATAAAATCGTGTTGGACCGTGCTTCAATCTACGCGTGATCCTTACCGAGTGTTGGAGAGTCGTTACAGAAGCAAAAGCCCCTTTTCAACTATCCCAGCAATGGAGAGGTTGGCTTGGAGAGAGGAAGAGTATATTGATGGATGGGATTCGGCTCCTGAGGAAATCGGCGTACTATGGAGTGGGATTGGACCACCCTTGACCAAGTGGGGTGTCCGGATGAGTGCCGTGAGATGATGGAAGGTGCGGTTGCCCAGGAGGATGAGTTTGGAGAAGCGGAGCGACTGTGGGAAGCTCAGGTGAGCTTGGAAGTGGCCCGCCGAAGGAGAGCGTTATGACTCCAGACAGGCAGAGGTCTGGAGGGCTGGAAGGATCGGAGGAACTGTTCCGAAGGACTGGTCAGTTCAAGGGGATCCAGAAGTGTGCGGGACCAGGGAGACTGTGCCGAAGGACAGGCCAGCTCAGATGGAGGTCCGAAGGGCCGGAGGGATCGTGGAAGCTGTTCCGAAGGACTGGTCAGCTCAGGCGGATCCAGAGGTGCGTTGGCCCAAGGAGACTGTGCCGAAGGACAGGCCAGTTCGGATGAACCTGATGGAGTGTGGTAGTGAAACCACGGAACCTGCATCACCTTCGAATTGGAAGTGATGAAGTGTAAGTTGGAGGCTATGGAGCAGACCATGAGAAGGATGTCTCGGGCCATGTCCCGAAGAGAGCCGATGGAGTCTATTTGGAGTGCCCCGGGAGGAGGAGACTTCACTTACTATTCATGGATGGATGGTGGAGTATCGGTTGAGCGTCCTAGATCTCCTTTGGGAGTGAGGACCGTTGGTGGCCATCCAGGAGGAAGTCCGGCTCAGATGAGGCGCCCGGCGCAACCGGCTGGCATGGGAAGAGGTGTTACCAGGCTCGAGGTCCCTCAAGGGAGGGAAGTGTTGTCCCAGGAGTTTGGGGCCCGTATGAAGAAAGAGCCATTACGAGTTGAATTCGAAGGTGAAGCCTGTAAAGTAGCCTTTTTTGCCGCTGCGGTGCAAGACCATATGGAGGACTACGGTCACCTTTATCCCAGCGACAGCAGCCGAGTGCGGGCCATCGGAGCGGTGTTCAAAGGAAGAGCAGCTGAATGGTATGTTCAATGCCATGACCGCCGGGACCCGTGTTTGAGATCTGTGAGAGATTTTTTGCAGGCGATTCGGAATAGGTTTCGAGATCCGTTGGAAAGGATTAAGGCAAAGGAAGCGCTGCGCTGCCTGACCCAGGGATCCCGGTCCGTCACCGAGTATGCGGAAGAGTTTATGGGGTTGGCTGGGAAGATTGCCGAATGGTCCCCAGCTACCCTACTCGAGTTGTTTAAGGACGGGCTGCGGAAGGAGATCCTCGAGTGGTGTCTGCATCGAGATGATCCTGGCGATGTCGATGGTTGGATCCAGTTGGCCGGCAGCGTAGAAGGAATCCTTGCCCAGGTGCAGCGGCGCCGTTTCCAGCCTGCGAGGTCCAGGGGATCCAGTCGTGGTGCAGTTGAAGGGCGATTCCGAGGAGGAGAGCCTAGACGTGGTGGTGACAACCGATCCAGTGTTACAAGGAGGCCAACGATGGGACGGGGCCTTTGTTTTATTTGTTCCCAACCCGGTCATTTTGCGTCCCAATGCCGGCAGAGGCAGGTGCTGGAGCCAGTGAAGGTGGCCTCTGCTAAAGCAGCAAGTGGGGACAATGATGATAAAAAAAGTGTTGGGGTGAGCTCTAATATACAATGTACTTTGGGATTGTATAAAGGGGATAAGATTGTGGAAAGGAAAGCTTTAGTGGACTGCGGATGTTCAGAGAACATTATGTCCCCAAAGTTGATAGGGGATTTGGGTGGGGGGGACAAAACCCTTGGAAACGCCCATAACTTTTGCTCAATTAGATGGGTCTTTTATTGAGGGTGGCCCGTTCTCTGTGGGGACCAAAGATTTGAAGGGTCGGGTGGGACCCTGGGAGGGGGACATTGATTTTGTGGTGGCCCCCATTAAAGGACATGAGGTGGTGTTGGGGTTGCCATGGTTAGAGCAGGCAAACCCCAAGATTGATTGGAAAACAGGAGTTGTACAATGTGCTCCTAATAAAGAGAAGGAGGTTAAGAGTGAAGTACAAGGGGTGCCTGCAGAGTATTGGGATTATGCAGATGTGTTTAATCCGGTTTTGGCACAGGGTCTTCCCCCCCTTCGCAATGTACAGTGTAGTATAGAGGTCAAGGAGGGGGCTGTTTTGCCAAAACCCAAAATCTATGCCATGACAGTGAAGGAGAAGGAAGCTTTGAGGGAACAAATAGACGGGTACTTGAGCAGGGGTTTATTCGGAGGTCCGAGTCTCCCATTGCGGCTCCAGTTTTGTTTCGTGAGAAGAAGGATGGTAGGTTGCGGCTGTGTATTGATTATAGAGGTTTGAATGCTGTTAGTACTACCAATTGTTACCCTTTACCTTTGATCAAGGATTTGTTAGGTCAGTTAGGAGGTGGTAAGGTTTTTACCAAGTTGGATTTGATTGACGCGTTTCATATGGTGAGGGTGAAGAGGAGCGATCAATGGAAGACTGCTTTCTCCTGCCCCCTCGGGCTGTACGAATGGGTCGTAATGCCATTCGGTTTGGCGGGGGCTCCAGGCATTTTCATGCAATTAATTAATGAGGTGTTGCACCCCCTTTTGTATAAAGGGGTGTTTGTGTATTTGGATGATATTGTGATTGTGACGCGTACTAGAGATGAGCATGTTAGTTTGGTGAGGGAGGTGTTAGAGAGGTTGCGACAAGCGAGTCTGTATGTGAAATTGAGTAAGTGCGAATTTGGCAAGGCTCAGATTGATTTCTTGGGATATAGGATTAGTGGGGATGGAGTCGCAATGGATCCGGCTAAGGTGGAGGACGTGTTGAATTGGGAAGCTCCGCAGACTCGTAGGCAGCTACAGGCTTTCTTAGGGTTAGCCAATTTTTATCGCACTTTTATATCAGAGTTTTCAGCGATAACCCTCCCGCTTACGGAGTTATTGAGAACCAAGGGTAAGGGTGAGTCGAAGAGGACTAAGTCTCCAGGTGCTAAGCTGGATTGGACGAATGATTGTCAGGAGGCGTTTGTGGAATTAAAGAAAGCTTTTACTAATGGGCCCTTATTAATGCATCCGAATGTGGATAAGCCTTTTGTGGTACAGTGCGATGCGTCTGCTTGGGCTTATGGTGGAGTGTTGTTGCAGGAGGATGAGCGAGGTAGATTGAGGCCGTGTGCTTATTTTTCTAAGAAGTTTGGAGAGCATGAGCGGAAGTGGCCAGTCTGGGAAAAGGAGGCGTTTGCGGTGCGGAATGCTTTGCAGACGTGGCGGCAGTTTTTAGAAGGTGCTGCTTTCCCTTTTGTGGTGATGACTGATCATCAGAACCTCCAGTATCTGAGGAACCCTCAGAAGTTGTCTCCCAAGTTAGTGAGGTGGGCTCAGTTTTTCGCTAGGTTTGACTTTCGGTTGCAGCATATAAGGGGCAAAGAGAATGTGGTGGCTGATGCGTTGTCCCGGTATCCGAATGTAGGAGAGAATGAGTTGCATAAGTCAGGGGAGGTGTTTGCCAAGGAGCATTGGGGTCTGGCCGTGCAGACAAGGTCCCAAACGGCGTGTGAGGTTAAGAAGGAGGAAGGAGTGGTAGATGAATGGAGTTTGGAGTTGCAGAAAGGTTATGTAGGGGATGTGTGGTTACAGAGTCATGAGAAAGAGTGTAAGCCATTGAATGGTTTATGGATTATGGGAGGCAAAGTGTATGTCCCTCAGAGTATGAGAGAAAAGGTACTGAGGTTGAATCACGATCATAGGTCTGCTGGTCATTGGGGGGTCACGAAGACTCTTTTGGCTTTAAAGAAGAGGTATTGGTGGCCGGCCATGAGGGCTGAGGTGAAAAAGTATGTAGAGTGTTGTGAAACGTGTGCTAGAAATAAGGTTCCCTCTGCTAAGCCGCAGGGGTTGATTCAAGTGGTGGTTACTCCTGTGAGGCCGTGGACACATATCAGTACGGATTTTGTGGGGGAGTTGCCCTCAAGTCGGGGTTATAAGTATATTTGGACTGTGCTAGATATGTTTTCTAAGCAGGCCCATTTTATTCCGTTGAAAGGGTTACCTAGTGCAGAGAGGTTGGCTGAGTTATATGTGCGGCATGTGTACCGTTTGCATGGATGCCCGGGCAAGTTTTGAGTGATCGTGGAGTCCAGTTTACTGCCCAATTTTGGGAGCGATTTTTGGAGATGTTGGGGGCTCAGAGGCGTCTTACGACCTCTTATCATCCTTGTTGCAATGGCGGTGTGGAAAGAGCTCAGAAATCGTTGGGGTCTTATTTGCGTATTTTCAGTAACAAGGAGCAAAATAATTGGTCCGATCTGTTGCCTTATGCTGAGATGGCGTATAATAGCTCGGTACACTCTTCCACTGGGAAGTCTCCCTTCGAAGTGGTCTATGGTCAGGAGGTAGCTCCTTTGCCCCAGCTATTGGAGTTGGGAGGGGAGGAGAGGGTGGAATGGAGGATACGAGCCCGGGAGGATTGGAAAGAAGTAACAGCGGCTTTGGGTAAGGCACAGCGTTCTTACAAGTTGTTTGGAGACCGGAAGAGGCAGGAAGGGGAGGAGTACAGTGAGGGGGATTTGGTGTGGCTGTCCACACAGAATCTGAAATTAGGGTACCCATCGAAGAAATTAAGTCCGAAGTACATTGGGCCTTTTAGGATTAAAAATGCAGTGAATAAGGTCTCATATACCCTTCTGTTGCCCAAGAGTTTAGGGAAGGTTCATCCCACGTTTCACTGTAGTCTTTTAAAGAAGTATGTGGGGCCCTTTCCTCCTCCGGATTGAATGATATTTTGTTTTCTAGGGGGAGGACGTGGTGGAGGAGACCGTTATGTCAGGACTGGGAGACCTGAGCTTAGGAGAAGTTCAGGCTCCCAACCTGCCATGAGATTGCACCGACCTTTGCCCCAGTTCTTTGGTGACCTTGGCTCCAGCTGCACAGAGATTGTGCTGAGTTAAGTGGGAGTGACGTAACTTCCAGATGTGTGTGAGGCTCCGGAGGGAAGTGAGGTAACTCCTCCGAGCCTGGACATTGGACAATTGGACTCATAATGCTGGCTCATGGACCCATGAGGTCACATCCCTTTGGACTATGGGATATGCTGAATCACCCGGATATGGTGCAACCCTGCTTGGACATTGCATGGGCAATAGGGAGGGGCTCAGGGTATATAAGGTGTGTTTGGGTGGTGGGACGGTGCTTTTGCTTCACATGTGTCGTACCTACAATAAAATCGTGTTGGACCGTGCTTCAATCTACGCGTGATCCTTACCGAGTGTTGGAGAGTCGTTACACAATGTCCTTGCAGACAGCCAACTCTCTCACACCAGAAGCCACCTGCAGTTTCTCAAACTGCTTCTGACATGAAAAAGACATGGTTAATAGACATTGGTTCTGTATCACATCCTGGTCAATCCTCAGATGTATATACTACACTTGTTTCACCACCACCAGATCCTCTGAAGATGCCAGTCACAGGTTCCAGAAAAACATGCTGCTAGAACATGGCCACACAGCCCGACACCACACAATACTTCAATTTACCCATTGATTCCTTGAATAAGGAAATTAGTGAAGAATTCCATCCCTAGTCTCAGCACAGCTGCTATAGGGACTGTGAAAAAGTTTTGAGATAAGGCCAACAGAGATGGCAACAAAAGACACAAGAGGCCTTGCAATTCAGAAAAGATTACTGCCTTTTAAAATATAGGATTAAAAGACTAAGATCATCCACAAACAGTTTAAACTTTTATTGAGTGTTTTAAAGCTTTTGTTATACACAAAAAGGAAAAAAGGCAGCCCTTTGAGAAATAATAATGAAATTTTCTGAAGCATAGATGCAGCTACATTGATCCCTTTTCCAGTGGAAGCCTCGAGCCAGTCATCATATCAAAAGGGAGGTTTTTAAAAATGCATTAGATGAGCAACAGGATGGAAAAGAACCTGAGGACTATATGCCAATTTCTAGGAATGTTGTAAACAGGGGATGGAAAGGAGGACTTGTGTTAAAAATATACAGGAAGGAGTATTTGTCTTCCAATCCCCTGAAATAATGAGACAGACACATAATATGGATTTAAAATTTGGGGAACTTTATTAATTGTTACCTATTTAACTTTCAACTCAACTAACTTTATGTGTCAGCTCAACTTGGTGTGTCTAAGCCGAGGTAGTGTCTTATATAGTCTACCCCTCAGCTATTCAGACGTAATACCTGGGTCCCCTGGAGATTTAAACCCGGGCAACCTGTAAGGGAAGCGTCCAGAGAAATCTCTCTCAATTCTTGAGAGCAGACTCTCCCCATGGCCTACAACAAGCCCAGCCCCTCCTCCCTACTGGAACCAACCAATCTCTTCTCCGCGGGGAGGAGACAAAATGCTCCACCCTCCAACCTTGTTGGAGGGTGAAGGGTATTATTACTCTTTGGGGCAATAAATGCCACAGGTAGAAGAGTGATTTGGAGAAACTGATTTTGCTCTTCTAAGGCCCTTTCTTGCCTGTGTTTTAGTAAAATTGGCATCTCTGTGTTTTTGCCATAAGGCTGGTTGTAGCTGTAACTTTTAGGCTCAGCTACTGATACTTCTAGCTCCAAATCCGGTTGCTTCTGGGAGCTGCAACTCTCAGGCTACACAGTTGGTACTTCTAAATCCAGGTTTCATGGCTGCTGGGAGCTACAACTTTTAGACTCTGCCATTTGCATTTCCACCTGCTTTTCTCCTTCACTGTCTGAGTCCTGGGACATTTTTGGGCAGCCTCCCTGCTTCTGCATTCCATATTTTACAAAGTACTTCAGTGTGGGCAGTTATCTACAATATGCTTCACATTCTATGGAACCAATTTTGTCATGTTTTCATTTTGGGCTTACTGATATGCATTCAGGGGATTTTCTTAGACTTTCCCCTGACTTTGCTTAATGTGCTTTAAACTCTTTAACCCACACTGAGTACACAGGCAGTGTGCATTATCTAGCTGCTATAGTTTGAAGTGAGCTTCAAACTTTATTACATGGTCAGTGTAGATGAGCCCTAGGACATGGAGAAGTGGATTCAAATTGCAAGCAAATAGATTTTGAATATTTTGAAAATTTTTGGGAATAGAAAGAACATCCTGACAATTTAGCAGTGGAATACACTGCCTCATAATGTGCTGGGGTATCTTGGAGGTTTTTAAACAGAAGGTGGATGGCCATATGTCTGGAGTGCTTTGATTGTGTATTCTGCCACAGCAGAGGGTTGGATTAGATGGTGTTTCCCAATTCCATGATTCAATGAAAAATGAAACTCCTAGAGTGGGCTAAGCTGTTTCATTTCATGGCAAATTCTTATATACATTGGCACATTTTCTTTTCCTTTTAGAAAAGATAAGCAGAAAGTTAAAAGGAAGATTTTTAGAAAACTATGTTTCAATTTCAGCAATTTGATTTCTAAGTCAGCACAGCTGGCATAGGGAAGCCTTTTGCCACCCTCACCAAAGAGGGGCCACCCATGTTAAGAATAGTTCAGTTGGAAATATTTTCAAGGGTGTGGCTGCTTCCGTGAACATCTCTCTCCTCCTAGCTGACTTCAAGCTTGTTTTTGAGGAGACAAGATGTACCAGATTGAAGAATGTAAGTGGGCCTAGGGTGGGTGGGCCCAGACCTTGGGCTCCCACTAACCACAGGGTTTATTGGTAGCATCTGAGGGTGCTGGGTGGGAGGTAGGACTTCCTATACCTATTTTCCCCCTTCCTTTCATTGGTGACATGCTCCCCGCATACTGGAGGGGGCTTGTTGCCACTTCTTGGTGCTCTGTTCTTGCCCAGGTCTCCAGGGAGCAGCTGGGAGGAAGGTTGTACTCCTCCACCCTTGTTTTTTTTTTTACATTCCTGGATGGCAGCTGAATGGCACTTTTAACATGGCAGCTGCATGCTCACCTTTCAATTGGGGGTGGTTCCATCATGGAGTGGTAGCCATGCACTTGTCTCCTGGTTCAGGTGCCTGCTGCTTGGTCCAGGGTACGAGTGGGATTGGCCATGGGACTCCAGTGTAGCCAGTGCTTCATGGTGCTGCCTGGACTTGCTGTGGGGTGCTGGGCAATGGTATCCACCCCCACTCCCCCTTGCCAATACTTTGGACCTGGTCTGAAGGCCTGGTGCACCTCTATTTGTTGCACCTCTCGGGGGGGGGGGGGTGGTGATGATGGTAATGAACCATCTGGTGGGGTTAGATGGCCTAAAATTGGCACCTGAATCATTGTGCCTGTTTGTTAAAAGGTCTAAAATTGATCAGAAAACATTTGGAATTTTCATCCGGCTTCAATGATGCGGATTTTATGTCTGGTTAAAGATATGGCAAGTTATGTGGCTTGTTGGAGGGTGAAGCAACCGGTCTTTTTTGTCAGCAGGATGACATCCCACTTACTAAACACCCATTTTGATCAGTAACATTCAGAGTGCTCAAAGCATTGAGCATTCAAAGCCAAAGATTTGGAACACATTTCTTTCAAATTGGAGCTGCCTCAACAGCAGCAGTCATAGGCTACAATGCAGCCCAAGTTCAAACTCTGGGCAGATGGAAGTCCAGAGCTTATCTTTCTTATGTTCGCCCTGTTTTGTTCTATTAATTTCTGTGTCTTTTAAAATTTGAGGTTGCTGGTGCTGGTGCATAGACAACGGGTCCTGATCTGTGGCCACAGTCATGTGTACTGGGTGGAGAGGCCTGCAGAAAAACTGAGCTTTGCATCCCTGGCCACTATTGAGTGGAGAGGCAGAAGAGGCCTCCATTGGCACTGTTTGCATCAAGGAGAGGGCTCCCTCCCGATGTCCTTGTGATCCACTTGGGTGGAAATGACCTGGCCTTTTGAAAGAGAAAGCTTTGCTTATCCAGGCTTTGGCCTCATGCCCACATTGTGTGGTCTGCTGTTATTCCAAGATTCAAGTGGCCAGGTGGCCATGACGTCAGGAAGCTTAACGCAGAGAGGAAAAGAGTCAAGCAGCACACAAGGTGTTGGCTGAAGATATGGGCTCATAAATCCCCCACACTGACATCACACATCTTAGGGCTAATTTCTTCCAAGATGAGGGTATCCATTTCTCGGATGCAAGCAATCACCAGTTCTGCGTTGTTGTAGGTTTTTTCAGGCTATATGGCCATGTTCTAGAGGCATTCTCTCCTGACATTTCACCTGCATCTATGGCAAGCATCCTCAGATGTGAGGTCAGAAAATGGCCATATAGCCTGAAAAAACCTACAAAAATGCAGTGGTTCCAGCCATGAAAGCCTTCGACAATACAATCACCAGTTCCTAGGTGACTTGCAAAAGGGCGTTACCTCTCTAGAGAGCCTGGTGGGGTATAGGAGTTAAGCAGACACTTACCTCTAATCTGTGGCAGAAAGCACATAAAGTACACCTAAGGCACACCTTTGTGGTTTAGGCCAGGAATGGAAATCCTCATCCTCATCTGTGTTTACGTAACTGGGGTGAGTGTGAACAGGGCGAGTTCTGGCTCTGTAAAATTCTTTGGACTTGGGACAGAATTCTTCACATGTTTTCCTGAGCGATCACTCTGGAGTTGTTAATGTTGACTATATTTGGAGACCCAGTTGTTTTATAACGTAAGTCATAGAGGGCCACTACTTTTGCTTACATCCACACCAGGTTCATGCAAGTCACATAAAGTTAATTCAAGGAATGTTTAAATAAATGTTGCCCACAATGTTGTCTGGTTTATTATTTCAGTGGGATGGCGGATGAGGTGAGGAGTGACGCTACGGAAGTGGCGCAGGCTGAGTATTCAGCCCCCCACCCTCTGGAAGGAGGCGGGCTGAAGAAGAGGCGCCGCCGGAAGCACACGTCGCGGAGGCGGATCTCTTCTGGCTTCTTCCAACACGTACCACTCTGCCGTTGGGGTTTCCCCCTCCCTTCTTTTGTTGGAGGGGGGAGGCTGCCGAGAAAGAGAAGGCCAATAGCGCCACCTACAGACCGGAGGACTCTCGCTGTCACCATCAACACCAGGAAACACTGAGCCCCAGACCGATCAAGTGCTGATTCAAGCTGCATCCTCTGCCCACTTGGAGCCACGGAAGGAAGCAGCTATAATCGCCTCTAAGGCTTTAGGCAGTAATGCCCGAATTGAGGTGAGGCCGGCCCCCAGGCAAAAAATACTCCTGGGGCTACCATCAGGACAGAAGAGGGACACTACAAAGGCTACTGACTCCCCCCATATGGCTACCATCAAGCTAGAGAATGGGAGATACAGACCCAGGACCTTTTGGGGGGCGGAATTCAACAACTGGAGCCGTAGAGACTCCACAGACTCCCTCCACCCATTCCCTCAACCTCTAAACCAATCTGGCCGAGGATCCGATGAACAACTCCGGCACCCCCACCCTTTTCGGAGGGTGGGCAGGAAACCGGACACAGTCTGAGAAGGATGGGCAGGGGCGGGTAATACCCGTGATCTCGGGCAGGGGTAATAGGGACGGTAGCCATAGGCCTTATGAGAGAGAGCGGAGGAGCCGATGAAAGACTCGTCCTCCCTCTGACCTACGTGCTATCCCGGAGTACGCAGATGGGGAGCTCCCAACTACCTCTCCTCCAACTCTGATACTGGCCAACGTTAGATCCGTGCGAAATAAATCAGGGACCTCCTTTTAGAAAGGAGGGTCGACCTTGCCTGTTTCACTGAAACATGGCTTCAAGAAGGCGACGAAGTCATTCTGCACGAGTTAACATCTCCGGGGTTTGTGGCCAGTTATCAGACGAGGACAGAGAGGCGGGGGGGGGGGGGAGAGGTGGCTATTCTCAGTCGAGACACTATTAATTCCAGGACGATTCCGGCGGCGAACATCCCTGGGATGGAGTGTGCGGGCTTGGTATGGGATTTGGGTGAGAGTGTAGCCTTCCTGCTGGTGTACCGTGCACCCGACGCACCGGCAGGAAGCCTGCCTAAGCTGCTGGAGGTGGTTGTGGAGTGGGCATTGAGATTCCCTAGACTTATTGTTCTGGGGGACTTCAATGTCCACGCCGACACTACCTCCCCGTCAACTGCAGCCGTGGACCTGGTGTCTACCATGGAGGCACTAGGACTCTCACTTTGTAAGACCGGCCCCACACATCAAGCAGGACATACATTAGATCTGATCTTCGCGGCCGGAATTCAGGTGATCCTAACCTCCATTTCAGAGGTTCCATGGTCGGATCACAGTGTCCTGGAAGTCTGACTGAAACTGGCTCCCCCTCCCGGTAAGGGTGCCGAACCTATTCTGGTTCGCCCAAAGAGACTTATGGAACCCACTAGGTTCCTGAATGCTCTAAGGGATTGGGAACCCCCCAGCGACTCGGTCGACGGACTAGTGGAATACTGAAATACCAGTCTTTCCTCGGCCTTAGACGAGATCGCCCCCAGGCGCTCTCTCCTTCCCCGTAGAAATCGTTCGCCGTGGTATACTGAGGAGTTGCGAACGATGAAACGGAGAAAGAGACAGCTAGAGGACATGTGGCGGAGCCTCCGTGACGAAGCATCGAAATCAGCTTATAAACAATTTAAAGAGGTCTATGAGCAAGCTATCAAGGAAGCGAAAAAGGTCTACTACTCTTCCTTGATAGAGTCGGCTAGTTCACGCCCAGCTCAATTATTTAAGATAATTCGGTCCTTGACAACAATTCCAACTGTCCCAAATGATAGGGGTTTGGCTCCAACAGCTGAGGTTTTTCAGAACTTTTCACCGACAAGATTTCGACTCTCCGCCGGCACATCCCTGCCACTCTTGATACAGTTAGCGAACTCGAGACTCCGCCGCCACTCGGCGGGCCCACCTTCACCCGTTTCCAACCGCTGGACGCAGCAGCTGTCGATAGGTTACTGGCTGCAGCTAGGCCAACGACCTGCTCCCTCGACCCGTGCCCCTCCTGGCTTGTTAGATCTTGCCGGGAGGGGCTACGAGGCCCCCTGGGAAAGATCATAAATAGCTCCCTTGAGCAAGGAGTTTTCCCAGGGGGATTAAAAGAGGCTATGGTGAAACCGCTGCTGAAGAAGCCGAATTTAGGTCCTTCGGCTCCCTCCAATTACAGGCCTGTTTCCAACTTGCCTTTCTTAGGCAAAGTAATTGAGAGGGCAGCAGCGGATCAGCTGCAGCGGTTCCTAGACGACACAGCTGGACTTGATCCCTTCCAGTCCGGCTTCCATATTGGGCATGGGACGGAGACCGTGCTTGTCGCCATTACAGACCAACTTTGCCGCCAGCTGGACCAGGGTGGATCAGCACTGCTTGTCTTGTTAGACCTGACAGCAGCATTTGACACCGTAGATCACGCACTGTTGACCCACCGTTTAGCCGGTTCTGGAGTCGGGGGGACTGCCCTTAAATGGGTGGCCTCCTTCCTCCAGGACCGGGGACAACGTGTGGAGGGGGGCGGGGAGGTCTCTGGGAGACTCCCACTTAACTGTGGGGTCCCCCAGGGGGCCATCCTCTCCCCCTTATTATTCAACATTTACATGCGCCCCCTGGCCCAGCTGGCCCGCGACTTTGGTCTGGAGTGTTATCAGTACGCTGATGACACCCAGCTTCTGCTGAGAATGGATGGCAGGCCGGACTCTGTACCCGATTGTTTCCATCTATGCCTTGAAGCCGTGACTGGTTGGCTGCGTGCCAGCCGGCTGAAGGTGAATCCGTTGAAGACGGAGATCCTGTGGCCTGGTCGACCTGGGCTGGGTGGGTGTCGGTTGCCTACCCTGGATGGCGAGCGGCTTAACCCATCGCCATCGGTTAAGAGCTTGGGAGTTTTGTTGGACTCCGCGCTGACCATGGAGGCTCAGGTCTCCGTGGTCAGCAGGACGTCTTTCTTTCACGTCCGACAGGCTGGGCGACTGGCACCCTACCTGTCCAGGGACGACCTGGCCATGGTAATCCAAGCAACGGTCATCTCGAGATTAGACTACTGTAATGCCCTCTACGTTGGCCTTCCCTTGTCGACAATCCGGAAACTCAAGCTAGTGCAGAATGCCGCTGCTCGCTTGCTGGCGGGATCGCCAGTGAGGGAGCATATCACACCCATCCTTCGGCAACTGCACTGGCTTCCTATTGAGTACCGAATTGCTTTCAAGGTGCTGGTCTTGACCTTTAAGGCCTTGCACGGCCTAGGGCCTGCGTACCTGAGGGACCGCCTTATTCTCCCCCGAAATCACTGCGCTCAGATGAACAGAATCTGTTGCTAGTACCATCAATCCGCTCCTGCCATCTATCGACGATTAGACAGAGAACTTTTTCTGTAGCGGCACCGGTGCTCTGGAACGCCCTCCCGGACAGTACCCGAGCCATCTCGGAACTGGCCCCCTTCCGGAGGGCGTGTAAGACGGCCCTTTTTGGCTTGGCCTTTAACTAGGCACACTGGACTAAGAATCCATGCCGTATGTCCTCCCATACCCTGTGTGGCGATGTAATGTAATGTGTTTTAATGTGCTTTTATGTTTTTATGCTTTTATTGTAGACATGCTGTGACATGTCGACATGCTGTGACATGTTGCCCGTTATATCTGTTGTTATCCGCCCCGAGCCTGCTGGGAGGAGCGGAATACAAAAATGAACAATAAATAAATAAATAAATAAATAAATAAATAAATAAAATAAACAAATGAGCCTCTTTTTTGGGTAGGATGGTGCCTGCTGCAATCCTTTGGCCACTAATGACCTGGGAGGACACAACTTAGTGCCATTAAACTGCATTGTATTGTAACTGAAAGTGAAAGCCCTACATTGGGCATATACACAGTGGTTTTCATGACACCAGTGTCCCACTGGATCGTGACCTTATTGGGAAGTTTTATCAATAAATAAGTTTCTGGGCTCTGGGGCATAAAAATCACCTTGAAAAGTCACTTCAAGCCCATAGGCCGTTCTAGAGGATAGTACCCACCAAACCTCCTGGCCTAAGAGGGATTCCTGCTTCTATTTCTCTCCTCCCCAAGTCTCTTTCTCTACTCTCCTAAAGTGTTCAAGTAGGGTTGGCCTCTTTCTGACACATAGGTTGGGGTACAACTGCTCCCAGGTCTTAAGTAACAAAATGCTATAAATATAGTCACACATATCCACTGAACCAGTTTGTAAATGCAGTACATCAAGAGGAACATGATATCTATTATTAAGGAAGGTGCTAGGCCCTTTGACTAGCCTTCCAAGCTTCATTTTGTTGCTTAATCAGAGAACAAGAGTAGTTAAAAATTTTGGGGGGGGGGGCGCTTGACAAATACATTACAGAACTATTAAGTCATGTCATATAAACTAGATACTTTCCCTATACTCCAAGCCTTTCAAAAAGTAATTGCAGGTTTCACTTTGATTTTTTGCAACACGCTGTTTCAATTTCACTGTATTTTTTTAATGACTGGCGTTTAGGAAAGAGATCACCTGATGGATGTCTAAAGGTTTTTGAATTACTTCTTATATAATTAGAAATGTTTTTCCCCTATGTTTTTCCCCAAATCCATTTGCAACATTCTGTGTTCCTTTGACCTATGTAAAAAGGCCATTTAAGCACCTCGTTGAACAACTGGATGATGCTCCTGAGTGGTTAGCCTTGAAATCGTGGGCTTTAATCATTTTAACATTTTTGAGTTCATTTTCTTTTCTACCGCTAATTGCCTTATGTAAGGTTGCCTTCAAAATAAGTCTCTGTGGCTGCCACTTTTACGTTATGTAATATAAAGCAGCCCAAGTACCCTTAATGGATTTTCTGTGTTTTTGCTACTGTGAAGTCTGTTTTTTGCCCTTCCGTTTGCTGATGTACAGTGCTCATAAACAGCACTAGAATATTGCTCTTTGTGCAAAAGTGAGGCAACCTACAAAAACTATGGTATTATGCACTTGGTTTGACATGAACATCATCATATTTTTTTCAAACACTCCCACCAAGACTCAGCTAGCACTTCAGCAAATGAAAATAACATAGTTTTAGTCATCACGGAAAGAACAGCAGTATCGAAAATTGCAAGTGACAATAATATTACAGACAGGCTGCAACATACCATATAGGCCACAGCTAGGGAATTGGTAGTGTTACAGATGTTGGGATAGAAGCATATGTCAGTCAACAATGTGGCTGACTTTTTAAAAGTATCTTAACACACATACACAGCAATGCTCTTTTTTCCTCATACTTTCTCCAGATAGACATTTTAAAGCAGTATCAGCAATGGGAGGAAGGGATCTGATCAGGACTCCAACTAGTACTTTGAAATTTATTATTCTACTGCATGGTTTTTCTAGCAACCTGAAGACATATACATTTATATGGGAAATTCTGGTTCTAGCCAATGCCAGGTCCGTGCGAAACAAGACTGGGACTATTAGAGACTTCCTCCTTGAGCACAATGTAGATCTAGCCTGTGTTACAGAGACCTGGCTGCAGGAGGGAGACGACGTCCTTATACACGAGCTTACATCTCCTGGCTATGTGGCTAGTTACCAGATGCGGACAGAGAGACGGGGGGGAGGGCCATTCTCAGTCGTGACAAATTCAATTCCAGGACAGTCCCGGTCGCGAACATCCCGGGAATGGAGTGTGCGGGCCTGGTGTGGGATCTAGGTGGGAGTATGGCCTTCCTGCTGCCGTACCGTGCACCCGATGCGCCGGCAGGGAGTCTACCTAAGCTGCTGGAGGTGGTGGCGGAGTGGGCATTGAGGTTCCCTAAACTTATTGTGTTGGGGGACTTCAATGTCCACGCCGACGCCGCCTCCCCGTCACCAGCAGCCATGGACCTAGTGTCCACCATGGAGACACTAGGACTCTCACTCTGTAAGACCGGTCCCACACATCAGGCCGGGCACACCCTGGATTTCATCTTCGCGGCCGGTGTCCAAGTGACCCTAACCTCTATTGTAGAGGTTCCATGGTCGGATCACGGTGTCCTGGAAGCCCGTCTTGAGGTGGCCTCTCCTCCCGGTAAGGGTGCCGAACCTATTTTTGTTCGCCCGAGGAGACTTATGGAACCCACTCGGTTCCTGAATGCTCTGAGGGATTTGGAGCTCACCAGCGAATCAGTCGACAGGCAAGTTGAATGCTGGAACATCTGTCTTTCCACAGCCTTAGACGAGATCGCCCCCAGACGCCCTCTCATCCCCGCAGTAATCGCTCGCCTTGGTTTACCGAGGAGTTACGGGCGATGAAACGAAGGAAGAGACAGCTAGAGGACGCGTGGCAAGACCTCCGTGACGGAGCATCGAGATCGGCTTATAAACAATTTAAGGATGTTTATGAGCGTGCTATCAAGGAAGCTAAAAAGGTCCATTACTCTTCCTTGATAGAGTCGGCCAGTTCACGCCCAGCTCAACTTTTTAAAATAATTCGGTCACTGACCACAATTTCGACGGGCCCAAATGATAGGGATTCGGCTCCTACAGCTGAGGCATTCCAGAACTTTTTCACCGACAAGATCTCGACTCGCCGCTGGGATATCCCAGCCACTCTTGATACAGTATGTGAACTCGAGACCCCGCCGCCACTCGGCGGGCCCACCTTCACCCGTTTCCAACTGCTGGACGCAGCAGCTGTCGATAAGCTACTCGCTCCAGCTAGACCAACTACCTGCTCCCTCGATCCGTGCCCCCTCCTGGCTTGTTAGATCCTGCCGGGAGGGGCTACGAGACCCCTGGGAAAGATTATCAACAGCTCCCTTGAGCAAGGAGTGTTCCCAGGGGGTTTGAAAGAGGCAATGGTAAGACCGCTGCTGAAAAAGCCGAATTTAGATCCTTCGGCTCCCTCCAATTACCGGCCTGTGTCCAATTTGCCTTTTTTAGGCAAGGTAATTGAGAGGGCAGCAGCGGATCAGCTGCAGCGGTACTTAGAAGACACAGCTGGACTCGATCCCTTCCAGTCCGGCTTCCGTATTGGCCATGGGACGGAGACCGTGCTTGTCGCCATTACAGACCAACTTCGCCGCCAGCTGGACCAGGGAGGGTCAGCCCTGCTTGTTTTGTTAGATCTAACAGCAGCGTTTGATACAATAGATCATGTACTGTTGGCCCACCGCCTAGCCGTGACCGGAGTCAGGGGGACTGCCCTTAAATGGGTGGCCTCCTTTCTCCGGGATCGGGGACAGCGTGTGGAGAGGGGAGAGGAGGTCTCCGGGAGGCTCCCGTTAAGTTGTGGGGTCCCCCAGGGGGCCATCCTCTCGCCCTTATTATTTAACATTTACATGCGCCCCCTGGCCCAGCTGGCCCGCGACTTTGGTCTGGAGTGTTATCAGTATGCGGATGACACCCAGCTTCTGCTGAGAATGGACGGCAGGCCGGATACCGTACCCGATTGTTTCCATCAATGCCTAGAAGCCGTGACTGGATGGCTGTGTGCCAGCCGGCTGAAGGTGAACCCGTCGAAGACGGAGATCTTGTGGCCTGGTCGACCTGGGCTGGATGAGTGCCGGTTGCCTACCCTGGATGGCGAGCAATTTAGCCTGTCACCCTTGGTTAAGAGCTTAGGTGTTAGATTGGACTCCTCGCTGACCATGGAGGCCCAGGTCTCCGTGGTCAGCGGGACGTCGTTCTTCCACCTACGACAGGCTAGACGACTGGCCCCCTACCTGTCCAGGGCCAACCTGGCCACAGTGATCCAAGCGACGGTCATCTCGAGACTGGACTACTGTAACGCCCTCTACGTGGGCCTTCCTTTGTCGACAATCCGGAAACTCAAGCTGGTGCAGAATGCCGCGGCTCGCTTGCTGGTGGGAGCACCAGTGAGGGAGCACATTACTCCCATTCTCCGGCAACTGCACTGGCTCCCTATTGAGTACCGGATTGCCTTCAAGGTGTTGGTTCTAACCTTTAAGGCCTTGCACGGTCTAGGGCCTGTGTACCTGAGGGACCGCCTTACCCCGTACGTTCCTCCGAGATCACTGCGCTCGGAAGAGCAAAATCTGCTGGTTATACTATCGTCCCGCTCCTGTCACCTGTCCAGTACAAGACAGAGAGCTTTCTCTGCGGTGGCTCCAGCACTCTGGAACTCGCTCCCTGACCACATTCGAGTGGTCCCTGAACTCCTCCCTTTCTGAAGGGAATGTAAGACGGCCCTCTTCAGACTGGCCTTTGGGTAATTTTAAGCCGCTGGGCCCGTCTCGCTCAGTAGGAATCGTAGACCGATTCACTATGGCTACGTACCGAGTTTTTACTGTATGTTTTATGATATGTTTTATGATGTGTCTATTGCTGTATCGTTTTATTGTGTACCTGCATTTTGTGATCCGCCCCGAGCCTGCTGGGAGGAGCGGAATATAAAACCGAATAATAAATAAAATAAATAAATAAATAAATCTTGAGATTGTGTTTCTTGATCTCTTCAGCTCTATTTGGGCTCTAGTTCCACAAATGCCACCCCCCCCCCCCTTTGAGAGAATTTCAAGGGACAGGGCTAGCTCTATCATTAAGCAGAGTAAGGCAGATATTTAGGCAATTGGAGATTTATTTCAAGTTGCTTTTCTCCTCTCTCAACCTGCATTGGGTCCTGAGGTCATGTGCTGCAAATGAAAATAGATCAAGTAAGTGAAAAAAGAGCCTCATTTTAAATCAGGCTAAAATAATTTTAAGAGGTTTTTACAAATACAACTGAACAAAAAACTTTAGGTGTTTTCACATCTTAAAAAGTAGAAAAACATATCTGCTTTAAAGGATTAAAGTTCATCTAAACAATGCAGTCTTGGCTGCTCACTGGTAGCTCAAAAGAAAGAGATCCAACCTGCCTTCACTTGGGAAAAAGTTCCACAACAGGGGTGCTTCTACAGAGAGCTTATTTACACTGGCTGCTTATCTGGAGCAGTAATACTCCAAACTGACCCCAGAGGAAGCCACACAATCCATCCCCTACCTGTGATGGTGAGGCAGAGTCTACACAGTACAGCTGGGATGAAACCAGTTCAGAAAGTGATGACTTTCCATGTCACCATCACCACTGCCAGACAGCAGGAAAGTTCCAGAAAACTCTTGGACATTGTCTGTACCTCATGATGACATCAGTAGAGGTGCCCGCCCATATGCCCAGAAAGGAAAATAGAGTTAATCCCATTTTCTTCTTTCTGGCAGTAGTATTTATTTATCGTGCCAGGAACGAACCAAACAGTTGAATTGCACTAAAAACAGGCAAACAAATAAACAAAACACAAAGTTTGCATACTTGGTATTCTATTAAATGTCCTTTGACCAGTAGCTGGTCACTTGGAGTGCCTCTGATGTTGCCATAAGAAGGTCCTCCATTGTGCATGTAGCAGGGCTCAGGTTGCATTGTAGTAGGTGGTCTGTGGTTTGCTCTTCCCCACACTTGCATGTTGTGGATTCCACCTTGTAGCCCCATTTCTTAAGGTTGGCTCTGCATCTCGTGTTGCCAGAGCACAGTCTGTTCAGCACCTTCCAAGTCACCCAGTTTTCTGCATGCCCAGTAGGGAGTCTCTCATTTGGTATCGGACACTGATTGAGGTTCTGGCTTTTAGCCTGCCACTTTTGGACTCTCGCTTGTTGAGGTGTTCCAGCGAGTGTCTCTGTAGATCTTAAACTATTTCTTGATTTAAGTCGTTGGCATGCTGGCTGATACCCAAACAGGGGATGGGCCGGAGATGTCACTGCCTTGCTCCTTTCACTATTGGTTGCTACTTCCCGGTGGATGTCAGGTGGTGCAAGGCCAGCTAAACAGTGTAATTTCTCCAGAGTCTCATTAAGAGCCACATCCACTGTTTTAGTGTGGTAAGATGTGTTCCACACTGGGCATACATACTCAGCAGCAGAGCAGCATAGCACAGTTGTGATGGGTATGATATGGGCTTGATTTGTTCCCTGTGCAGATAAGCACAGGGAAAGGGGGTCGATGGTGGCAGCCCTATGGTTTGCAGACAAGTTCACCTTGGACCTGTACAAAGCTTCTTCAGAGTTTTGACAAAATTCCAAAGCATTCTCTGAATTTCTTTAGGATAGAACAAATAATGTTTAAGTTGGTTTACCTCACAATAAATACTGGGGATCCCTGGAAGTGATGCAGACATCCAGGAGCATCTTCAGGCCAACATGAACTATTGACTATGTGCATTTAAGCCCAAAGAAGCCCTGTCTTATGCACTCACTATCAACCTATCATCTTGGTCTTGTGGGGTATACAACAGGGATTCCACAGAGGATCTCAGATTCTATACAGAGTCACATTGGAGGATATAAATAAATATACCATAATAATGCTTTGCTTTGATCTGAAGTGATAACTCCATATTCACTAAAGGCCCATATGGCCAGACCTGGGGGGGGGGGGTCAACTTTCTGGCTAGGAGGTTGGCCAAAAACCGACCCATGCAAATTCAAAATCAGCACAAGGATCAGCACCCTCCCCTCCCTGCCTCCTGTTTAGCCCTTAAAATTACAAAAATTATCTCCTTACCAAGGCTAAAGCCTTGCTGAGTTCTCTGTCACTGGGAACTAAAGTGATGGAGCTTTGCAGAGGTCACTGAGAAGTGATGTGATGGAGCTTTTAATGACAATCCCAGGAGGCAATCCCCACAGCCCCCATACCTGCAAAGATCCAGACCTTCCTGAAATGTCCGAATCTTTACAAACATTTTAGAAAAACCAGTATACACCTAGATAATCATTTATTCCTGATTAAAATCATTGGTAAGTGAAAAATGGACACAAATGATGGAGAGCTCTGAAAGACTAATTGAATCTCTGAAAAAAGTGCAGACAAATAGAAGTTTCATGTGCCTTGCTAGAGTAAATAGTTGTATAATTAATGTAATCATTATTAGCCAATATCAAATAGAAAAAGTATGTTGAGCATATTATTTGCAAATTGCCAACAAGTGATCAATAGTTAATAGTTTGGGCATGGCTATGGAAGTAATATTATAATTTATAGACATATGTATAACAGTTCATGTCCGTGTAACATCTGATAGCGATTAAAGCATTTTCCAATTCATGAAACAAACATTAAGTAATCGCAGTATTTGCAGATAAATACAGAAGCCTTCCTTCTTCAATAAATTATATCCTTATCATTTTTAGTTTCGGGTGGGAAGTATTTGCATATTTTTGTGAGTCCCTTTCTTCTTATAAAAACTGAAAATGCTCTTTTGCAAAATGAGAAACAGGTATTCATCTGTTCACTCAAAACAGAGCCAGGTTAGGTACTAATGGAATAAATGATATCTTTAGTATCTGCTGAATGAATATGATTCATTTACCTGTCAAAACTTGTAAAATGGGTAATGCAGGGAAATTAAAGTAGCTCCGTTCACTGAATAGGGATGTACTTTAGACAGCCATCTATCCTCAGCCAAATCTGGGGCATTCTGCCATTATGACTTGATTTTACCCAGAGGTTCATAAAACATCTGTTTTAATCATGCAGCCAATTTCACTTTTTATGTGACAGAATGGCAAGCATCACAGCATTAAAGAAAACTCTATTTCAAGAAGATCTTGAGGCTTTAGTGCCAAGTTGTACAAATACAGAGAGTCAAATATTACATTGGAGAAAATGTTCTCTCACACAAACATTTTGCAGTCTCCATGGAATTTTCCTATGTGATTTTGATAGAATGTGTCCATGATGTTTGGTGAAACCTCCTCACAAAAAAAGAAGAAAAAAAAAAGATAGTAGCTCTGAATTGTTTTCACTCCTATTACTGGATTTCCTATCTTCTAGAAATGGTCATAGTAAATGACACCAAAGTCAAGACATGACAAATAATGAAATGGAAAAGCAGTTGAACAATAAATACTCTGAAGGGCTGTCATGAAACTTATTGCTAACAATGGAATTTGACCATGAAACAAACCATATTTTTATTTGATATAGTGTCAACCCTCCACAGTTGCCAGGGTTGGGGGCAAATATTTTTTTAAAACTCCTTTTTTAAGGGAACACTTCTCTGATAATATTTAGTTTTTCCAGCATAACCAACTTTCTCTGAATTGTACTGGAGGACCAGGAGATTCCTAGAGCAAAGTTTTCTCTATGAATCTCTTGTTCCTTTCTGCTTCTTGGCAGGGGGTTGGACTGGATTGCCCATGAGCTCTCTTCCAACTCTATGATACTATGAGTCTATGATCAACTTCCAGCAGAAGTTGACCACAGAGTTGCTCTGGAGGGCCTGGAGATTCCCAGAAAGAACATTTAATCAAATCCAAAACCACCAAATCCACAAATGTGGAGGGCTAACTGCACACTCAATCACACATTCAATGAATCCTGTTTCCAGTACAGCAGCATGTGTATGTGTGTAGGATTTATACATGCACATATATATTTAGTATATATAGTGGTGGGAGTGGGATTAATGGACGTATAATAAATAACATAAACAACCATAACAAGAGCAATAATCTTTTGTTGGTTAATGATACACTAGGGTATGAAAAAGCAGGGACATCAAATTAAGAAGGAAATGCCTGCTTTAAAAGACATGTCTTCGGATGCAATTACTTGGGCTATGAGAGGAACCTATTAGACACAACTATAGTAAATTCACTGAAACAGTGGAGTTTACCTAAACAGGTGATTCAACAGGTGAATCAAGGGAGCTATCCTGGTTTTACCAACAAATAGGATTCTGGCTTCAGTGCACTCTGATGTGAATGCTGTTACAGTAGACCAAATGAATCAATTGCTGAAGGATGAGTCAATGAGTCAGTGATCTGTTGAATTTAACTCAGTACAATAAGACTGTTTATTTCACTAATGTAAACCCAGCAATGATATACCTTACTACTACTATAAGAAAGCTATATCATCAGTGACTTTATAGTAACCGCAAGTGGAAGCATACCTGGAGCTGGGCTTAGCACAGCAGGTTAAACAGCTAGACTGCAGAAAATTCTGCCAACTGAAAGGTTGGCAGTTCAAGACCAGGTGAGAGTGAACACCTGCTATCAGCCCCAGCTCCCTGCCCACATAGCAGATCGAAAACAAAAATTTGAGTAGATAAATAGGCACTGCTTTTAGCAGGGAAGTAATAAAAGGCACCCATAAGGACATGCAGCAATTCAAGCAGGAGGACTAAGGATAACAAAGCTCTTCAGTATGGAAGATGGAGCGACAGCACCACCCCGTGGCCGGAGTCAAGCACAGCCTCCAGATGCCAGAAATGGAAAAGATGGAGGAAAGCCTTTACCTCTGTTTATGTACTGTTTATGTATTGTCTGTCCTTGTTAATTGTATAATGGCATTGAATGTTTGCTGCATATGTGTTCCGTAATCTGCCCTGTGTCTCCTCAAGGAGATAGAGCAAATATAAATAAAGTATATTATTGTTCCCTTGGGGAGATAGAGTGGAATATAAAGTTTATTATTATTATTATTATTACCATAGAATCTCCTGGCAGACTCAGGGAATTCCTAGAGATGATATATTTTGTCAGATGTAGTTAGGTGAATCTGGTAAATATTGGACTTGTAGGTACAGGGACTGAATTGTACCTGTTTTATAGGATGAACTGAAAGAGTAAACCAAGTTTATATTTCTTTTTCTGTTTGAGATCACTTCCAGATTATCTCACATTACACAAAGTGGAAGAGACCTGTGATCAAAGTGATCATAAGCCAACATAGTAATAATAATTCTGTAATATCTTCTTATATAATACTTAATAATATAGGCAATATAGCTGCTCCCATTCCACTATGCTGTGGGTGTGTGAAGGCATAATGCAATGTAGTGGTTAAAGTGTTGAACTGCATTAAAGTGTCTGATGAAGTCTGCATTAAGACACAAAATGTATTGTGAGATCTTGGGTGGCTCATTTGTTCTCAGCCTGGCCTACATCACAGGATTGCTATGGGGATAATACGGGAGGAGAAACAGCCATCTATGCCACCTTGAACTCAGGGGGAAAAGGCAGAATTGAAAAGAAGCAAATATTAAATAAACAAATAAACAAATGAGGTGACTTCATTCTGAACAACAGTGCACTGAGATATTAGTAGACAACAATTCTTGGCATGCGGTAAACTGTTACTAGAATATTCAAAGCCAGAATGCTTATTTTATCCATATCAAGTAGAGTTAGGGAAATGCTACTTTCATAAATATGTTAGCTAGCACCCTTGATGCAAAGACACATGTAGAAAGATGGAGATGAGTAGCAGCTGCTGCAGTAAACAATAGTTTGTATCACATCCTTTCGATTGAGAATGCAAATTTTACCCTGAATCTCCCGCATATTTATTGCAAATTTATTCTCAAAGAATATAGGCAAATTCTGTAGAATCTCTTAAATTAAATATAAACAAGCCTTCCATCCTTGTTAGATGCTCTTCATTTAATTCCTTCTGTCGCTTCCTTATCAGGCATGAATAGGTGTGCAAATTTCAATTAACATATTTTATGATGTGCTAACTTGTCATATAACAGATTCCTTCAGAAGTTTCCTGTTAACTAAAGGAGCTTAAATAGACTTGCTGCAAGGAATAATTATAAAGTATTATATTGATGGATACCACACTTCATAAAATACGCAAGTTATATAAAACTAACATCAAGGTTAGCAATGTGAAATTTTCCCTGCATTTGATGGGAGTGTAAAAATGTCATTCTATAATAAATTTCTCTATTCGATTAGGCAGGTAGCATGTCTCAATTCCACTTCATTGTCTGTGTCCCCAGTGAGACATTTAAATTACTGCATGAACAAGAAGATATTTTAATCCCCAGTATTAATTACATGGCAATAATGAGAGTACATTTGCCCATTTTTTAAAAATCAGATTTATAAAATTTGACTTGCCAATGTCCTATTTCACAAGCAAGAGGTGGTACAAGATCATCTAACTTGGAGTATGCTATCTGTATGAAATGACAGATTTAACAAATGTATCTGGTCAAGACAATTCATTTTTTAAAAGATCTGTTTTGGTTGGGGTTTTTTTGTGTGGAAGAATCTTAAAGAAATAAATACATTTGGTTGTTTTAGCATTAGCTAAATAGTGATACTGGGAAATGTGTGGCCCTACAGATGCTAGTGGATTGCAACTCACATCTCATCGTATTTTACTGTTCTGGACTAAAGTGCTAGAATTTTCTAGCCAGCATTGAAGATCATATAATTCTTCACTAATTGACTTCTTGAGGGAAGCATCAATAATAATAATATAAAACTTTATTTATACCCCGCCACCATCTTCCCAAGGGGACTCGGGGCAGCTTACATGAGGCCAAGCCCAATGACACATAATAACAACATAACAGCAAATAAAACAACAATACAATCAATATACTCGCACACAAGCAATAACAGACAGTTTAAAACCATTCAGGGTGGGCCAGATGTGAAATATTAAAATTTTAAAATAAATAACCCTGGATGCAAACAGGTAGAATGGATGTAAACAGGAAGGTATTAAAGGATAATGTGGGGCAGAAAACTTCTAGTCACCTTAGATATTCGTGATAGGTTGGACTCCTTACTCTATGACTAAACAGAATGACAATCAGGAGAGCTGTCTGGGATGGAAACATGTTTAATTAAATAAGTTATATATAAATTAAACAAGTGATTTAGCTAACACATTTCCTAGCTCAGATTTAGATTAAATAAACCATACAAACTAATTTTTAAAATTAAATGAATAGTAAGACAGCTATTTATAGACCAGGACCAAGAAAATATAGCCCTTGCCATTGGGTATTATGCATGATGGTAGCTGTAATGCAACAACATTTGTGGGGTTACACGTTCTCCAGTTTAAACATAATTGGTTTTATTTATTTTATTTGTAACAGAGCCAAGCATGAGCGTTGATATATGTTCCCTCTATATATTTTGTTTTTCCTGTAACTTTTCTTTTGATGCTACTAATTAAAACATTCACTCTTAACAGTTGTCTTTACAGAGCATATCAAACCAGTACCAAACACAGTTTGTGGTATTTTACTCATTTGAATAAACCATTTAACTGGAAACATGTTCAAACATTTGTGATATAGTCCACAAGCCTGTGTGAAAAGAGAATTATATTTATAGCAAAAGGAATTTGAATTGTAAAATTGTGTAATTAGCATTTTAATTTAGAGTTTATATGTGTGTTTTTTTTCTTTCTTTTTAGTAAAAGTCCCAATATGCTATATAAAAATAACACAAAAGTTTTGATCTGCATCTACATGGGTAGCCATGTACAAGAGTATTCAAAACATTTGTGATATTAATTTAATGCATTATAAACAAACCTGTCATTGTTCCAGGAAGGCAGTGGTCATTCAAACTGTAGATACTAAGGCATGTATTTGTACTACTAGAATCTGACAGGCAGCATTTCTAAGCTCTGTGTTACATAGCTTATGATTTTTTCTCACATTTGTGGCACACATGTGGGGTCCCTCAAGGTGCCATTCTTTCCCCTTTATTAATTAACATCTATATGTGACCACTTGCTGGTCTGGTTCGAAGCTTTGGGCTGGAATGTTATCAGTATGCTGACGGCACCCAGCTCGTTCTGAAAATGGAAGGCCGGCCGGACTCCGTACCTTCTTGTTTCCAACAGTGCCTTGAAGCCGTTACTGGTTGGCTGCGTGCCAGTAGATTGAGGGTGAATCCAGCAAAGATGGAGATACTGTGGCTGGGCCGCGCGGTTGGTGGGGAAGCCCGACTGCCCAGCTTGGATGGTGAGGCATTATGTCCGACATCCTCACTTAAGAGCCTTGGGGTCGTTTTTGACCCATTGCTGTCGATGGAGGCCCAGGTCTCCAGCGTCAGCAAAACCGCCTTTTTCCATATGCTTCAAGCTAGGCGTCTGGCCCCCTACCTATCCAGAGATGACCTGGCTACGGTGCTCCAAGCCACAGTCATCTCGAGATTGGACTACTGTAATGCCCTTTACATCGGCCTGCCCTTGTCAGTGATCCAGAAACTTAAGCTCGTCCAGAATGCCACTGCACGACTTCTCACTGGGGCTCCAGTGAGATGTTGTAGGCTACAATGTCACATAACACCTATCCTCCAGCAGCTTCATTGGCTTCTGGTCGAGCACTGGATCACCTTCAAGGTGATGGTGTTAACTTTCAAGGCCTTGTATGGTCTGGGGCCGCTGTATCTGAGGGACCGTCTTTTCCCCTACCAACTCCAGAGGTCACTTCGTTCCAAACAAATGAAGCTCCTTGAAGTACTGACCTTCAAAGCAATCCGTCTTACATCGACCCGGCACAGAGCCTTTTCTGTAGTGGCGCCATCAATATGGAACACTCTTCCTAGCGATGTATGGGCCATGCAGGACTTTCTCTCCTTCCACAAGGCCTGCAAGACTCATCTTTTCCAGCTAGCCTTTGATTGCTAGGCCAGAAATATTTTTAAGCTAGTTTAATATGTATGCATTTACCTCTGTGTGTTTTACCTGATTGTAAGCCGCTCCGAGCCCTCGGGGAGTGGCGGCGTACAAGTCCAAATAATAAAATAAAATAAAAATACTATTAACACAGCTTGAAAAAAGTTAGCAAGCCCAAAGGAATAATGTGTTATATTCAGGGAGAGCCCGAGACATTGATCTAGTCAATACTAGTCATCTTATCCTCCAATTTTAGTAAGAGAAGTTACTCAAGTCAATAATAAGGCATATCTACATGGGCATTATGAGGTAGATGAGAATCAGCCCTGTGATGTTCTCATGCTGCATGGGCCCTTCTCACCCTCGATGTGGGGCAAGGCTGCTTCACATGTTTTTGCCCCTGTTACCTACAGTTGAGGGATGTTCCAGAGCTTTCCTGAAGGATCTCTTTGGAACTCCACAGCCACCGTGGTAAGGGTGGCATCCAGCAAAACCAAACTGACTTGCCACTACAGCACAATAAAGGCAGACAGTGAGGCCATTTCTGGCTGGTGTGGTGTACTGCACCACACACCAGCCCTGGAATTTAATGCCTGTGTAGATGCACTCCTGTTTTGCACTGGTAATAGTTTTAAAGGGCGGTGGCTTCTAGTACAAACAAGTGAACGTGAACAGAGCTAAAGTATTAAATCAAACTAATAAAGCATTTCAACCATATGTATTGTGTTAGATACACATTAACACTTAGCTCAATGGATATATACATTGTCAAGCCATAAATGCCTAAAGTAAACAATAACATACAATGTAAAACCACAAATGGCTTAAATAAACAATTCCAAGCCGTGAATGGCTGAATGAGGAAAGGAATTTCCAATCGCGAACTCACGCGTCTCAGTCCCTTAAAGCAGAGCAAAACAAAGCGGGTGAAATACAGTTCAATAGTTCGTAGCAACACGGGAGGTCTGTGGAAACAAGGGACGGTATAAGTCCAAATCCAAATGAACCTCAAATCCGCATGTAAGCTCAAATGGGTCGACGATTCTGGGTTTCCAGGCGCCGAAATCGATTCGCCAATGCGTAGGCTTCTTCTGGACCCGGGACAATGCAGGTAACAGGTATAATACCCTTGAATATGCTAAGAATTAACAAATATATGCATCAATAAAGTATACAACAAGGCTCAAAATAGAATGCACACCGGGAAAAGCAGCATATACATACCATAAACAAGATGAAAGACATATATGTCTAGGCTTCGAGCCTAATGGTCAAATCACGGACAACCATAGGAATAACCATATCTACATGGGCATTATGAGGTAGATGAGAATCAGCCCTGTGATGTTCTCATGCTGCATGGGCCTAATGGTCAAATCACGGACAACCATAGGAATAACCATATCTAATTTATACAATAAGGTGGGTGAGGTACATGGATAGGATACAGATCGAATTAATTACAACAGTAATTGGTTGATAGGTAATTTAAAGTTTAACCCTTGCGGGGACTCAGTTCCTAAGCGGAGGACCCAATCCCGTTCAAGCTGGAGTAGCCTATTTTTAATATCCATATGGGGCTTGGGAGTTACGCGGTCTAATACTGTGACAGTAAAATCCCGATAGTCGTGTTGTGCAGTGATGAAATGGGTATAAAACGGAGATGTATCATTTTTGTTTTTCAGGCGAGAACAATGTTCGCAAATCCACTTGCGTAACTCCCTCCCAGTTTCCCCGATGTAGAGTTGGCCACATCCACAAGTGATGCAATAGATTGTGTTCTTGCTGCCGCACGTGGACCATGTCCGGAGCCTATAGCGTTTGTTATTGTAAGGGCTAACAACGTATTGTTGAGGATTAATGTGTTGACAAATTGAGCAATGACCACATCTGTTGGTTCTTAACTGCGGTAGAGTGGAAGAGGTTTTGAGCTGATGGTCTGAACGGATCAAAAGATTCTTTAAATTCCCAGTTTTTTTATAGGCTGCCATAGGTGGATCTTCCAAGCCAGGTATTCCATTAATGAGAGGCCAAAAACGTTTGACTGTTGACACAATTTTGTTTGCGTGGGAAGTGAACGTGAGTGGCCAGATGATACGTTTGATGGGAGGACGATCTTTCTTTTTGAACAATTCATTTCTAGGAACTTGAAAAGCCCTATTGAGGGCGTTGTTCAACACATCTTTAGGGTAACCTCTGTTGGTGAGATTCCTGACCAACCTGGTGGCATCTTGATTGAAGTCCCGTTCTTCAGATGAGTTCCGCTTGAGACGCAACAATTGCGCATAAGGCAAATTGTTTTTTAGAGCCCAAGTGTGGTGCGAACTATAATGGAGGAGTGCGTTCCTACTCGTGGGTTTTGTATAGTTCTTAACCTTCAGTCTTCCTTGTGACTTAAAGACACAGACATCCAAAAAATTAATGGTAGTAAGATCCTGTTGGAATGTGAACTGGATATTCGGGTGCCAAGAATTAAAGTAATTACACATCTCTTGTAGATGGCATCCATCATCAAAAATAATAAATAAATCATCAATATATCTGTATATATGTTTGATGTGGGCCAAAACTGGATGATTGGACTCAAATAAAAATTCTTTCTCAAGGGCAGAGACACGAAGATTGGCGGCCGTTGGCGCAAGGGCGAGGCCCATGGACATACCACCACATTGCAAATAAAATTGGTCCCCAAACCGAAAATAATTGTAATCAAAAACAATATCTAATAATTCAAGCAAAAAAGTGGTAGGGGGATCATGACGTGGTCCTCTAGTATCCAGCAGTCTGTGAATGATGAATCTTGTTTCAGGTAAAGGTACATTTGTGTACAGTGAAGTGATGTCACATGAAATGAGCATGTCAATAGGCAGAATTTCCAGTCCATCAATCTTCGAAATGAAGTGCCCCATATCTTTGATATAAGTGGGGGTGAGAGGAACGAAAGGTTGAAGAAAGCGAAGTAGACTGCAATGGGTTGTAAAAGTCCTCCAGTGGCGGCGACAATGGGTCTGCCGGGGGGCGGGGTTACGCCCTTGTGCGTCTTTGGCAGGAGATAGAATTTTGGGATTTCTGGATGGAAGTTCACTAAAGCATCTGCAACCTTGGAATGTATAACACCTAATTCGGCCCCACTTTGAACCGTGTCAAAAATAATTTTGAGGTGTGCATTCTATTTTGAGCCTTGTTGTATACTTTATTGATGCATATATTTGTTAATTCTTAGCATATTCAAGGGTATTATACCCATTACCTGCATTGTCCCAGATCCAGAAGAAGTCCAGAAGAAGTCTACGCATTGGCGAAACAATTTCGGCGCCTGGAAACCCAGAATCGTCGACCCATTTGAGTTTACATGCAGATTTAATTTGAGGTTCATTTTTATTTGGACTTATACCGTCCCTCGTTTCCATGGACCTCCCGTGTTGCTACGAACTATTGAACTGTATTTCACCCGCTTTGTTTTGCACTGGTAATAGGACAGCATCCGTTTCCACACTTTCAACACACAAGGTGGTTTAGGGAGAAGAAGAAAGGTTGCTTGGAATAGACAACTCTGTCTTCCAAAAGAAGAGAAATGCCACAGAGTTCAACTGCAATCGCTCCATACTATATGCCACTTGAAACAATAATCTCATTTAGCGTATTGGTTTTCAAGTCTATTTGTCAATATATAAACCTGGTTAATTATCTATGTTTTTTCCAATTCAAGTCAGAAAGGCTCTCCCATACACATACACAGTTTCACATATTGTCCATAATTAAGATGCTTGTAATTGAGGCAACAGTGACAGCAGCAGTGGAAGAATAGTAGTCACACATGCTCAGAGAGAAACACCATGTACACCGGCAACATAATATTTATCTGAAAAGAAATATGAACACATGACTATTGGTATCTTTTTTATCATTATAGTCCACTCTTAACTGACTTAACAATGTTCTATTTAATAAAACTGCAAATTCTAGGATTCAGTAAAAGTGGAATAATAATAATAATAATAAACTATTTATAAGCTGCTTCCCTCTCCCCGAAGGGGACTCGGGGCGGCTTACATGGGGCCATGCCCAAACCACAGATCACAACATATCAAACATCAAAGCAATAACACAATAAAAACATTAACACAGTAAATTAAATACATCTAACCAAAAACACAATGACAAATGCATCTAAAACAGAAGAAGAAGGAAAAAGACGAGAGGGCAGGCCACATGTACTGTACATATAAGATATTTTAAAACTGGGGGAGATAAGTGGAGTAGGGCCAGAACGTGAAGAGTCACAGAGGGGAAGGAAATCCAAAAGAACCGGGCGTTGAAGGATCTAGTCTCCAAAGGCTAGGCAGAAAAACCATGTTTTTAGTTGTCCCTTAAAGAATAATAGTGCTATATATGTGTAGTGTGAAAAAGATGTTAACATATCTGCTAATATCTTCGGCTCCATGCCAATAATCATAGACATTATCACACTGGATTGCCTGCCACCAACACAACATAGGCTACTGATTAGTAAAATCCATCAATAGCCCCAGATCATCCAACAATCCTAGGACTTACCTTGTGTGTTCAGGTAGTGCCATGCTCACCTCACTGGAAAACTATATATTTTTTTTTCATCTGAAGTGCCCTTTTTTTAAAGGAGAGGGAAGCAGCATAGCTAGAAAGTGGAGTTATACAGCCCACCTGGAAGTATGGCTTTGCACAGTGGAGAGGTTGAAATTGCACTACACCAGGAGCTGTGCAAAGCCATCTGCCACTATGATGGTATGTTGTCATATCCTGCATCACAGTGTACTGCTATATGCAAATACTCCTGTACATTTTGGATGGAAAGGGAAATGCTGGGAGGACTTCTTCTGTTAGTTAAAAATCTGCAGAAAATCCCACCACAACATGTATAAACTTATTAGCCTTCCGCAAGGCTTGTAAGACATTTTTGTTCATTCAGGCATTTGGGCAATAAGAATTCCAGGCCTCTTTTATGCAGTTGTAAACCAAGGGAATAGTTCTGGTGTGTGCGCACTATTGTATACTTTTAACTATGATATTAACTTGTATGTTTTTAGCTGTGTTTTATTGTGTTTTAATATATGTTATGTAAGTTGCCCCGAGCCCCACAGGAGTGGCAACGAATAAGTTGAAATAAATAAATAAATAAAGTGAAAGGCAGTCTGAATACAAAAGCATCCTTTTGCCAACAAAACACTGAATAGATTCCTTCATCTCTATCTGGGAGTCACAGAAGTTTCTAGTGGATCATAGCGTCTTCCTATGAAATTGAGCTGACATGAATGGAAGAAAAGGATTCAACACCCCTGATGAAAATGTGTGCATAAAGACATCTGCCATGAAACTAATCCAAAGACTTAAAAGTCTGGAAGTGTTTTCCCGTAGTGCGCCCAAATTTTTACTGTCACAGTCTCACTGCCTTCCCTAAGACACATGACTACCTTTAGGGTTCAGTTCTGCATTAAAAATGCGTGGTCTTTCAGCTCTCATAAAATACCATGCCTCTTAGAAGGTCAAACACATCCTTGTCTTTCAGCAACCTGGGAAGACATGGCTTGGTTAGCACCTTTTGACAGTACAATGGTAGACAAGCAATGCTATTCGGTAGCAATGGGGAAAAGAGCATGCTAATCAATGCTCCTTCCCTGGAGAGCTATATGCCTGAATCAATGAGTGCTTTACCTCAGCATTCAAATACTCTGTATGATTTTTTTTTAAAAAAAGCAGAATACTTTATCTAACTGCTAAGGGCATGCAACTTCTTCACAGCATATTTATTAGGACCACATACTGATTCATTTTATAATTCACTGATTTATTTTCTGGGACATATTTCGAGGAGATGAAGGCGTAAATATCTGACAGGCACCACATCCTGTCTAATCTTGAAAGTTAAGCAGGGTCATCCCTGGTCAATAATTGGATGAGTGACTACCAACAAATACAAGGTGCTCTCGGCTGTAGTTCAAAGGAGGGAACTGGCAAAGTCTTTTCTGAGTTTTCCTTGCCAAAGAAAACTTAAGGAAATTCATTGGGGTTGCCATAAATCGACTGGCAACTTGGGGGCACATGCATACACATACACAGTCTCCCCTTTTGTCTATAATTAAGATGCTGCATCATTTTAATTTACTACTTTAATAATAATAATAATAACAATAATTCCAGACTGGAAAGAATACTCCCCACATATCCGGGGGCACAACGAGTTAAACCTTTGTGCCAGCAGGACTGATGACTAAAAGGTCAGCGGTTCAAATCCAGAGAGTGGGGTGAACTCCAGATTGTCATGCGGGGACATGAGAGAAACCTTCCACAGGATGGTAAAGCATCTGGGTGTCCTCTGGGCAATGTCCAATTCTCACACGAGAAGCTACTTGAAGTTTCTCAAGTCGCTTCTGAAATGGAAAAAAACCTTTTAAAGAATTAGGACTGAAAGAAAATCTTACACCACTATCATCTTCCATGTTAGTTGGATGCTCTGGCCTTTAGTGCAAACTCTAAAAGACATATACAAGGCAGGGAACCCTGCTCCTAGAATTGGTGCAGCACTTTGGAAACTTCACTTCAAACAGTGAAGGTAAGGAGGAAATAAAGGTGATTACAGTGGCAAAGCTGTTACTAGGTCTGTGGGATTTTTGTCAACTTTTAATTAGATGGTGGGAGGTGACTTGCCCTCCCACAAATACATTTTAAAGCTTTTTAGATGGTAAGAACTGCTCTGACATATGAAGAAGTCTGATGGAAGCTGCATTGTTCCATAATAAGTGGAAAATGTTTTTGCATAAGACATCATGGCTATATAGAAATATTCCATTACTTTGCATGGCATTAAAACAAGGATGGAAATAGTTGCTCTAAGAGCACTTTTAGTCCAGAACCAACCATCCCTCTCTTACACAGATGCTGTAAAAGTACATTTTTTGGACTTCTGAATCCCTTGCTAGCATTACTCATAGCTATGCGATCAGGTGATTCTGGTCTAATTGGTAAAGAGGAAGAAGAAGAAGAAGAGGACTAACTACTTACGAATATCAGCTATGAATAGCCTGAAAACATGTAGTTTGGATGAACATTATTTGTATTGCCTATTTGAACAGGCATTGTTGGAGTAGTCATTGTTGTCATCATCTTTTCGTATATCAAAGCAAAATCCCATTAATAGTCCCAACTATTGTAGTGTGGGATATGTAAATGTAGACTCACCTTTCAACAATTGATTCAGTGAGTTCGCCAAAATGATTCTACATTTAGTGTGTTGTATATTCTAATACTGCTATCAGATGAAATGAGACAGCATATGACAGTAACAGATCATCCCCTCCCAGTCAAGATGACATATCTAAGTGTTTGATGTCAATTAAGCAAAACAAGAAATGGCACTTATATTGGCTGTTTGGTTAGGGAATGCTGTAGGAGTCCATCAGATCAGACCTAGATTATTTCTGCTGAAAAAGTATCCTAATTCTTCCTTAAGTCAAATTCCACCCAATCAAATTTCTCTCTGGCAAAAAAGAGAAATAGATGTGGTTGGATGGACAAAGACAGACATGCAGATGAGATAACGGACAAGCGGAGCAACAACTACAACAAAAATGTTGGTCCAGATTTACTTCAAGACACAATGTATGTGTTGACAAATGATGAACAGTGTCATCTTGTCCATTTCATCATATCAATTTGGATCCTTTTTATAGGCAGTAGGTAATGTGCAATTATTTGTCATTTTTCTGGCAGAGGGAACTAGCAATATACATATAAAGTAATGCCAAAATGCATAGTCTGGACTCGTATATATTTTACTTTAAAACATATCTGCAATTTCTTTGGGAAACAAACAATACCAGTATTTGAATAAATAAATAAATAAATAAATAAATGTAATGGGCTTGTTTCATTCTAAATATTAGATGTGTATCCAACAAATGTTTTAATATTGTGAAGGCTCGTACATTGTGTGCTTTCAAATAAACCCTTTTTCTGACCCATTTGATAGTTACAGTGTTCTTGTTTCTACAATTTTGTTAGCCCAAACATACACTGATATGTTTCATTGATACATTGCTTGAATGTGAGAGCAAATCCTATAAAAACATTACTCACAAAGAACATTAACCCTTTATGTAATGTGAAATGGTATAGTGATGTCTTTTGTAATTTTACTTCTTCTGATACCAGCAAGGATGTAGCTGTGGGGAATAATAAAATGCTCTCTGGTATCATTAGCTGTTTTTCAGTAACATTGAAATAAAAGAATACCGGGAATGTGGCACAGCTGGTTGGGAGTCAGCTGCATAAGATCTCTACTGACCAGAAGGTCATGAGTTTTAGGCCTGCCCGGGTCGGGGTGAGCTCGCGACCAATTGTGTAGGTCATTGTCTGTCTATATATGTTGTATGTCTATGGCCTGTATATGTGCATTGTGATCCGCCCTGAGTCCCCTGTGGGGTGAGAAGTGCAGAATACAAATTATGTAAATAAATAAATAAATAAATAAATACTTCTACAGTACTTCTTCTATTTCTATACTGTAGAAATAGTGCAGTTTGACACCACTTTAACTGCAATGGCTTAATGTAATGTAGTCCTGGAAATTGTAGTTTTGCAAGGTCTTCACTCTCACACCTTTGATCTATGGCAGTTAAATTGTTGTCAAACTGCACTAATTCTGCAATCTTGATGTAGATGCACCCTTAGATTTTATTATTTCATTATTCATTACTCATTACAGAAGATCTTGCGACAATAAACTTTTAAAATCTCCAATTTAGAATCTTTCAACCAGCACTAACAATTGTCCTTTTGGTTGGATTTTCTGGGAACTCTTATTTAAAAAAAGTTTTCCAATTGTGGGGTCCACATTCATCTTTAAATAGATCTATTCCCAGTATGGACAGGTAGAAGAAATATCAAAACCCACACCATAAAAGAGTGTCATTTTCTCCGAGAATGATGCCTATGTGTCTGAGAGTGAGTTTCTTTGTGTTTTAATTTGTGTTTCAATACTACATCTTTCTGAAAGAAGGACTGCATAAAACTGAAAATAGACCAGGATTCATATGCCAGTGCACAACGGAAAGTGTGTGTTTTAATAGGCATTTGACTTATGAGAAAAGCTTTATATGCTGCTTAATCTATTAAACCTTATGAGTTCCTGTACAGTCCTGGTAGCAGATCAGCCTCCATGAGTTGAGTTTACTTTGAACTGAAAGCTCTCTAGCAATATATGGGCTTCAGCATCCTCAGAACGAGAAAAGAGTACTTCTGTTGATTATGTATACCCAAACATCTAATCCAATGTATGATACTGGCTGATGGGTTCTGGAAGTTATAGTCTAAAAAATTATCTTTTCAAGTTCACTAATTTCCATATGATTTTTTCCCCGCTTGCATTGCATATTTGAGTGCATGATTTACTTGTACAGGGAGTCTCAAAGTTATGAACAAGATAGGTTCTGTAGGTTTGTTCTTAAGCTGAATTTATATGCAAGTCAGGACAGGCCTTGAAGCCGTGACTGGATGGCTGCGTGCCAGCCGACTGAAGGTGAATCCGTCGAAGACAGAGATCTTGTGGCCCGGTCGCCCTGGGCTGGATGAGTGCCGGTTGCCTACCCTGGATGGCGAGCAACTTAGCCCGTCATCCCTTGTAAAGAGCTTGGGTGTCCAATTGGACCCTTTGCTGTCCATGGAGACTCAGGTCTCCATGGTTAGCAAAATGTCGTTTTTCCATCTACGACAGGCTAGGCGACTGGCACCCCCTACCTGTCCAGGGACGACCTGGCCATGGTGATCCAAGCGACGGTCATCTCGAGGCTGGACTACTGTAATGCCCTCTACGTCGGCCTTCTCTTGTCGACAATCCGGAAATCAAGCTGGTGCAGAATGCCGCTGCTCGCTTGCTGGTGGGAGCACCGGTGAGGGAGCACATTACTCCCATCCTCCGGCAACTGCACTGGCTTCCTATTGAGTACCGAATTGCCTTCAAGGTGTTGGTTTTAACCTTTAAGGCCTTTCACGGTCTAGGGCCTGCATACCCGAGGGACCGCCTTACCCCGTATGTTCCCCCGAGATCACTACGTTCAGAAGAACAGAATCTGTTACTTGTGCCATCAATCCGCTCCTGCCATCTGTCCACAACCAGGCAGAGAGCTTTCTCTTTGGTGGCTCCAGTGTTATGGAACTCTCTTCCTGATGACACCCAAGCGATTTCAGAGCTTGTCCCATTTCGTAGGGCTTGCAAGACTGACCTCTTCAGACTGGCTTTTAATTAATCCAGCCATCCGGCGTTCTCTGTGCCTGAGGTTTTAAGGAATTGTAACCCCTTCGAATGCTACTTCTGTAATCGTCTCGTGTTTTAATGTTTTTATTGTATGCTGCAAGCTTTGTCGCACGCAGCATGTTTTATCATATGTTGTGATCCACCCTGAGCCTGCAGGGAGGAGCAGAATATAAGACCGAATAAATAAATAAGTATAACTCCAGTCATATATAATGTGTGTGTGTGTGTGTCTGTGTGTGCGCGCGCATGCTTTCAATAATATAGGAAAGGGTTAACAACCCTGTAATTTTTTCTTTTGCTGTCTGGTGCTCCTGTTCAAAGTATTTCACCTCACTTTCTGTCCCTGTAATAATTGGATTTTGAAAAAAAATGGCTTGTTGTGGAAACAATGATTGGTGATAAAGATTCAGTGGAGGCACCTTTCTCCTTGATAGCTCTTCCTGGAGTGAATTTCCCTTCCTCAGGATAGATTTATCTCACTTCCTGTTGTCCCACTCCCATTCTGTGTCAATTGTAAGTTGGATATTGGTAACTTGGGGACTATCTCTATACCTGAACATTGATAACAAATGGGAATCTGACACAGAGAATAGAATTCTCAATTCACTGTTATGATTTCTGTCATAAAGCTGATACTTTCATTGACTGGAGTTTTCATTTTTATTAGGTAGACCTGGGGTGCTCATTAGGTAGATCGCAATCTACTGGTAGATCGCGTAGGGTGTCCTGGTAGATCACAGGAAGGCTCAGTCCAGTAGTAAGAAATCAGTTTGTGTGTGTCAACTGTAAAATGGGATGTGTGGAA
Source organism: Anolis apletophallus (assembly GCA_030556195.1). NCBI lineage: Eukaryota > Metazoa > Chordata > Lepidosauria > Squamata > Anolidae > Anolis > Anolis apletophallus. Next base: position 50,911,956 of record JARBWK010000009.1, on the reverse strand, counting down.
TGGCCCTGTGTTATCAGTTGAATTAAATCCCATGTTATCTGCTTTGAATCAGATTACATGGCAGTGTGGACTCAGAAAACCTAGTTCAAGGCAGATATTGTGTTATATGTTTCACATTTTTGTAGTGGGTAGGTAGATCATTTTGACTTGGTTGTTTTATAAGTAGCTCGTATGCTGAAAAAGTGTGAGCACCCCTGAGGTAGACATTGCTTGAACCCTTTACAAAATCTCTCTCACACAAAAATTGTATATTTACAGCCATGATACCCCACTGCTATCCCAGCATTATTCAGTATTTGTTGTATGCATGTAAGTATGCATGTGTATGCAAGTGAAAGAGTTTGATATGCACTTTTCTATTTCTCAACTTTTCAGTAACAATTCACCAAGTTGACACTACATTTTCAAAAATGAAATGTATAAAAATCTACCTAAGCAGTCCTCAAGAGACAAGACAAACATTGTTGATTGAATCCTGCTAAAATGAAAAGAGTAATTGTTTAAAAAGATCCCAGAGCATGCTCTTGATAAGCTTGTTGAACAAAAGACATGCCAATCTGTGTCAGATACAAAGAGAAATTATTCTGTCTCCCACCAAATGTGGGAACTTGAGATCATCCTATGAAGCAAAATGGTTTTAGATTCAGACCAAATAAAAGAGAGAAAAATCTTCACACAAGGCAGGCAGTTAAAATCTACAATTCACTATCATTAAAAAATAGAATAGTCAGGTCACGTGTGTGTGTGTGTTAGTAATTTTCTGCAGCCTTGATCTGTCAGCATATTCAATATATGTGCATAAACAAATTTATTAAAGTTAGTCAAGAGAATATGCATTGTACTTTATATTTTCTGGACATAAATGTCAGTCCTATGGAACCAGCATCATGACTTTATCTTCTGTTTCCACCTCCAAAGGAAAGGACTGGTTTCTGAACATACTCGATCAAGACACCTGTTTTATCTATGAACTCAACTGTATTACTCTTCAGTATGGAATATATTTTTAAAAATTATTTTTAAAGTTTGATGTCACTCCTTTACAAAATGAGAACATTTGATCCTATTCAATCATTTATTCATTTTCAATTCATATATCAAAATGCTACAAGGAGAAATTGGTGAAAATAAGGGAAAGCACTAATATATTTTGAATGTGCAGGTTACTGAGCAGTCATAAGTGCTAGATAATCTTAAACCATTGTTATTTTCTAAACAGATACCTGTTCCAAAGCCTTTTGAGGTTTGACTTCAGGATAGCTTTTGAATCCAGTATTGAGACTCAATCATCTGTGATGCTAAACATTGAAGCTGAACCTAAAATGGATTTAAGAGAGATTGTGGTCACTCACCTTTTCTGCTGACTGTGCAGTTCCAAAAAAGATTGGAATAAAAGCTAACCAAATGATACAGGTGGTGTACATAGTAAATCCAATTGGTTTGGCTTCATTGAAGGTCTCTGGAACTCCTCTTGTTTTAATAGCATAAACAGTGCATGTTACCATTAAGAGAATACTGTATCCAAGAGAACAAATGAGAGATAAATCAGAAATGTCACATTTGAGAATTCCACGGGCATTTTCTGGATCCAGAGTTCTCTGTTCTCCATAGTCCACTATGATGTGTGGTGGGTCAACGCCAAACCAGATGAATACTCCTACAAGCTGTACGGAGATGAGGCTGAAAGTAATTACCAACTGGGAAGCTGGGCTGATGAATTTGGGAGCAGTGACAGACTTTTTCCCTTGCTCAAATATTCTATGGATCCGGTTGGTTTTGGTGAGCAAGGCTGCGTAACTGAAACACATGCCAAGGCCTAAAAAGATCCGTCGGAAACTGCAGATGGCAGTATCAGGACTTGCAATCATTAAAAAGGTGATGGAGTAGCAGAGGAAAATCCCAGTCAAAAGGACATAGCTGAGCTCACGCCCAGAGGCCCGGACGATGGGTGTATCATTGTGGCGCACAAAGGTCACAATGACAAAGGTGGTGGCAATGATCCCAAGGATTGCTATAAAGACAGGTACGACAGCCCAGGGGGAATGCCACTCCAGCTTGATGATAGGAATCTGTTGGCAGTCTGTGCGGTTAATGTTGGGCCTCTTGTCAAATGGGCACATTTCACAGGTGACCTCGTCCAATTGGTAATGGTACCCTTCACAGCGCTCGCAGTGCCAACAGCATGGCACTCCCTTGACCATTTTCTTCCTCTCCCCAGGCTTGCATGGCATGCTGCAGACTGAGGTGGGGTGAGTTCGTTCTTTGTTGCTCCACTGCATGTCTTCTACCTGTGGTTATATATGTAAAGGACAGAAAAATTATAATGAGCCTTTCATTTTGTCTCATTTATAATATCCTAATCCTGGCTTGGGGTTTGCCATAAATCATCCTATGTTGACAGTCCAAATGCAGTTTACCTCGATAAGAAACCTGTTTCTCCCCTCTTATATTGACTTTATGAAACTATTAAATGATCGTTCCCAATAAATCATTCGTGCCAGGAGCTTGATGAGTGTCATTAGTTTCTATTTACCTCTTTACTGCTGACCAAATTGACATCTGCAAGAAAGATTGATCGACTGCAGGCTACTTTTGAAGCAAGGCATCCTATAAAAAGGAATTTATGAGCTAATCACGTGCAAACATAGTCCACAAACATTTAATTAGAAACTAATGACATATGGGCATGGAATTAGTTCCTCTTACAGTATAAGGTAAAAAAACCCCTTTATTGACCCATCAAGGACTATGAAGAATTAGGGTAAATGGTTGTATCTCTATTTTAAAAATAAAAACGTTGAAGTAAGAAATCCCCTTTTTAGTTTTCAAATTTGTCTCATGCTTTGTTTGTTCTAGAATATTACTATTGTAATACTTCATGTTTAAATTCCATTAATTAATATCCCATCAGGATTTTTTAGTTTTGCAAACTATGTGTAATATTTCTTAGCCTTTTTCAGGGGGGTTTCTCAACTCCCTAGTAGATTACTGGTTAGTAAATCAAATAAAAGATTGCCAGGAATATATATATCTATCTATCCTGTAGAATTAATTAAGTTTGATATCACTCTAATTGCCATGGCTCAATGTTATGGAATCCAGGGATCTGTAATTAAACAAGTTCATCAGCCTTCTCTGAAAAAGATTGATGGGCCTCACCAAACTACAAATCCCAGGATTCCATAATATTGAGCCATGACAGTTAAAGTGGTGTCAAAGTGTATGCATTGTAGATACACTCTTAAGATACGCATCCAAAATAATAATTAGACTAGTCTTTTCTGAATAGGGCTCTTCCAGAATTATGGAACACAGCTTCCAATATCCACTAGCCAAGGTAGCTGGGGCTGATGAGAACTGGAAGCTAAACCTTTTGTAGATGCTCTCTTTGAGAGTGGCTTAGAATATCAGTTAAGTGGTGGCAAGAGCCTGTTAAAATCTCCACTCATCCATGAAGCATAGAAGCCCAATAATAATAATAATAATAATAATAAATAACTGTGGCTTTGTCTCAATCTCACAAGGCTGTTGTGAAAATAAAATAAGAATGTGGAGAACCATGTGTGCCAGGGCTTCTGATTAAAGGTGGAAAAGAAATACGATAAACATAGTAATAGCAAACAAGCTGTTTACTACTCTCCACCTGTGTTCTGTATGCCTTCTAGAAGACATTTGTGTTTTGCTTTGAATGACATATCTTAGAGTTTATCCCAAAATCCTTTATAAAACATGCAGTAATACCATTCCAGGCAATTTTTTTTCCAGATAAGAAAACACTGAATATGACTGTTACAAGCCATCATTTGATAGAGCTGCAGGTTAGAGGAGTCTTTGACTGGTCCTTTGCACCCCTTTTTTAAAAAGTCATATGTTTATGTTAGGCACTCTGTATGCTCCTAACAAGATACAGCCCAACTATTTTTGGTTGCAGGTTTGGTTTAAAATGAATCATGCAATTTTACATGACTTGAATCTTGTTAAATCTGCCACAGAGACAAAAGAAGAGATTTACCCCCCCAATAAATCCTCACAATAGCTTTATGCCATGGAAATGGGAGAAGGCTGAAGCAAAGTGCTTTCAATTCAACTTGAATCAGTAAACAGCAAAACAAAAACAAAACCCCACATCACAATAAAAACAGCTTGGGAGAGAAAAGGCAGCATTCTTGAACTTGTATGTGTATAAGACTGCACTTAGAAAGTGATATATTTGACTAAAATGTCCTTGCTCTTGCCACCAGACAGTATGGATAATGGTTCAATGCATCTAAATAATGTCAGATCCAGGAAAATTGGGTTCCCCTCCCCTAAAACATATTCTGCTTGTGTTATGAGATGTGCTAATCATCCAACACAAGTCAGTGTGGTATATCAGTTTGAATATTGGATTACTACTTGGAGAAAGCAGAATATAAATCCTTCTTCAACCATGGAAACCCAATTGAAATATCTCTTGTGGCCTTAGAGAAAGGAAATTATAAACCTGCTCTCAATAAATCTTGGCAAGAGTCAATTTGACAACAAGGCATATAACACAATGAGAGAATTTGTCATCTTTCTTCTAATTTGCACCAGTATCCAATGGACAACATCTTGTACCCAGGAGATAGAAACATCTTTGGATAATTAAATGGCAGCCAAACTATCAGCAGTCCCTGACTAACTGTTCAAGCTTACCTCTAAATGGCTAGTGAAAGGTTTTCCCTGACCATACAAAGCTCTGTCCCGCAGCTTCACAATAAAATTCGCAGCTTCACAACAAGATAGGTAGTCCGAAATTCTCAGAATACAGTCTCTAGTCTTATCGATAGTTGGAAACAACGAAGCTTAACCTCACTACATGGAGTGAGGTTAAGCTTCGTTGTTTCCAACTATCGATACAGTTCCAACTACAGTTACACCTATTTATTTATTTATTATTTCGCATTTGTCTGCCGCCCCCCCCCCCCAACGGCGCGGGCCGACTCACAACAGTTCGAAAATACAATTGACAGATATCTCATAAAACCACAGTAACACCATTAGAATAGAATTACAATTAGAACAGTTGAAACAGCAGATGGAGTCGCAGTGGGGTGTCAGCTAGGCAGCGCGAGCTACAGTCTAGTTAACCCTGAAGGCTTGCTGGAACAGCAATGTCTTAACTGCTCTCCTGAACGGGAGGAGGCTCTGGGTGGCACGGATGCTGGCGGGCAGTGCGTTCCACAGGATTGGGGCTGCAACAGAGAAAGCCCGCCGGGGTGTTGCGGACAGATGGTAGGTCTTCACATTTGGGATGACTAGGAGATTTAGCTCTTCGGAGCGCAGTGATCTGGTGGGATGATATGGGACAAGGCAGTCCCGCAGGTACACTGGCCCCAGACCATGTAAGGCCTTAAAAGTCAGGACTAACACTTTGAAGGTAATCCGGCATTCTATTGGGAGCCAGTGCAGTTCGCGCAGGATTGGCGTGATGTGGTGGCCAATCGGGAACCTCACCAGGAGTCTCGCTGCGGCGTTCTGCACCAGCTTGAGTCTCCGGATTACCGACAGAGGAAGGCCAATGTACAGAGCGTTACAGTAGTCCAGCCTCAAGATGACCATGGCTTGGACCACTGTGGCTAAGTCGCGCCAGGACAAGTAGGGGGCCAGCTTCCTCGCCTGTCAAAGATGGAAAAATGCTACCCTGCTGACGCTGGAGACTAACTAACTAACTAACTAACTAATTTTATTATTTATGAGTCACCCTCCACAAATGTGCTCCGGGTGACTTACACAGCTAGGCATCTAAAATACTAAAATATTAAAATTTTAAAATATTAAAATGTTAAAATATGGGAAATAGACAGGTTCCAGGTCACTGATTGTCACTTATGCATATGCTCTTCTAAATAGCCATGTCTTAAGTGCCGCCAGAAATGAAGGCAGGTCGAAGATGGCTCTTTGGTCTGGCGGCAGAGAGTTCCACAGGACAGGGGCCACAACGGAAAAAGATCTCTGTCTCGTGGACTCCAAATGAGCCTCTCTCAGACCCGGGACACAGAGAAGGTTCTCGTAGGCTGGCCGTGGTGCTCTCAGATGGATAGATGGTATCAGACGGTCGTTTGGGTATGTAGGACCCTGGCCCCGCAAGGCCTTAAGTGTCAGGGTCAGGGCCTTATAAAGGACTCTGTACTCGACCGGCAGCCAGTGTAAATGCTGTAAGGATGGCGTTATGTGACACCTCATAGGTGTTTTTGTGAGGAGCCTGGCGGCAGCATTCTGTACAATCTGGGGCTTACGAGTTACTGACCGAGGTAGACCCACGTATAAAGCGTTGCAATAGTCCAGCCTTGATGTAACCGTGGCATGAATCACCGTAGCCAGCGTCTCCGTTGGTAGATAGGGCGCCAGTTGCCTCGCTTGATGTAGGTGGAAGAAGGCCCTTTTGCTCGTGGAGGCGATCTGGGCCTCCATCGTCATTTTAGAGTCCAGGATGACACCGAGGCTCTTCACAGTGCAAGATGGAGTCAGCGGTTCCCCTTCGTAGGGTGGCAGTGGATTGACTAGTTCTGATGGGCGGCCCGGCCATAGAATTTCAGTCTTTGCTGGATTTACCTTTAGTTTGTGGGCCCGCAGCCATCTCGTCAATGCTCCCAGGCACTGGGCAAAGTTGTCAGGCACCGAGGTTGCTCCAGGTTCCAACTTTAGGAGGAGCTGAGTGTCGTCGGCATACTGGTAACATTCCAGCCCAAAGCTCCGGACTAGTCCAGCGAGAGGCCGGACATAGATATTGAACAGCATAGGTGACAGTATGGCGCCTTGGGGTACTCCACACTCAAGGAGAGATTTTTCAGATGTTTGGCCTAGCCATTCTACTCGTTGACTGCATCCTCGTAAGAATGAGTTGAGCCAAGTTATGGCTGATCCTTGAATTCCCGTGGCAGCTAGTTGTTGAATCAGCAGATCGTGGTCCACCGTATCAAAGGCAGCAGTGAGATCGAGCAGCACCAGAACTACTGAACCTCCCTTGTCTAATTGACGGTGGATGTCATCCGAGATGGCCACCAGAATGGTCTCAGTCCCGTGTCCAGGACGGAAACCTGATTGAAAAGGGTCCAGGCCATCCGAATCCTCAAGAAATTTTTGGAGTTGAGTTGCTGCCACACGTTCGATCAACTTGCTGAGGAACGGGAGATTTGAGACCAGACGATAGTTGGCTGGCGTCGCAGGGTCCAAGCTAGGTTTTTTAAAAAGAGGGCAAACCATGGCTTCTTTTAGAGTGTCCAGGAAGATTCCCTGCTCCAGGGAGTTGTTTATTATGTGCATCAGAGGAACCTGAAGCTCCTCTGAGCAGTCCTTAACCAGCCAGGAAAGACAGGGGTCCGTGGTGCAGGTGGTTGGTCGTGCTGCGGAAAGGATTTTACTGACTGCCTCCCGGTCCAGCGTTTTAAATCGGTCGAATTTCTGGCTAGCCTCCATCGACAACAGGGGGTCCAGGGTTACTCCTAAGCTCTTAACAGAGGGCGACGGACATAATGTCAGGCCGTCCAGGGTTGGAAGCTGAACATCCCTACAGTCCGGGGAACCCAGCCACAAGATCTCAGTCTTTGCCAGATTCACCTTCAACCTATTGGCTCGCAGCCATCCAGTGACGGCCTCAAGGCAACGTTGGAAATTATCGGGTACGGATTCGAGGCTGCCCTCCATCTTCAGGATAAGCTGGGTGTCATCTGCGTACTGATGGCACACCAGCCCAAAACTACGCACCAGCTGGGCAAGTGGTCGCATATAGATGTTAAATAAAAGGGGGGGAGAGAATCGCCCCGAGGAACTCCACAGAGAAGCGGGGAACCCCCAGAGACATCCTTGCCCCTCCTCACTTGCTGTAGCCGGTTCCGGAGGAAGGAGGTCACCCAATTAAGGGCTGTCCCCCTAACTCCGGCCCTGGCAAGGCGGTGAGTCAATAGATCATAATCGACTGTATCAAACGCCACCGTGAGGTCCAATAACACAAGCAGCGCCGATCCGCCCTGATCCAGCTGGCAACGCAACTCATCCGAGATGGAGACCAGAACCGTCTCCGTCCCATGCCCAAGACGGAAGCCAGACTGGAAGGGGTCTAGCCAAGCTGCATCATCTAGGAAGGACTGCAACTGCTCCATTGCCACCCTCTCAAGTACTTTGCCCAGGAATGATAGATTCGAGACCGGGCGGTAGTTGGAGGGGACCGTTGGATCTGATCCCGGCTTCTTCAACAATGGAGAGACCACTGCCTCTTTTAAACCCTCTGGAAATACTCCCTGGAATAGGGAAATATTAATTATATTCAACAGAGGGTCTCGCAACCCCTCCAGGCTGTTGTTTTGTTTTATGACAACAGCAGCGCGAATGGTCTATGCCAAACATTGGAAAGCCGACATCATTCCTAAGGTTGATCAATGGCTTGCAAAGCTTTATGACATAAAGAACATGGATAGATTGACATTTCTTCTAAGTAAGCACACGGGAAATCCAAGAAAACAAACGGACTGGAGCACACTGGATGAAGATAGCAAAGGAATGGACTATACACCTCAGTAATTAAAAATATTACAAAAGTGAAGTAGGAGTAAGGGTTGATACAAAAGAGAGGAAGGAGGACTTTAAAAAACTCCTGAAAGATTGGAGTTGAAGAGACTTTTGGGAACCTAACAAACGGTTTACCCCCCAAAGAGGAAGAATGGAAGTCACTTTATGTCTGTTATGTTTTTTTTTTTTTCCTCTTTCCCCCCCTTTTATTTTATGTTATTTCTTCCCTCCCCCCTCATGCCCTTCCCCTTCCATTTCCCATTTTCCCTTTCCCTCGATCACCTCACTTGTTTACCCACTTTTGAATTTGTTTTTTCAGGCTGGAACCAGGGCTTCTTCCGGGTACAACCTGTTTTGTATTGTTTGTGAGATTTTATGTTACACAAAACAAAATCAATAAAAATTATTTTTTTTAAAAAAAAAACAGAGGGTCTCAAGAACCCCTCAGGCTGGCTTTCACCAGCCAGGAGTGGCACGGATCAAGGGAACAAGTGGTCAGGTGAGCTGCAGCAATAATCCTATCAACAGCTTCTGCGTCCAGTGGCGTGAACCGGTCGAAGGTGGGCCCGGCAAGATGCCACGGAGTCTCAAGTTCACTAACTGTATCAATCGTGGCTGGAAGGTCCCGGCAGAGGGTCGAGATCTTGTCTGCAAAGTAGCTCAGAAAAGCCTCGACAGTGAGGGCCTGATTATCACTGTTTGGGATGGTAGGGACCATCGTCAGAGACCTAATTACTAGGGGTGTTTGATCCATAAAAAATTGTTTCTAAACTACAAATGGGGGGGGTGTTATTTTTTATTAGTAATAGAAATAGATACAAAAAAATTTCCAAAAAATTAGTAATTGGAACGTAATTAATAACGAATTTTCTTAATTATTCATTATTAGGAAAACAGGTCTGACACTGTTATAAGCACAGGCAAATCAAGGGGGAAACATTTGCCTTCAATTTTTCGAGTGCAATTGACTGGAGCTGAAGTTTTATAACATATAGAAATGGTTCCACCAACTTTCTGCATATTGATGAAAGTACAGAGAGTGTAATATACTAACAACATGATAGAAGCAAGCTATATCAACAAATAATCAATTAATGCAAATGAAATACACAGATACAGTATGAGCTTCTTTTAACACAGTGGTTCTCAACCTGGGGTCCCCAGATGGTTTTGGCCTACAACTCCCAGGCAGGAATCAGCCAGGCTTTGAAGCTGCCTGGCCGTGTCCCAGAAGCAGCACTCTCTCCTGATGTTCTCACTGACATCTATGGCTAAAGGCACCCCCAGGGCCAGCTAACACATCTCAACAGAGGATTCCCTCCCCCCAGGCAGGAATCAGCCAGGCTTTGAAGCTGCTTGGCCGTGTCCCAGAAGCAGCACTCTCTCCTGACATTTCACCCACATCTATGGCTAAAGGCACCATCAGGGCCAGCTAACACCTCTCAACAGAGGATTCCCTCCCCCCAGGCAGGAATCAGCCAGGCTTTGAAGCTGCCTGGCCATGTCCCAGAAGCAGCACTCTCTCCTGACGTTTCACCCACATCTATGGCTAAAGGCACCCTCAGGGCCAGCTAACACCTCTCAACAGAGGATTCCCTCCCCCCAGGCAGGAATCAGCCAGGCTTTGAAGCTGCCTGGCCGTGTCCCAGAAGCAGCACTCTCTCCTGACGTTTCACCCACATCTATGGCTAAAGGCACCCTGCCTCAGGGCCAGCTAACACCTCTCAACAGAAGATTCCCTCCCCCCAGGCAGGAATCAGCCAGGCTTTGAAGCTGCCTGGCCGTGTCCCAGAAGCAGCACTCTCTCCTGACGTTTCACCCACATCTATGGCTAAAGGCACCCTCAGGGCCAGCTAACACCTCTCAACAGAGGATTCCCTCCCCCCAGGCAGGAATCAGCCAGGCTTTGAAGCTGCCTGGCCGTGTCCCAGAAGCAGCACTCTCTCCTGACTTTCTCCCCCACATCTATGGCTAAAGGCACCCTCAGGGCCAGCTAACACCTCTCAACAGAGGATTCCCTCCCCCCAGGCAGGAATCAGCCAGGCTTTGAAGCTGCCTGGCCGTGTCCCAGAAGCAGCACTCTCTCCCTGACTTTTCACCCACATCTATGGCTAAAGGCACCCTCAGGGCCAGCTAACATCTCTCAACAGAGGATTCCCTCCCCCCAGGCAGCAATCAGCCAGGCTTTGAAGCTGCCTGGCCGTGTCCCAGAAGCAGCCTCTGCCTCTCTCTGCCTCTCTCTCACCTCTCTCTCTCTCAGCCTGCACCTTGTGGATTACAAGTCACTGGCCCCAGTTCCTGCAAAGATTACCTTATATTATGATGGGATAGACTACTACCCTTGCAGAAACCACCCCTGTAGACTTGCTTTCCCCTCACACCTTTGCTCCTCGATACATTCATTCTGATTGCACCAGGCTCCTCCTCCTTCTCCTTGCTGCTTCTGTTGTCGAGGCCGACAGCCTTCAAACCGCAGGTCGTTCCACGAGTGAACAAGTCCCAACTTCAGCACGCACGCCTGTTCTCGGGTGGAAACCCGCACGACTTCCCCCTTAGCCCCGCCGGAGCCTGTCCAAAAGGTTCCTTCTTTTTCTGACCCTCTCCCCACTTCTCCTGAATTTTTATAATTTTTTTTCTCTCCCCCTGCTTCCCGGGCACCTTAAGAGAGCTGCATCCAAGGGAAAGATGCGATAGCTCGAGCGGCAGAGCCAAGGCCGTTTGGGACAGGGTTCCCGGGTTCAGGACCCCCCCCCCCAAGGGAGGAAAGGAACTTATTCTGATTTTTGCACTTTTATCTATATTCTTATCTTTCCCCTTCTCTCCCCACTCTTGGGACATCCCTGGGCTCAGAAGGAAAAGTTTTGAGAAAGGAATTGGCCTATGAAGCAGGGGGCCTTGTCTGTTTGTGTTGGGCTGACATCAGGGAAGCAGAAATCATAAATGTGGGTTCATCTCTGTATCTGTGCATCTGTACAATATTGTCCCATGCCTCCCTTGACCCCTTGTAACCCTTCCCTTCCCCTTCTTGCCCTTGTTAAGAAAAGACTGCCTTGAAAGTGTTTGTTGTATTTGGCAAGAGGAAATGCGACTGAACCCTGTTCCAAAACTTTTATGGATCACCATATTCATATTGCATGCGTTTCCTGGTGGAGATCTTGTTATGGCAAAGCTAAGCTCTTGTCTTGGCCCCACGCTTCATCAGTCCTGAGGCGGTTTAATGGTCGGATTTCTAGTCTAACTAAACTAGCCTTTGGAGCCTGGACAATAAATGTTTGTTCTTCACAACGGGTGACACATCTGGCCTCGGAAACCAAGGTGTGCCCCAGAATAAGTTCTTTTGTCACCAAAGGGTCTGAGTGAATCACCAGGCCTTCTTCCCCTTCTCCTTCATTCACATATGGATGGGACACATCAACACAATGATTTCATCACTTCCAGGTGTCGCCCCAGGTCGTTTTCATTCATATGCCATCCTGTCAGTAATCCCCGCCTAAGCTCCTCTTCCTGGACATTCCTTATATGGCCACGGACCTCTGATTGGCCGGAGCCGGCAAGTGGGAGTGAGCGCCGATAGGCTCCCTGGAGCTGACCGGCGTCCCGCCTACCAGCTGACCTCAACGTTCCGACCAATCACCAGCAGAGCCGGCCCGGAAGAGGGCGGGCAGGAAATTCAATTGTTTTGACAGTTCTGTAACCTTTAAAAACCAATGTTTTGAATATATATGCATGCGTTCTTTGCGGGAATCAGGGTATTGCGGTTCGCCTCTCAGCTGAGCAGAATAAACAATTTCGTGGCATCTACCTTGCAGTATTGGTGAGCATAATTGGATCTAAGGGAGGCGGGTAGGCTACGAGGACCTAGTCGTTCCGGGCTCGCCAGGTTAACCGAACCCTCGCGGTCTCTGTCCCGCAGTCGGTCTACGGGACTTGTCCGGTTGTTCGACGACCGGTCTGGGGGATTTGTCCGGTTGTTCGACAACACTTCCAAAAATACCTCCCTCCTATTTGGAATCCCATCTAGAATTCAGTGTGGTTTCAATACCTAGTTTGATGAATCAATAGAAAGATATATCTCTTAAAATATACCTCTGAGTATTTATTTATTTAGCTTTCAGCTTGTTCCAGTTGCTTCCGGTTTTGGACTACAACTCCCAGAAACCCCAGCGAGTTTAGCAGCTGCTAGAATTCTGGGAGTTGTAGGCCAAAAGCATTTGGGGACCCCAGGTTGAAAACCACTGTGAAATATTTATCTCCTCCAAAATAACTTTTCAGGGCAACTTACAGAGAAATCAGGCTCCTCTCCTGCCCTTCTACCTGGTCAGGGGGGAGCTGGAAAAGCCCTCAAAAGCTGCTCTGAAAATCGGAGCCCTGATCAATCATGCCAGAGAGAATGGATTCTCTCTGGCATGATTGCTCAGGGCTTGGCTTTTTTTCGCGGGCTTTTCCAGCTCCACCCTGACCAGGGAGAAGGGCAGGAGAGGAGCCTGATGTGTCTGTAAGTGAAGTGACTTTGTGCATCCATTTTGGAGGGAGGGAGAATTAAGATCCAATTACAAAACATTTCAAGAATGGCCATCCCCAGGTTCGGTGAAGGAATTCACTTCCTGGTTGCCCTCCCATGTCTCGAAAAACATATTAATTCATTAAAAAAACGAATTAATAACGGATTTCAAAGTATTATAATTGGAGATAAACACCCCTACTAATTACCTTGAACAATTGTGCTGGGCGTGAGCTCGCAGACGCAATCAAGGTAGCATAGTACGATTTTTTCGCTTCCTTGACGGCTTTCTCATAAGCATCTTTGAAAAGCTTATAAGTTGATTTCGAACCTTCGTCACGGAATTTCCTCCACACGCTCTCTAGCCGTCTCTTCTCCTGCTTCATCGAACGTAACTCCTCAGTAAACCAAGGTGCCCGATTCCTACGGAGGCGGAGAGGGTGTCTAGGGGCAACCTCATCAAGAGCATTGGACAGTTTGATGTTCCAGGCGTCCACCAGCTCATCGATGGAGGCGCTGACAGACTCCAGATCCCTCAGAGCATTCAGGAACCTAGCAGGTTCCATAAGTCTCTTTGGGTGAACCCAAATTTGTTCGGCGCCCTTGCAGGGTGGGGGAGCCAGTTCTATCCGGATTCTCAGGGCACAGTGATCCGACCATGGAACCTCAGTAATAGAAGCTAGGTTCACTTGGACGCCTGCGTAGAAGACTAGATCCAGGGTATGACCCGCCTAGTGTGTGTGTGGGTCCCGACTAACAGAGGGAGAGTCCTAGTGTTGCCATGGTCGACACTAGGTCCACTGCTGCAAGTGAAAAGGAGGCCTTGATAAAGCCCGGCCCGGGGGCAAAACAGAGAAGCGGCCCCCTGATTGCAGGCATCGCCAGCCCGTTGGCCTTATTCTGTATGCCTTATTGAGGAGCTAATTTCAGTCTCCCTCGGTCCTTGCATATGTTGGAATATTTCCCAGACTAAAGACTGTATTCTGAGAATTTCGGACTACCTATCTTGTTGTGAAGCTGCGAATTTTATTGTGAAGCTGCGGACTATATTGTGAAGCTGCTATTTGTGGATATATAATCCGAAGTATCTACTTGTGAAACCTTTCGCCACAACACCCATATGTGTTCATGGGGTATGGTATGTCTTTAGAAATTGTATGTTTATTCTTGCTCTAGTTCTGAGTCTTATAAATCATATATATTTTTATATTGTATAAGCCTCACTGTGTTTCACTGACTGTCCCTTTAACCCTTGCTCTGTGCTATTGTGTAGCTTTGAAAACCTGTTACTCTCATTTTGCCCTTAAATCCCTCCTTGAATTTGGGTTCTGTGTTCAGGTAAATTAGTGTGTCCATTAGCTTTGTGTCCTATATGGGAAGTGTAACACTCTGTAAGCACATCTATATATATTAGACCTTTTAACCAAATTCTTTTTTTTATTTTTTTTAGCTTAACTATTGAACTGTTTTTATGTGTTCTATGTGTAAGTCGCCCGGAGCACTGACGTGGAGGGTGACTCACAAATATTAAAATCAATCAATCAATCAATCAATCAATAATGTAGAATTAATGTGGTTTGACATGGCTGTCATACTTAATGCTATGGAATCATGGCAGTTGTAGTTTACCAAGGTTTTTAGCCTTCTCTGCCAAAGAGTGCTGTTGCCTCACCAAACTGCAATTCCTATAATTACACAGCATTGAGTAATGGCAGCTAAATTGTCATCAAACTGCTTTTAATACTAGAGTGTAATGTACCCTATGTTCCAGGCTTAAATAGGCTAGTCAGAATCAGGTTTAACAAAATAATCATTAGTACAATTTTATTTTCATATCATACAAAATAATTATTGCTTTATCAGATTCTTGTGCTTAATTTTGAACATATAATTATATCAAAATTAAGTTATCTCAGACCTTTTCTTTCAGACAATTTGGGCACTTGGTACACATTCACTCCCTTTTAACTCTTGCAACTGACTCTTTCAGTAGCATTCTCCCAACTGTTCAGTAGCATTCTCCCAACAGTAGCATTCTCCCAACTGTTAGCAACAAATAACCATCTTTTAAAAATCCTCCTTTCCCAGAGTTTTCTACTCAGGGATTGTTGGACCTGTGTCCTCGGGGACTCTGGGATCTACTGTGCAAGGGATTGTGGCAGCCACAGTTCATGATGGAGATGGAACTTTTGCAAATGTCTTGCAGAGACAGCGTTTGGGAAAAGCTGTTAGGGAGGCCAGTTCTTTTGAGAATCATAAGTGCATAGATAAGACACCTGGCTGTGCAACTTTGGATAGCAAGAAGGAATGTGCTAATTGGCAACTCAAGGTCTATCCTTCCAGCAGTGGTTTCGGTTTGCCATGTAAGAGAGGGGTGTGAGGGAAATCTAGTTCTGATATAGCCATGCCTGGCAGTTTGAATCTCAGATCCAGGTCAACTTCTGCATTAAGCTTCATGTATTTCAGCTCCTGCATTTAGCCTCATGTGTTTTCACGTCTCCTGTATTTTAGCTCAAGCACTCAAGTCTGGATTTTGATCTTTCTTGGAAATCTTTTGGGACTTTATCAATTACTGGAACTTACCTGCTTGGATTTATTAAGGGACTTTACAGCATTCATTCAGCCTATTGGCATTTGGAACATTTCCTTGGATTATTTATTGAATTCTATATTTCTTTTGATATATTTTCTATTGCTTATATTGCTTGCTGTTTGCTTCAATAAAAGACTAATTTCTTCAGCTGGAGTTGTGTGTTTGGATTCTAAGGGCTCAGGTCTCTACGCTGGTGTGTGACAGGGATTGACTGTTCTCTATTATTCTCCTGCATGTGCCCTGATTCATCCAAAAGTAATGGGTAAGATCTATGCCAGCTTTATTCCTCCTTACTTTTCTTGTTTCAATGTCATACCCTTTTTCATTTTCTAAATATTTTTTGCATCCCTAGGATACAATCTTCAAGAAGGCCCTTTGCACTCCACAAATCTTAACAAGAACACAAAGCATGCAACAATTAAAAAAAATGAACCACAGACATCATAACTAATAATGATCCCTATTATTCCTTTGTTTATTTGTGGATACAAAGCAATTTCCACTGAGTCTATTAACATAAAAGAAATTAAAACAAGCCCTGCTTGCTGAATTTCCATTTCAACCCCACTCTCTATTATCATCCAGTACATTCCTTTATGTCCACACTTTTTATAAAGAATTTTAACAGTGGAATAATCAATGTATTCGTTATCCTTCCCAGGTCTCTAAGGAAATGTATTTGGCATGAGTAAGCATCCAAGCAGTAGACTGATAGAAAGTTTAGAGTTAAGATAACTGTAGTCTTGGTGAAGCTAATGACAAAGATCTCAATTCCAGAAAATGACATACTTCAAGTCTTCAATCCCACACACACTTTGAATGGGAGTGTGTGTTAGAATGAATGAAAAATTTAAAACTTGCCCATGACAGTGGTATAATTTTGTGTTTCATTTTAAACTTCAGGACAAAAAGTTTCTAATAAAAGATTTTCAAAAGAAGTTTATTATTAAACTGGGCTCTGGATGGAGGGATTTTGGACCAAACTAAAATACTATGTGACCCTAGTTTCATGTCTTCACTAAGAATAGAAAATCCATTAGATGGGAAAACTGTTGTATTCTTCCTATGCAGCAAATCCCAATGAGCCTCAATAATTGATCTAGACACAAAACATCCACCTTTCTTAGCACCTAACTTCTCAATTGATTGGATTCTAGCCAAGATGCAATTTCTCTGGTACTTCAGGAAAAATGTCATTTTCACAGTTTAAGAAGTCAAAATATAGAGACGCAGATATAGGGATTACTACTGTGACATTCAAGACTGATTACTTCATCACACTAGAGAATGAATCCACTTAAAATCCAGTTTCTGCCTCCTGCAAAATTCTGGGTTTTATAGTTTAGTGAGGCCGCTAAAAGCCCCTCCCTAAACTACAAACCTCAGAATTCTGCAGGAGGCAGTATTAAAAGTGGATTCATTCTCTAGTGCAGTGGTTCTCAACCTGTAGGTCCCCAGGTGTTTTGGCCTACAACCACCAGAAATCCCAACTGGTTTACCAGCTGTTAGGATTTCTGGGAGTTGAAGACCAAAACATCTGGGGACCCACAGATTGAGAACCACTGCTCTAGTGTAATGAAGTAAACCTGCTTCTCCCATCCTCAAGATAATGGGAAGAAATCCCAGGATGGGAGCACTACCATGAAAGGTATGCATATATGTATTTCACATGTTATTTTAGATTGTGCTTTGTATTTGAATTGTATACACTCTGCGACTTTGGATAATGAATTCACAAGGTCCTGCTCCTTATAATATTACCCTTGAACTTCTAGAAGTACAAAAACACTTAGCTCTAAAGCAGGGGTGCTCATTAGGTAGCTCGGGAGCTACTAGTAGATCTTCGGGCCTCACCAGCCAGATGGGGCGCTCCTGCCATGCACACGCACACCCTGCGTGCATGCGCGCTCCTGCTGCTGGCTTCCGCTCTTGCAGTGCTTCTTTCGCCTGCGGGGCATTGTAGGAAGAAGGAAGCACAAGGCGGGGCCTCTGGAGGGAGCGCCCTGCCTCTCTCTCGTCCAGAAGCAGCTGTGCAGCCTCCGTTGCCGGTGGGACAGGCAGGGTGGAGCGCTCCCTCTGGATGCCCCGCCTCATGCTTTCTCCTCCCTGCAATGCCCCGCAGACGGAAAATGTGCTGCGCAGGCTAAAAACAGCAGCAGGGGCACGCGTGGTGGCAAGAGCGCACGGTGGCGGGAGCGCGCGGGAGCACACGGCGGTGGGGGCAGGTAGATCTTTTGGACTTGGTTGCTTTAAGAGTAGCTCACATGCTGAAAAAGTGTGAGCACCCCTGCTCTAAAGCATCAAGAATGTCCCAGATAATGCAATAATAATTGTTGTTAACTGCCATCAAGTTGACTTTGACATATGGTAGCCCATACTGTTCTACTTTTGAGCAAAGGGAAGCAGCTACCATGTTCATTTAATCTTATACCATGCAGTATTTCACAAAAATTCATCCCAATATTGTCATCATACTTAAGGTAAAAGATGCCTCTCAGAATGTTTGCAGTTGTTAAATGTACTTTGAAATGTCCCACAGGTTGCACATTCAAGTGGCAGCAACGGTAATAAATCCCCATCTTGAGAAGGTCAGTTGTAATGATTCATATAATAGTTTTCATTCCAGTGCTTCTGACAAACAAACTATGTAACACATAATTCATATTATGACACCCCACTGGTTTGAGAGCTAGAGAACATTCTGAGTAAACAAGATTGCTTCTAATTTATGGAAATAAAGGGTTTCAAAAGCCATAGGCTGTTATGACTTAGGAAGTTTAAAGACTAAGATGTGGGGCTTTGAAGTCTCAAATTGTGTTAATAAAAAGAAGAAATAGCTAATGTTCATAATTATATTTGTAAAAGAGTAGATGATTGCAATATTTCATGCCCACATTTAGTTGTTATGGCCTTAGGAAGTCAAAAGCTCATAGGACTTGCATCTACTCTTTTAACAAGTTTTAGTCAAAAAGATTTTATTGTTTGTATGTAATTGTATTGTTGAAAATAATGCTTCAGTTTTAGCTGATATAACTTAAGTGGATGATGATGATGTTCTTTGGTGAAGAGGAGGAGAAGAGAGAGGAATGTGAAGTTGCCCTTTTCTTGCAATTTTGTTCCATTCTTATAACCTTCAGGGCAGACAGAAGCATAATGACTATGATGTGGCAAAAAGTTGGCATGAATGATACGCATTGTTGACCCACCATTTAGCCGTGTCTGGAGTCAGGGAGACTGCCCTTAAATGGGTGGCCTCCTTCCTCCGGGACTGGGGACAATGGGTGGAGGGGGGCGGGGAGGTCTCTGGGAGGCTCCCACTTAACTGTGGGGTCCCCCAGGGGGCCATCCTCTCGCCCTTATTATTCAACGTTTACATGCGTCCCCTGGCCCAGCTGGCTCGCGACTTTGGTCTGGAGTGTTATCAGTACGCAGATGACACCCAGCTTCTGCTGAGAATGGACGGCAGGTCGGACACCGTACCCGATTGTTTCCATCTTTGCCTTGAAGCTGTGACTGGTTGGCTGTGTGCCAGCCGGCTGAAGGTGAATCCGTCGAAGACGGATATCTTGTGGCCTGGTCGGCCTGGGCTGGATGAGTGCTGGTTGCCTACCCTGGATGGCGAGCGACTTAGCCAGTCACCCCTTGTTAAGAGCTTGGGTGTTCAACTGGACCCCTTGCTGACCATGGAAACTCAGGTCTCCGCGGTCAGCAAGATGGCGTTCTTTCACCTAAGACAGGCTAGGCGACTGGCACCCTACCTGTCCAGGGACGACCTGGCCGCGGTGATCCAAGCGACGGTCATCTCGAGGCTGGACTACTATAACGCCCTCTACGTCGGCCTTCCCTTGTCGACAATCCGGAAACTCAATCTAGTGCAGAATGCCGCTGCTCGCTTGCTGGCGGGAACGCCGGTAAGGGAGCACATCACGCCCATCCTTCAGCAACTGCACTGGCTTCCTATTGAGTACCGAATTGCCTTCAAGGTGCTGGTTTTAACCTTCAAGGCCTTGCACGGCCTAGGGCCTGCGTACCTGAAGGACCGCCTTGCCCCGTACATTCCCCCGAGATCACTACGTTCAGAAGAACAGAATCTGTTACTGGTACCATCAATCCGCTCCTGTCATCTGTCTACAACCAGGCAAAGAGCCTTCTCTGTGGCAGCTCCGGTGTTATGGAACTCCCTCCCAGAGGACACCCGAGCCATCCCAGAGGTCATCCCCTTTCGGAGGTCCTGTAAGACCGCCCTTTTCAGACTAGCCTTCGACTAGGCGCATCGGCCTAGTGTGATTGTTTAATATAATTGCCTAGTATACCTGCGCCTCGGGTTCAAGGAAATACAGAGCGTATTTTCTTTCCAACACCTCGTGATGTGACATGTAAATTTTAATGTTTTAATGTTTTATTGTAAGGTTGCATGGCTGACACATGCTGCCTGTTTTATATGCTGTGATCCGCCCCGAGCCTGCAGGGAGGAGCGGAATACAAAACCAAACAATAAATAAATAAATACTGCCTATGCTTTCTTTTAGTACCAATAGACATGGTGAATGAAACAGAGGAGCATCTCACTCTCTATCATATGTCTACTTATTTGTTCTTAAGCGGCTCATTGATAGAGATATGCTCTTCATCAATGACTTACATTTCTATCAGTGATGGCCCTCCTACCACAGCAGCCCCTGTGGTAGTAGGGCCAGCATTGGCCATAGATGCCTCCTTGGTCATCTGGCTGGCGTGACTGCATGGAGCACTGTTACCTTCCTGCCAAAGTGGTACCAGTTGATCTACTCACATTTGCATGTTTCTGAACTAATAGGTTGGCAGAAGCTGGCTCTAACAGCAGGAGCTCACCCTGTCTTGTGGATTCAAACCATCAACCTTTTGGTTAGCAAGCTTTGCACCTTAGCGGTTTAATCTGCTGCACCACCATGGCTCCATAAGACTAGGATATAGATAGGGTAAAGATAATTTAATAATCCATGATTCAGTCATAATGTTAGCCCATGTCTACATGGTCCAAATAAAGTGGGCTCACCTTTCAGCTGCTGGGGAACATTCAATTATGTATGGTTTAATTTGTAGCAAAATCACTACATCCATTTGTTAATTAGCACAAAGGGAAACAGGATTTATTCCCAGTATTTTGGAGGAGTGGACAACTGGATTGGGCTAGACTTAAACTGATCATATCCATAAGGTCCTTTGCTGTGTTGCCAGCCACAAGCAGCTGTCATGTAGAGAGTTGCTCATCTGGGGAGGTTACAACAGGGTGTCCAACCATGAGACCAGGAAAAGCAATGGTAGTAGCAAAGCTGCTGCTTCGGATTGGCAACACAAAATGCTTGACAGTGTCCCCAATGCACCCTTGATCAAAAGAGCCACTCCAGAGCACTTTACCCCATAATATCTACATAGGTGTAGATACACATGGGCAGTCCTTTGATTTTCAATACATTTTTTTGGCTCATAGTTTGCTTGTAACCACATCCCATTGAATACCTATATATTTGATTGTTTCTTTCATTTCAATTTTTCTATCACTTTTAACAGTAAATGCAAACAAAATTCCCAGTGTTCCCCTTCTGTTTTAATTATTTTAGTTATGATCTGTTTAAAACCCCAAATATAAAGAACTTTTGAGAAATCTTTCTAAAACCACATTACCGGTAAGTTAGCCACAATGTTCTTGGAGTTCGGCTTTCTCACAGTTTGTAAAGACATCATCATGATCAGTCTCACTATCATCTTTGCTTTGCTTTCTAATTTGTTTCATTTAAAGCCCTGTAAAATCCCACAGCAAATATAAAACGCAAACCCTGTTCCATTTAATACAAATCATGAATAGACTAAGAGAAATCTCTTGTGTTAAGTATGCTGTTTGAACTTTTAGATCATTTGTTTTGTGAACTAGGGCATAAGTGTAACATGTTGTGTATAGAGGGCAATGAGTTCATTAAGCTTTCGGGCCTCAGTGCAACCATTCAATTGATTGATAATGTGATCCACAAACCCAAAGTACAAACAAATGATGCTACAATTCACAGAATCCCCTAACCAGAAATTTCTCTTTCCTACCCATGGTTCTCCATATATTTGAAGAAACTATGAAACAATTCCCGGGGGTGGATTGAAAAGGGAAGGGAACTTGAGAAACATTGCTTTCCCCTTTTCTGTTGTCACTCTTCTTCTTTTTTAAAAAAAATAAGCTGTTGATCAGAAAACAAACTTAATATGCTTCAGGATGCATTCAGCCAGGATGTCTAGACAGTGTTCCATCCAAGAAGTACTGAGAATTAGAGCTACAGAGGTTCACCATGATGGCATTATATTTTAACTTCAGACTACACTAACAGCTATACTACACCGTTCTTATTTCTATTCTCAGAAGATTTCATATCTGCTTCAAGACTGTCCATTCAGTAATGAATATGCTGTATTCTGACTTACAGCTGGGGATGACTGTGACCTTTATTTCAGTTATAAAAATCCACATACATCTGGGATAAAACAAAAATGTAAAGATGGCAGTAATAGTGGTTGCTTTTGGAAAAAACAAAAGTAAGAAAAGCTAAAATGGATAAATTTATTTACCTTGATCCAGAGTTTTGAGTTTTTAACTCTTAGAAGCCCAGGTTTGAACATTTGTATGTTCAAACATTTTACTGCTGAATTGCATTCGTCATCTTGTTTTTCTAAGGATCTCATAACATTAAGACTGGAATTCATAGATTGTGATTAATCTGGAGGGGCCCAGTGTGTGTGTGTGTGTGTGTGTGTGTGTGTGTGTGTGTGTGGGATGGGGAACCCATGCCACACACACACACACACATCCCATGCCCTACATTGTTTGCTTTGCCCCTCACCCCATCCCACAGGGTGAAATGTCACTGCCCAGCTTCCCTTCGTTGTTTCCCATGCAACACGGGAAGTCTCCCGTGTTGCCGAAGCAGCCTTTTACAACATGAAAACTTCAGTTGAGGAAAAGAACCCTGTCAGAAGGAAATCCACATTGTGTGGTGGAACCTGAAGTCCAAGTGTCATAGGATGAGCAATTTTACCTGTCTGATGAGGTCATAAGAGGCATCTCATCTTTGGTTTCTAAACAGTAGCTATAACATTGATCTCTCCATGCTGGGAATAGATGTATCCTACTAAATCTGGCCCATACAAATAGGAGATAATATTCATTTCTGAAGATTCAGAACAGTAAGAGCTTGAAGGTTGAGATTTTTAAATATGGGAAGGGTGAATTGTCTCAACTTCACTGAGAAAGGTGTGCTAAGATTAAAATCTTTTAAAAATGTATTTGTGGTTTTTTCCAAACTTCTATTTGTATAAAAATGCATTTGCCATCTTTCTGGAGAAAACAATGTAACATATACTGGTTTTGTAGAAGACAATTTTGAAAAGAAAAAAGAAAGAAAACTTACACAATTTTATGCAAGCATGTTAAACATGCTTGCAAGTTTTAACATGCAAAAAAGTTTTTTAAATAATAATAATACTAGAAATACCTCTTCATTGCATGCAAGACCAAAATAAGGAAAAATTCACTAGTCTAGAAATAAATGAGGTCGGCATATTTTCCCAAGAAAGGTAAAAATTTGCTTTATTTGTCAATCTACCTAATTGTGTCTCTGACAACAGCTGTTTTGGTTTCTAGGAATAATTCTTTCCTAGCTCTATGAGGAGTAAATCTTGGAATCTCTTGATACAAAGCATGCATCTGTCTACCATAGAAACATAGCCTTCTACCCTTAAATGAAACAGCAAGAGTTATGCTTTTGAACCAAATATTTATTTTAGATGTCACATTCCAGAAATGTGTGATTCACTTTGTCCAAAGGATTCAGGAATTATATGGAAATCATATCTATTAAAGCAAATTCAATCAATTATGAAACTAAAGGAGATAATTGGATTTCATATACAACACAGCTTTTATAAGTCTAGCTAGACTGCAGATGCATGCTGGAATTACACATATTTAATGGATGTTGTAGATACGAAATAGGTCAAGGGCAACCACAATCTATCAGAAAGCAAACAATGTCAGAAATAAAAACTGCCAAGAATCTGGATTGATAGTTTGGTTACATTACATTGCCAAGATTTGCTTTTTAAAAAATGCTCCCTCGCCCATCACTTGATGGTGAGCTTTTTAAACAAATACTGGTTCTCATAAACTGGCTTTTTCAACATTTTTTCTAGTAATTGTTATTGTCTTCATTAAATAATTGTGTATTCATAAATTATATGTGCATAGAAACTATTCTGTTATTCTTAGATTCACAACAAAAGAGTACTAAGACATTATCTATATTCATCATTTATGAAAAGAGAAGCCCAACATGTATCATGTAGTCAGAATCTTATACTCAGCTGAGGGAAATCCCCATTTAACTCATATAGCAAATATGTACAATTCTGCTGTGTGTACCTTTTTGTTATTGTGTCCTTCCAAGAAATGTCCAACTTATGATGACTCTAAAGTGAAATTATTTTCTTGGCAGAATGACTTCAGTGGAAGTTTGTCTTTGCTTTCTTCTGAGGATGAGAGAGTGTGACTTGCCCAAGGCCACCCAGTAGCTTTCTATGGTTGAGCAGGAATTTCAATTCTGATATCCCAGGGCATTTCCGGACAGTGTCAAAATGCAGGACAAATAAGTGGGGCAAAAAATTGTGGTACCTAACAGCAAGCACAAAATGGAGCCGTCAGTCCCAGCCAATGCTCCCTGGTGTCCTGACACATTTGTTTGTAGTGGATTTTAGAAATCTGCAAGAATTGCTGGAAGTTTAATTTTTTTAAAAAAAAATTACTCTGAGATGCACATGACTTCATAAGCGCTGGTGTAGATTGTGTACACATGCAGATTTCTTGTCATTATCTCTCCCCACTCTCCTACTGCCTTTACTTTTTCCCCTTGAACCTAATTGGCCTATGAGGTCACTTCCCTGCCATTCTGGTCCCCACTGTATAAATTCAAGCTCTGTTTAATTTTATAAACACCAGAACAAAGGAATAGTTGCAGAGAGTTCTCATAGGAACTGCTTTCCAATTGTGGTTCTATTTAGCCACATGTGTGTATGTGGCTTCATTTGTTTACAGCCCCCATCAGCTGTTTTGGAATTTTAAAATGTGGACAAGTGCTGGAGCAATCCACACCAGTGACCAGTAATAAAGTCACATGTTTTCCTTGAGTGCAGGGATATATAGTTATGTGAATATGCACATTTTCAGCCAAAATTGGCATTTAAGCACAACTTTTCAACACTTTTATTGACCGTTGATGTGATCCAGCATGCATTCCAGCAAATGTCATTTAGCCACACACACCCTTTTATCCTGGTATCCTCTACATTTTAGGGTCAGTGTAGAAGGGGCCCCAGTGTCCTAGCCCAACATTCACACCATGATGGCTCTCACTGTATGCACTTACTTAAACATATAAGCATTTTAAAAATATATAGTTGCAATAGTACTACATTCTGTTCTTAACTACGTTTGTTTTTTCTACTTTATGTTTATGTTATGATCATTTTAGGCCTCTTTGCATTCCAAGGTGACATATTTAACAATGCCTGGTCCATAAAATGAACATTTGCTCAGGTAACATTGTGAAGTTTTTAAGATTTTTAAAAAGAAAAAGGGAGATCATGGACTTAAAATAAAATCAACTTATGAAAAAATTGTTTCATTATTATTTGGAAACTGATTTTCCCACTGACAACACTGTTCAGGTCTAAAAGCAATGTAAGGTAACAAGCAAGGCATCCCATTTTGCAATTTTGTATTACAATTAATTGATTCAGTAAAAGTGTCATCTAGAAATTTTTGTAATCTTTACACATTTCAGTGGGGGAAATACACAAAGCACTGCAGAGGGAAAATAGAGTACATTTGATATAGAAACTACTGTCATATATACAGGCAGCCCCTTAATGAACAAGATAGGTTATATAGGTTTCTTCTTAAACTGAATTTGTTTACATGTTAACTTCCCCCCTCCTCCCTCCCCCTCCCTCCCCCTCTTTATATATATTCATGCATGCTTTGGATGGCATGATTGGATTCTGAAAAATTGGCTTCTTGTGGAAACAAGGATTTGATGAGAAAGCTTCACTGAAGTTGCCCTTTCCCCATGCAAACCCTTTCAGAAGTGACTCTCCCTTCCTAGGGGTAGATTTCTGACTTCCTGTTGCCTCACCACATTCTTAACTATGAGTCTTTTCTAAGTCGGATTTTGTAATTCATGAACTGCCTGTACTTAGTATAAATTGACTTAGGGGCTCTGCCTCTTGCTACCCATTATTATCTTTACTTGGTTAGCTAGGGGAAATTCCAAGTACATATCTGTCAGATATGCATGTTGAAAGAGATGAATACAAGAGTACTTTAAACTGGCAAAATAATGCCACAAGCATATTATAATTATAAATATAGACACAAGATGGAAATATGAATGG
This sequence comes from Anolis apletophallus, assembly GCA_030556195.1. Lineage (NCBI taxonomy): Eukaryota > Metazoa > Chordata > Lepidosauria > Squamata > Anolidae > Anolis > Anolis apletophallus. The sequence goes on along the minus strand of JARBWK010000009.1, from coordinate 50,885,866 downwards.
ACTAAGGAATGCAAAATTTAAAGATACTATTCATAAGAAAAATAAAAAATGTCCATACTAGGCTCTTAAAGCAAGATCTCCACTCTCCATGTAGTTTTCACAGACCAGGTTTGAATCTGATCATTTTAGCAAACAATACATGTCTTATAACAACATTTTGTGATGAGCAGTACTCCTCTCTATCTTACAAAATCCTGGCAAGTAGTAATCATGAACAGAAGGATGCAGACCCTAATGTGTATTTTTAGGGAATACTCCCATTTTATACATGTTCAGTATCTTCATATCCTGTGTGATGCTTGTGCATTTTATAATTTGGGGAACTGCACACTTGTGAGATTATGTTTTGCTGGCACTGATTACAAACTTTTTTGTACAATCCTCTCCACTGACTGGATCCAGGACTATGAAAATTTTCCATGTTTATCTTTTCCTTACTATAAGGGAAATACACAAACAATCTAAGGCAAGGGTTGAAGATAACACCAAATGTAGAAAAGAAGACAAAATTGAAAAGTAGAAGTACAGATGAATAAAAAGAAGTAGCATGAAGTGATCTGCCTCCAAAACAGAAGTAGGGTTGTACAAAACTGTATTCCATAGCCATCCTGTTTAACTGCAGCAGAGAGCTTTGAGGGAAGAGGGAGCATATTAGGCTACTGAACCATAATCTATGCCAGTTGCCTATTAGCTTTCAGGTGGAGAGTAAGTAATTGGTTTTGCATGGCACTCAGGAATTAATTTCCATTTGGCTCAATTAATAGCTTAGCAGTTGTACATGTTAATTGCCATTAATGTACTTAGATTCCAGACTGGCACATTCTTTTAAATGAAATGAAACAAACATTTTTCCTCATTACCCTGAGCTACCTTTTATTATTTGTTTTCTTCATGGCACACTTTTTTAAAATCAGGATTCTCCCTTGGGGACATTATCAGAAATTTCAGAGACCTCTGTTTTCACCTGCTGGTTATGATGAAAGAATACTAACAGATGAAAAAGCAAGAGTTTTTTTGTAAGCAATATCTTATTGAGATTTTTTTTTTTTTTTTAAAAAAAACAGCACTTGGTCTGAATAGAGAACATTCTCATATCCCTGGAACCAGTAACCACCACAATTTTATTACTTCAATTTTTAAAATTATTTTTTATTTATTTTATTTATTAATTCGTACTTGTTTACCGCCCTTCCCCAAAGGCTAACAGCATACTCAGAAAACAATCATACACAACAAAATTAAAACCACCATTAAAACATATCTATAATTTTGACAAAATATGGTCTCTCTAGGCATGATGAATGCAAGGTTGGGGTTAAAATTGCTGGAAGAAACATAAACAACCTTAGATATGCGGATGATACCACTTTGATAGCTGAAAGTGAGGAGGAACTGATGAGCCTTCTAATCAAAGTGAAAGAAGAAAGTGCAAAAGCTGGGTTGCAGTTAAACATAGAAAAAACCAAGATTCTGGCAACCGGACTGATAAATAACTGGCAAATAGAGGGAGAAAATGTGGAAGCAGTAAAATACTTTGTATTTATATATGCAAAGATTACTGCAGATGCAGATTGCAGCCAGGAAATCGGAAGACGTTTACTTCTTGGGAGGAGAGCAATGACCAATCTTGATAAAATAGTGAAGAAACATCACACTGGCATCGAAGATCCACATAGTTAAAACAATGGTATTTTCTGTAGTGACCTACGGATGTGAGAGTTGGACCATAAGGAAGGCTGAGCAAAGGAAAATAGATGCTTTTGAACTGTGTTGTTGGAGGAAAATTCTGAGAGTGCCTTGGACCGCGAGAAGATCCAACCAGTCCATACTTCAGGAAATAAAGCGCGACTGCTCATTGGAAGAAAGAATATTATAGGCAAAGATGAAGTACTTTGGCCACATCATGAGAAAACAGGAAAGCTTAGAGAAGACATGCTAGGGAAAAGGAAGAGGGGCCGACCAAGGGCAAGATGGATGGTATCCTTGAAGTGACTGGCTTGACTCTGAAGGAGCTGGGGGTGGTTATGGCTGGCAGGGGGCTCTGGCATGGGCTGGTCCATGAGATCACAAAGAGTCAGAAGTGACCGAATGAATAAACAACAAATGCATTTTCTAGGTCCTTTAGACTGATTCTACACTTGGACTGGAGGTCTTTCAATAGGATTCATTATTATTTGCAGTTTCACACATTGATTAAAATTTTGGGAATGTATCCCCTGTGGATGCAGGGGCTGTATTGTAAGGACACATGGAGGTAGGGTAGGTCACTTCTGCTTCTTGTTAATTTGTATGTTTAGACCCTATAAAACTATGATTGATTGATGTTTTCTATGAGATGGACATCACTATTGAATCAAGAAGGAGGAGGAGGAGGAGGAGATGATGATGATGATGATGATGAAGAAGAAGTTTATTTATACCCACCTTATCTTCCCAAAGGAGGCTCATGAAGACCAGAAGTATAATTGTGAGAAGAAGCAAAACAAAAGCATAGAAACCCAACAGGAAAACTGGATAATTTGCCATCAATTTAGAAGAAGGATTTCTACTCCCAAAAGACTGGAAGTGCTCATTTTGGATTCTCCGTAGATGTGTAAGGCCCCTTCTACACTGGTCTTATATCCCAGGATCTGATTACAGATTATTTGCTTATCCCAGATTATATGGCAGTGGAGACTCATATAATTTGGCTCAAAGTAGATCCGATCCTAGAATACAAAGACAGGGTAAAAGAGGCCTAAGTTCTATGACAAAGTAGTAGCATCTAGGCCCTCTTCTATACAACTGTATACAATCCACATTGAACTAGATTATGTGGCAGTGTGAACTCATCTAATCCAGTTCAAAGCAGATATTGTGGATTATCTGCCTTGATATTCTGGGTTATATGACTGTGTGGAATGGCCTAATATAAAAAAGCAGTATCTTGCTAATGGCATTCCATACAGTCATGCTGGTCACATGACCTCAGAAGGGTCTACGGACAACGCCAGCTCTTCAGTCACTCACCAGACTTGGAAACGACTAGACTTAATGTCCGGGAAAACCTTTACCTTACCTATCTAGCTACTAAAGCACCAATCATAACTACTGAGAACATATGCTGGAACATGATTCTTCATACAAATGTGAGTCAGTTAAATTTTGACTCACAGTCATCATTGGCCAATGAAATTATTAGGTTACCCAATTTTCCCTCCAGACAGACAGTTGGAATAGTGCTTTTAAAAAGCTGCATACAGCATACTCTCAGTTAACTATAACCCAAGCCAGAACTCTCAAGCCATTGGGGAAAAATCAATAAAGTTATACTTTAAATAAAAAGTTATTTTTATAAAACAGTAAAACCATGTTACATTTAATTTGCCTTAATTTGCTTTTAATTACTATATTTCAATAGAACATCAAGGAAATACACAGTCTATGGTATGGTTTATCATGGGGTTTAGTATTAGTTAGACCAAATACTAAAACCCATACTATACCATTCCATAAACTATGTATTTATTTGATATTATATTGAAATGCAATATACTAGAAGAAACCAGAAACTAAATTTATCTGGCATCTTCCAATCCACATGGGTTCTGGTTAACTGATGGTCTGCTGTAATTATATTGATATTCAAATTACATATATTTACCAAAGTAGTAGCAGTCAGCATGAAAACATCACCACAACTATTGAACACATATGTGTGAGCATAGTGAAAACATTATGAAGACAAACGCATCACCACTGAGTTATGCCCTTTGAAATGAAGGTAAAATAATGTCAAAATATTGTATAATCATTAGAGGTGAGATAGAGTTATTTCATGGGCAACCAATTAGAGTATAACCTAGATGGAAAAATAATGATGTCTAAGAAGTAGATATGGCGCACACAATAAGAGGTAAGGTCTTAAACCATGTCACATCTTTAAATTGGTTCTATTCTATAAGCCTTTCACTATTTCCCAGCTTTAGGTTACATGTAAAAGGGATGCTAACATGAGCTTTCTCAATGTCTCTTGTGAGGAAAAGTGTTCCAAGGCAATTAGGTATAGATGCTAAAGAAAAATGTATGAAAACTATTCTGCATCAGAGATACTGCATGTTATTGGACCGGAAAAACTTTCCCCTCCTGGCGTAGCTGGGCGGGGAGAGCAGGTTGCTTCCTCCCCCGAAGGAAGAGATGATAGAATTGTAGCATAATATTTTATTATGATACAGATACAAATGAAGCAGCCAAACAATGACTAAGGGACTGGTGCAATGTTCAAAATGTTTCATGATGTTTTAATATGCTTAATATGTTTTAATTGATTTTCATCCATATTTATATGTTTATAGAGTTTTAGTGAACTATGTCATGCATTTGCTTTTATCTTTTATGTATGATGTGACATTAAATTTTGCCAAATTGTAAGCTCCTCTGAGTCCCCCTTGGGTGAGATAGAGTGGGATAGAAGTATATTAAATAAATATATAGTAGTATCAAATGCATGGCTTAAGCCGGTTATGCATTATAAATGTCTTCGAGCACTGCTTCTTAAAGTTTGGGTCCCAACCCCAAATGGAATCAATGTTGAGTTCACAAAAATAGAAATAGCAAAAGGTTTCTGAACATTACCCCTGTACACAAATCTGTTAACAACAACATGCAATGTTTACAGTGGACTCTGCAGAAAATGCTTAATCTACACTCCACACAAATGAAAATCAGCCTTGTAAATGCTGATTTATTTTCAGGTAAGAACTCATCTCTATTAGTGGAAACTTTCTGATTTGGATTCTCTGAGAGTATCAGAACCTAGCAGACAGCAAAATGTATTTGGCTAGTAAATGGAACAGGATTAATTTGGAAACAGAACTGGAAAAAATTAATTTTTGGGCAACCACTTCCCAAATTCTGGATGCTTCTGGTGTTTTTTAAGCCAAAAAAAGAGTGCTTTCCAAATGGCCATTTCTCTGCAGCATAAGTTCAATTCAGAGGAAGGTACCAGAAGGAAAATGGCTGAAAGTGCTTAGAAAAAAATGTATTTATATTAGAAGACAAATTGTGATTCAGTGACTCTTTAATGAAACTTCGGTAGAAATATTGTGGCATATGACGCAAAGCAAAGAGATGAGGCAGCTTGGGTGGCACATCAAATGAGGAACAGTAGTTTAGAAATGTAAATCTCATTCCAGTTCTGTTTCCTTAGGTTCTGATTTACACTGTAAGCCTGACACATTTCCAAATAATAGGTCATGAGATATCAATTGGTATTATTTTTAATTTTCTCAGTTGTCACTGTAATAAAGAGTGAAGCTATTCCCTTTTTAACCAACTGCAATTTATTAAACAAAAGAGGTAGATTTTTGCATAGCAATTAGATCTCAATCTGTCACTTGTAAACAGAGATACGAATTTTTACATACACCCTAAAAATGGGGTGAGGCAGCTGCATTTTTTTTAAAGCCTGAAGGTTTGAATGAACTGTCATGTTTTATTTCTAAAAGCAGGGGGAAGGCAACATCTGCATTGCTGTTTTTAATATAAAGTGTTAAAGATGAGTAAAATGTCACTTTTTGGTGTTTTAATTGGCTTTCTGTTAAGCCTCCACTGGACTAAAGTAACCCTGTTATTATGACATATCCATAGATATGAATATTTATTTTTTTTATTTATTTATAATAAACACAAAGGAGAAACTAAAATCAGAATAATCTAAAAATCCCATATCAAATTTCCAACACATTTGGCTAAATATGTAGAGAGAAACTAATATATGTCTATCTCAAATTGTACACACATATTGTATGTTCTAAGGTTGCAGCTCTGAAGAGTCCTTTCATTAAAAAATAAATAAGGAAATCAAGGTCCTTGTTCACATTTAGGGCTTCCAAAGGTAAATGGGAGCTCTCCTCTTCAGACAAGCAGATTTACAGTGTAGGGCATGTGAAATTCTCTCATGTATTTAAACAATGTGTTTCAGAAATGCCCAAAAATGTCTTTACTGTGTATAATTCCGCACTTTTTGCAGCAGGACCAGCTAAAGAAACCACAGACTCAATCCAAGTTGGTTATTTGTGATACCTGAGTGGGTCAGAAACCACTCTTGTTTCTTCTCCTAAGATCTTCTTTCTTCCCCAAACAAGCCAGAGAAATAAGCCAAGGACATATTTTAGATTCATTTGCTGATTTGTTGAGCAGAATCAACCAAAAGAACCAACTGAAGTCCCATGGGATTTGACAAGTAGCTAATCATAGAGTCAAGCTTTTGTGACTGGAGAAAAAGGTACCATCACTCTCATCCTTTGCAAGATGCACCTAGAAAAGGCAATTTCCTGAAATCTGCTTGATCCTGTTTGCCTCTCTGTCACTGAAAAGCAACAACCAAAAATAATGTTTGTCCTTATGTTTTTATATAATGTACCATTCTCATAATGTCCCAGCATTACAAATAGAGCAGCATCATATCAACACCATTTCGGGATTCCTGATAATCAAAAGGATGCATAAATTGTATCAAATATACATAAAAACAAGTAACAGTTTATATAGGAAGTGGTATTTTATTAGACTGTTCCAGAGAGAGCACAAAACTAGTTTTGTGTAGCTCAAGTGTGAGTGCTTGTATCTCTATGTCAGGAACTCATGCATCATTAAATTTAAATGTACAATGATAATGGGTTCCAGAGACGGTTCAAACAATCCTTTCATTACACTTGTCAGAAATCAATTGTTTCTCAGACTACATTTCTCCCTTCAAAATCTCTTGTCCATCACCGAATTTGCTAACACATGCTCATTATGTAATGCAGACAACACTGCTGAAGAATAGCATGTTTAAAATAGCAACCACCAAAGAATGAACAAAATAGACAGTCTTTTCAAATAACATTATTTCATGCTACTAGGATGGGAATATACATCTTAACTTGGTATGTCTCCATGCAGTAAACTGGTGAATAAAAACCTGTCCCCTAAATGATTCTGTACTTTTGTTATTATCAGAGATTTTGCACTTTCAAAACTGAGTTTATTTAAAACAATAGAAAATGATCAGCAGGACATAAGAGAAGATATGCAGCAGATGAGAGATGCAATGGGTGGTATTTTGAATCAGCAGGAGCAGCAAGAATAGAAAATAAAAATAACTGAAGAAACAGGTGGATTTGCAGAGGTTGGATTATTTGCAAAGAGAATATTTGAGGGGAATCCCTGAATCAATACAGGAATTGGATATGATAATAATGGAAATTGTGGCTAAAATCCTTGGTAGAACAGAGGAAATTACCAGAATGGAACTGGAAAGGATCTTCCCATTCCACTCTCAATCTGCAGAAAGAAATAAACTCCCAAGAAATGTGATCATGTGGTTCACAAAAAGAAAGTAAGAAACCTAGTGTTCCAAGTGCACACCGAAGTTCCAATTGTGATAGGAAATACCAGGATTGCTATACTAAGAGAATTCCCACTACAGATATTAAAGAAATGAAGAGGCTACATCTTCCTGACAGATAAGCTCAAGAAGAAAGGCTATAGGTTCCAATGGGAAAATCCAGAAGGGGTGATGATATATATATATATATATATATATATATATATATATATATATATATCAATCATAAAAGGGAAAATCTATTGTTGTAGCTCAGCAGCAGTCACAGCAGCCAGGGGCGGATGGTTTCACTGAGTCAGAAGGGATTGTGGGCTTTCCTGGGATTCATAGTGATAGAGGCCAAAGGAATGATACAGGTCAAGAAAATGAAACCACTTCAGATAGTGCTGCAGGTCCCGAGAATATAGTTGCCTCTAAGCCTCAAGGTCAGTCTCGTGAGTTAGAAACATAATCCGTAGATAAGGGGTCCAGTGAAGATGAATTGACAGCATGTTTGCAGATTAGGGTAGATAGCCAGCTTCATAGATAAACACGGCTTTGTGGGAAACAGAAATTCAATTGCCTATGTAATGATTTCATGTATGTTTATTAAGAGCTAATGTGCAGTCTGGCTTCAGTTCAGGCAATGTGACTTTCAAGTTTGAAGTTACAGGCCTGAGTTCTCTAGTTCATGTTTCAAGCCTTGATTTTGGATTTAAGTATCTTTGGAGTTTTTTGTATTCCTGTTTCAGTTTTGCTAAGCGTATCTTCTGCTTGTGGCTGCATTTGCATTTTGGGACTATTTTTTGGATTGTATTACCTTTGGATTGTATTACCTAAGAGACAATTCATCTCCTGTTTAGTTATCATCTATTCCTGACCCTTTTGAATTATACACTTTATTTCCTTATACTTGATTTTCCATGTACCTTTTATGCATTTTTACAATAAACTGTTTGCTTATACTCTGGGACACTTGTGTGGTGCTGTGGTCAATGGTGGCTTCAGGCCTGGGGTGCAACAAATATTGGTTAACATCTATTATGAAGGCCAAGGATTTCTGTGAGGAATTTAAGAGATTTAGACTCAGATGAGGGAGAAGAACAAGCGCAAACACAACCAAAAATAATGCACAAGAGTCCAGCAGAACAGCACTTAAGAAAACAAACAAAAATGACAACCACAATTGAGTTAATGAACCAGGAGGACGCTCGACAACAGCAACAGGCCACCCCACAGGATGAAGAAGAAATGAATTCACCAAATAAGAAGAGAAAAGTCTTTCATTATTTGAGAAGTAAGAATGCTGATATTATAGAGTATTAATAAGTATTTATTGGACAACAAAATTAAGCTCTAAAAAAATCTAAAAACTCCTAGCCAATTACAAAGAAGAGGGCATGCAATGTTCATGGTTTCAATATAGACAACTCCAAGAAAGATACAAAATGGGCAAGAAGATAGCCATCAATTGGAAAGATAATAAAATTGATAATGTTTTCTTCCAGTGCAAGAAAATAAACAAATTGCAAACTTTATTAAAATTAGACACAGAAGTACATCTAATTAAAGATTTGTATGACTCAGTGGTCAAAGAATGTGAACCATAATATTTACCTAGACAAATGGGAACAGATTTAAACAATGATTAAATTCACAAGATGCTATGGACTAAGAGAAAATGTCTTAATTTGAAAGTTTCACATTTCAAAGTAATATTTTGAGCACCCAGATATCATAAAATCATAATTCCAACCTCAACTGAACAATTTTCATTTCTATTTTCTGTACGTTCAGACACTTTTTTCTAACATTTCAGTTGATGGAAAGAAGGGAGGAATCCAAAGCCTCGCAATTTTTTGTAACATTTGCTTTATGCTACTCAGGATATTGACTCCAAAGTGAATCATAGAATTTGATTTTCAGATACCTTAAAATAGTCAATATAAATTCTGAGGCATAGCCATGTTCACCTGGATCAGTATGCAAAGGAATCTTACAGCACATTTGAGACTAACTGAGAGAAAGAGGTCCAAAAAACCTTATACAACCAATTTTTTTGTCTCAGTTAGTCTCAATGGTTCTACAAGATCCTTTTCCATAGTTCACAAAGAGACATGTGAGTGGGAGGCCATCTACTTGTAATTGCCTTTAAAAATATAATATAATCTTGATCCAATCTAATGTTCTTATATAAGAATGACAAAAATGAAAGAGCACTTATAACCTAATTGTGACTAATTGAAAAATTCTCCCCATGACATATACTTAGTACTTACCATTACATGTGCCTTAATTCAGATTTTATAGATCCTGACATTATAAGGTTGAGACCCTTTAGTTCTCTAAAATCTTCAGCAGACATTTTTTAATAGCAGTGAAAAGGCTAAGTCCAAAATTAGTCTCAATTACAGCAGAACCATTGAAATTGATGGGATTTGCTAACTAGTACTTACACAATTCAATTGGTTTTATTAGAGTGCCTCTAACTAGTTAAATGTCATTTTTCCTTTCTATGGAATCATGGGAATTATAGTTCTGCTCTCTTGAACTATTGTACTAGAAATTTCAAACAAATATTTTAAAATATTTCACCAAACTACAAAATTCAGGATTTCACAAGACAGAGACAGAATTAATTTTTGCAATGGTGTAGGATAGTTTTTGTCTGAATCTGTATCAGTGGAAAAACTGGATCTCACCCTAAAAAATGTTAAAAAAATATTTTCCATTCCCTGTGTGTTCTGCCACAGGTTTTATGACTTCAGAGGATGGATACTTGTTCAAGAACTGTCTGCATTTTGCCACTGTGCAAGATTTAGATCACTGCCTGAAATTTGAGGCAGAGGTTATTTCTAAAATTTAGCAAGCTTAAGTTTAGAAAATTCAGTGTTTCACTTTGGGAGCACAAAAGTAAATCATTAACCTATTGAGTGTGTTTTTCATGATTTCTCTTTAATTTCCATGGATTTTCCTATAGTGGCAATATCCTCAATAATATACAGAACTGTATCCTTAGGGTTTCAATTACTCTGTGCTTTATGTCTCCTTTGCCTCTAGGCTCAGCCTCCAAAATATATAGTGAGAGATTATTAAGTTCTATCCCATCCCGCTGTAACTGCCTTTGAAGAATGATCCTGCAAACCTTGCCATCCTTTGTCTGCAGCTATTGATCGGCCTATTAAGGCTGGCATCTGCACTTCCTGCAAATATGTTCCCCAATGAATTCAGACACTGTTAGAAGAGGAGAACATAATATGAGCCGCACATAGTTGTCAGACCTATTGAACACTCAAGTCTGCCTTAGCAGAGACCAGCAGTTCACTTTTGTTATCCAGCAGCCTGTGTCTACTTGGCTTGGAGCCATCTTGTAACAGAGAAAGCTAGAGAAGTGTGTTTTCAGGAATGTAAATGGAAAGAGCGGCCATATTAAGTATGTTCACTCTACTCAGCTCTGAAGAAAACATTCACCAGCAGAACTACAATTCCTGATGTCAATCTTTTTGTACACACAAATTCATCCTAATATGAGTCACCTAGATGCATGCACAGAATGATCTATATCTATCCATGTTGAAAATCCATGCATGCATGGATTTCAGTTAATATTCCCCTATAAATTGAAGCATGAGTGTTCCAATGAGTTTGGAAAATCATTCCTTTTGGAACCGTCAACAAAGAAAGACACAATAAGCTAACAGCAGAGCCAAGCCCTTAGGACTTTGATAATATAGCCCAACAACAACAACATTATGGCATCTTGGCTTTTAGGCATGTTCCTGGGGCGATTTGGGGTGCTAGTTCAGAAAATTGCATTTGATATACCACATCCTATAGTTTCTTAGATAAGGTTGGTTATCATGACTTTTCATGGGCAAGCAGATGGTGACTGGTAGAGGGCACATGCTCTGTATCTCAAAAACTAGCGCTGATAGAGAGAAACTGATGCCATTTATAAGTAGTAGTACGCATGGTTTAGAACCCAAAAATAGGGAATCGAAAATCTAATGGGGGGGGGGGTTGATTAGTAATAGAAAGACTTACAAAAAAATTTCCAAAAATTTCTAAAATGTAACGTGATTACTAACGAAATTCGTTAGTAGTTCATATGCCAGCGCATGCGCATTCCAGATGGTTTTGGCCTACAAGTCCCAGAAATCCTAACAGCTGGTAAATTGGCTGGGATTTCTGGGAGTTGTAGGCCAAAACTTGAATAAATCACACTGAATTCTAGATGGGACTCTCCAAATAGGAAGGAGGGAGGGAAGGAGGGAGGGAGGGGGGATTCTATTCTTGGAAACAGCAAAAAAGGAGGAGGAGCCCCCCCTCGCTCCTCACTGCCTCTCTCTCACCCCAATCCTGAGGGGGAGAGGGCCCAAGTTTGCCCAGGCTGAGAGGAAAAGGAAGAGGCCTGAGGCTGTGAGGAATGGTGGGAGTTGAAGTCCAAAACACCTGGAGGGCTGAAGTTGGCCCGTCATGAAGCCTCTTCAAGGCTTTAGATCCTGGCAGGCAGAAGGGGCAGGGAGGGCCCGTCCACTCCTCCTCCCCTGCCAGGATCTAAAGCGCATCAAGGCTTGGCACGCTTTAGATCCTGTGAGAAACCAACCTAATGTATAATAGAATGAATGCTAACTTATAGAGTAAGTGCCTAAATAATATAAGTAATCCAACTAGTCATATACCTACATTCCATGCACATGCAATAATACAGCAGTAATAACAATGGGTATAAGAAGAGGTAAAATTCAAACCAAAGTATTCTGACTGGTCCCTCCTCAAGCGGTGCAAACGGGCTCTTTTCTATGAGCCCGGGATTCTGCAGCAAGCAAACGCTGTGCCCGGGCAATTGGCTTTTCCGGCGAGAGCCTGCCTCCCGGGCTCCTAGAGAAGAGCCCATTGAAGTTTGCACCGCTTGAGTAGGGACGACAGTCAGAATACTTCGGTTTGAATTTTACCTCTTCTTATACCCATTGTTATTACTGCTGTATTATTGCATGTGCATGGAATGTAGGTATATGACCAGTTGGATTACTTATACATGTTGTGTGCAACTACCCCAATACTCTTTGATGCTTTAGATCCTGGCAGGCAGGAGGGGCAGGGAAGCCTGGAAAAATGTAAACAGAGAGGTTTACTCAGAAGTAAATCCACAAAGGAGGGCACCTCTCTGTTTACTTCCTTTGCAGATTTACTTCTGAGTAAACCTCTCTGTTTACATTTTTCCAGGCTTCCAGCCAAAAGAAGGAGCGAGTTTAGGGCTTGCCTTGCCATAATACTTATTGGCAAGGGAGGCGGGAGGGTGGTGAGAGAGAAGGAGGGTGCCCCCCCTTACGACCTAATAACGATACTTAAGAAAATCCTGGCCCCCGAAGTTCTATAAAGAAAGTCCACTTCCTGGTTGGCATTCCAGATGCGGAAATACTCAAAAGTAGCATTTCTTACGAATTTCTTCCAAATCATTTAATTTTCATAACTTTTTTCTCATGCCTAAGTAGTAGGTCAAATATACCCAGAAACAGGACAAACATATGAGTCACCAAAATGTGTCTTGGCCAATGTAATTGACTCTGGCTAGTGTCTGTATACAGGTGGTCATTTGGCAGGTGATGGGAGTATGATTTAAGAGTTTGGTGTTGTAGCAACCCAGTTCCCTTTCGTGCCTGGGGGGCAGGGGACAGCACCGGGGGTCCCACTTACATTAGGGCCAGCTGCAGCTGATGAGGCCATGGAGGAAGGGGCTGATGAGTTAGCTGGGCCTTCCTCTCCCACAGAGAGCTTGGCCTGGGATAATGAATGGCCTGACGGCTATGATAGCTGGGAAGTTCAGGCTGACCCTGAGAGTGATGATTCCGATCATTATGAGAAACCAGGTGGTTATGGGTCGCAGGAAAGGATCAGGGAAACAGTGCAGGATGAGCCCATGGAAGCTGAAAGGGAGTTCGGCTCTCATGAAGATAGCGACCCAGGTGCTGAGAGGCAAGGAGGGAGCTTTGATAGTAGACGGAGCATTGAGTCCAGCAGGAGGGATTGGCACCGTAGCCTAGAGCGCCAGAGAAGCGCTAGATCCCGTAGCACAGATTAGCGCATAGTGCTACTGCACTTTGGCGTTTTTTTGCGGCTTGTTTTCCTCCCCCCTCCAGCCCCCCTCCTTCCGAGTGGGATCTATCGACACCACCGGCTCCACAGCGACCACGGAGGTTCACCTCATTCGGCTATAGGATCTACCTGGCCTAGTTTATGGATTATTACATATTGCTTTGGGGCTTCTCCCTGTTATTGAACGTTATTTAATTTTATTTTGAATTTGTTCGATCTGGGCCACGTCGTTCATGAGCAACGCTCGTCATACAAACCCATACAAACCCAGAAGATCACTGCGCTCAGAGGGGCTTAATCTACTAGAGGTCCCTAGTATTAAGATCTGTAGGCTGTCGAGCACCCGGCAGAGAGCATTTACAGTGGCCGCTCCGACCCTCTGGAATTCTCTGCCGGAGGAGATACGAGCACTACGGGGTTTGTTGGCCTTCCGCAAGTCTGTGAAGACTTGGCTATACAGGCAGGCATTTGGTCCCAACTGATGCCTCCTTAGTTGCCAGCTGCCAACATACCGTCCTGCCATGTATTGCCTTATTTTATTGCTTGCCGGGATCATTTGTGGGGAGGGGGGGCTTTTGGGTATACGTCTTTTATCTGTTTACTGATGTTTTATTGATTTTATGCTGTAAACCGCTCTGGGCTCCAGAGAGAGCGGTCTACCAAATCGAATTTATAAATAAATAAATAAATAGATAGACGCGATACCTGGGCGACCACCTCACAGGGCGCGCTCCGGTGACGTCTTAACTTCATAAATCTACGAACTTCCTAGAGCTCCTACAACCTGTGCACTAATTAACATTGCTTTGGGGCTTCTCCCTAACATTTAGCTTTATTTGGCACTTGCCCGCCAGCTGCGCCACGTTCATTATGTGTGACTATCTCTATTGCTAAACGCGATACTTTGGCGACTGGCCTACAGGGCGCACCTTAGTGACGTCACAGCTCCACAGATTTGCGAGCTTTTCAGAGCCAGCGGAGCATAGCGAGACACATACAGGTATCGTGTAGCCTCCCTCACTGATTACTGTCTATCTGGACCTTTGAGTATCGATCCCTACTATTGCTGTGCTATATTTTGTTTTGTGTAATACATGCATTGCATGAGAATTGTTTACCTTTTTGGCCTATGCTGAGGCTTGGTGGTGTGATATGCTTGCTAATATATTTGATATGTGATTGATATGTGATTGCCATCTGTTTTGATATATGACTGATATGTAATTGCCATTTGTGATCATCAACTTTGTATTGTTACCTCCCACCTGGAAGGCACTGTATCTGACTCATGACTGTATATATGTAGATTGTAATTCCTCACTGATATGTATTACTACTGATGTCAGACATATTGTCCTATGTATTGTATTGGGATGTTCTTCCTTTTACTCTTTGCTATACATTACAGTTTATTGATATTTTGCTACCCCTGTGTGTAGTATCTGGTCATTCAGAGTGACTCTTTCCTCAGTGTGTTTCTTTAGTATATTTGGATGACCTGTTGATCTTTTCACCCGACCAGGCGACCCACGACCGCCATGTGAAAGAGGTGCTACAGAGGCTGAGAGACCACGGTCTCTATGCCAAGCTGGAGAAATGCGCATTTGATCTACGTGAGGTGGATTTCCTGGGCTACCGCATCTCTCCCACAGGCATCGCCATGGATGACACCAAGGTCCAAGCTGTGGCAGACTGGAAAGCCCCTGCCAGCAAAAAAGACATTCAGAGATTCCTGTGCTTTGCCAAGTGGGCCGACCCCATCACACAGTGTTTGCGAGGAAAGGTGCCGTTCCGGTGGACATCGGAGGCGGACGCGGGGTTCCGGAAGTTGAAGCAGCTGTTCACCACGCAGCCGCTTCTACAGCATCCTAACCCTCGCACTCCTTTCATTGTGCAAGCAGATGCATCGGATGTAGCAGTGGGAGCGATCCTGCTACAGCCCTGTGTCTACTATTCCCGGCAGCTGACGGCACCGGAAAGGAACTATACCATCTGGGAGAAGGAGCTCCTAGCCATTAAGGTAGCTTTTGAAGTTTGGCGACATCTGCTTGAAGGGGCCCAATTTCCGGTGGAAGTTCACACCGACCACCGGAACTTGGAGCACTTGAAGACTCAGCGCAAATTGAACCAGAGGCAGCAGAGATGGTCCCTGTTCTTTGAGAGATTCAATTTTCGCATCCACTATGTGACCCCCAAGCAGACCAAACAAGCTGATGCGCTGTCTCGAAAGCCGGAATATGTCAGAGGAGAAGGGCTTTCCGAGACGCGGCTGCTGAAAGCAGAGAACTTTGCCGCCACTGGCGCAGCCACTGCGCCATCCCCGGTGGTCCACCCAGACCCGGGGGACAAGAGAACTCTGAGGGACCGGATTCAAGCTCGACAAAAGGGTGACCCTTGGGTTCAAGAGCCGCTAACCAAGGGGGTGCAATCCCCTTTCCAAGTAAAGAACGGCTTGCTATACCGCCATGATTGTGCATATGTTTCCCCCGGGCCTGAGAGAGAGGACATTCTCAGAATCTGCCATGATAGCCGGGCCGCGGGACACTTTGGACTGTTCAAGACTTTACAGTTGGTGCTGCGTGACTTCTGGTGGCCCAAGGTGCGGAGGGATGTGGAGGCTTACGTCAGCACTTGCCCGGTCTGCCAGCGAGCTAAGAAGCAAGGGGGCAAGCCGGCCGGTTTGCTCCAACCGCTCCCGACCCCTTCTGCACCATGGAAGATGATTTCAGCCAATTTCATCACTGACTTGCCCAAGTCCAAGGGGTTCATCACGATCCTGGTCGTGGTGGACTGTCCCACCAAGATGAGTCACTTCATTCCATGTGTAGGGGTGCCTACTGCTAAAGAGACTGCTGATATGTTTGTGCAACATGTGTTTCGTTTGCATGGACTTCCACAGAGTTTGGTGACGGATCGAGGCACCCAATTCACTTCCCAGTTCTGGCGGGCGGTTCAGAAGTTACTGGGGATTGAAGCACGGATGTCTATGGCTCATCACCCCCAGACCGACGAGCAAACCGAAAGGGTTAACGCCACGTTGGAGCAGTATCTGCGGTGCTATGTAAACTATCAGCAAAACAACTGGGCGTCATTGTTGTCTTTGGCGGAGTTTGCTTACAACAATGCGACGCAAGAATCTATCAAAGAGACTCCTTTCTTTGCCAACTATGGACATCACCCTAGGTTCTACCCTCCTGTAGACCAGTCCGGAGATGTGCCAGCGGCGGAAGATTGGCTACAGGAGCTCACTGCGATGCAAGAGATGCTGCGCACTCAATTGGACCAGGCTAAAGCGAATTATAAGCGGATGGCAGATCGGCGGCGCCAAGAGGGTCCAGAGATCCAAGTGGGAGACAAAGTTTGGCTGTCTACCAAGAATTTGCCTACGCAGAGACCTAGTCGCAAACTGGATGCGAGATTTTTGGGTCCCTACAAGGTGTTGGAGAGTGTGGGGCCTGTTGCCTTCAAACTACAGCTTCCGGCGGACATGAAGAGCCATCCTGTCTTTCACCGTTCCCTGCTGAGACCGGCGAAAGGGGTGCGGCCTGATGTGACACAACCACCACCCCCTCCTGTGATGCAGGATGGGGAGGAGGAGTTTGAGGTACAGGACATCCTGGATGCTCGCATCAGATACCGGAAGCTGGAGTATTTGATTGACTGGAAGGGTTTTGGACCGGAAGAGCGTTCTTGGACACTGGCACGAGACATCCACGCCCCGGACATTGTTGCCCGCTTTCACCGCAAGTATCCCGACAAGCCCAAGCCTCGAGGGAGGCCTCGGAGGGGCCCTGAGGGGGGGGATAGTGTAGCAACCCAGTTCCCTTTCGTGCCTGGGGGGCAGGGGGCAGCACCGGGGGTCCCACTTACATTAGAGCCAGCTGCAGCTGATGAGGCCATGGAGGAAGGGGCTGATGAGTTAGCTGGGCCTTCCTCTCCCACAGAGAGCTTGGCCTGGGATAATGAATGGCCTGACGGCTATGATAGCTGGGAAGTTCAGGCTGACCCTGAGAGTGATGATTCCGATCATTATGAGAAACCAGGTGGTTACGGGTCGCAGGAAAGGATCAGGGAAACAGTGGAGGATGAGCCCATGGAAGCTGAAAGGGATTTCGGCTCTCATGAAGATAGCGACCCAGGTGCTGAGAGGCAAGGAGGGAGCTTTGATAGTAGACGGAGCATTGAGTCCAGCAGGAGGGATTGGCACCGTAGCCTAGAGCGCCAGAGAAGCACTAGATCCCGTAGCACAGATTGGCGCAGAAGCCTAGAGTGTTGGGGGCCTCGCCAAGGGGATTAAGTATAGGATCCGTGGGAAAGGATCCTCAGTAGCTCGGCCACTTCTGTTCTAAGGGGAGTGAAGCGAGCGAAGTTCCACGGAGCCAAGTTGCTGGCTCGAGCCTTGCCAAGAAGTTCTTGGGCTTGTTCATGAACTTTGCCTTGTTCTTTGCCATGGACCAAGTCCTTGATTCGCATTGTTTTGCGGAGCTTTTGCCACGTTTTGCCTTTGGATTTTACTTACGGACTCTTTACCTTTTGCTTGAACTTTTGATACTTTTATGGACAATTTACCTTTTCACCTGTTTTTTATTATTCAATAAATAGTTAGCTGATTACCGTCTCTGTGTGTGTGATTAAGGGGCCGGGCCGAGACCCTGCATCGTGACAGGTGTTCACTTTGGCATCCTCTTGGTGAAGAGGGAGCCTCTAAAATGGTTTTTATGTGTGCAAGGACTTTGGAAGTGGAGAAAAAGTTTACCACTGAGGCTGACCTGAGTGTTTTGTTCGCACGTATATGTTCCTGTTACTTAAGTGGTAGTGTCCTAGGTTCAAGTGGCTAAGTGGGCAGCAACTCAAGTACTGGATTTCCCTTGAGTCTCTGGTGTTTTGCCCAAGGGAAGACTAAGGAGGTAGTATTGGGTAGCCATCCAGTTGCAACTGCACCCATATCAAGTTGCTTCCCACGCTTGCTCCTTAAATAGGAAAGAGATCTTTTTTAACCCAACTTTCTGTCTGGTCTTATTATGTCATGGTTGGTCATCACTATACTCTTCTGCTTCTCAAGATATGATAAAATCATCAGCTGAGAGAGTAGGTGAACATAATTTAAGGATTGGGTTCTTGCTGCTTTGTTTTTTGTTTTGTGGGGGGCAAAAACTGCCACAGCTACAAGAAAGTGGCTACTTCAAACAGAGTATGCAACGGCTCTAGGCTATCCTGAATCCAAATGTCAGTCTTTACTTTACTTTGGCATTTTGTATCCTTTGCAGTTAGGCAGTAGCATTTTCAGAGAATGTCTGATTAGAGGCTTGGAACTGAACTTACTTTCAAAAATAATTTACATCCGAGACCCAAAATCTATTTCTGTCTCAAGACAAGGCATATTCTAGGTCCTGCCGCCAAGGCACTTGTCAGTAGGTGTTTTTAGGTAGTTCACATATGAAGCATTCACTGGGAAATGACCCAGTTCTAAAATGAGATTCATTATTAATCACAAAAGGAAGATGATTTCCTAATTTATAAATACCAAGGACTGCAAGCTTGTTCTTAACAGCTTCCCTCCTGTGGAAATTATATGACTGAGGTCTCAACGCTGCTAAATCCACACATTTGTCATGAAGAAATACTTGTGAATGCAGTGCACATATTGTAGCTAAATAAATAAAACAACAGCTTTATTTTTTAAAAAATACTATAGATGAATATTCTTGTAGGTGTGCTTTGTATTCATTATGAAAATCAACATAATTGTTGATATTGGTACAGACTTCAGCTTCTTGTAATGGTAATGAAATGCTTTCTGTGATGCTGCTCGGAAGCAGAGGTTAAAATGTGTCAAGACTAATAACATCTAAGATGCCCCAAATGAGTTCAGCCATGCAGCTGACATGAGCTGAATTTCTCTGGCTGTGCAGGCATGGAACTATGAGGATGAAGAGACAAACTGTCCTGTTGCATTTTCACAAGCTCCTCACCAAGTCTAAGGGTTTGCTCTTAGGTCAGAAATGTAAGTGCTTATTCCCGCTTTCAGCACAAGACTTTTGCCAAGCCTGAGGAATGAACCATTAGCTAGAGTTAACACCCGTTTTTATGCCTAAAGTGACATTTCAAGGTGAATTTGGAAGTCCCTACTGTAGGCTAAACACTGAAGAATTTTCAAGGAAAACTGAAAGGGTGTTGATAAGTTAAGTACTATTTCTTTTGGTTTGCCGGAGAGCCTTCTATACCTTCTTATTAGAGGTGGATATCTCCGGTCGTTATCCTTAGAAAACTGTTATTATTTCGTATTAAAATCAATTTAGACCCTAACTCAACCAGCAGTGACATTTCTAAATTGAAACCGGGTCAGCCATTTCCGTAAAGGGCGTGTTATTATGTCATTTTATTTCCGCCCTTTATCTTTAACTCGCGATGGTTGTGAGCTGGCGAGGCGTGAGTGGAGGGCAGCACCTCCACTCTCCCCTGGCCAGCTCAGAACCAAGGCGGGTTAAAAATAACCCGTGTTGGTTCTGAGCTGGCCAGGGGAGAGTGGAGGGCAGCGCGTTATTATGTCATTTTTATTTCTGCCCTTTATTTTTAACTCACGTTGGTTGTCAGCTGGCAAGGGGAGAGTGGAGGGCAGCGTATTATTATGTCATTTTTATTTCCACCCTTTATCTTTAACTCGCGTTGGTTGTCAGCTGGCGAGGGGAGAGTGGAGGGTAGTGCCCACTCTCACTCTCCCCCCTGCCAGCAGCTGGTGAGGGAGAGTGGAGGGTAGTGCAACCAAAGCAACCAAAGCGGCTTATCTTTAACCTGCATTGGTTCTCAGCTGGCGAGGGGGCGTGGAGGGCATGCACACCATCCCTCCTCGCCAGCTGAGAATCAACCCACGTTAGAGATATCGCAGGTTGATTCTGAGCTGGAGAAGGGGTGTGGAGGGGGGCATCCCCTGCGCACTGCACATGTGTGGCACCAATAACGAAATAATAATGAATTTCATAATTAAATACGAATCAATTTTGAAATTTTCCCAAAAATTTTCGGAACACTTTCTATTTTATTTATTTATTTTATTTATTTCATTCGGCTTCTATGCCGCCACTCCCAGTGGGCTCGGGGTGGCTCACAGCACTAAAAAGAAGTTCAAAGATAAAAGCAGCGATACAGAATAAAAACAGAGCATAAAACATCATTAAAATATCAAAATACAGCAATTAAAAACGACTTGGGTTAAGGATCGTTTCCAACAGTGGGGTGCATTTTGAAACAAGAGCGGCTCCCCCCCCCATGAGTTTAGAAACAATTTTTGGGGGGGATTAACCAGCCCTACTCCTTACCTTAGACTACAGAAAATATTTACTCAGGTGGCAATCTAAACTCTAGAGTAGCTTTCATCTCCTCCTTAAGGATGAAAAAAAATGTGTTGGACTCAACAGTGATGACACTGTTGGGGGGTGGGGTTGGGGAGGGGGAATCATACACTTCAGTGCAAGCATATGCACATTTGTGAGATTTACAAAATGGGACGTTCCCAAATAGGTTTAGCACATTATATTGCATCTTTAAAAGTTTGGGCTGAACCCCAGAGGATATTCATCACATACACACCCCTGAAATGGAAGCCATTACTTAAATCTGACAGTGTTTCTGAGAAATAAAGCATGCACCAAACAAGGCACATAAACAGTTAAACTACATATAATTGGCTGGATTCATACCCCCTTGACTATTATATTCCATTTGGATTATTGTTACACATATCTGATAGGGTCTGCTTTTGGAGACTGTCCAGATATTTAGAGATGACCAAAATGCCATGGCTAGGGTATAACCAGGACCTTACAAGAAGCTCATAATTCCCCTATTTAAAGAACTTTATTGACTTCCAGACAAAAAAAATCAAAGTACTGGTAATGACCTATAAAACCCTTTATAACTTAGTTGCAAACTATATCTTTCTATACAATTCTGCCTGAATCTTAAGATCTTTGAGGAAGTTTTGTTTCTCTTAATACTACTGCCACAGAATCCTCTGGTGAGGGCCTTCATAGTGTCTGCTCCTGAGCTATACAACTCTCCTACAAAAAGCTAAGCTGGTCTGCTGTGCTTTCCTTCTGCTGGAAGGTAAGGCATTTATTGCAACATTAACTGGATGTGCAGAAGAGTCTTTTAATTGGTGAAGAGGGCATAAATAAAATAAATACAGAAATAAATAGCACCCCCAGAGGGCATAAATAAAATAAATACAGAAATAAATAGCTGTCCTTAGAACTTAACTTAGAACTCATCTACATCTACATTAGTTTCCATGGCTGAGCTGGAATTTGAATCCTGGCCTCCAAAGTCCTAATTCAAGACTCAGACTAAACTACTACACTACTCTTTTATTCTAATTTTGATTTCATTATAACATTCTTTAATGCTATGTAACTGCTATGTAATGGGGGAGGGTGAGAAAAATGTGCTCCTCCATATGTCATAAACTACATCATTCATCCCCTTCCCACCCTCCTTACACTTAAATGAGGTTGGTAGAAACAACCATACAAGAACATCAGTGCTTGGCCCACAATCTTTAGCTTGCATGGGCCTTCTCCAGGTAGGAGATAAGGGTGAGAGTTCTTCAGTTTTGGTGGACTTGGTTCTAGGCAAGCAGAAATGTTATGTGTAAATCTCCAGCTCAGCTAATAGAGCAGCTCTGGTTTCCAAGGATTAATAAATTTGTGGCTGCAACTTCAAAGAGTGTCTTGGTGTCTATTGATTTACTTAACTTTCTTCTTTCTTTCCAGTGATAATTGGTAGCAGGGTCTTACCCTCATTCTGGTAATGTACCGAGCACCCAACGCACCAGCAGAGAGTCTGCCTAAGCTGCTGGAGATAGTGTCGGAGTGGTAATTGAGGTTCCCTAAGCTTACTGTCTTGGGGGACTTCAATGTCCACATCAACACCACCTCCCCTTCAACAGCAGCCATGGACCTAGTGTCCACCATGGAGACCCTAGGACTCTCAATATGTAAGACCGGTCCCACACACCAGGCCGGACACACACTGGATATGATCTTCGCGGCCGGAATCCAAGTGACCCTAGCCTCTTTAACAGAGGTTCCATGGTTGGATCACAGTGTCCTGGAAGTCCGACTCGGGTTAGCCACCCCACCCTGTAAGGGTGCCAAACCTATTTTGGTTCACCCGAAGAGACTTATGGAACCCACTAGGTTCCTGAATGCTCTGAGGGATTTGGAGCTCACCAGCGACTCAGTCGACAGGCAAGTGGAACACTGGAACACCTGTCTTTCCACTGGCTTAGACGAGATCGCCCCCAGACGCTCTCTCATCCCCCGTGGAAATTGCTCGCCTTGGTTCACCGAGGAGTTGCGGGCGATGAAACGGAGGAAGAGACAGCTAGAGGCGAGACCTCCAGGGCGGCGGGACCTCTGGGACATGTGGCGGGACCTCCGGGACGGAGCATCGAGATTGGCTTATAAACTATTTAAGGAGGTTTATGAGCAAGCTATCAAGGAAGCCAAAAACGTTCATTATTCTTCCTTGATAGAGTCGGGAAGTTCACGCCCAGCTCAACTTTAAAAAATAATTCGGTCACTGACAACAATTCCGACTGTCCCAAACGTTAGGGGTTTGGCTCCATCAGCTGAGGTTTTTCAGAACTACTTTGTCGACAAAATCTCGACTCTCTGCCGGGACATCCCAGCCACTCTTGATACAGTAGGTGAACTCGAGACTCCGCTGCCACTCGACGGGCCCACCTTCACCCGTTTCCAACCGCTGGACGCAGAAGCTGTCGATAAGTTACTCGCTGCAGCTAGACCAACTACCTGCTCCCTTGATCCGTGCCCCTCCTGGCTTGTTAGATCCTGCCGGGAGGGGTTACGAGACCCCCTGGGAAAGATTATCAACAGCTCCCTTGAGCAAGGAGTGTTCCCAGGGGGTTTGAAAGAGGCAATGGTAAGACCGCTGCTGAAGAAGCCGAGTTTAGACCCTTCAGCTCCCTCCAATTATCGACCTGTGTCAAACTTCCCATTTTTAGGCAAGATAATTGAGAGAGCAGCAGCGGATCAGCTGCAGCAGTTCTTAGAAGACACAGCTGGACTTGATCCCTTCCAGTCCGGCTTCCATATTGGGCATGGAACGGAGACCATGCTTGTCGCCATTACAGACCAACTTCGCTGCCAGCTGGACCAGGGTGGATCAGCCCTGCTTGTTTTGTTAGATCTAACAACAGCGTTTGATACCGTAGACCATGCACTGTTGACCCACCGTGTAGCCGTGACTGGGGTTAGGGGGACTGCCCTTAAATGGGTAGCCTCCTTCCTCCAGGATCGGGGACAACGTGTGGAGAGGGGAGAGGAGGTCCCCGGGAGGCTCCCATTAAGTTGTGGGGTCCCCCAGGGGGCCATCCTCTCGCCCTTATTATTCAACATTTATATGCACCCCTTGGCCCAGCTGGCCTGCGACTTTGGTTTGGAGTGTTATCAGTACGCTGATGAAACCCAGCTTTTGCTGAGAATGGACAGCAGGCCGGACACCGTACCCGATTGTTTCCATCACTGTCTTGAAGCCGTGACTGGATGGCTGCGTGCTAGCCAGCTGAAGGTGAATCTGTCGAAGACAGAGATCTTGTGGCCCAGTCGACCTGGGCTGGATGAGTGCCAGTTGCCTACCCTGGATGGCGAGCAATTAAGCCCGTCATCTCTTGTAAAGAGCTTGTGTGTCCAATTGGACCCCTTGCTATCTATGGAGACTCAGATCTCCATAGTTAGCAAAACGTTGTTTTTCCATCTATGACAGGCTAGACAACTGGCACCCTACCTGTCCAGGGACGACCTGGCCACGGTGATCCAAGCGACGGTCATCTCGAGGCTGGACTACTGTAACGCCCTCTACGTTGGCCTTCCCTTATCGACAATCTGGAAACTTAAGCTAGTGCAGAATGCCGCTGCTCGCTTGCTGGTGGGAGCACCAGTGAGGGAGCACATCACTCCCATCCTACGGCAACTGCACTGGCTCCCTATTGAGTACCGGATTGCCTTCAAGGTGTTGGTTTTAACCTTTAAGGCCTTGCACGGTCTAGGGCCAGTGTACCTGAGGGACCATCTTACCCCGTATGTTCCCCCGAGATCACTACGCTCGGAAGAGCAGGTCCTATTGGTCATCCCATCAATCCGCTCCTGCCACCTATCTACTACGAGACAGCAAGCCTTCTCTGCCGCGGCGCCTGCACTCTGGAACTCGCTTCCAGACCATACTCGTGTGATCTCAGAGCTCGCCCCCTTTCGAAGGGCGTGCAAGGCCGCCCTTTTTAGGCTCGCTTTTAGCTAAGTCTGAATTGTAAATGGCATGCATATGTCCTTGAATTCAAGAACTGTAATCTCTGTTTTTATCATTGTTATGTTTTATGTTTTTACTCTATGTTTTTACTGTACGCTGTGATCCGCCCCGAGCCTGCAGGGAGGAGCGGAATATAAGACCGAATAATAAATAAATAAATAAATAAATAAATTCTGCTCAGCATCCACTTTCTGGCCTGAATAAAGTCCATTAGATCACACATTCCTGTGTTCTGTGTTTTTTTTTGTCGTGTGAATGAATAAAAAATTATATTAAAAAAAAAAGATCACACATTCCTTATTCCAGCATTTTGCAACCTGGGGGTTGGGAACCTGGGAGGGGGTCACGAGGGTTTTTTTTAGAGGGATCGCCAAAGACCATCTGAAAACACATATTTCTAGTGGTCTTGGGAACCCCTTTGGCAGAGAAGCCTCAATATCTCTCCAACTATTCAGAATGCTCTTTCATTGTAAGTGAACTACAAATCCCAGCAACTACAACTCCCAAATGTCAAAGTCTATTTTACCCCAAACTCCACCAGTGTTCATATTTGGGTATATTGAGTATTTGTTCCAAGTTTGGTCCTGATCCATCATTGTTTGAGTCCACGGTGCTCTCTGGATGTAGGTGAACTACAACTCCAAAAGGTCAATGCCCACCAAACGCTTCCAGTATTTTCTGTTGGTCATGGGAGTTTTGTGTGCCAAGAGTGGTTCAATTTCATCATTGGTGGAGTTCAGAATGCTCCTTGATTTTAGGTAACTATAAATCCCAGCAACTACAACTCCCAAATTAGAAAATCAACCCCCCCCCCAACCCCACCACTATTCAAATTTGGGTGTTTAGGGTGTTTGTGCAAAATTTGGTTCAGTGAATGAAAATACACCCTGTATATCAGATATTTATTTATTTATTTATTTCAGACATTTATATCCTGTCCTATCTCAAGCTCCATAGAGGGACATGGGGCGACTAACAACTGGCACAGCATGGTGCCCACAACAAAAGCATAAATATGCAGAATTAAACTAAAACAACATAAAACAGTATAAAAACATTCAGACAATTGCTGGTTTTAGTTATCATCCTAAAACAGTGGTTCTCAACCTGTGGGTCCCCAGATGTTTTGGCCTCCAACTCCCAGAAACCCTAACAGCTGGTAAACTGGCTCAGAATTCTGGGAGTTGTAGGCCAAAACACCTGGCAACCCACAGGTTGAGAACCACTGTCCTAAAAGCAGTCAGTTCAGTCCATTAAAGCCGTAGCTTCACCACCACATCAGCCTAGGCCGCAAAGGCCTGATCTCACAGCCAGGATTTTACTTGTTTCTGAAAAGTCAGGAGAGATGAGGCAGCTCTAATTTTGCTTGGGAGAGAGTTCCACAGCCAAGAGGCCACCACAGAGAAGGCCCTGTCTCTTGTCCCCACCAACTGCGATTGCAATGGTGGGGGGACAGCAAGCAGGGCCTCCCCGGATGATCTTAGGGTCCTAGGTGTATCGTATTGAGAGATACGTTCGGACAGGTACTTACATGACAATTCATAACAATAGCAAAATTACATTTATGAAGTAGCAACAAAAATAATTTTATGGTTTGGCGTCACCACAACATGAGGGATTGTATTAAGGGGTCGCAACATTAGGAATACTGAGAAACATTGCCTTATTCCATCTTCCTAAGTAAGTAAGAATAATTCCCTCCGCCATTTCATCTTACTATCGGAGCAGAGCCTTAGATCTTTGTCTTAATTTCCAAATTAGTATTATTTTGTATGAAAAGCATTGCATTAATTAATATAAAACTGATAAAAATAGAAGGAGCGCAGGGGGACATGGAAAGAGCCTCCTTGAAGACTGAGTAAATATAGTAGGGCGTCCCCCAGGCAACATTTCTTGTAAACAACTGATCTTTCCAAATCCATAAGCATTGCTTTTAAACATTTGAATTTCCAAAAGGCAAATATATTATCTGTGTGTGTTTGTGTGTGAATGGTAAGCTTCAAGCAATTGTGCTTGATGGTTAATGCAAGAAGTTTAATGACGTCATCAGGGGGAATTAACATGTCTCAGGTTTTGACCCAGTAACTTCAAGGTAAAGAATAAACCTACACTGGCGACTGCAGCATCATAGAGTACCCATCTCTGTTTTGATACCTCTGATGATCCCCCCCCCCCTCCTACTTTTTCTGTTACGTAGTAAGATGTTGTTAGAATATGATTCCATGAATAAAAATCAGGCTTTGCTTGTACTTTAATTAGGGTCACAAAATTGTTTCTCAAAATAGATGCATTATCAAGTTACTTTTGTTCCACCATATGATCAAAGCTCATTGAGTTTCTTTTTTTAAAAAAAACCTTATACAATAGCCTGCCAGAATAAGGTTATATGCAATATCTATGCAGCCCTTATCCCCCAAACACACAAACTTCAAACAGTTTTCCAACACAAGGACAGAAGAAACATTGTCTTGAACCAAACCCACTTCCTTTATTAAGGCTGGCATCTCAGTACTAATAGTGTTCCACTCTGCTTTTCTTTCAATATTGTGCTTTTCATCAAGTGTTTTCCCACATTAACATTGCCATGTCAGAAATGACATATTTGGAGGGAGGCAAAATGTTTTACTCAGTCCTAAATGTTATGCATTTGAAAAACCAAAAAAAAAAATATTAAAAGGACCTCTCTACCTAGAAGCGATATCTGCTCCAGAAAAAGTTTGAAAGGTTAGCATGCCTGCAGGAAAGCATTTACATTACTGAGGACTAAAGGCAGAAAGCAATTCCATTGCTAGAGGGAACCCTGAAAATCAGTGAAGTCTGCTGACAGACGCACCCGTAGGGACTTTACAGTGGATTTATCAGCCCAGTCAGCATTTTCTACCCAAAGGGGAAGCTGGTATCACACCAGTAGAAGGACAAGTGGCAAAACAGACCCCAAGGTATTAGTGCTGATGACTATAGAAAAAACACAACCAGCTGAGGAAATGCCAGTCAGAGTCAAAGCAAAGAAGAAGAAAAAACCCTATAAGCCATAGAAGAAATATCCAGGCTTTTTCTCTAAGAGTATAGCACTATGCAATACTTGATAAGGAAAGGCCTCACAAGAAAAATCACCCACAGTTGAATTCTTTCCATTAACACAGACATCAGTGTGTTGTATGATATCAAAATACAAGAAAATCTAAAATAAACAGTAAAGGCTTCTTCATCCAGCAAAAGATGTTAAATATCATACAGATCAATGAAAGTAACTGAAGTTGGGGCTGGAGCCACACTTCTAAATAATGCAGTTTGGACTGCATTATATGGGTCTACACTGACCATATAATGCAGTTCAAACTGCATTATTTGGCAGTGTATATCCAGCCAATACTAAAATCATAGGCCTACATTATGTATCATAGGAGCCCCGGGTGGTGCAGTGGGTTAAAGCACAGAGCAACTGAACTTGCTCCCTGAAAGCTCCCTGAAAGGTCACAGATTCTACTCTGAGGAGTGGCATGAGCTCCCACTGTTAGCCCCAGCTTCTTCCAACCTAGCAGTTTGAAAACATGTAAATGTGAGTAGATCAATAGGTACCTTTCTAGTGGGAAGGTAACAGCACTCCATACAGTCATGCTGGCCACATGACCTTGGAGGTGTCTATGGACAACAGTAGCTCTTTGGCTTAGAAATTGAGATGAGCATCAACCCCGAGAGTCAGACACGACTGGACTTAATGTCAGAAGATAACCTTTACCTATGTATCCGATGTTGTTTCTGCTGTCAGTCAGTTGTCCTGGAGGGATCTCAATGCAAGCAAAGGCAGTCCCCTTCTTGGCCATGTGAGTGCCAGGGTCAAAGGGCAATAAAATATAATTTCCCTTGAAATCCACATTGTATTCTACATTTTGATTGACCAATAAGTTATCACTTTTTCAGTTTTTGGATTTTTTACAATGTATTTTGGACATAATCAACAGAAACTATTTTGTTTTCAGTTATTTCTTTATTATGTCATAAATAAATAAAATGTATCATGACATACATAAATATAATAAATTTGTTTTCAGTTTAAAGGGTTAGATTCATGTAGGAAGGTTGTAATTGTATATACATGGGAGAGAACTGCAACAGAACTCACTTCTGAGTAGACATATCTAGCAAAGCTCTGGAAATTGCTTTCTACTATGACAGACTACTTCTCCAACTATTCTAATATTGTTTACTGTGGCTGGCAACCTCTGGCCAGGATCATGTATTTAATGGCTTTTTCCATCACATCCTTTCTCATATTTTCTTAGCATTCTAAATGGTATAGATTGAAACTGGCTCAGAATACAGAAATGAAAAGTACTTCCACAGTCGATTGCAATCAACCAGTCTAAAGGAGGCTGATCGCAGCCAGATGGGGTGCTTCTGCCCTGTGTGCAGCGCACCTTGCGCGCAGCGCTCCTTCCGCGGGGCATTGTGGGAATGAGGGAGCACGAGGCATGGCCTCCGGAGGCCCCGCCTCGTGCTCCGCCCTGCCTCTGTCTCGTCCAGAAGCAACCGGGCAGCCTCCACTGCCGGCAAGAAATAGGCAGGTCGGAGAGTGATTGCGTTCCCGCAATGCCCCGCGGAAGTTGCAGCGCGCGGGAGAAACAGCACGTGGATGGTGTGTGCGCGCGCATGGAAAGTGCACTGCGCGGAAGGTAGATCTTCTTGACTTGGTTTTTAAAGAAGTAGCTCGCATGCTGAAAAAGTGTGGGCACCCCTGCTTTAGAACATTGCCTCGCAGGACTTCACAAGTTACAAATATGCAACTAAGTAATATCTCCTGGCACTACCCACAAAACCTATATTATCAGTCAGCAGTTTTAAATCTGTTCACCTAGTAATTAGAGTGTAAGAGAATAACATTTTTACCCCTTCCTGCTTGGAAGTGAGGTTATGATGAGGAACAGCCAAAGGGATCTCATTTTGATTGTCACAACCTCACTCCTACTGATCACTGGCTGAACAAGCCTCCTTCTCTTGACAAAGTTGCTGGATTCTGAGATGTGGTTTAGGAGGGTCATTCAAAATTGTGACAATTGTGCCATGATGATTACATAATCTTACTCAACATGGACCAATAACAGTTTCTCATTCTACCACTTAATCACATTGTGGTTTTTTTGATCCTCTTTTCCTCTTCTGGATGATGCCTGCCAAGTGCCATCAGATGACACTAGCTTGGCCCCGCCCCATTCCTCCTGAAGTGGAGGACAAGTGTTGCAAGATGCTTCCTCTGCCATGATGGAGAGGAAAATGTATTTTGGGTAGCTCCAACTGAGCTACCCACAATATGGCTATGCATTGTCCCATCCCCACCATATAATGAGGGAAGGAGGAAGTGTGTATGGGGCACCATGAGGTGCCTTGCATACCTGCTGTTTCACTAGCAACTGCTGCCAAAATGGCATGGTCCCAGGAGTCTAGGCCTCATTGTAGATAGATAGATAGATAGATAGATAGGCAGACAGACAGACAGATAATTTTAAAAATAGGGGTGTGTGCTCTGAATGTGTTTAAATATGTTTGTTGAGGGTTGTTTTAAAAGAAGAGTTTGAACTGTTTTTAATTCATTTTAGTTATATATTAAATGTTTCAAAGGTGTATTTATCAGTTGAATAGTGCCTTGGGAGGCTTGGTGGGTTGAAAGGCAATAAACAAATGGCTTGAATAATGATATAATTTTTTTAAAAAAATCTGTGCAGGGTTTGGGTGGTAAACTATCAGTTCTTACTCTGCCTTCCGAAGAACACAGGATGGTGGAGAAATTAATTCTAAATCAAAGACTAGATCTTCTTCTTTTCACCTAAGAAAAGAGTTGGGAGGACTTTTTCCAGGAAGCAATAAGAAAGTGTGTAAAAGATATGGTAGGATGCTTTATCACGGCAGTGGCTGGAAACGAAAAACTGTTATAGGCATTACTGTTGGTAGCACACTGATAATTACTGTAAAGTAGCCTCAGAGGAGCAATTATTTGTAAATACTTACACTGTTCTTTTTTTCTTTGTGTTTATCATTTTCCTGTTACACTGCAAACCAAAGCAGTGTGAAGCCTGTTTGGGCTGTCAAGAATTATTTAAATCTGAATTCAATAGCTAATTCCAAAAAAAGTAGTTCCATTAAGTCAGTGCCTTACAATTCAGCAATTAGTTGAATTGGCTTGCTAAAGCTGGGCCTGGAAACTGGTTTTAGACTAGGACAACTAGATGTGAAAATGCATTCTGGTAGATTCAAGATTCTTGCCCAAATCACCCAGATCCTAATACTGATTGCAAGAAAAAATTATATATTTGGTGTGCCTGCTATATGTTTATGAGAAACATATATTTTAAAAATCGGAATGGCTAAGAATTGTCCAACTTAGAAGATAAGCACAAACTTATATTAGTCTGTGAAATAAATCTTTATTCCACAGATTGCGGGGAAGGGCGGTATAGAAATGGAAATAATAAATAAATAAATAAAAACATACTGACTGACTGACTGACTTTATTATTTCTGAGTCGCCCTCCACGTTAGTGCTCCGGGCGACTTACACACAACAAATTCCACAATTAAAATAGAGTATTTAAAACTAGATTAAAATATTCAGTGGTTAAATGCAGGGGCCAGGCTCGGTATTTGAGTTCCTGGTTCTGCATTAACCATGGGCTTTCCTAAATAGCCGGGTTTTCAGAGCGGTCAGGAACTGGGGCAGGTCGAGGGAGGCTCTCTGGTCCGGTGGCATCGAGTTCCAAAGAACGGGAGCCACAACGGAGAACGATCTCCGTCTCGTGGTCTCCAGGTGGGCCTCTTTCAAGCCTGGTACGTGAAGAAGGTTCTTGTTTGCTGGCCGCGGGGTCCTTGAGTAAGCAGGCATCATACAAATTGGCAAAACAAACAAATGTGTTCATTATGCATAATATGTACTAAATATGTTACTGTTGTGTGCCTTCATGTAACTTCTGACTTGTGATAATACTGGGAAGGGGTTTATGCAAAAATTCTGTACAAAATTTTAGACTGGTGAGGACTTTGAGAGCTGCAAAAATGTGGTCCAAGGACTACATCTTGTGGCCCATGGGCTGGGCTTCTCTGCACCGCAACTTAAGGAGCAGATCCCTTAATTTAATATTTACGTGTATTTAATCTGATATTCATATTATCTATATCAAATGGACTTAGAACATTTTGGTTTTTATACCTCAATCAAAATGCCATTAACAGTTCATCCCTTTCTTCTTTGTACCATTTCTTCTTCTGCAAGAGAAAACTTCCAAGCATTTTTGTCTTCTACTAGAAATAACACACTGCAATATTTATTTATTTTATTTATTTATTAGGTTCGATTTGGTATACCGCTCTCTCTGGAGCCCAGAGCGGTTCACAAGAATAGCGAAATAAACATAAACACATAAAAACATTAAAATACATTAAAATACATTAAAATACATTAATACAATTCCAATCCCCCGACTAAACAAATTGCAGGCCAAGCTGCAGTTCAGTGGCAGGCTAGCAGCAGGATAACGGGTGCGGTAGACAGCAGTCAGCTATGGGCCGAATGCCTTTCTGAACAACCACGTTTTTACTGCCCTGCGGAACGGCAGAAGGGCTCGAATGGCCCGTGTCTCCTCAGGAAGGCTGTTCCACAGAATTGGTGCCACTACAGTGATTGCCCTCCGACGGGTGGTGTCCAGTCTACAGACCCTAACACTGGGCACATCCAATAAGTTGAGCCCCTCTGAGCGCAGTGATCTCCTGGGCACATAAGGGGTAAGCCGCTCCCTCAGGTACACTGGCCCCAAACCATATAAGGCCTTGAAAGTTAAAACTAACACCTTGAAGATGACCCGGAATTCAATTGGAAGCCAGTGCAGCTCGCGCAAGAGTGGAGTCAATAAACAATGCCCACAGTTCAAAGTCCATTGCCTTGGTCATTTGTTCATATGCATCTGCACTACAAAGTTCTATATTAATTTAGTAATGCTATATCGCAATGATATATAATGTAAAAGCACAGTTTAAAGACATTCTTCATGCTTATTTGTGATTCACCTAACTTAGGAGAACCAAAATGAGGCAAACTATGCAACTAAAACTCAGAAGCACACAAACTTACATTCAGATGAAGCTGGTTTGTCCAGTGACCAATTATTTTATATTCTGCACTTCGATTGGTTAGTTGATATTGAAAGATATCATAACGTCCAGGGGCATCTCCATTTTCATTGAAAACAACTGGTGTTCCAGCACTACCTATTAAAAATCAATACAAGATTTTTTTAATAACATCAATTGTTGTTAATCAAAATAGGGTTAGAAAAAAAGACATCTAAGAGAACTATGCCAAACAATCCAACATGACTACAGTACAGTATTGTTAGATGATCACCATCAAATTTTTGCAATGCAGGTCTCATTATTCTTGATTACAAATATAGTACAGCTCCTGTACCCATGGAGGATATGTTCCAGAACTTACCATGGAAACAGAAAACTGGATAACTGAAAACCCTGTTAAAATAAATGACTTATGCTAAAGGTTACCATGGAGTTGTTTTGGAGAAAATTAGAGAAAAATAGAAATGTACTAACAAGAATATATTTTGTCGAAGGCGGATACCAGTCCCATGGATACATTGGTTGTACTTTATTTGTAGTTTCAGCAAAACATATTTCTGTGGTTAGTGACACATAGGTATCATAACACCTCACAAGTCACATTGCATCGCATGCAAAATCGCATCACTGCCTCAATGATGCTGCCAGAAGAGAAAGATAACATTTTTCACAAACTCTGAAAAATACTTCTTTCAGAAAAAAAAAATGTTCGACCATGTGTACACCAAGCCATTATGAATCTGCTGGGCTGCTAACCTTAAATATGTTCCTATCAGATAAGGGATGAGGAGCAAGGATTAATGATTGAGATAGCCATGGTTGAAAAACACTTTTCTTTTTCTTTTTTTGTTGTTCAGACAGACTGGAAGATTCTTTTTAGGGAGACACTTCATCTAATTTTCTTCAGTTGCTGCCAAACCAGAGCATATTCTTTACAGGTACAATCTAAGGTATCTTCAGTCAAGATTTAGAAAAACATTGTTTAAGGCTTTGAAGAACTCTGCAGGTCAAAGTAGATAATAGTAACATAGAAAATAGTAAATTGTCTGGATGGTACAGGTAGAGATCAGGAGGAAAGAAGAAGAGGCAGTATCTGTTTAACTTAATCCTTTGCCATGCTGCCTCTCCCTTTTCCTTGTTTGTCATGTTTTTTTTAGATTGTAAATCTGTGAGTAGGCAACTGTCCGAATAACAATGTGTATGTTGATCTGAGAGCCTTTGTGTCATACTCCCCCCCCCCCCAAGAGTTCATCATGTGAGGATGAAGCAGACCTAAGTAGATATTTGACAAGAATGTATGTTTTAGTTATGTTGTAACCTGCCTTGCGCCACAAGAAAAGGCAGGTAAGAATTAAAATTATTAATAAATTATTCTCATTATTATTAATCCTAGTCTTCCCAAATTCTTCTTGAGATTTCATGTTTGTCTGTACAATGTATTGTAATTGTATGTCAGCCGGCAGGGACTGTCTGCCATATGTGTAATGTAATCCGCACTGAGTCCCCTTCGGGGTGAGTGGCTCTTATGCCGTTTTATTGTATTTTTAGATGTGTTTTATCGTGTTTTAATGCTTTTATATACCAATGTTTTTTATGAATATGCTGTTAGCCGCCCCGAGCCTTCGGGGAAGGTGGCAGATAAGTATGAATTAATACATGAATAAATATAAATAAAGTGTATTATTATTTATTATTATTCAGCCAAGTTCTTCTCCAGAACAACAAGATTCTCATCAGCAGGAGGACCACCAAGCCCTTGAGAAAGACAAAGCATCAGACATAAGCTCCTTTATAGATGCAGCAAAAAGGACTTTGCACTCACAGTTGTAAGATGTATATGGTGTATGGTCTAGTATGGTGGCATTGCCAGAACTGACTGCCCTTAAAAGTAGCAAGTAGGTGGTTGTTATTCACTGGAAACAAATTTCAGTCCACCCCTTGATGACTTGAAATCTTGATCCTGATACTGTACACCTTGGATTTATGACATTCTGATGTTTATTGACTCTTCTGCTTGGACTTTGCTTTGAGTTATAACTTCTTGATTTGAACTATTTGTTGTAGGATACTCTTTGTACTTCAGCTTCTGAACTAAATCCTACTTAGAGTTAAGAGTGGAATACTTTGTAGCTGAAGAATGTGGTATAAACACTCTAAATAAATAAACCCATTCAGGTATTTCCATTGAGATTCTATTCTATTTATGGAATTAATATCCTGTCTCTTTTCCAAAAGAGGATTCATGGCTGCTTCAAGTATATACAAAGGACTCATATTGCTGGTAGGGACATGGGAGAAAGAACTAAAAGAAAGCTGTGACTCCGCTCCTTCCACTCATATTTTCTTGATTAATGTATAATTGGGGTGTCACTACAATGAGAGGTATCTCAAAACATGCAATAGTAGTACAGGCTGATAGATTTTGAGTTTGGAGACCCATACCACAAGCCAAAAAACATATTCACTTCAAACCTGCTGTGATCAATATACATGATATACAACTGGTTCTACAGCAGAAACACTGCTCCAAGCCATTAATCTAGCACAAGAAATACTGCAGATTACTCCAGAACTTCCAGATAACTCTAGAGTGACCTCAGGGGAGTTAGCTATGTGGACATCTAAATCTGGGGTAATCCCAGTGTCTACACATCAAAAAGACCCACTGCTCTCTCTCTCTCTCTGTTTAGAAATAGCTCCTTGCTGGAAATGTTGCTTCTGCTGATCACATGTCTGAGTATCTTGTTGTCACCTCACTAGAAGTGATATCACCAGCAAGGCTCTCCTGGGGGAGCTACTTCTGAATAGTGAAACAGCAATGGCTGTGGTTCCGGGGGGGTTAGCACCAACACATTATTTATTTATTTATATTTTATTTATTTATTATTCAATCTTATATTCCGCTCCTCCCTGCAGGCTCGGGGCGGATCACAACAAACAGTAAAAATGCTGCGCATACAACTTGCAGCCATACATAGCATAAAAACATAACACATAAAACCGGTATACATTAAAATCAGAAAATTCGATTTCTAAAAACTCCAGGCATAACCCCTCAGGGCAGGATTAGCTTGTCAATTAGTCAAAGGCCATTTTAAAAAGAACAGTCTTACAAGCTCTTCGAAAAGGGCCGAGCTCTGAAATCGCTCGGGTAGCATCAGGCAGCGAGTTCCACCATACTGGGGCCACCACAGAGAAGGCCCTCTGCCTCATTGTGGATAGATGGCAGGAGCGGATTATCAGCTCAATTGGCCACATGGAGCACAAAATAGTTTCAGGACACTTCCACACCAGTACATATGTTCTTTGTGTTGTATATCCAAAGTATTTCAGTAGTTGTAGACATAGCCCTGTCCCATTTTTTTGTGTATACAATTTATTGAATGATCTTGGAAATCCTACTTGAATGATCTTGGAACATGCTATTTTCACTTCACTCCTGCCTTTAAACATCAATGCTTGATGTTTTGTCTTATGCATGTTATAACAGGCTGTTTTTAATTTAATTTGAGTTTTTAATTCATAACGTGTTTATATGTTAGGTTGTTTAAATTTTGTTAATATGGATGCATTGTTATTGTATTTGTGCATTGAATGTTTGCCTTTTATGTTTGGAATCTACCCTGAGTCCCTTCGGGAAGATAGAACAGAATACAAATAAAGTATTGTTGTTGTTGTTGTTGTTACTAAGTGACTTGGAGAACAAAGTCAACACAGTACATGAAATGTACAACGATTACAAGTCAATTTGTAGATTGTATGAACAGATACAAAATCATCATTTTAAAAAATACACTTTTGAATGCATAGGAATTTGCAAGTGTGTTTTCAATATATTATGAAGTGAATTGAACAAAAGTAATTAGTGTTGAGAAATTAGAAACAGATAGTGGCAGACAACGATGGACACATATTGCTTTACTCACAAAGGTGCTTAACAGAAGTGCATCGGTCAGCATCCTGTTACCCTTTTTTAAAAAGATAGTCAGAAATAAAACCCCCTATGCAGATCCAATCAGAAGTCTATCAAGAGATCCTGACACTGCATTTTAATTAATATATTGCTGGCTTTCTTTGGACATTGGATTGAGGTATGTTGAATTGTGACATGCTATGCAAAGTTTCCAATAGCAAATAAACCACAAAATGTACATTCCAAAATTTCATCCTGTAAATTGCAAATATATTTATTTATTTATTTATTCAGCTTAGTATACCGCTCTCTACAGAGCTCGAAGCGGTTTACAGCAATAAAATATCAGATAAAACACATAAAAACATTATAAAACCAAGTTAAAACCCCTAGTTAAACCCCATTCCCACAGTAAAACTACAACAAGACGGCAAAGTGCAAGTAGCGATGAAGCGGCAGGGTGGCAGATTATGGCGGGCACCGGTCAGGGCCGAATGCCTGCCTAAATAGCCAGGTCTTAACCGATCTGCGAAATGGCATGAAGTCCTGTATGGCTTGCGTCTTCTCAGGCAGGGAGTTCCACAGGGTCGGCACGGCCACAGAAAACGCCCTCTGCCGTGTACTAGATAGCCTGTAAGTCTTTATGCCAGGCACCTCCAACAGGTTGAGCCCCTCTGAATGCAGTGATCTTCTGGGCATATATGGGGTAAGCCGCTCCCTCAGGTACACTGGCCCCAAACCATATAAGGCCTTGAAAGTTAAAACTAACACCTTGAAAGAGACCCGGAATTCAATTGGGAGCCAGTGCAGCTTGCGCAAGAGTGGTGTTGCATGAGCAGATCTTGAGGCTCCTAAGAGCAGGCGTGCTGCTGCGTTCCGCACTAGCTTGAGTTTCCGGATCGCCGGCAAAGGCAGGCCTATGTACAGCACATTACAGTAGTCGAACCTCGAGATGACCGTGGCTTGGATCACCGTGTCCAGGTCACAGCGGGAGAGTTAGGGAGCCAGACGTTTTGCCTGTCGCAGGTGGTAAAAGGCTGTCTTGCAGGCGCAGGCAATCTGCGCCTCCATAGACAGCTGGGAATCCAGCCGGACCCCTAAGCTCTTAACTAAAGGCTGTGGGCAGAGTGCCATGACATCAAATGTCGGCAACTTGTCGTCCCCCCCCCCAGGCGGCCCAGCCACAAGATCTCCGTCTTCGCCGGGTTCACCTTCAACTTACTGGCTCGCAGCCATCCAGTTACGGCTTCTAGGCAGAGATGGAAATTATCAGGTACAGATTCCACCCCGGGGTCCATCCTCAGAATGAGCTGGGTGTCATCAGCGGACTCCAGCCCAAAACTCTGCACCAATTGGGCGAGTGGTCGCATGTAGATATTAAATAACAGCGGGGAGAGGATGGCCCCCTGAGGAACTCCACAATGTAAGGGGGAGCCCTCGGAGACCACCCCTCCCCACTTCACTCGCTGCAGGCGGTTTTGGAGGAAGGA
The DNA here is from genome assembly GCA_030556195.1 of Anolis apletophallus. Lineage (NCBI taxonomy): Eukaryota > Metazoa > Chordata > Lepidosauria > Squamata > Anolidae > Anolis > Anolis apletophallus. The sequence continues at coordinate 50,847,573 of JARBWK010000009.1, read as the reverse complement.
GGACAGCCAGTATAGGGCTGTCCCCCTCACCCCCGCCACCGCCAGGCGGTGTGTCAAAAGTTGGTAATCGACAGTATCAAACGCTGCCATGAGGTCCAATAACATGAGCAGCGCCGATCCGCCTCGGTCCAAGTGGCAACGGAGTAGGTCTGTGATGGAGACCAGGACGGTCTCTGTCCCATGGCCCAAACGGAAGCCGGACTGGAAGGGGTCTAGCCAGGTTGCATCATCCAAGAAAGTCTGCAGCTGGTCCATTGCTGCCCTCTCAATTACCTTGCCCAGGTATGGTAAATTGGGCACCGGGAGGTAATTGGAGGGAGCTGTTGTTCCAAAAAAAGGGTTTGATGTAAAGTATAAAACGCAGCAGAGAAGCAGTTAAAAAAGGGTTCACAGCAAATGTGGCATATGAGGACTCACACTGGAAATAAAGCATCTGAGCAAACAAGCCATGTTATTAAAGCATTTCTACTTTATTGTAGAAAGCAACAGAAAGGCAGTAATACATGTGCAACAGCATGTTTAACAAATTAGAACAGGAGAAAACATACCATGAGGCTCACAAAATGGAGGCATACAGCAGAATACTAACAGCAACTCTAAACTCCTCCCTTCTTCATCGCTGTGATTGGAAGAGAGAGTGAGCCAATAGGCAGAGCCTAGCAACATTGATTTATTCCTTCCAACTATATTACTAACTCTACCGCTAGATGGCGCTCATGAGAGAGGAAATCTGCTTACTTCTATCATTCATCTACTCTCATGAGACACAAAACACATTCATTTAGACATATTGAACTACAGCATTTTGCTATTAATTTCAACAGGAGCCACGGGGTCTAACCCTGGCTTCTTCAGCAATGGACTAACCACCACCTCTTTTAACTCCTTGCTCAAGGGAGCAGTTGACTATATTCAACAGAGGCCCTCGTAACCCCTCCACGCAAGCTCGAATCAGCGTGGAGGGGAACGGGTCGAGGGAGCAGGTGGTAGGACGAAGAGCTGCGACAATCTTGTCAACATCCTCTGCGTCCAGTGGCCAAAACTGGTCGAAGGTGGATCCGGCGGAGGGCCACGGAGTTTCAAGTTCCTGTACGTGGCCGGAAGGTCCCGGCGGAGCGTCGCAATCTTGTCTGCAAAGTGATTTTGAAAAGCCTCGGCAGAGAGGGCCCGATCGTCATTATTTGGGATGGTAGGGACCATCGTCAACTGCCGAATTACCCTGAACAATTGAGCCGGGCATGAATCTGCAGACGCTATCAAGGAGGCATAGTGAAAAAATTTTGCCTCCTTGGTAGCATGCTCATAAGTCTCCATAAAGAGCTTATAAGCTGATTCCGAAGGTCCGTCACGGAGCTTCCTCCACATGCGCTCTAGCCGTCTCTTCTCCTGCTTCATGGTTCTAAGATCTTCAGTGAACCACGGAGAACAGCGTTTGCGGGGTTTGAGAGGGCGTTTAGGGGCGATCTCGTCGAGAGCAGCAGATAACTTACAGTTCCAGGTGGTAACTAGCTCATCGAGCGAGTCGCTGACAGGCTCCAAATCCCTCAGGGCATTCAGGAACCTGGTTGGTTCCATAAGTCCCTTCGGGCGAACCCATAAGTCCCTTCGGGCGAACCTTGCCGGGGGGACTTGGTTGCTCGACCCGGACTCTTAGAGCACAGTGATCCGACCATGGCACCTCTGTTACGGAGGTGACGGACACTTGGACGCCTGCAGAGAAGATCAGATCAAGGGTGTGACCAGGCCAATGTGTGGGGCCCAACTTGGAAAGGGAGAGGCCCAGTGCCGCCATGGTCGACACTAGGTCCCCTGCTGCAGATGGAGAGGAGGCTGTGTTGGCGTGGACATTGAAGTCCCCCAGCACCACAAGTCTGGGGAACCTCAATGCCCACTCCGCCACAGTCTCAAGCAGCAGGGATAGGCTCCTTGCCAGTACGCTAGGTGCTCGGTACACCAGCAAGAAGGCTATGCTCTCCGGGGCTCCCCACATCAGGCCGACACTTTCAATCCTGTCTGTCTCCAAGGCAGGGACCGCTCTAAGATGTAACAGGTCATGGGCGAGAATCGCCACGCCCCCCGCCTCCCCTTCCTGTTCTGGTGAGTAACAACGTAGTCAGCAGGTACCAGTTCTTGCAGGCAGGTGTCATTGCCGTCTTGAAGCCAAGTTTCGGTAATACAACAGAGGTCGGCTCGTTGGTCTTCAATGAAATCCTTGATGGTAGCAGTTTTATTCCTGGCTGCGCGCGCGTTCACTAGCACCAGAGAGGTAAGGGAGGAAATTGGAGGCCTGTCATCAGTGTACTTCGAGATAGGACGCAGGTCTTTCATCGACTCGGGGTGCCTCTCGCTTTCGGCCTGTGCCTAATGCTGTGCCTCCCCATCCCAGAGGTCACTGCAATAGGGGACCCAACAACAGGGTCTATCACTGCCCTTGTGGGCTCAATGTGCGGCACACCCCCTGAAAAGGAGAATCAGGGGGGGGCAGCAGACCCGTAGGTTTCGGCGCACCCAGCTGTGGGAGCACCTGAGAGTTAGAGTAGCCCAGGGCCGGGGTGACAGCTGGAATCCCAACCACCTGGTGGCTTCCATTACTAATACCCTCCGGTCCACAATTGTCCACATTAGGCAGTTGGGCATGGTAGACATGGTATGGGTGGCAGGTACTGGATTCCTCTTGAGCCTTGGGGCTCTCTGGATCTTTCATGGGCAGGTCAGCCGGCCTGACCCACGGGCCAGAGGTCCTTCTGCCACCGTACGCTATGCCCCAAAAGGTTCTCGTTCTGAATGTCCTTTGTAGGTCTAAGGGGCCACGCGGTTTGGCTGGTCGGAAGGCCAGCTGGTGGTCTACCTTGGTTGGTGGTGGTGCTGTGCAGTTGGAGTCACCAGTTTGGGTGTGCCCCTTCGCCCGCCTCCTCCTCCGTCTTCACCCCGCCTCTCTCCATCAGCAGGTGGGGGAGGGGAAGGCAGTTGTGGTGCCAATCCCCAGCTAGAAGGGGGGCTGGGGGGTGAGCGCTTGGCTCACCCCCCAGCCCCCCAGACTTCAAAGAAAGCATGTATCGAACAGGGAAGATTATTCATTCTTCCTTTGATTTTTCCCTTACTTCCTCAGCATCTTTAACATATTTCTGTACTGAAGAGATAAGACAGGAGAAGGCCTGCTACATACGCACATGGCTTGCATACAAAAGGCCTAAGTTTCTTTCTGGCATAGCTAGAAAAGACATTTATTCCAGACTTTAGAGAATGTCTGAAAGTTGGTGCAGACAATACTGGGCTAAACAGATCAATAGTCTGACTCGATACAAGCAATATCCCATATTGGCTCATGATAGAAATGGAGAACAGAAAGCATGATTGGTCAGAAGAAGTTTTCCAGAGGCAGAAAAAGTGATATTTTGTGTCTATTCTAAAGTGAGTCAAAGTTTAAAACAGTTATGGTGCATGAAATTGATTGACTTAAGTTATTCATGACTAATGTGAGTATGACTAAGTTTGGATCTATTCCAATAAATATAAGTCAAGGCTTAGCAAAAACCAAGGTGAATCATTAAATATTTTCAAAATAGCAACTGTGCTGGGATCTTTTAATTTGCAAAGCTTAAAGAGCAAGGAGTAAAATATATTCTTGTGCAGCAATGCAACACAAGGAAGCCCATCACACCAGCATCCTTCATGAAGTAAAATTGGCAGGTTTGCTCCTTTAGGGTGAATGAATTTCATTCTCACTATAAAGATTTCTGCACAAAACTGCTGACTCGATAGTTCTTGAAGTATCCCTTGAGGCTGTGCAACAGCCGCTGAGTCATTCCCCACCATCAAATTTTATCTGCCTATTTCTGTACTAACTCTGCATATGAACTCCTATGAGATCCTCTCAATTGAGGAAAATATCATTCCTGTGTTATTTCGTGATCTCTTTGAAAAATTCAAAAATTCAACTGTTGTGCAGTGCTTATGATTGTATTTGGCAAATTTACTTGTGATAATATGCTCAAATATTTTAATTCATTGCTTAGTTACTTTTACATGTTATATTTGTGTCTGCATGTTTTAAAAAGTTAGCTTGCATTAAGATGCCAGCATCAGTAGTTACTGAAATGGACATCCAAGTGCCACCTCTGTGTTGATGGAGGTAGGCAGGATTTCCCCCGGGTACTGGTTGTGGGGGTCGGGAGCAGGTGAGGGTTTTGCCCTCCTTTCTGCTAGAGATCCCTGTGTACAACTAGTGGGCCGCTGTGTGACACAGAATGCTGGACTAGATGGGCTGAGGCCCGATTCAGCATGGCTCTTCTTATGTTCTTATCTTAGTAATTCTTTATCAAACAGAAAATATTCTGTTGGACCTCATTGCAAGAGTTATAGATAAAAATTACAATGCATAAATAAAGCCATGTTAAGAGTCTACTGGGGTTTATAAACTCCAGATCAATAACATCTTTTTGCATTATAATTTCTAAGAGCCAAGGATTTCTTTTTACATTTGCTCTTTTAAATTAGCTGTAAGAAGGAGCTACAAAATGTCCAATGGAAATAAATGAGATTACTGTGGTGAGTAAGACAGCAAAAGGAAGAACAGTCACTAAATAAATAAATAAATAAATAAATAAATGTACAATACTCAGAAGCCCAAAAGACAGGATTATATGAGATATGTTTGCCTCTGTGATGTATTTAGTGGGGACAGCTATAATAGTTTCAAATGAAAAAGAGAAGCTGATAAAACATTTAGGGCTCACTTTAAAGACAGACTGCCAAAGAATGAATAGTCAACAATTTAGTGGAACCAACACATTCTAATTTGAGATAGTTATGCTGGCAGATTTTTAAAAAGTATTATTTGCACTGAATCTGGTTCAGTGATAAATGAAGTAATTATCAATGCAAACCCACAAATTGAAGTACATTTTCAAACAATGTGGAATCCAAAATAGATAACGGTTGTCTTCTTACAGCTAAGGATTCTTAAAACATCTTCCACCAAATATCCACATGTCAACCCAATTGTTCTGCACTTCACCTTGTTCCACGTACACATTTATATTAAGTTAGGGAATGGTTCCTACCCATTTAAGCTATAGTTGGAAAAAGTAACAGAACATTAATTAATATTTATCCAAGGATCTGCAATTGTAGATTCAACACCACAAATCCTTTTCAAGGATAGGGAGAAGGGGACCTGCAGTTCCTTCAGAAAACTCTATTGAAATCTATGAAGAGATTGTATGATAGCAAGGCCTCACCATGGTTGAGGTGCTGGCTGATGCTGTGGCTTTCACTGCTACTAGAAAAGTAACTATATCCATCTGTTTTAGTTACTTCAAAAAACAAAAAGACAGATTTTTTATTTAAAAAATGCTATTAGGACACTAACCAATAATTTAGAAGTGCTCATAGGGTCTGTAATTACTTTACTTTCCAAGCTCAATAAACAACAAGAGATGTGACTCAGAAGGTCCTTGAATGCACTAACTAAAAACTAAGTTAAGAAATACAAAGTTATGAAAAGTCCAAAGAGGAAAGCTCACTTGACTTGGCAACTGCACTGTTCTTGCTAGTTACACCTAACTGACACATTCAGAAATTGTTTGGTGCAATATATTATTTTGTACAAACATTTCAGTGTAATTATAGTGTTAGTTTAATTAAGGAAACATACACTGGTCTAAGGGAAAGCTAGCATGGTGCAGTGGTTTGGGTGCTGAAGTACTTCTGGAGATCAATGTTGAATCCCTCCTAAGCCATGGAAAACTCTTGCCAAGAAAATGCCATGAAATGTTCATCTTAGAGTTATCCTAGTGAGATCCCTATATTTTTACTTTTTGCATACAGCAGGTCTTTGCTATCTACTATGGTTCGACTCCAGGACCCTCAGCCCATAACAAAATCTGTGGCTTCTCAAGTCCCATCACATACAATGGCATCTTAAAATGTAGCCTTATTTAAAATGGCAAAATCAAAGTAGGAATGCTTGGGTTTGGGTAGAAGAGGAAAGGGGGCAGGAATACATTCAAGTCATAGATGGCTGAATCTGTGGATACAGAACATGTGCATTCTCATTGAAAAATGAAATCTGAGTGCATCTTTTTTTTTAAAAAAATCTGACTTAATATTAGTAACTGTGATCCTCCAAATATACTCATGTGCTCAAGCTAGAATAGGCAATGGCGAGGGAACAGATTCATTTTAATTCAAATAAAAAAACTTAGGAAAGGTCTTTATTTTAAGAGATTCTTCTGGTCCACCTCTATCTCAATCACTTCACTTGTTGCAAAATTGCTAAGGCAATGTGCTGTCTCAATGTCATATGATGATACTGCAAGATATATAGGGCATTTAGAACAGGTGTGAGCAGTTTGTGGTTCTCTAAAAGCTATTTGACCACAGCTCCCATCTTGTTGTCTTATTGTCTAAACCAGTGTTTCCCAAACAGTGTGCCATGGCACACTAGTGTGCTGTGAGCGATCATCAGGTGTGCCGTGGGAAATTGGCACTCTCCCCCCTCCTAGCAGCCCCCTCACAAGTTTCCAAGAAATAAATTGAGCCTCTCCGCTCGGAAATGTTTTTTTAAACTATTTTACTGGATTTTTCTAGAGTTCCCCCCCCCCCTCCCCCAAGGAAATGTTTATAACAGCTTCATGACATCCATAGTTAACTGGAAGCAAGTTTTACTCAGGGTGAAATTTCACAAAGGTCTGGAGAACAAGCTCTATGAGGAGCAGCTTGAAGAGCTGGGCATGTTTAGCCCAAAGAAGAGAAGGCTGAGAATACATGATAGCCATGTACAAATATGTGAGAGGAAGTCATATATATGTTTTGTTCATCGAAACAGGTCCAGGTTTCACACTGAGTGTATAAATACATTTAAAAACATAGAGTGTACTTTTGTGTCATTTTGGTTGGTGGTGTGCCCCAGGATTTTGTAAATGTAAAAAACGTGCCGTGGCTCAACAAAAGTTGAAAAACCCATAGGTTACAGCTTAGACCAGTGTTTCCCAACAAGTGTGCTGGGGCACACTAGTGTGCCGTGAGCGATCATCAGGTGTGCCGTGGGAAATTGGAACCTCCAATACCCTTACTTATTAAAGGAGCGCCGCTACGTCACAGTACAAAATGCACAATTAATCATACATAATCACATGCAAAAAAAACATTCAAAGTACCCAATCCTGCTGGAGAAAATCAAAAGTCTTACATAAGGTAGTTTGACGTGGTCGCCACAGAGAGCGGAGGAGTTGCGAACCAGGAAGTAGCGAGTTCACGGAGCGCTCCTCTACGGAAAACTCGCAATATTTGATGAAATCACGGAAGTGAGTGCAAAAAACAAAGTGTATACTCACGATGTTATCCAATGCCAGTTCTGGAATCCGCACAATAACACAGTCAGTTTGCGGACAATTTAAAGAAGCAGCACCATAATCATAGCAACAAGGTAGAAAATCACGTAGATAATCACATATATTCAAACCGCCAGAGGCTGAAGATAGATGTGGTGATGGAATCGAAAGCTGGCATGGGCAAACTTGGACCTTCCAGGTGTTTTGGACTCCAACTCCCACCATTCCTAGCAGTCTCAGGCCCTTTTCCTTTTCCCCCTTCAGCCACTTAAGCTGGAAAGGGCCTCAGGCTGTTAGGAATGGTGGGAGTTGAAGTCCAAAACACCCAGAGGGCCGAAGTTTTCCCATGACTGACAGCTGCTGAGCAAGACCTTTGTGTGTGTCTTTCTGCCATTCCTGCCAGGATATCTATGTTGTGTTCATCGAAACAGGCCCAGGTTTCACACCGAGTTTATAAATGCATTAAAAACCATATTAACTATATGTATTACTGTGTTAGAGTGTCATTTTGTGTCATTTTGGTTGGTGGTGTGCCCCTGGATTTTGTAAATGTAAAAAATGTGCCGCGGCTAAAAAAAAGGTTGAAAAACACTGGCTTAGACTAATGTTCCATGTCTTCATTCAAAAGGTAGCTTCTGACTCAGAATATTTATTATTCTACACACAAGTACATAAAACTGCACCCCTAAGGCAATTTATAATTAATACATTGCATTTAGTCTGAACCATAATAGTGTCGAATATAAAAAGCAATACCTTTATAGGAATTAATGCAGAGAAATCACTTTCACAAGTGGTAAATACATAAATACATTAATGTTCAGATGTTTGGGTTTAGCTAACAACTTAGAGAGGGCGGATAACAAATTATTACTGTTATTTATCATGTTGATCCTTAATGGATCGTTGTTTATTGCAACAAGCACCGCTTACTGTGTGTCTGGTGTGCAAATATTAATGCCCAAACTTGGAAGACAGTACTTAAGTTACCCATACACTCTTCGACATATTAATCTATAGGGTTTCCAGAAAACATTTGTGGCAATGGGTTTTCTGAAGAGAAGCTACTACATGTAAATCAATGGAAAACAGTACCCAGTTTTTAACTCAGCACATGAGATGATGCTCTGTAGATTGAAATTGCTCTTTGTGAAATTAGTCCATCCGAAGTGATCTGAAGAAAATTAATCCATTTGGTGACAATATATTTAAAGTAGTGTAACAATATCAAAAGTGTCAAGAAAAAGAAAACATGTCATAAAAGGTGAAACTTAATTTTGTTTGTAAAGGTATATTTCAGTCCCACTGGCTAATTTGTCTAGGAAAATCAGTTGTTAGTACTAAAGCCAATACCTAAAATTCTACTGAATTTCATGAATAATGGTGTTTTTTTAAAAAAATATCTGTGCCTCAACAGTTGGAGAATAGATAATCTTGCAGTTATCATATTCCTGTGTGTGGTTTTTCTTTTAAATTCATGATGCCAAATTTGATGTCAACTTCCTTCCTCAAGAAATACCTCTGTCAATTGTCAAGATAATGTATCTGGCCTTACACCATAAATTGTTGAAATAAGGTAACCAATATTGCACAGATCTATCACAGGAAATTTTCTCTTTAGAGATACATCATCATTCTCAATGCAATAGATAGAGGTCTTGTGCAAAAAGTTATCACTGCTTAAGTGCTTCAGGTTTCTGCTGCAATTGCAGTTTAATAGTCTGCATAATTCACATATTTCATCAAACAGTTTATGTGGCAATTTGAATACCCCCCACATCTCTAATTTTAACACAGAATCTTTTTACCCCGTGGAAACCATGAAATAATATCTACCACTTTTTTAAAAAATTCAATTACAATCTCTAACAGAACATCCGGGTTCCAGGAAACCCTGGTTTGTTTATTTATTTATTTATTTATTTATCATTCTTCTATGCCGCCACTCCCCAAGGGCTTGGTACGGCTTGAGAAACCCTACCTTAAAAAGTTGGTGTTACCTGTAGGAACATAAAAATGGCATGTCATCTTCTATCAGGGTTCTGTCTTCAGAGGGTTAGCTCTACAGACAGGACCCTCTCTTGCCCCAGCTTTCACAAAAGCCCTTCTTTATTTTTGGACTACTTTCCAGAATCTATGGACGCCTACCTTTCCTTTGCCAGAAATTATATTTGCACTGTCACATCTAGTGCATGCATGCCATCTAATGAAGTCTGAGTTTTCAACTGATTCTTCCAGATTCAACACAGTGCTGCACATTCTACCATCACAACCCAGGAGAAATCATGCAGCAATGGTATTGCAAAATCCAGGCATGTGACAAATATACCTGTATTAGTAGAGTAGATCACAGCTGCCTCATAGCCCTCTATAACAGCATGGGAATCCATCTGCTTCTTCTTGCATACACCAGAGAGTAAACACCTCCTGGCTGCTGTACTCCCCCCTGCCATTCATTAATTATGAACATGATTAAATTGTATTTGCTCCTGTTTTTTGACAGAAATTCGCTCCACTATTTTACAGTTTTTACACTGGCAATATTTTGCAGAATATGTCACCCCTCTTCCCCTCTAAGTGATCATTCCAAGTTTTTGATTGACTGTGCCTGGTAGGTGTCAAACATAACATCAATTACTTTGCTATTGCTCCCTTTCCTTATTCCCTTTGGAGACAAGTGTTCATGCAATCACTTCCAGCTCAGATTCATAACTTTTCAGCTTCTGAACTTCAACTGTACCATCAATTATGATGCAGACATCTCTTCTGCTGTAGCGTTCATCTTCACTAATGGCCTCATAGATGGGCCTTATGTAGGCGGCATATTTATTTATTTATTTAGCACATTTGTATACTGCTCCCTCTCAGCCCAAAGGTGACTCGGGGCGGTTTACAAGGCTACAAATTGAATGCCAACAGCATCCTAAAAACAGCACTTAAAACGGTTAAAAACATTAGCAATAAAATAAAACATGACAAGAAAAACAACATTTTGTCTCCAAATAAAACAAAATCCAATATTGTAGTCCAGTAATTCCAATCATATGTCAGATACACTGCCTTTGTCAGTTCCACAATAGTTTATCCATAGAGCCTGTTAGTTCCCATCCCATGACATAGAATAATTTCTGGCGACGGTCAGTGGGTAAGCTTTTGTAGAACCAGCATATGCCACCGCATGGCAATACAAGAGGCTTCCCAGCTGGATGGTCAACACTTCCCCCTGTGGGATGAGGACTCGGGAAAGTTGGGTGATGCAGGATGTGGGGCAATGGGTTCCCCACACCCCCAATGGGTACTGCAGGATTTGACACCATGTATGACAATTCTGATGGCCCATCTAATGAAGTTGCATCCTAGATAGTACAGCTTTCTTGTCTTTCTAGATAATTCTTCTAGTGTTGACAAGTTCCATGGCATTGAACTGTCAGAATGAAAGCAAATATAGGTCATCTGTACAACATATTGTTAAATTGTTGTTAGTTCCCTTCAAGTCAGCTCTGAATTTTGACAACTCTATGAATAGGAGACTGTCCTAGTCATTAACACTCCTGCTTAGGTCTTGAAAAATAAAGCCTGTGGCTTACTTCACTGAATCAACCAGTGAATGTGGCCCTTTTCCTTTCATATTTTCTGAGTATTAATATATTTTTACTGAATTGTGTCATTTTGCAATATGCCCAAGTTTTGATAGATTTAGTTTAGCCATTTTAGGTTCTAGTGAGAGCTCAGGCTTGATTTGCTCCCATTCCCATTTATTGGGCCTTTTGAAAGTCACCCACAGAGACCCACCAACACCCATTTCACAATGTAGAGGAACATCCAGCAGGGATCTGTGTGTAAACTATCTTCAGAATTATCCTCCGGTGTCATTTTTTGAATGAATTAATACCCTTCTTGTCAGTTTTCTTCACTATCCAGTTTTCACACTCATACACAGAGATCAGAAATCCTATGGTTTTCTACAGTCTCAATTTTAATTAATGATTGTCCCAAGCTGGATGGATAAATAGATCTTTAATTCAATGTCCAACATATACTTAAAGATATGTAAACCATCAGTGGTTATTATTTTGTTTTCTTAATATTCAACAGCAACCAAGCTTTTGCACTTTTGTCCTTGAGTTCCACCAATGGTTATTCCAGAAACGTTGTTTTCTGCACAGAAAATGCTATTTTTCTATACAAAATAAGTCAATGAGACTTTGTATAGAATGAATACTAAACTGTGAATAAGATTTTTAAAAATATTTTGAACACTGTCTCACAGACAAAATTAATTTGCTAAAATTATTCTTTGATTCCTTCAAGGAAAAAAAATGAAGAATTACACCCCTGGTTTAAACACAATACCAAAATTATAGAATTTTCCTCACTGCTGAATAGGTAGGGCTAGTCAGAGACATGGTGCAAGCTATCAAAATCTACACCCAGTGAATAGCAGCTGAAATAACAATGCCAATTTAAATCTGCTCTGGGTTTAAGGGATTCCATTCAACACTTTGGAAGCTGAGAATCCAGAACAGATATAAGCTTGTATCAGAATAAATGTAAAAAAAAAATCTCCAGGGGAACGTGAATTTGAACCACTTTTCAAAGTCAGCCTGAGGCTTGGAAAAATGATTGTTGGCTTGTCATTGTCATCAACCACCAGTCCAACAAAGGCCCTCCTTTTTTCATTCCCTTATTTGGCAAACTGTAATGGCAGGAGCAAAACCTTGCAAACATGTTGAATCATCTTAACCCCCCCCGGGCCTCCTTTTGTTTTTCAAAAGTATTCAAAAAAAACCCAAGCTTTTTCTCCTGGTTCAGTTTGAATTACAATTCCAAATCCAATTTTGTCCCCAGAATCTTCATTTAAGTCAATGGCTTTTGTTTTTCCTCTTCTTCACAAGGGATCTTTCAGCAGTCATGGTTTAAGTTCCCAAATAAATTTCAAGCACCAAACAAGCTAGGTCTGGAGCATAATTTATCTCTGCTTAGTGCTTAAAATCCCTGCTTCAACTTCTAATCAGTCAATAGAGATAACAGCTGTCACACAAGCAGGGGCTCATCCAAGATACTGCTCCTCACAGAGTGTGCCACTTTGCATAATAAAACACCACTGCTGCAACAATGCAAACCATTGTGGACTTCAGATATTCAGAATGGGATGTTACAATTCAGGTGCCAAACAAAATCAACCTGTAGTGAATATGCATTGTTGGAGCAGTGTGAAATAACCAAACCACTCATGAACCTCACCCCAAATTTCTAAATGGCAAATGCTGCTCCTTAACCTTTATTGCGGTGTATTTGCCATTTGTCTCCCTTTTGTAAAAAGAATGACAGGGAAAAAAAACATTCAAAGGACACAACCAGTAGTCTAACAATATAATCAAAATGGCTTATATGGGCACATTGACACTGTAGAATTAATGAGGTTTGACAGCAATTTAATTGCCATGGGTCAATGCTATAGAATCATTGGATTTGTAGTTTAATGAAGTACTTGCACTCCTTGGTAAAGAAGGCTAAAGCTCTTATAAAACTAGACCTCACATGAGTCCATAGTATTCAACCATGGAAGTTACTTGGGTGTCAACCCATATTAATTCTATAGTAAAGATGTGCACTACATTGTACTCAGAAAAAGGAGGGGGGAAATCACGTAGTTTAGCAAATAGTTGAATGTGTGTATGCTTCTATATACACACAGAGAGAAAATAAGAGGGAGAGAGGGGTGCCCATAATTTGAAATGTAAAAGAAAATAAATTATTTGAAAGAAATTACTTATACATCTGTTAGCATTTTTAACAGTGTAAGAAAAGAGATAGCTCAGGCAAGATCAGTATGAATGCGGGTCAAAATTAGCATCCATGTCAAGCAACTTCTTTCAAATTTTTGTATTCAACTGAAAAACAAAATGTCAAACATATTTATTTCACCAATGGCTTTTCCAAATGATACCATCACACTCTTTCAGAATTAAAGAAGAGTGATAAATTGGCTATGTTTATTTAGCTTGTTCCTCCCACAAATGAACCCAACTTCAAATGCATTTTTGTTCATAATTCCATACATTTTTGGGGTCAGCAATACAGTTTACACACAGAGAGAAAAAGATTCAGACATACACACATGCAAACAAGACACATTTTCATGAATAGAAAAGGAACATGCAAAAATATGTAAGTTTGGAAAAAGTTGCACAAAAAAACCAAAGAAATCTGGGATGGAGGCTTCCAAGCTTGATATTGGAAATTTAAGAACCTCTGTGAGATCAAAGTTGACAGATTTTTCACATCCCTGCTTATACTGCATTATCTTGGCCGTTCACCTGTTGCACTCAAAACAGGGGGCAACACCGTAGTGAGTAAACTGGAAAAGCTATTCAGGTAGAGCAATTAGTACAGTAAGCAATGGTATGTCAAAATATCATATACTCAAAACAAATAGGGGGATGAATCAAGTACAAAAGTAAAAGGGTACAGGTGGATAAACCACAATGTGAGTAAAATACAATGGTTAAAATGCTATTTGCAACCAAGGTCAGGCCATTCAGGTAGAGCAATTAGTACAGTAAGCAATGGTATGTCAAAATATCATATACTCACAATCAAATAGTAAACATTTCATATGCCACAATGGGATGAATCAAGTACAAAAGTAAGGGTACAGGTGGATAAACCACAATGTGAGTACACCAATACAATGAACATTCAGTTAGTAACATGCACCGTCGACCATGATCTGTTACTCCGCCGCCTGGTTGCCTCCGGGATCCAAGATAAGGCTCTGACTTGGCTTTGAGGATCGTTCCTCCTAGAGACAGGGCCGACTCCCTGAAAGAGGCCAGAGTCAGCCCCTCTTGGGTCGAGTGGCAGGGCCAGGTCTCCAGTAAATGCGGCTGGAGTTCCCTCAGGGTGCCATCTTGTCCCCCACCCTCTTTAACATCTATGTCCAGCCCCTGGCCAGTATCGCTAGGAGCCATGGTTTCAGCTGCTACCAATACGCAGACGACACACAGCTGTTGCTGAAGCTTGACCCAGGGATGTCGTCGGTGCCTGAAAGCTTTAGCCAAGGGCTGAGGGCGGTGACAAGCTGGCTCAGAGCACACAGGCTAAAAATCAATCCGGCAAAACGGAGATCCTCTGGCCTGGCCGACCCGACCCTCACTCACCACTGCCATTCTTTGAAGGCGAGCCCCTGTCCTCGGTTCCGGCGGTGAAGAGCCTGGGAGTGATTCTGGACGAAACTGACAATGGAAGCCCAGATCAGGCTGCAGCCAAAGGCGCCTTCTTTCATCTTCGCAGGGCCCGACGGCTGGCCCCCTACCTACCATCAGAGGTGCTGAAGACTGTGATACATGCCACCGTGGTCTCGCGCCTGGACTATTGTAATGCCCTGTATGCGGGTCTACCCCTGTCCACGACTCGGAGGTTGAGACTTGTTCAGAATGCAGCGGCCAGACTCATTTCTGGGTCATCAGTGAGGAACCATATCTCACCAATTTTAAAAAGTTCTTCATTGGCTGCCTACAGAGTTCAGAGTGATCTATAAACTCATGGTGCTCACTTTTAAAGCACGGCAAACATTGACCAGCCTATCTGGGCGCCCGGCTGACAGACCAACGCAGTGAAAGACCAGCGCGTGCAATAAATGGTGACCGGATAGCTATCCCTGGGGTGAGAGAGGCCCGGCTGACAAAGACCCGGCGGAGAGCCTTCTCTGTGGTGGCCCCTGTGATCTGGAATACACTTCCGCCTGCTCTCAGGGCCACATCGGCCCCAGCCAGGTTCCTGTCCGACTTGAAAACCTGGCTCTTCTGCCAGGCGTTTGGGGATTGACTAGATAACCTGGAGGCTGGGCCCTTTATGCCATCTGTACCTGTGTTTTTAATTGATGTACCTTGTGTTTTTTTAAATGATGTAAGTCGCCCGGAGCACCAATGGTGGAGGGCGACTCACAAGAAATAAAGTTATTATTATTATTATTATTATTATTATTATAGCAACATACATACAGTATAGACATCATTATAGTCAATGGAGAAGCCAAAAGCCAAGAAAGAAGAAAATCCTTCCTTGTCGTTAGGTCGCTACAGTTCTAGATAAACCTTATGAGTATCGTTATCAGTGGCTCAGAGCTGTAGGTGGTGGTGGGAGGATCCCAGGGTAGACCATGTCAAGCGGAGAGGCAATTAGAGCACAGGAGACGCTCAGTGTGGCCAGGAATTACAAGGCGCATGTGCGGACACACGCAGTGGCGTGCCGCTAGTGTTTATAGGTGTCGTAGTTCAAGTTCAAGGACGCTCAACAGGCCTAATTGTGCAATGCGCATGTGCGGGATTCGCTCAATGGCGGCCCGCAATGAATGTTGGTCTATGTAGTTTGTAGGGAATTAGGCTCTGGAGACGTCCAGGATGTATCTATAGAGTTGGCAATTGCCAGAGGCAACGGAGGACAGACCATCCCATCAGCAGGAAGTGGCCATTTCCTGCTGATGGGATGGTCCGTCCTCCGTGTGACTTGGATAACTCATTAAGATTAACTGCCCCTGAGGACGCCTAATTTTCCTAAACATTGCCTCTGAAGAAGTCCTTGTGACAAAACGCCCCTCTGCCGGCCTTGGAGTGAGCTCCCGCCATCAGGCATTCTCCTCTGCTGCCCTCACTTATGTGGGGAACTGCGAGACAATAACTTATGATTTTCGGCAATTGCCATTTGGAAGCAGATTTCTTCCTTCCCACATCAGCCGATTCCTTTCCAAAAATGGCAGTGGTTGCTTAGAAATGGCAAATTCACTTCCGGGTTGCTTACATCGCTTCAAAACCACTTCAAAAGTGAATTTAATCTGAATTCATTTTTTACAAAGATTCCGACAAACCTAACCAGGCCTAGTGTCTCCTACTGGACATTTGATATGATTCCATACCTTATTTTCCATTGTCTTCCAGAGACACCCTTCAGATCTTTGACTTTCTTCAGGACTTATAACCACTGCCAGCCTTTCTTCCTTTGCAACATAAGTTTTAAACTACCAAAGATCATCATCACTAGTCGCAGTATTTATATCATTTTCAGGACTCGAGTACATGTGTAATGGGCCCTTGGGGTTTGATTCCAGGAACTCCAATAGATACTAAAATCCATGGATGCTCAAGTCCTATGAGGGGCATTCATTAAAGATTTCCCCTGATCCACTTCCTGTCGACTGAGAGCAATTAAACTTGTCACAGATTACTCCTTCTCTATATAAGTGCCACCTAGGGTCACACACTTCTTCCATCTTTTTAAGCAACTGTAAACACTTCACTTGTAGAAGTTGACAGGTTGCTCCAAAAGCCACATTGTGACTTTGAAAATCAGTCTCATCAGCTGAAAAAATTCTTTCCCTTCAATAATAACTTCATTGTTGGAAAGAGGTGGAAGTCTGATGATGCGAAGTTAGGTGAATATGGGGGATGTGGTAGAATTTCACCACTTCCAAATGGAAGCACAGGAGCATGCTTCCATTTGGGCAACATGTGAGTTGTGAACTGGTGCATTGTCTTGCAAAAGGCAGACACCTTTGGTGTGCATGCCACATCTCTTGATTTTGACGGCCTCCCACAATTTCCACAGCAGTGAAGAATAGTATGCTCCAGTGATCATAGTACCATTTGCTAGGAAATCCATCAATATTACTCTGTGCTGGTCCCAAAATACTGTGAGCATGAGTTTGGGTCAGACTCCTTGTGGTGAGAAAAAGTGGGATATAAATAATAATAATAATAATAGAAATAGAAACTGTGGTAAAAAGGCAAATTTCCTACTACTGCAGGGGTTTTTTAAAATAGGATGTGAGTCATTTCATTCTCCAGTCCAGGGATGGGAAAACACTGTCTCTTCATATGCTTTGAATTTCAGCTCTCATTATCTCCTACCATTTGCCATCATTTTGAGGTCCTGAAAATGTAGTGTGTTCAGGGAGGTCATCTACCTCAAGAAGTAGGTTTGCCATGAACATAAAGGACAGAAAAATACCAATTTAATGCATGTTTACTGCATTTAAATTTTAGGAGGTATTGTTGCTGTTCTTCTGGTTAACCTAAGTGGCTTTGGGTATCATAGAATTTGACAGGAAGTGTCTGGGAATGTACATGTTTACCTTGTTTTGCCTGATAATCTTTAATTGACATTTGCCAGAAGGCACAATGTGGTTCTGTCCATGCTGGGTACAGCTATAGTTATGAAACTTGGCCAGTACTGACAGGAGAAATTTCAGTTCAATTCACTGATGAAGAATTTCCTAAAGCAGAAAACCACACATTAAGAGCAGAACTGAAATTGAAAGGTTTTTTTTCCTCATCACTCACCAAAATAGTTCTTTAGTGATTCGAATTACATGTAAATTGCACCAGAATAAAAAAGATAATGAGAGAAGCTGTTTTATTCTATACTATCTTTTAAGACTGCGTGTGCCAGAAAGTGTTGTAAATATTACCCAGTATTCATCCATCTCATTTTCTTCATGCTAATGTATCTTCAAAGTAGAGTTTGGGAATATTAAAATTTTGGAAAGGGAACACCTACTTACCTCCCAAATCTCGAGCCACCATGGTCAAGTTGATGGGAAACATTGGTTTTTTTGGGGAAAAGAATACTGTTTCCATATTTTTATGGCTATAACTCCCATGTAAAATTCTACAAAAAGGATTGGGCATCATGTTTCTTTGATTTGGTTTGTTTTTCTGTGTGTACTGCAGATCTAGTATGGTGTGATGGGTTGAATGCTGGACAATGATTCTAGGAGACCAGGGTTTCACTCTGAATATCACTTATCCTTGGAAGCACACAGAGTTTACTTGAGCACCTTTCTCAGCCTCAGGTGAAGCCAATGACAAATCTCTCCTGAGTGATCTTGCCAAGAAAAACCTATGATAAGATCTCTGTAAGTTGGGGTTGATTTGAAGGGACATTACTACTTCAAAACATCATACATGCTACCTTGCTTGATGGGCCCATTGGTCATAACCTTTTAATGTCCAGGTCAAAAATAATTATTAGATTTTCCCATATGTTTTAATGTTAACTGTAGAGGAAAAAGTTGCAAGACTTCTCTGTATGACTTCTACATCATGGGATAGCTAGTTATTAATCTAAGAACAGGTCACTGATTGTGACTGAGTTCTCACTGAGCTACTGAAAGTCTATCCATTGGCTTCGAAAGGAATTGGAACTGGGCCTCTGAGACCTCATCTCCAGAAAGTTTTGTGAATGTAGCATGCTTTCTTGCTTCAGTTCAAGACTGGCAATCACATATTTCATGAAATGTTGAAGCTTCAAGGCACTGTGGATGAAACTTCAGAAAGGATTTATTGATGGAGTTATGTTGCACAACTATTAAAGAATGATCATCCCTTTAGGACATGTGGGATAGAGTTCCACTTAGTAGCTTATATTTCATCAACTGAAGTATACATCAGAGAAAGTTAATCCAAAACTGTGATAAAACCTTACTTCCCGGACAAAGATAAATGACATTGGTTATATTCTTCAGGTCCGCACCCACAAAGCTGTTCTCAGCTTATAAAAAAGGACTGTTGTAACATTATATATATTCCTTGTACTACACCATCTGGAAGTTATTTTGTAAAACAAATTGACTTAAGAAAATTTAAGTATAGCAAGCATTTTCTAGATTTTCTAATACTACTGTTAAATCATCTGCAGTGAAAGCTTTTGTAATCAAATCTGTTGATTAAATTGTCATTGCTTTAATTCATTTAGTTGTTAAGATCCAATTTTGTCCGGATTTGATTTGAAATCACATGATTTTTAAATAGGTTCCCAGCTTTCAGCATGTAGTCCTGAAGGCACTTTGATAAGGATAAAGAATTCTGGATCTGGTTAGTGATTGTAAGGGGATTAATTTATAAATGACTTGGATGATGGAATAGAAGGTATGCTTATCAAATTTGCAGATATCAAATTGGGAGGGGGTAGCTAATACACCAAAGTACAGGATCAGAATTCAAAATAATCTCAACAAGTTGGAGAATTGACCAGAAATAACAAAATGAATTTCAACAGGGAGAATTGTAATTACTACACCAAATAAATGCAGCGATGGCAACATAAGGATAAGTGATGTCTGGCATGACAACAGTGCATATACATAGACTGTATCAACTGGAGCATAATGTCTCCATCAAGCAAAGTAATAGGACTGCATTACACCATGTTGATCAAACCTTAGCCAGTATACTGTATTCAGTTCTGCATACAACAGTTCAAGAAGGATATCAGCATGCACATAGGATAGTTACCAAAATGGTTAAAGGTTTAGAAGCCCTATGAGGGAGCATAGGAGAAGGTTGAAAGGTGACATGATAACCATTTTTAAATATTTCAAAAAATGTCATATTGAAGATTGAGCAACCTTGCTTTCTGCTGTTCCAGAGATTAGGACATGAAACGATTGATTCAAACTATAGGAAAAGAGATTCTACCTAAATTTAACAGTTGTTAAGCAATGAAATATGCTGCCCTGTAGTGTGGCAGAGTATCCTTTAGAGGTTTTAAAATAGGGGCTGGATGGCCATCTGGACGGAATGCTTTTATGGACAGAACACTGTTTTTAACATAGGTGAATGCATAGGATGGGTGAATGTAATTGTATTTTAATGTATTTTAGGGTCGAATGCTGGAGGGTTTTATATTGTGTTTTTATACTGTGATTGTTATGTAGACATCAAATTGTGCCTTTTGGAAGCCGCTCTGAGTCCGTCCCCCCCCCCCCCCCCCGGGGGGGTTGAGAAGAGCGGGGTAAAATGCCGCAATTAAATAAATAAAAAATCTGTCAGGAGTGCTTTGATTTTAAACAGAAGCTGGGTGGTCATCTGTCAGGAATGCTTTGATTATATATCCCTGCATGGCTGGGAGTTGATAGTCCTTGTGTCTTTTTACAACTCTATTATTCTACCTGGCATCCTTACTATTAGCGGAAGTAGGGATAGCCATCAATAACTGAACAGTGGCAAAAGAATTTCAGAGCACCATCCTACTTCTGCTCAGTCATAGCTTTACATGAGATATGAGAGTAATATTAATAATAATCACATAATATTTTTGTTGACAGTTAAGGGCCATTGGGCTATTTTGATCCTCGAGTATGACTACAATGCCAATGAGAGTTATAACCCAATATCTGGGGGACCATATGCTTCCATATGCTGTGAAAAGACACAATGGCTGCAATCCTAAGCTTACTAGGAAGCAAGTCTCAGTGAAATCAGATGAATCAATCAATCATTCAACTTTATTTCTTATGAGTCGCCCTCCACCAAAGGTGCTCTGGGTGACTCACACAATTAAAATAAACAGGTTACATAGTCACAGCTTGTTACTTAACAATCATAGGCTCTTCTGAAGAGCCATGTCTTGAGTGCCCCTAAAAATATGTAGATCAGGAGTGGCTCTTTGGTCTGATAAGCTTGCTTCTGAATAAATACGCATAGGATCGTACTACAAAGGCAAAACAATTATTCAATTGTATTCCCTCTATAGTAACCTTTCTGGCAAATTATGTAACACTTTCTTTAATATTTCTTAAAGTTTCTTATAATGAGGTTCAATTCCATTTCAACTGCTTGTCATTGAAAAGCCAGTGAGTGATCAATGGGAAGTCTTTAAAAGCTCTACAGTGAGAACCTTACTTATTCTCATATTTCTGACAGTCACTTTACAGTTATGTTGCTCCCACATGGACACTGTGTTTCATTACTTATTATTAGTCCATTGTTTCAAATATTTAAAAGCAAACAGTTGAAATCCAACTTACTAATGCCTTGAAAGATCTCTCCAGCTACTACAAAGATAACAACCTGAAGCCTAATCCTGCCATCTACACAACCATGAAGCCAACAGGAAATTGAAAGTCACCTGGGAAGGTCAAGAGCTTGAACATTGTTTCCATTTTAAATATCTCAGTGTCACCTTAGATCGAACACTAACATATAGGAAACACTGCTTAAACACCAAGCACAAAGCATGCAATAACATCCTGCGAAAACTTACTGGCAGCACATGGGGTACAGACCCAAAATTAATAGACTCAGAAGTGGAGTGGGCAGATCAAAAGACAACCTGGCAAAATGGCACTACCTAAAAGAATTATTTATTTATTTACGTCATTTATATTCCACCCTTCTCACCCCGCAGGGGACTCAGGGCGGATCACAATGCACATATACAGGCAAACATTCAATGCCATTGACATACAACATATATAGACATAGAGGCAATTTAACATTCCAGATTCTGGCCACCACGGGGAGCTGTTGCATTCCTTCATTCCTTTTGTGTACTTGCTGGAAATTTTATGGCCTCGTAAATCAATTAGATTTAGCCTCCCCACAAAGTGGTATCTAAATTTCCTACTTGACATATGCAACTGTCTTTCGGGTTGCAAAGGTTGGCAACGAGCTACACAAATTGGTCGAGAGCTCACACCAACCCGGGCAGGCCTCGAAATTATGACCTTCTGGTCAGTAGAGATCTTATGCAGCTGACACCCAGCCAGCTGTGCCACATTCTCGGTGTCTTGTGAATCCCATAGCTTGTGTGACTGTGGAGCAGAACAGACAACTCTGCGTCTGTATGCTTGTCCACTGTGCCCAGCCTCATGTACAGAGAAGGAATTGTTGGAGGCTACAGACAATGCCGTTGCTGTTGCCCATTTTTGGTCAAAAGATATTTAGCTTCCTGCACACCTTCTATTTTTATCAGTTTTATACTAATTTTTGCAAAGCTTTTGATACAAAATAAATAAATTGGTACATTGACCAAGCTAAATTTATTAAAAGTTTCTAACATTATGATTAGTGAGGGAGAAATCTCCCAGTTCCTTTCTCACACTTTAGATTTAGTAAATTTAAGTAAATACGGATCAAAAACAGACTGAAGCAAAATTTTAACCAACCCTTATTGTGAATATAGTAACTAACACGTGGGCTGATGATGGAAAGGGATATAAATGGCATTTATATGGTTTCACATTGCCTTGTGGACTACCTATAGTAGCTCTCATTTTAGTGGGAAGAAGAATTCTTTCCACCTTTTCTCGAGTATTATGAATCTAGTTAGGGCTAAGATTCAGCACCTTGGAGAGCTGTTTCAAAGCCTGCATAAAAACTGGAATAGATTCACATTCCCCATGACATATGAGCTACTAGTCAGCCACCATTTATGCATGTGAGGAATTTTATTTATTTATTTATTTATTCGATTTTATATTCCGCTCCTCCCTGCAGGCTCGGGGCGGTTTACAAGCTTACATAAAAACAACAACGTACTTGGCATAGTAAAATTCCATAAAAATTCCATAACATTCATAGGACTCTACACAGACAGTGATCAATAGTCGGAGTAAATTTCTGAGTTTCAGTTGAAGGCACATCTGAAGAGAGTGGTCTTGCATGCCCTCCGGAAGGGGATAAGCTCAGTGAGCGCCCGAACATCGTCCGGGAGGGCATTCCATAGAACGGAGGCCACTACCGAAAATGCTCGTTGCCTTGTGGTGGACAAATAGCAAGAGCGAATCGATGGAACAGTCAGTAGGTTCTGCTCCTCGGAGCGTAGGGATCTCGGGGGAATGTACGGGGTAAGGCGGTCCCTCAGGTACACAGGCCCTAGACCGTATAAGGCCTTAAAGGTTAATACCAGCACCTTGAAGGCAATCCGGTACTCAATGGGATGCCAGTGCAATTGCCGCAGAATGGGAGTGATGTGCTCCCTCACCGGTGCTCCCACCAGTAAGCGAGCGGCGGCATTTTGCACTAGCTTAAGTTTCCGGATTGTCGACAAGGGAAGGCCAATGTAGAGGGCATTACAGTAGTCTAGCCTCAAGATGACCGTCGCTTGGATCACCGTGGCCAGGTCATCCCTGGACAGGTAGGGTGCCAGTCACCTAGCCTGTCGCAGATGGAAGAATGCTGTTTTGCTGACCATGGAGACATGGGTCTCCATGGACAGCAATGGGTCCAACTGAACCCCCAAGCTTTTTACTGAAGATGACGGGCTTAGTTGTTCGCCATCCAGGGTAGGCAACTGGCACTCATCCAGCCCAGGGTGACCGGGCCACAGGATCTCCGTCTTCGATGGATTCACCTTCAGCTGGCTGGAATTGTTAAGAAAAATAACCAGTCCCTTTGACATATTTCCAGAATGCATTTCTACTCTGTCAATTCCATTTTTGAAATCTTAATCTCTCTCTTTTATCCAATAAGAATTATTTTTAATATGACAGACATAAACTGAGAGAATGCCCTACAAAATAACTCCACCATGACAAGAATACTTGAAGTAAGTCTCATATATTCACTTTTTGAGGATCATCCATGAATAACTGAAGCAGTCCTTGGAAACTTCAGGGTGCAATATTACAACCCTATCAATATATATTTCATGTGGATGAAGGGATGATGCCATTTTTATTCAGTCTAGGTTAAATGCACCTGAGGCATGCATTCATGGACCATTAAACCACACATTATTAATCATCCTATTAAATTATGTTTATTACTCAGGATGTCATATGGACTTGACTTTTGTAGGAATTCTTTTAAAAACATGAAATCCATATTTCTCACTATGAAGAGTTTTAAAGCCTAACAAAATATGACAGTTCCATAAATGAAAATTCTGATCCAACATGGAAAAATGCATTTCCTGCTCTTTAAACTGTTTACATAGGAAATTGAATTCTTGCTGTTTAGTGATATTTACAGTGCTTCATGCCATTTTCAGGTTTGAGCAAATAATAAATAATAAACTTTATTTTTAACCTGCCCTCTCTCCCTGGAGGGACTCAAATGGTGTTTTGGCTGCCAATGTCATAAACCAAAGAAGTATTCCATATCTGCTATGAAGTTCTTTTTCCACAATGCCCACTATTGCAATTTCTACCTTTATTTTTTAAATTAGTATATTATTCTTAGACTAATTGTTTTTTCATTGTGAAAACAATTAGTCCTTATCTTGATTGCTCCGACACTGATTTGAAGCATTTGTAAACATTTTGACAACTTATTTGATCTTAGATACAATCTAAACATTGTCTTATACATGTTTCCTTTTATGTTACTACATAGGTTAAGTGTCATATCTTTGATTCACTTATACCTTTGGTCTATAACCTGCTTCTTAATAGAAATAATGTGACCTACTAACATAGACTAAACTCAATAGATGGAGTAACTGTCTGCTAAGAAAGTAAACAATAAAAATATTATTGGTTTCATCATAAAAGGGAACTTGATATGTTATCAAGGGGAAGGTGGCACAAGAAGGTTTTTGAGGTAAGAGGCATCATGTTTTGTCCAAATCACTAAGTTTGTTGGTGCACTCTCCCCACTATTTTGGATAACAATGTATATGAAAATTGTACTGAAAAATGCCCAATAAATTAAGGAGGTGGAGGAAGAGGAGAATAATTATTGTGCACCACTCATCATTGAGTCAGAAATGTCATATCTATTTTGAAAAAGTGTAAAACTGTCTGTTGACCTTCACTTTTCCATTTCTGTATAAACCTAGTTCCTGAATATCTGTTATTTGTGCACAGACATTTATTTACATTAACCTGGGGCTAATGGCATAATTGTCAATTTTTTCTAAAATCTTTTTTTCAATTCGTCATAACAATGTTGCAAACTTGGTGAGCCCACTTTGTATCTCTGTATATTATTTCTGTATATGCTTTGAACCATATGCGCACCTGCTGCTCCAATGGTCTGAGAAGAAGGAAGTCCAGATCATTTCTCTTTAATGAGCTATGGATTTTCATAAAGAGAAGTTCCTGGAAGCATCAAAGCAAGCTGTGAAGCACACCATTATTTGCAGTGCATTCAAGGAAACAATATTTGGAAAACAATTCAGTCCAGAATGGATGGTATCCCTGGCACAGCCTTTGGTCCTTCAATTTCTACAACAAGAATAATTAACCTAGACAAAAGAAGGTATAGTTCCCTACTGTCAGTACCATGAAAGAATTAGACAACAATAACAACAACTTCACATTCATCTGTGGTTCATAAATCAAAGGGGAACAAAACCTCAAGGTTGTAATGGCTTTCATGCTACATTAGTAAACACATCTTGCTTGGTATCAAGTAAAATGTCAAACTGTTATAAGAGGAGACATCTAAAGGGAACAAAAGCATCAAGAAACATTTACAATGGAAGCAGCACCATGTGAAATTTTTAAAAGCACAAAGTGCTTTTAATGTGCTGTACCTAGCATTAAAATATATTCTGTCGCACCAACTTCTCAACCGTTACAAATCTGTTCAGATTCAGCCTATGCAAGCACACCAGTATCCGATGACTGATCTCTCTTTTACATCTATGGGAATATTATTCATATTACAAATGATTAGTTTGAATATTCAAGTAAAGAAATAGAGTATTATGTTTTTTAAAAAATAAAATGAAACAATTCTTTCTTCCCTTTTAGAACCTCTTGACTTCACTTATAACTTCACTTCATAATCTAAATTTTAATCACGAAATGAGGAATATGCCATCATAGCTAGCAGAAGAGCCTTTAGTGCCATAGCTCCAACTCTTTGGAATGCTCTTCCTCCCGAGGTCCGCGCACTCACCAACCTATTAGCCTTCAGGAAGGCTTGCAAAACTTTCCTATTTAGACAGGCATTCGGCTAACAACTCTAGCCATAGGCCCAGGAGCACCTACTAGATGCTATATCCCATTGTATGTTTTTAATCTTGATGTAAATTCTAATGTTTTAACTGTTTTTATTGTGTTTGTATTTTACTGTGTTTTTACCTTGTGTAAGTCGCCCTGAGCCAGACGGGAGTGGCGACGAACAAATTGAAATAAATAAATAAATAAGATAAAGAAAACAACTCATGCTACTGAGAAAAATATTAATTTTAAATTCTGTTCTATATATTTTGCTTCATACCCAGATGTGTAAGAAAGAGAGATATAATTTCAACCATTCCTTCTAGTTGTGGCACAATTTCACAGGCAAGAATGTTTAGCATTTATTTACAAAACTACATGGGAAAGTTTAATTATCACTGGACTCCCACTAGCATGTAGATTACAAACAAAAGCTGTGTGCTTTTCATAAATTGGTATGATTATTAATGTGGAGCAACATGAGTAGTAAATTAAATTGTTCTGCTGTGTCATGTATTCATAATTTAGGTGCCTTGGAAATATAGGCTGCCAGGATTCCATTTTACCAGCTTTTAGAAGTATAAGCTGGGAAAATAAAGCCTGCCTTGTACTCCCATGAAACATTGAGATAAGCACCTGTGGCCTTGGACAAACGGCTAGAGCCAAGAGTCTCTTCCCGGGCTTTTCTGGACAATGGTAGGGACCTTCGTTCAAATGGGAAACTGTATATTTAAGGCTGAGCCTTGTGACTGTTTGCCAGTTCTGTCTTTGAATTGTATTGCATCCTGATTAAAGTGCTTGTCATGGTATCCGGTGAGTGTCTTCTCGGTGAGTCATTCAGGCACATTCAGTGAGCCGTTACAATAGACCTTATTACTTCTGGAGGGTACTATACTTGTATTCAAATGGGCATATATCTCACTTTTCACTGGTTAGTAAACAAAATTATGCCACCAGTTATTATATATTTGCAAGTAGAAATGAGAAATGAATTCCATAAAGAAGTGACTGTGTATAGCCAGATTAATGTCTACCTAATCCTTTAAAAAAATTCAAAGCCAACTATAATATGCTGTCCATTTGCTTGGGTTAGGGCATGGGGCCCCTACAAAAATAGAAACAACTGCTTTCTTGTAACCTGAGGGACCACTTCTCTAGGAATCTCTGGGTCCTCTAGCATGGCTCTATGGTCAATGCCTGTGGGCAGAAAATAATATTTTAACCAAACACAAAAATAGATCTATAAAAGTACAATATGACTGCAACCCTCACCCAACTGTAGTACAATAGGACTCCAATACAAACTGCTCAACTACCATGCAACTGTGGGTATCTTTTATCAGGTCACCTTTTGTAATGTGATTTTTCATATAAGATGCTATATACTTACATGATTCATTCAGGTATTCAGTAGGTTTGAGCCTGGATCAGTTTGACTGATTTGTAATATGCGGTGGTTCATTTGTATAATATCCCCAAAAAACAGTACGGAGAGGAGGGCACCGGAAAGTCAGCCAAAATGGATCAATAGAGCCAGATTTATCGGCTACTGAAGAGGATGGGGTTATGCCTGCAATATACCCGAGGCAGGGGTCTGCCGTGGGGCTCCTGGTATCCCTGGCACAGCCTTTGGTCCTTCAATTTCCAGCAGCGGAAAAGTTCCCTCGGTTCCTCCTACAGAGAGGGCCTTGCTGGGAACTCGCTTTCCCAGCAGCACTTGCATGGGGTGGGTATTGAAAAGTCACTGAGTTCCTCTTGAAGAATTATAGGAGTTGACATTTTTCTTTCTGTATGTCTCTCAGTCAATAAAATACCTGGTTGTGTCTATGATCTGACTGACTGAGAATGGACACAACTGGCAACTTCAATTTTCAGAACCCTCTCTTGTGGTTTGTCTTATTTTTAAAAATGTTATGGTAAAAACTTAGAATAATTCTTAAAAAATCAGTAGATTGGTGAAAGGTTCTGAAACAATTAATTGGGACTTTTTCTGCCAAATCAGAACAGTCAGGTAGTGCTATGTTAAAATGTAGGATTTGACAGTGAATCAAAATTCCCACCAATCTCTTCACATGTACAAAACTACATCAGGCATTAGTAACTCTAATCCAATGCAAGACAGTTTAGTTAAATTTCTCTCCATTTGATTGAATACACAACATAACATTGTACCTTAAATTAGGCCACAATTATTAACATGAAGTCATTCAGCACAAATGATACTTCCCTAGCAAAATTAATAACAATAATTTAATGCATACAATAACAGAAAACAAAGATTATTTTCTAGCTGAGCCTTTCACCAATGCTTTGAACCAGCTACCTTTTTAGCATCCATTAAACAACATGGATATTTAGTGTGGTCCTACTGACTACATGAAATAGTCAATGTATTGGATTGCCAAATGTCTTAGATTGCCAGTCAGTAAAATTCCATTTCTTTTAGCCAATTGAAGCACTGATTGACAAGCGTTTAATTATGAACCACAGGTGGTAAACTAATTGTTGCTGTAGTCATTTGGAATGTGAAACTTGGCCACCCATTGCTGTTGTCACTGCTAATCTATTTTAGCACTTTGGGGGATAATAAAGCCAATTTTGTTAGAAGCTAAGGAGAAATAGTTGAAACAGAAAATCACGCTTAGAAGCACCTCTAGATTTTGTTCTATAACTGCTCATTTATCTTTTATGTTTAGTATCCTTTGCAGTGCACAATGGATCTCTAATTACTGAAGTAGCACTATTGTAAGAAAAAGTTCAGGTAGAAGCCCGAGCCAAGTCAGATAAGCTGCATTTATGTGTGCCAAAAGTACTGCAAATTCACATTTGTCAGACTGGGAGGTGGTCACGAGCTGATAGAATTGAGGAAACCATGTTTTCTTTGTGTAGACAGTATAAATAGATTGGACGGAGCTGCTTAAAATCAGGAGCCCCAGTTCTATTGGGACACTATGGTTGAATGGACCATCTCCATACTGGCCCATCCCCTTGTCCCACTGTCACTGCCACTGTCTCATGCTGACCATGGAACTTCTTGCAAGCACCTGGCTTTTGCCAGCTACATCTCCTGATGTGAGAATGAGAGCTCCATGCAATCAGAAAGGAGGGTGTAGATTGACCTCTCCTTCTAACTCACCATGCAAGCACTCATTCTGACCTTAGCAGATGTGAGAAGCAACAGCCAAGTACTCTCACAATCTTTGTGGCTGGCAGGAATTGGTGCTGACAAGAGGAAGAACTATCCCCTTCCCCCTGCATTGATGAGCACAGGGAAAGGTTGATATGATGGTATCTGCCTGGCCAAAACAATTGCTTTATACTCTGGCCTATCAGTCCAAAGGTGGAGCAAAATCAGAATAATGCTTACTGGAAGACTGTATGCATCATGATGACAGCCAGCATTGTTTTCATAAGGTAGTGCCATTGATTATTATTTTTGTAGAAACACCCTACATTAGCATAAAATCCCATACATAAAGGTCTGCATTTTCTGGGAAGACACATAAGGATGTGATGTAATGCAAAGAAAACCTTCACATTTCACTGAGTGCATTGAGTAAAGTCATAGTGTCCAATCTATAACTGGCTGAGCAATGGTTGGACACATTTTAACACGTAGCATATTTCTGTGCTTTCTTAAAAGGGTATTAGATCTTGCCTATAAATCTGGGTCTATAATAATCAGCTTCCAGCAAATGCTGGAAGACCTAGAAATTCCAAGAAAAGTGGTCTCTAAGGTTAAAAAAAAGCAAATTGTGGTTTTTTTATGTGCCCCTAACCCCAGCAAATGTGGAGGGCTAACTGTAGATATCAGCACTCAAGAGAGAACTAAAGACTCATCGCTTCCAGCAGGCCTACCCAGTGAACTATGAAGCATGGGTCTTGGATTTGCATTCTATTGCCACTATATTTTGATCTTTGTGTTTTGGTATATGCATTTTATAGTGGTCTGTTTTGACTTTGTTGTGCTTTACCTTGAGCTGTTAGGAGAGGCAAGTAACAAATACATTATTATTATTATTATTATTATATACTATAATAATTTTATTTCTTACAGCTCGAGGCAGGTTACAATATTGCTAAAACACAAACTCAAAACACATAATCATTTAAAAACACTCTGCAGAATGCACATATTAAAACTTATTTCCATAAAATACCTATTAAAGTACATAAAACAAAAGTTAGACATGGAGTGGAAGTTTAAAGTTTATCATTAAAACTATCTGGATAGGCCTGATACTTCCATCATTTCCCTTTTACAGAATATCACTTCCAATTTTAAAATATCCTTGGGAAGTCTGACTTGACCACGGTGGTCCATGCTCTGGTTACATCCCGTATAGATTACTGCAACACTCTCTATGTGGAGTTGCCTTTGAAGACTGTTCGGAAGCTGCAACTAGTCCAATGGACAGCAGCCAGGTTGATAACAGGAGCGGCATTCAGAGAGCGTACAACTCCCCTGTTGTGCCAGCTCCACTGGCTGCCAGTTTGCTACCGGGCACAATTCAAAGCGCTGGCTTTAGCCTTTAAAGCCCTAAACAGTTCAGGTCCAACTTACTTGTCCGAAAGCACCTCTCCCTATGAACCATCGAGATGTTTAAGATCATCTGGAGAGGCCCTGCTCTCGGTCCCGCCTTCTTCGCAGGCACGACTGGCGGGGACGAGAGACAGGGCCTTTTCAGTGGTGGCTCCTCGGCTTTGGAACGCCCTCCCTAGAGACATCAGATCGGCCCCATCCCTCCTGACATTTCGCAAGAAAGTCAAGACCTGGCTGTTTGAGCAGGCATTTGCTGATGAAATATAAAGGTTTAATTAGATACATGGAATGATGACAATGTGACGGAAACTGATTTCAACATTACGCTGAGACTGTAATTGTATGTTTTTAATTGTTAATTTGTTGTTATATGGTTATTTTTTTGTTTGTTTGCTTGTGTTGTATTGAGGGCAGAGACTGCCTTGTGTAAACCATCCCGAGTCGCCTTCGGGCTGAGAGGGGCGGTATAGAAACATGACAAATAAATAAATAAATATCCTAGCAATTAAAACTTCAGGTATTATTGCACCCAAGGTTCGACTGGACCTTAGCAACCCACACAGACCCAGTTCCTGCGGTTAAATGCTTTATTTAGAATAAATGATTAAGAAAAGGCAAAGAATAAAAAGGATAAAAAAGGATCCAAAACTCTGGATGCAAAAGGTATCAAAGGTAGTCTCTTAAGTTCAAAGGCAAAGTCTTTGTAGTTTCTTAGGCAAAGTCTCTGGAAGTGCAAGGACAAAGTTCTTGAATGCCAAAGGGATAATCCACAGGCCCGATAGCCCGACTTGGTAGCAAGGTCCCCACGGCAAGGAGGACCCCTCTGGTCCTTTCTATGGAGCTTGGCAGTGAAGATCAATGTTGGCACGAGATGGGGGCTGTAGTCCGGCTTGAACCTTTATAGGTTTTGAGCTCTCTCGCTCAGCAATGTGCGGACTTCTCCTAGGCCTTCCCACGGGAACAGAAAGGGAGTCTTCTGCTTCCTCCCTATCTGCAGTCTTTTGGAATTTTACCTTGTTAACTGAAACAGCTGGGGAAGTGGGAGGCTTGGGGCCGCTTTGACTCCAGGTGCCGTTATCTCCTTGAGAAAGTGCCTGGTTGCGTCTCTCACAGGCCTGTGGAGGCCCAGAGGAGGGAAATGGCAAAGACTGTCTTTTAGGCCTCTTAACCTCCTTGTTAAAAGCATGGCGGCTGTTTGGTTCACCGGAACCAGACTGGGGTGTGACAGGTATGAATGGATTGGAAACTTCCAGGTGTCAAGAGACAACATCACCTCTTCTCTGGGGGATTTGAGGGATGCACTCAAGCCATACAGCACCCCTCCTCCCCACGTGTGCTCATACACACACACAATCTGAGCTCATATGGGACTGTTTTAAAGTGAGGGATATGTTTTTCTCCACAAATGGAAATAATTAAATCATGGGGAAAAGCCACCTCCCTTGACTCTTAGAACAAACTCAACATGAATGTCTTAAATTGTCTAGCCATAAGTTATAAAATCTTTGGGGAATATGATTGGCAACTTCAAATTAAGGAGTAAAACACAACCACCATCACAACAAAAATATTTCAATATAAAAACAAGGTGAATTAATTGCATGACTAATCAGAAACAAACATTACCAATTCATTATTTGTAATAATTGCCTTAAGTGTTTTTTTGAGACCATGCATGAGAAATAGTCAGGTTGACCTGATTTAAAATGTTTCTCACACATTTGCATCATTGTGGTGTGGAAATAACACTTTTCTTTCTCTAGGATTCTTTCTCTGAACTTTTTAAAACAAAGTTCTGCCGTCCGGGGGGGGGGGGGTAGCGACCCAGCTGCCAACGTTCGATGGTGTGGCCCTCTGCCCTCAGCCATCGGTGAAAAGCCTGGGGGTCTGGCTGGATGCCCAGTTGTCCATGGAGGAGCAGATCGGCTGCAGCAGGACAGCATTTTACCACCTACGGATGGCTAAGCGCTTGGCTCCCTACCTCTCCCAACACGACCTAGCCACAGTGATCCAAGCCACGGTCATCTCTAGGCTCGACTACTGTAATGCGCTTTACATTGGCTTTCCCTGTCGATGATCCGGAAGCTTAAGCTAGTGCAGAATGCCGCAGCGCGTCTCCTTATGGGAGCTTCAAGATCCGACCGCGCGACTCCACTCTTGCGCGAGCTGCACTGGCTCCGATTGAATTCGGGTCCTCTTCAAGGTGTTAGTTCTAACTTTTAAGGCCATTTATGGTTTGGGGCCAGTGTACTTGAGGGAGCGACTTACCCCTTATGTGCCTGTGAGATCACTGCGCTCTGAGGAGCTCAACCTCTTAGAGGTGCCGTCCCTCGGAACCTGCAGATTGACCACCACACGGTGGAGGGCATTCTCTGTAGCTGCTCCAAGTCTTTGGAACGGCCTCCCGGAGGAGATCCGGGCCATCCGTGTTCTTTTGCCCTTCCGTAAGGCGGTGAAGACCTGGCTCTTCAGGAAGGCGTTCGGCCCTTAGCTCAATCCCATTGTGCGCCAGATCGCCTATGGTTCCCAGATGTTCATCATGCCCCTCTAGCCTTCGTTGAGGGCCATTGCCTCATCATGTTTTAACTGTTTTAATGTTTTAATGTTTAATGTGTTTTAACTGCCTAACTTGTTTCATCATATTCATTGTGTCTATGCTTCCTTGTAAACCGCTCTGAGCTCCGGAGTGAGCGGTATACTAAATCGAAGTTAATAAATAAATAAATAAATAAATAAAATTTCTTCATGTCTCACATGATACAGGATTCAATATTTTTAATAATTAGTATATGAGAATAAATTTAAATTGAAATAAATTGGGCCTTTGAGGTCTTTGGCTTTGGCTACTTAACTCAGGTGCCATCTATGCTGACTACTGCGGTGGCGAGACAACAAACACCCACAAAAAGAATAAAGACTTTAATGTGTATTAGTGTTATGTAGTTTGTGTAATCATCATTTGGGCCTCAAACTGGAAACAGGATTTCCTATGTGATCATTTGGATAGCAAAACTTTTTTTCCTCATAGCAGTTTGAAACTGCATGAAATAGTCAGTGTAGATGGCCCCTCAGAAGCTTTTGCATTTTGATTCAAGATGCAAGCCATTCATTTGGCCCCAATTATACTAGTGGTAAGTCAGAGTTTCCACCTCATTTTCTGAACAGTTTCTCATCTTTAACAACTAAATAGCACGTGGATAAATCAACATTCTCTGCATGTTTGAAACAGTGATCGTGACTGAATTTGTTCATGCAGAGAAGAGAGAATTTTAGTACAGCAAAGTTTTGGAGAGTTTAGTAAAATTTGCAGATTTATTAATTTTCAAAGCAGAAAGTTTATAAAAAAAGTCTGAAAGTGAAACTGATATATTTATTATTATTATTATTATTTATGGCATTTTACCCCGCTCTTCTCAACCCCCGAGGGGGGACTCAGAGCGGCTTCCAAAAGGCATAATTTGATGCCTACATCACAATCGCAGTATAAAATACAATATAAAACCCTCTAGCATTCGACACTAAAATACATTAAAATACAATTATATTTCTCCACGCCTGCACTTTACAAGATGTTAATATATGTCACCTAGTACATGAATGTATAAAGGAATCTATCTCAGTGGGTGGAAACAAGAACAGCTCCACCCCCCCCCCACCTCCCGATTTACTCAATCAAAAACTACATACTTGATTCTGACTTCATAATCAAGTTCAAAACCTGGGTTCTGTAATTCTGTTGTTGTTGTTGTTGCTCATGCATTCAGTACAATTTCTTCTCTTTCCATGTCATTATTGATGCAGGGCAGCTAGAAAAGTCAGCTCATTAAAAAGGTTTCCTAGATTTTGAAGCCTACAGCAAGTTTAATTAAAGTCAATGAATGCCTTTAACACAAAAAAGAAATTAACATAATGTAAAACAGCGAAGCAAAATAAAGCAAGACATATACATATACACCAATGCTCATTCGTTTGAAATCTTTCCAGGTGACCTAAAAAGCACCTGATGTTAATGTTAATTGACAGAGGACATACGTTAAACCTAATGAAGAGCAGAATTTGCTCAGGAAAACTCTTCTGATTCTTTGCAGCTGCCTTTCAGAATAAAAGCTATTGCTGTTAGCACTGACATAGGAGAGCATTTTGAGTTCATGCAAATATGAAACATGTTCAGATTCTTAAGTTATGTGTGCTTCTATAATGTGTATCAGGAGGTTTTATGGGTAATGATAGTTACACGTGACCCTGCTGATACTGGTGATGATTTCACAGAAGAGGCAGATTCAATATCAGAGCCTCCATCAACCAATGGTTGAGTCCCCTTCCACACTTGCCCTATATCCCAGGATCTGATCCCAGATTATCTGTTTATCACAGATTATCTGGCAATGAAGACTCATATAATCCTGTTTAAAGCAGATAATCCAGTTTAAAGCAGTTAGATCTTGCCTGGAGGGGTTACGTGGGCCTCTGTTGAACATCGTAAATAGCTCCCTTGAGCAAGGAGTCTTCCCAGAGTGCTTTAAAGAGGCGGTGGTAGCTCCATTACTGAAGAAACCATCTTTAGATCCTGCAGTTCCCTCCAACTACCGACCAGTGTCGAACCTCTCGTACCTGGGCAAGGTGGTTGAGAGGGCAGTAATGGAGCAGTTGCAGTCCTTCTTAGATGATGCAACATGGCTAGACCCCTTCCAGTCCGCTTCCGTTCGGGCATGGGACGGAGATGGTCCTGGTCTCCATCACAGATCAACTCCGCTGCCAGCTCGACCAAGGCGGGTCTCACGGTGTTATTGGACCTCACGGCAGCGTTTGACACGGTCGACCACAATCTACTGATCCACCGCCTGGCCATGGCTGGAGTGAGGGGGACAGTTCTTAAATGGCTGGCCTCCTTCCTCCACCAGCGGTCTCAGCGTGTGAGGAGGGGCGAGGTGGTCTCCGAGGGCTCCTCATTAGTTTGTGGAGTTCCACAAGGGGCCATTCTCTCCCCTCTGTTATTCAACAGCTACATGCAGCCGCTTGCACAGTTGGTGCGGAGTTATGGGCTGAGTGCCACCAGTACGCTGATGACACCCAGCTCATTCTGAGGGTGGAGGGCAGGCCGGACCCATCCCCGATAATTTCCAACACTGCCTCGAGGCCGTTACTGGATGGCTGCGTGCCAGTAGGTTGAGGGTGAATCCGGCGAAGATGGAGATCTTGGTCGGGCCAGGTCGGGTGGTGTAGATGTCCAGCTTCCGACCCTGGACGGTGTGGCGCTATGCCCATCACCTTCCATTAAGAGCCTGGGGGTCCATCTGGACTCCCAGCTGACCATGGAGGCCCAGGTCTCTGTGGTCAGCAAGGTTGCTTTTTCATCTGCGACAGGCTCGGAGGCTGGCCCCCTACCTCTCCCGGAATGACCTGGCCACGGTGATCCAAGCAACGGTCATCTCAAGGCTGGATTACTGTAACGCGCTTTACGTTGGCCTTCCTTTGTCAGCGACCCGGAAGCTCAAGCTGGTGCAGAACACTGCCGCCCGGCTCCTGTCTGGAACCCCAGCAGGCCGCCACATCACACCTGTTTTGCAGGATCTGCACTGGCTCCCAATCGAGCACCGGATCTCCTTCAAGGTGTTGGTTCTTACCTTTAAGGCCTTGCATGGCCTGGGGCCAGCGTATCTGAGGGACCAACTCACCCCACACTGTCCCCGAGATCACTACGCTCCGAGGATGCTAATTTGTTAGAGATACCCTCGGCGAAATCGGCTAAACTGACATCTACTCGCCGGAGGGCGTTCTCCGTTATAGCTCCTACGCTGTGGAACGCCTCCGGCTGGAACGCTGGCTATAAAGGACCTGCTCCCATTTAGACGCGCCTGCAAAACTTATTTGTTTAAGCAGGCCTTCGGTGAGTAGGTCCTGCCCATGTTCCGCTTTAGCCGCTGTCCTGGGGTGTCACGCTATCTAATTTCTGAACTGTACCTGGGGGTTTTGTATTTTGCTGTTTTAACTGTTTAATTGTCTTAGATGTTTTATCGCATTGCTTGTGTGTAGTTGTACCTTCGGTTCCTGTGAGCCGCCGCGAGCCTCAGGGAGTCGGCGGCATAGAAACCCGAATAATAAAATAAATAATAATAATAAATAAAACAAAGTAAACTGAGTTTCTGAGAAATCCTGTTGTCTGTCTTCCCTTCTACTGCGTCTGCACGAGCAGCCTGCCTTGTGGGAGTATGGTAATCTGCTACATTTCTGGTGACCCCGACGTGATCTGATTTATAAGACGGACCGTGAAGCGGAGACAGATCCTGTTGGCAGGATGGCCTCAACTCGTCGGCGAGAACTGGAGGTGAACACCGTGAGTTGAGACAGGGCCCTAACAAAGACCGGTTGCGGTCCTCACCTCTTTGTTAGCGCCGAATGACCCTGAGTGCCGCAACAGATTTGGGTTGCCAGAAAAGCCAGTTCGGAGGATTGCGCAAAGTAAAGTCCGGGGGCGAGGGTGTCCCGAGTCTACAGAAATTGGCCAGGGTGGGTAAAGGGGAGGGGTTACCCCCTTTGACCCAAGTTTAACTACGTAGAAGTTCAAGAAGGGGTGACCCGACTTGGAATTACACAGCTGGGGGGGGGGAATTGCCCGTCTAGCCTCTGAGTTATGTGCACAAAAGATGTGGTTACCGGTAGAGCCAAAAAGAAAAGGTAGGGGGAAAGATCCCAAAATTCCCCGAAAGAGCCGACTCTGAGGCTGTCCCAAAGAGTCGGACGATGTCCCTTAGTAAAAAGAACAAAACAAAACTCCCTTGTCTCTAAGAAATTCAAATGGCTTGAGACAAGGAGAAGGGGGCAGCTGTGTATGTCTGTGTTGCAACAACTCCAGAGAGAGAGAGTGTGTGTGATTTGGAAAATGAAAGAGTGTAAACCTTTTTTCTGTCTGACTAATCCAAAGCAAGAGAGGGGGGAAAAGGAGTGCTGTTAGCTGTTATGTTTAATGAGTGTATCTGTATTAGTTTAAAAGAAGGAAAGTTTGGAAGAAAGAAACTCATTCTGTACAAGAGAAGGAATGTGTTTGTGCTGATAAGAAAAGCTGGCGACACGCCCAGAAGAAAGGCAGCCGGGCTTCCTGACCTTGTGCAGAATGTCTAAAACTGAGTTTTAAAAGATTTAAAATTGAATGCCTTATATTAAATGTTAAATGTTATATGTTTATGTGTATAAAATGAAATGCATTCATAGGAATGATACATATCTCGGTGGTCCTTAAAAATGTAGGGGTGTGCAAAATGGATATATATATATATATATATATATATATATATAAATGTATAAAAAGCTGATGTTTTCAATTGTTTGAATTTTGTGATGTTTATGGTCAAATGGCCATGGCGTGTCTGCTTAACAGCCGCGGAAAAAGATGGCGCACACACAGTTTCCTTATCTATAAAGAATGCTGTCTTGCATACCAGTGGGAGAGGGGGGGAGTGACTGAACTGTCCAGTTTAACGTTCAACAAGGGTGATTCGTCAAAGACTGTCTCGTGATACTCTGTGTAGTTTAACTCAATCAATGCTGGAACAGGGTTTCCCTGGGCTTGTGGCAGCGCAGAATAACTTTTCCAGAGATGTTTGAAATTTCAGCATTGCATTTGCTAAGTCACTACTGAGGATGTGTGAGAAAATGTTTAGACCATGAATATTTGTTGATTTATGCAGAAATCCTAATTCACTCTGTCTATGTGAAAAATGAATCTTGCTTGTAAATATGTGAGATTTTGCCCATTGGGGCTGTGGCACTGCGCCAGGGCCTGAGTACAGTATGTACCGAGATAAAACAAGCCAGCCAGGATGAAGCTATCTATTGTTTTCAAGGAAAAAAAGAGAATAATTATCTGTGCCAAATGTTGGAATGTGAAAATAGGACACTGTGGGCTTGCCAAATGTTGGAATGTTCCTGAAGCATTCTCCCCTGACATTTAGCCTAGAACTGTGTAAGAATTATTTTACAGCAACCTTTTGAAATGAAAAATGACATTTTGAAAAATATCTTATGTGGACAACCCTAGACATGATTTTTAGTGTGAATTATATTCAAACACAGGACAAGACAATTTTGGATAATGAATGATACTTTGACTGAAAAGAGATTATTTTTGAATGGGACATTGAAACAGATAGAGCCCAAGAGGTTTTCTTTTTTGCCAGATTTAAGGGACTGTTTTGTTACGTGGAAAAAGCCAGTTGCAGATGAAGTGATTACCTGGAGAAGTATAAGCAGCAAAATGAGATGGCTGCTATTGGAGGAAATTGAATGGAATATGATTTCATGCATTGATGGAAACAGATATGTCAGAAAGATGGTTGCAGCAGAAACATGTGAGATAAATTGTGGAGAGGAACCTTGGTGGAGATAAACCGTGGAGATTGTTATATGGATGTGGAGAAAAACCATGGAGGTTGTTCTAAAAGGTGGAAATTGGCTGGAAGTGAGAGATTGTGAAAGCAAAGGGATGTGATATCAATGAGGATTCTACGGCTGGGTAATTCCCCTCCCCCTTCTCTCTTCACTATCTTTGCTTTTTAGGTCTCAAGACTGGAAATTATGTGGAACCCTGCTTATAAATTGATATCCAATCACAGCCAGCTGAAAAGCTTAATGAGAATACAATCACAGGAGCTAAGCCTGGCTAGATGAGTGAAAGACGTGGGAAAAATATGAGAACTGGCTGGATGAGTGAAAGACGTGGGAAAATAATGAAAACTTTATTTTACAGACTTTCTTACATAGGACTGACCTTACAGACTACAGATTGCAGAATATAGATATTTTCCTCATTTTACTTGGAATTTAATAGACTGATTTCTTCCATCAAGGGTGACTGAGATTGTTTTCTTATGCCAGAGATCAAAAGAGATAAAAGTTGGACATATGAATGGATGTGTGCCTAAAATAACCAAGGCCGGACTCGCTTGGGATTGTACTGAAGACTATATCCTTTTCAAGTTAAATGATTTCTCTTGTTGAATTGTTAAAGTGATCATTTCCACCATTTAGCCTTGATTGTTAGTTTGATAAGAGATTAATTTGTTTGTGTCATTTTAGTCAAGTGTTCAGAATTGTGTTTTTTAAAAAAAGGAGATGAAGATGATGTCCTTCACAGCTTGATGCCACGCCCCATTACAACGGAATGGGAGAGAGATACCATCTACCAATTGGTACAAATTCAATTGCAAAAAGATTGCAAGCTCAGGATATGTTGTTTGTGATTTCCATTTGTTTAAAATGGTGTGCTGTGTTTCCCTGTTACTGTTCTGTATTTCTGTCTCCTCAGGCGATATCATGTGGTTTTAAAAAACAAAAGGAAAACAAAACAAAACAAAGCAAAATGGAGACTTGGCCCATTGAGATCAAAAGTAAAAGGGCAGTGTGATGTGATGTGATGTTTTCCTGACCACCCCAAATGAGGAGATTAAGGCCTTGGAACCGTTATATTTAAATCCAAAGAGATACTATTGGAAATAAGCCATTGAATAGCAGATATATTATTATTCAGGTGGACGATGACCAGAAGGACCCACTGAAGATATGCCTGACCAAAGTTCCGGCAGGCGCGCCGAAAGGAGGTCCAAAGGATGACCTTGAAGAGGAAAGGAGAGTCAGCGTCGTGGGGGGCCACTCTCCTGGAGACAGGCTGATCGAAAGCCACCGAAGAGGAGGGTAGACTTCCGAGAGTCACCCAAAGACATGACCTTGGGACTTGGGAGTGCCAGTTTGGGGTTTTTCTGTGTATTGTATAGTTTTATTTGTTTTGGCTCTGCTGAGGGTGTAAGAAGATCCTTTGTAGGCCTCCACTAGAGAGCAGAAGTGATAAGGCTGATCAGTAAGATGTGTTATTGGGACTGACCGTAGTCCAACGCAGGGCAATTGGATCAAGATACATGTACAACATATGTTTCAGAAAGTACATTGATACATGCATATACAAAAAACAGTAGGGTCATTCTTATCCCTACCTTTTAAAAGCAAGGATCCTCAAATAACATTAGGAGGATTGCAGTTAACAATTCAATGTCCTCAGCAATGCTGAGGGACCCAAAAGTTACATTTTTACTCATTGCACAGATCACTATTTATGCAAAGGCCACAACTTCAGTCATGTCAAGACTCAGAATCTGTCTGACATGGAATAGTGAGAGCTGTATCCTAACTATCCTATGTTTGACACTAGTGACACCATCTGTTCAGGTTGGCAGATAAAGAGACCCTAACTTGGGGTTCTTCTTTGTCAAATGGGCTAATAGCTATCATCCTTGGAGGTATAAGTGTGTTGGTGTGGGCTTTCTAACCCTACCAGTGTGAATCATCAAAGGAACCCAACCCAGAGAGAGGCAGAAGAGGGGGGGGGGGTTCCAGCCAGAGAAAATGGGTGCTGGGTGTGATGAGACAGTGATCATTGAGGATCAACTGTCTGACACCAAAAGCCCAAAGGGTAGGAGCCGGAGCCATCACTGAGATCCTGTCTTTAGGGTCATACCCAGGAATAATAGCCCAGGACAATCAAAAGAGCATTGTGAGGCTCATCTGTCGCCTAGAAAAAAACCACCAGTGCCACTGGGAAAATAGTTAGAGCATTGCAAACTGAAGCTGAAGAGTTAAGTCAAATGGAGATACAGCAGAAAATGGCCTTAGATTACCTCTTGACAACCAAGGAGGATTTTGTGCAATGATCAAAAGACAACTGCTAAATACAATTTCATAATATGAACCAAAGATAGAAGATGGCCTGAAAAGCTACAGGTCATGATTCAACATAATGTTAATGAACCATCTCAGTTTTCATGGCTAAATCTATGGTTGCCAAACGTGGCCTGGTTGAAAGAGTTGGAGAGATTTTTAGGCTGCCTTAATCATGTTTGATTCGCTTTTTGTAAAACGCTTTGCAAAAGAAAAAAGTGAGGAAATGAAGGAGACTCATTGAGTTGCAGAAGAAACGTCAGGAGAGAATGCTACCCAGGCATAGGCATAGAGAATTTGGCATAGTGAGCAATAATCTGCCCAGAGACAGCAGAACAGAGAAGAGAGTCAAACTGAGCATGTGCAGGAATGCAAGAGATAAAGAAACACTGTATCTCCAACAATGAAGCATGGACAGTCCGTGTTACATTATGATAGTCTGCAATTCTAGCTGCGACATAACTTTTAACCAATAATAAGATTTTGGGCAACCATAAGTTGACCCCTGATGCTTGTATAAATATGTGCCTTACAAGGGGGAGGGGCCGCCCCCTTGAAGCATCATGTTGTGCAGGGACGGACTCACAGCTGTGAAAACAAAGTAAACTGAGCTTTCTGAGAAATCCTGTTGTCTGTCTTCCCTTTTACTGCATCTGCACGAGCAGCCTGCCTTGTGGGGGTATGGTAATCTGCTACAAAACATAGTTTCTGAAGTAGAACAACTACTTTCAAAGTAAAGACCAACCAAATGAAACAGGAAATAACACTTTTAAACCAGGAACAGATTTTCTTTATTATTAAAAAAATGTTTTTATAAAAACTTTGAAAATTCACCAAAAATCCATTGATAAGTCAAAGGTTCTGAAATTTGTTGCGGCAACGGAGGTCCATTTCTTCTATCACTGTAGCAAGTTTTATCTGGATTGGTCTAAAAATGAGGGAGGGAGAAGCCCCTGAAATTTCCTCAGTGCCAGTGCTGTTTTTCCTTACTGAGCATGTGTGTCCACCATTAACGAATTGATTTAGAAGTGTAAAAAAGATTTGGAAAGTTCTGACTTTTTTGGGATAAAATCAGAAGTAATTTTAGAATCGAAGCACCAGCGCCGCCTACTTCCAAACCAAGTTTTGAATTACTATTATTTTTGATCAACCAAGCCTAG
Source organism: Anolis apletophallus (assembly GCA_030556195.1). Taxonomy (NCBI): domain Eukaryota; kingdom Metazoa; phylum Chordata; class Lepidosauria; order Squamata; family Anolidae; genus Anolis; species Anolis apletophallus. The sequence goes on along the minus strand of JARBWK010000009.1, from coordinate 50,805,159 downwards.
TAAATAGGTAGAATATAGAGAGATATTCAGTTTCCCCTACCATAGCGCAGCGGATGTGGGGAGATCAATTTGCTGGCCTCCTAAGGAAAGATGCCAGCTTTGATTGCATCCAAGCATCATGTGCCAGGACAGGGGAGAAAGGGCAGAACAGAGTCAGCCTATTTAAGTCAGTTATGCCCCCTTCCTGCCTCATTTCACATTGTAAAATTTCTGGCTACTTCAGTACTGTAATGGTTTATGGTGGAGTCTTAAAAGGTCTCCATGGCAGGTGTTTGTGTGAGATGTGAGCTGATGAGCACCTTCTGGTGCCATGTGATCTTAGCAAAAACTGCTAGTGAGAGCAAACCATGAGAGAAATATACACATTCAGTCCTCTCTGAGTGGATACATTCACATCAATACTGCTCAGTGGCAATAAACAATACAATGAATGAAAGGCAAGCCTCAGTCTCTTCTAATTATGTTTGTGTGTGTGTGTGTGTGTGTGTGTATACATGCATTTTGATTTGTTTTGTAAGCACCCCTGGCTTTATGCCCCTGTTTGCTCGCCATGTGATCTTAGGGCTGAAGAAAAAAACCCTGTATTTGGGACTGGTCTCTGGGTCTTTGCTCTGATCAAGATCCATATGAGTTGGGGACTTCAACTATTTATTTTTTTAAAATTCTTTGATATTCCTTGTTCTGTTCTAGGTCAGCATTAAAACAAAATCAGATCAGAAGTAGAATTAATGCATTGGTTAGATAAAAGCTAGGAAAAGAAACCTGGCCAAATGTGTAGAATCTGTGGTCGTAAAAAGCCAAAAAGCAGAAGATGGAATTCAGAAGAAATTACCTAAAAATATAGGGCATTTTGCTGACATTTTTCTGATTGACAGAATCTTAAAATTTTCAATTTGAGAATTACAAATTCCTAAATTGTCTAAAATGTTGTATGAACTCCTGTTTTCATTTCACATTTTCTCTCAACGTTATGTCGCTCTGAATTTTCTTACTTACATTTCACGATTTTGGCTGGTCCCTATGCTTGAATTAATATGAATTTCCTGCTGACTCAAGGGCACAATTTTTCCTGCCTTTCTAGGCTGCATCTTCCTCTCATGTCTAGCAAAGATGCCTCTCCCAGCTTAAAATGAAGAGCAAGTCTGTCATGCAAATGGCAGGAAGCCCACAGGGGGCTCACTAACCAGAAATCCCTTCACTCTGAGTCTTTATGATATTTATTATAAAGGATAATAATAAATGAGAAAGCCCTGCAAAATACTTGGAGGCAGTGAAGGAAAAATATGCCGATCACATCCATTTGATATGAGTCTGCCTTCAGAGAATAACACATTTTTCATGCATTGTATCATATGAGCTACTTAAATAACAGAAGATGGAATTTTTCTGGAGCTTCAGCCCAAAATAATGTTTTTTTAATAAGTTATTTCTTTCAATGTTAAACATTATGGTCTAATTTTCTTACAGATTGCTAATATGTCTAAGTACTAGTATGGCAGCTAAAACTCATCATAACATTTGGATCATTTATAGAAAGATTGTTTTTATCCAGTGCTTAGTTATCTAGGATTTTAAAATTTGTGCTTTTTACTAGCCCCTCAATTAAATTAAAATAGTCAGGTTATCCAAAGTAAGGGCAGCATAAAAGATTTTCTTTGCATCAAGATGTCCCTTCTGTATTAAAAACTGAATACCACATAAAAGCTATTTAATGTACCCCAGTAAACTATGAGTGCATCTTCACTGGTCAGAATGCTGATCCAGAGTGGACTTCATATCAGTGTCACTGGAGACTACACTGCACCAGAGGCCACTTGATGGCAGCCATAATGTGTGGCCCTGAGCCAGCCCAGCAGCTTGATTGTGGCCACATGGCCGAGTAGCATTGGAACTGGTTCGGCACTGTAACCCTTACCTTGAGCCTATCATTTTGGTCTTTCTAGTGCCCATTGGGCACAAAAATGGCACTGGTTACTACTCAGTGCCCATAGTGACAATATCCAGAGTACTGATGTATTGTGAGAGAGGGTAAGAGGAGGGTGAATATCTTCCTCCTTTTGCCCCTCCCTTCTCTGATTGCCTTGTTGATCTGGGGTTTGTCATTAGGGATGTCAAGCAGTGACTAATGCCATTTTCGTATCCATTAGGCACTGAAAAAGACAGAACACAAGGAAAAGATAAGTGCCACCCCTGTCTCCTAGGGTTGGTTGATCGATAAAAAATCGTGGTTCTAAAAACAAATTTGGGGGGGGGGGATTTTTTATGCTTAACGTAATGACTTACAAAAAAATCAAAAAATTCTTATTTGATATGTTATTAATTACGAATTTCGTAATTAGTTCTAAATTGCCCAAGGCAGGGAAACAGGACTGACACTGTTGGACTTCAATTCCTAGAAGCCTCGGCACTTAGACCCAAAAGAAAGGGATTGTGGGAATTGAAGACCAGCAAAAAAACACAGGGTAGGCTATGGAAATACCAATCTGGGAACACAAGGTACTAGTCCTGGGAAGGTATGCGAATGGACAGTTACACATCAAACAAGCAAAGGTAAATGCCAATATTGGTATATTGTATTGCACAAATACATCAAAAATACATGTCATACATATGAAAAGGCATAGAACAGTAAAGTAGTAATATCACTATCAAAATGTAGGCTTCCAAAGGGATGCCTATTGTGGCTAATTGTACCCAATAACATCACAAAATACAGGTATCTGAGAGGTATTCAAAGCACTATCATATAAGCAGCAACACATGAGTAAATATAGCAAGTATTTGAACAAGCATAAGCAGCAACACATGTTAATAGAAAAGCAGCATCACATGAATATAAAGCAGCATCACATCAATATACAAGTTGGCTGAAACCAAGTTTGCTATATCCCACAATATTATAGAAAAAGTACAATGTGATTAATAACGCTAATGCGTGGTGTTTCTCCTGAGTGGGAAGCACCATAGACTCACAAACCGTAGAACAGTGTTTCCCAACCTTTTTTGAGCCACGGCACACTTTTAACATTAAAAAAATCCGGGGGCACACCACCAACCAAAATGACACAAAATGACATTCTAACACAGTAATACATATAGTTAATTGACCTTGAGTGTTGGAGTTGTAGATCACCTACATCCAGAGAGCACTGTGGACTCAAAAAGTGATGGATCAGGACCAAACTTGGCATGGATATACTCAATATGCCCAAACACAGATGGAGTTTGGGGAAAATAGACTTTGACATTTGGGAGTTGTAGTTGCTGGGATTTATAGTTCACTTACAATCAAAGAGCATTCTGAACTCCACCAGTGATTGAATTGAACCAAAATTGGCACACAGAACACGCATGACCAACTGAAAATACTGGAAGGGTTTGGTGGGCATTGACCTTGAGTTATAGTTCACCGACATCCAGAGAGCAGTCTGGACTCAAACAATGTTGGATCAGGACCAAACTTTGCATGAATACTCAATATGCCCAAATGTGAACACAGATGGAGTTTATGGAAAATAGACCTTGACATTTGGGAGTTGTAGTTGCTGGGATTTATAGTTCACCTTCAATCAAAGAGCATTCTGAACTCCACCAATGAAAGAAGTGGGCCAAGTTTCCCACACAGAACCGCCATTGGCAACAGAAAATCCTGTGTTTTCTAATGGCCTTTGCAATCCCACGTAACTCCCCTCGCGACCCCCCCAGGGGTCCTGATGCCCAGGTTGAGAAACGCTGGCCTACCGGCTGTTAGGAATTATGTGAGTTGAAGTCCAAAACACCTGGAGGGCTGAAGTTGGCCCCTGTGATGGGGGAAGAGAGCGAGGCAGAAGAGAAGGGAGGGGGGAAGCCACGAGGGAAGAGAGGAGGCAGAAGAGAAGGGAGGGGGGAAGAGTGTGTGTGAGAGAGAGAGGGAGGGAGGGAGCAGGCCCGGATTAAGACCCTAGGCCACACTTTGGAATTATGCCCCCTTTAAACCAACCTCTACCGCACCGCACCCCCCCCCCCACACACACACACTTTATTTATTTATTTATTTATTTATTTATTTGATAGGAACTCCATACGGCTGGACCATGGTTGATGGGACAAGTACAGAATAAAAAGACAAACTGGACGATACACAACGACAGGAATTAGGGAAGTGGAAGAGGGACAGGGATACTGGGTGGCCTGGGGCCTATGCACCCATCAGGCCATCAAATCAAGGGAAAGGGGTCTCAGAAAGAGGCACCCCCGTTGGCCGAGGGAGAAAAGTGTGGGCCCGCCTCCTCCGTCCGGTGGCCTGACTTTACATCCTGGTGCAGTTTGAAGGAGGGTGGACCATGGATGATGGGACTTTAAGTTCTTTAACTCACTTCCTTAGAGTACTGTGGCCCACACCAATGACAAATCAAGACCAAACTTGCCACACAAAGCCCCCATGACCCACTTTACATCCTGGTGCAGTTTGGACAAGGGCATACAATGGATGATGGGACTTGAAGTACCACCAATCACTTCCCCAGACCGCTGCAACCCTCATCCACTGACTGATCAAGACCAAACTTGGCACACAAAGCCCTCATGACCCACTTTACATCCTGGTGCAGTTTGGACAAGGGCATACAATGGATGATGGGACTTCAAGTACCTCCAATCACTTCCCCAGACTGCTGCAACCCTCATCCACTGACATCAAGACCAAACTTGGCACACAAAGCCCCCATGACCCACTTTACATCCTGGTGCAGTTTGGAGGAGGGCACACCATGCATGATGGGACTTCAAGTACCTTCACTCACTTTCCAAGACTGCTCCAAACCTAATCCAATGACTGATCAAGACCAAACCTAAGATAGTATATATATATTAGTATACATAATACTTTGAAAGTAAGATATAATATTACAGTCTCCTTGCCATACAAAGGAATAGAGTTTGGTCTTTTAATTAATCTATATGTGTAGTCATAATTTTATGCCTATGTTTTGACTTACTTTGTAGTTTTTGTGTATATTGTCTACCTGGAAACTGCCTTGAGTCCCCTAGTGCGAGATAGACCGGTATATAAATAAAAGTTTCATTACAATATTATTTATTATTATAGAGTATGCATCTACACCAGGCATAGCGGCTGTAAGGGGAGCTGAGGGTAGGTAAATGCAACACTACAATATGTGATAATATTAATTATTATAGAATCATATCACAACAAGCAACATAGCAAATTGACATTAGAAGAATGCAAGCATGGTGCCCAAAGACATACATTGACTGGCATCTACTAGATAAATAATTGTATTAGACAATGAAAATAACATAGCTTGGATGTAAGATTGCATGTTTAGATCCAAGATATGTTATTTTCATTGTCTAATATAATTATTTATCTAGTAGATGCCAGTCAATGTATGTCTTTGGGCACCATGCTTGCACTCTTCTAATGTCAATTTGCTTGTTGTGATATGATTCTATAATAATTAATATTATCACATATTGTAGTGTTGCATTTCCTATTATTTACCTACCCTCAGCTCCCTTCACTTGTTATTTCCTTAGTGTTCTCCCTAGTTTCCCTTATACCGGCTGCTAGGAACTGTGGGAGTTGAAGTCCAAAACACCAAGAGGGCCAAAGTTTGCCCAGGCCTGGGTTAGCAGGACTTCCTTACAAAAACGGCTCTTACCAGGTCTCTGGCTTTCTGGCTTGACTCTGAGGAAGGAAAGAGGGTCTCTGAAGCAGAGAGGCGATTTCGGTGGCTCTGGGGGGAAAGAGACGCGCGGGAAAGCTTCTCTCTCCCTCTCTCTCTCAGAAGGAGGGGGAGGCTTTATCTCCGCATCTTCTTTCCTTCTCCCTCCTTCAAGCAGCTTTCCTTGCCATTTGTGGAGGTCCCTGAGTCCCATTCGGAGGGGAAAGAGAGCAACCGCTTGGCCCCCTCTGAGAGGAAAAAGACACGCGGGGAAGCCTCTCTCTTCCCTCCCTTCTACCTCTCCAAAGTTTGGCTTGGTTTTGATTGACCCTGAGGAAGAAAAGGGTCTCTGCGTGGGGTGGGCTTTCTCTCCCCTTCCTTCCTTCCCTCCCTCCTTTCGCAAGGTGGCCCACGCAGCCGCCCTTTTCCTGCCCTGCTCTTTTCCTGCCCTCCTCTTGCTCCTCCTTTGCCTCAGCGCCTGCTTCCTTTCTTCCCTCCTGCCCTCCTTCCCTCGATCATCCGCCACCGGGATGCCATGCCCCACAGCCACAACCACCAGGAGCCAGGTGACAGCTCGGGCTCGCTCTCCGCAGGGCTCTCTGGCTGAAAGGAGGGAGGGAGGGAGGGGGAAGGAGGGCGCCCCCTGACACCACTCCTCTCCCTTTACAAGCCAGGGAAGGAGGGATGGCCACGCGCAGCGGCGCCCACTTACAGTTTTCGGCCGCCTCGAGAATACGAGGAAGAGGGAGAGAGAGAGAAAGAGAGAGAGAAAGCAGAGAGAGAGAAGGAGAGAGGGGGGGAGAGGGAGGAGAAGCGTGGAGGACTACACTTCCCAGAATGGGTAGCGGCAGTGTGTCACACCTCAAGGGCCTCAGGCATCACTTTTGCTTGAGCAAGACTTTAGCCAAGGCAGCGTTAAGGTGCTTTTCAAGCCAGCTTGCTTTACTCTCAAACCTTGCCCTGGGCCTCCCTTTCTTTCCCATGAGAAGCCAGGGATGAATGCATAACATAGGCAGCTCAAGGTTACACCATCTTGACTCCCTGCTAGCAAGGCGCACCGAAGGAGCCAAGTGATCGCCTCCCTTCTGTCCAGATGGTAGTAGCTAATGAGCTGTGCATACCAGAAAGACTGAGGTAACATAACATATAGATGACCATCAATCATAGAGCTGTGACACTCGACGTATCCACATCAAAGCCAGGGAATACTATAATTGCCAAGAGATGCGCCATAGCCAGTATCTCGTACCAACGCCGTGCTTAGGAGACGCTAAGGGGAAGAGGCCTCATCGGGCCTCCCAGCCAAGCCTGTGTCAGCCAGCCTATATCGGGCTGACTTGATCCTGCACCGTGCCTTCTTCCCGTTCATCGTCGAGACCCTGTGATTGATCCTGAAAGACTTTGCTGCTAAAGAACTCTTTGCCTTTAATCAACCCAGCCTCATTACTCCGGCTGGGATTCCTTTGAGAGACTTTCCTTGCATCTGGCTTGTGTTCCCGTTTTCCTCCGCTTGTGATCCTGTTGCCACGGATCACCCTTCCCTGCTGAATCCTGACTTTGGCTGCTATTTGGAGACACTATAAGGATTGCCTCCAAACCTTTTACTTAACCTAATAATCAATAAAGCTTGTTGTACCTCAGCTGCTGTGTGGTTTATCCAGGGTTTATTCAGGTGCCTAGGCCCAAAGGGGCTACACTGCGTCACTTCCGGTTCCCCGTAGAAATGCGGGAAAAACAAATGGCCATAAGATGAATGAAGGTGGGAACCGAGGGGGAGCCAGGAGAAGACGGGAGAAGGTGTGTGATTATTACAATAATTAAGAATTAATTACAATAATTAAGAAAAATGCCGTCCCCAAGGTTCGGAAAAAAACCCACTTCCTGGTTGGCGCTCGAGGTGCAGTAAAGCTCAAAAATAGCATTTTGAACGGATCGAATACGAATTAATTTAATTTCTTTATCCCGGAAACCAATCCTACTGTCTCCAGGCTGCCTGAATGCAGGGACAACAGAATGGTGGCGGAAACAACCATAGTCGCTTCCCAAATAGAAGTGGATTAGCTGCTTGCATGGGCTTGAAGTTGCAGTTTACTCTGGATCGTCAGGGAAATTCAGAGCAATTGGTGACTTTTGTTAATGTGGTTCAAGACCACATTAACCAGCCTTTGCCTGCATTATCCTGATTCAGCTATGTGGATCATGCAACCACCACAGAGCTGATTTGTCTCCTTCTTTGCAATAAAATTGTCAGTGAAGACCTATAAAGATTTATATGGAGTACTTTTCTATGTTTCTAGCAAGCACACCCTTTCTCATGTGCCTATCCAGACTCTGATATAATCTTGGACCTCATTTGCTAAATCCTACCACCTTTACAGACATTTCTGATGAAGATACAAGATAAATTATATTAGTGACTGGATCTTGGTTTTGGAGGGGTTACAGTGTTTCCTGACCTCCCACTGGTGAGCAAATACTTTATTTTTTCCCAATAAGAACTGGGTGTAAGGAAAAGCTTTTAATAGAGTGCTATACTTCTTTTAACTTCATTTTAAAATTGATTTTTATTATTTTTAATTATGTTCTCCTGCTTTGACTGTAGCCACTGTGGTCAGAGCCCTAATGCAGAGCCCTAGTTTATTTAGCCACTTTCCTTTACCCATGATCTCAAACATCTCCTGCAGGCTTTCATTCCATTTTTTCTACCATCTAAATAAGCTAGAGTGAGCTATTTCCCTGAGCAATTTGATATATTCATTTTGTGAAGACAGGGAGCTGCATTGTAATAAAGGACATATATTCTGATGCAATGGCAACTGAATTGATTACTGCTATAACTAACTGTTGTATCAAGAAGAAGCCTACCCTACTTCTTGCAAATCACTGGACCTCATAATTTTTTAAAATATACATTTCAAAAGGTATTGCTTTCAACCAAAAAGAAAATACATAATTATTATGTGTTGACCTGGATTTCAAGTACTGTTTCGGAGAAAGCAGCTCAAGAAGGCAATAGCTCACAGAAAGTATGATGATTTTGCCCTTTTATTTAAATTCATCATGGTTTCAAAGAATGGCAAATCATACTTAACCCTGCTGTTCTGTTCGGGTATGAAATGACCCGTTTTGAAAATTAGAAATATTTTTCTTCATTCCTGTTTGATTTTGAAACTTGTGGTTCCTTCTATTTTCCTAAGTTACGGGGTTTATACTAAGGGTACAAAATTTTTTTGTTTCGGTGCTTTACTTTTTGAGATACAGTTTTTATACACTTGTTATGTTCGGTCAAAAAATGTCCCGGGAGCCGTTTATACTAATCTAATACCCTATTTTGAGTAAAACAAAGGATGATTAGTTTATTTTGAGACTACTTATTGCATCTACTATTGTTTATCAAGTTATCTACTTGTGTAACTCCTCCATGCCCTCAGAATAGTACCTTTGTTATGCAAAACAGTAACACAATACTAGCCTCTCCCATTTCCTCAGTCAGAAATTGCAAAGCTGTTGAAAATAGCTGCTTTCTGAAGCAGCTGAAAGAGTTTACCTCAAAGCCTTGAATTCATTGTGAACAGACTAAGTAATGTGAATGTTTACTGTTGTGTGTTTTCATATGCCTGTTATTATATCTGATATGTGATTGATATATGATTGCCATGTGTTTTGCTATATGACTGATATGTAATAGCCATTTGTGATCATCTATTTTGTACTGTTACCTCCCACCTGGAAGGCATTACATCTGACCTATGACTGTATACATGTAGATTGTTATTCCTTATGATATGTATTACTACTGATGTTAGATATATTGTCCCATGCTTTGTATTGGGATGTCCTTCCTTTTACTTTTTTGCTACATATTACAGTTTATTGATATTTTGCTACCCTTGTGAGTAGTTTCTGGTTATTCAGAGTGACTTTTTCCTCAGTGTGTTTCTACTGTTTTCATAGCCTGCCTGGCTGCATTTACCAGGTGTGTGTGACTCCTCCCTGCCATCAGAATAGTACCTTTGTTATGCAAAACAGTAACAGGGGAGAAGCCACATAAATGCATGGAATGTGGAAAGAGCTTCAGTCGGATTGGACATCTGCGTATCCATCAAAGGACCCACACAGGGAGTAGCCACATAAATGCATGGAATGTGGAAAGAGCTTCAGTCGGATTGCACATCTGCGTATCCATCAAAGGACCCACACAGGGGAGAAGCCACATAAATGCATGGAATGTGGAAAGAGCTTCAGTCGGAGTGCACATCTGCGTATCCATCAAAGGAACCACACAGGGGAGAAGCCACATAAATGCATGGAATGTGGAAAGAGCTTCAGTCGGATTGCACATCTGCGTATCCATCAAAGGACCCACACAGGGGAGAAGCCACATAAATGCATGGAATGTGGAAAGAGCTTCAGTCGGATTGCACATCTGCGTATCCATCAAAGGACCCACACAGGGGAGAAAGCACATATCATATAAACTTGAGTATATACTTTAGTATAAGCTGACAGCTATATAATATAAGGCACCTAATTTTATGACAAAATTGGGAAAACTTACTGACTTGAGTATAGGCTGAGGGTGGGAAATGAGGCAGCTATGAGGTGGAAAGGAGGTTTCTGGAGAAGAAAGACAGTGGGAAGGGGGAAACTGGAGAAGGGGAAAAGATTTAGATGAGAAAGGGGTGTGGAAAGTGCTTTTCTTTCTTTGCCTTTGAATAAATAGATTAGCAGAAAACTTTTGGGGAAAAACTGATTTTTTGATTTTTTTCTGATTATTTTTTCTGATTATTTTATTATTATTTTTCAAATTGTTTTTATACTGTTAAAATTTATTTTAGTTTTAAGTTAGTTGTACTAATAGTTACCTGAAGTTGTTGTTGATGTTGTTGTAAATTATATAGCTGATAATTCACGCACAAGTTGTTACTTTGGTGTAACATGCAAATTAGGCTTTTTTACATTAATCAACACAAAATTTAAAAAGATTTTTTTCAATTTTCTTTGATAATGAACAACTATGATCACACACAGTATAATAATGCAACAGGTATTCAAAAGAACTTTTCAGTGGCTCAAAATAACATCCGGGTCAAAAATGACCCGAACATAACAAGTGTAAGTTTTTCCGAACAGAACAGCACTGTTAAAGCCTAAAGTAATAAGTTGAGGACAGCATGAACAGTGACACATAGTCTTTGATGTTTTATTACTGTGGTTACAAATTATTGAGGAAGATGAATAATATTGGGTGTAGTTGTGGAGATCAGAATTATAACTATTGTAAGCACTATACAGGAGTATCCTGAATATAGTAGACAGAAATGCATGTTAGGAATTCATTTCACTAAGTTTCTCCTCAAAAGAAAAAAAATACCTGATTTCAGCAATTTTCTTTCTATTGAAAGAAGGTCTTTAAAAACCATGAGGTTTACAAAGGCTATTCCAAATTCTTGAGTTGTTCTGTGAAAAAACTTTGTAGTATTTTAAATATTACTTCCATCATTAATGCATGTCAATCCAAGTCTTGACATCCATGTCTACAGCTGAATTTCCATCCTCTTATCTAGATTTCTGAATGCACAAATAATAAAAACAGGTAACATGCAGCAAGTGAAAGAAAAAGACCTATGTAGGCTTCCTTATTGCACACAAAAATGATTCTGGACATACAAGGCTGAATGGGCTGTGTCAGGGCCTCTTACTGTCAGGCCTGGTAGGCCTGTAAATAATGGCACACTCACTCAAGTAGTTAACAAGAGGAATTGAGCTTTATTCAGCCTTACTCCAGGCAGAGCAAAGAGGAATCTGAGCTTTCCCGCCAAAACGCTGAGAGAAAAACCCTTCTGGTAAACTCCCTCCCTCCTCCCAGACTTAGGCCCACCCCCCTCTGCTGGCTCCTTGTCGCTATGGCAGCCCAAAGCCAAGCTGTTTATTGAACTGCTCTGGCTGGGCCTGACATTACCCCCGAACACCTGCCCCACAGGGAGAGAAGAACGAATGGGAGAGGAGAGAGAGACAAAACCCACACAATCCTACAGGCAACTTATACAAATAGGTAATGCAATGGCATGTTATATAATTCCAATAATCTATAACATCAACTTAAACTACAGTCAGCAATTCTAGCATTAAGCATTGTATAATTTATCTTAAACTTAAGCTTATGCAATAAACCCCCCTGAACTTGGTTACACATAATACACACTTGCAACCAGATCAAGTCATCTGTCAACCATACAGGAAAACCCAATTCAAAGCAGTAAACGCTGATCCAGTCCTAGTTCAATAACCCTCTTAGACCATCCCATATGAACCCCTGGGTTCTCTCATGTTATGCCAACCACATGTAGAGGTTTATTAGAGGGCCACCCACAAGCGGCCTTGCCCCATCCAACGGAGTGTGCACCCACAGGCCAAACCTCCCCAACCTTTCAGAACTATAATATCTCAGCACTATTACAGGTTCTATCCCGCTCAATGGAATTAACATGCATTGCCCAAAGGCATCGTTCGGACAAGCAGGCAAGAGAGCCTCTGCGAGGAATGTTCTCTGTAGGTGCAGCACCTCACTCGAAGCCTTTGATAGTCCAAACTTCGCTGCTGGCAGATCCCCAACGACCAGCTCTCTCCCAGGATTCACACAGAGTTCAGTGACTGTGGTTCTCGGCGGAGAGGCCCCCCCGAACATGGGAGGATCCCCATCGCTCAACTGAGCTGTTCGTTGCAGTGGGACCCCCTCCCCCAACTGCAGTTGTTGGTCAAAGGAAGCCCACTCCCAGGCGGCTCCAAGCCAAAACACAGCATCGGTCAGCCAAAGCTGCAACTGGAACTCGAACTCACTCGAACTCATGACTCGGGCTGGTGCTGCGACACCTCTCTGCTGCGCACCAGGACCTTCTGCAACCTCCCCAACCGCAACAGGCTCTACCTTGGGGACGACCTGGGCTGGCGCTGCAACATCTCTCTGCTCCACACCAGGACCTCCTGCAACCTCCCCAATCGCAACAGGTTATTCCTTGGAGACATCAGGCAGTTGGCTTTCCTTCGTTTCACCGGCCAACTCAACTGACCTGGCAAGGGTCTGGCCACACTCTCATGCTCTCCCTCCTCAGCGTCAGGCAACACGTGGGCAGACTCCTTTTGCTTGGGCAAAACCTTCTCCGCCTCAGTTGCTTCCGTTTGGATGGCCACCTCGTCGCAGGGGGGCTCAGGCTCGGCTTTGCTCACCCCAGCCATCTCTCGCTGGGGATTCTCACTCACAGCTACACTGCTTGGCAGGGCACCCTCACCGCTTCCTTCGCTGTGAAGCTCCACAAAAGGTTCCCCCTCTCTGCCAGCTGGGAAGGCCTCAGGCAGCTGGGATTCTTCGGCGCACGCCTCACCGCTGCTGCAGGAACCTCCGTCACCTTTGTGCTGCTGTGGCACCTTACTCTCAGCCTCTAGCCCCCGTTTCTGCTCACCGGTAGCCAGCTCATCTGATTCATCCCCAGGCAAGGATTCAGCTGCACTCCCTTGCTCCGCAGCACAGCTGGGACTCCAGGACCAAAGAATGACACTCCAGACAATCACCCTTCCCAAATCCCCCAAAACACAGGCAGCCGAGGCTTGAATCTCTCCTGTGTCCCCAAGAGGGAAGCAGGGTGAAAGTGGGGTGGCCAGTTCACTCTGCGCTATTGCTCCAAACGGCTGGGGCTCCTTCTCACGACTGCATACAGAGCCTGGGTCTTTGTCCTCCGCAGCTTCGCGCAAACAGGAATATCCCTCGCTTCCCTTGTACTCTCAGCAGCCGCAGGCAGGCCTAAACATTCTTCACCTTCCTTTGCGTCATCCCCAGCCAGGGGTTGCGACTGGCTCGACCCCTTTGCTGCTGGAATTTCCATTTCCACGGAAACCTGTTTCTCAGGGGAAAGTTGCACTCTCCCTTCCAATGCTGTTTGAATTCCTTCCTCCAGCTCTTTGCCCTTCAAGAGCTCCATCACTGGATCTGGCCTTGAGTCAGCACAGTTGGAGGCGCTTTCACTCTCCACTCCATCTTCTGTCTCAGCCTTTCCAGGGTCCATCTTCGCCTCTCCCCGGGGAGCCGTGCGTCCACTCCCACACCCGGGGACTTGCTCCAGGTGGCCCGCGAACATCACTGCCCATGGATGCGCCGTCCCCAACCTACACACATCGCAGCCGTAGGTGGCTGGGATTGCTTCGAGGGGTCTCCTCGCACGGGGTCCTCATCCTCTTCCTCGTCGTCACTCGAGGGGTACCACAGATCTCCTTCATCCTCCTCCTCGCTCAGGTCGCCACACAGGATGGGGTCAGGCAAACTGCCCTTCAGCACCTCTGAAGGCTGCATTCGCTTTCCTTCCCCTCCTGCCCGCCGGCGCTTGAGCTTACGTGAAGGCTCCGGGAAGGGCCGGAACTTTCACTCCTCCTCAGGGCTGCTGGCTCCAACCAAGCTGCGGATTCCTCACAGGGGATAGGGGAATGAAGGGCTCTTCTCCTTCATCCTCAGGGAATGAGTCAGTATCCCATTCTTCCGCCTGCATCCGCCGCACCAAATCCGGGAACCGCCTCTGGAGGTTTTCAAAAGCTTGCCGCCTAGCCTCGGCTACATCCACCTTACCGGGGTCTCCCATCCAGTACGGCATGGACTCCGATCTTCCTCTGGTTCCAACCAGACACCCACAGTTTCCATCCTGAGGCCATGGGAATGCCGACTCCATTCTCCCGGGTGGGGGCCTTTTTGCCGCAGGCCTCTGTCGCCGCTTGCTTCTTCAAGCGCCAAAACCCCTCTCCTCTGAGAGGGAGGTCGTGCCTCTCCGCCTTGGAAGCACAGACCTTCTCCATAGTCGGGTTGGGTTCTCACCAGCACTGAGACTGGGATAAACCCAATGTTGTTGAGATTCCTCTTTATGTCAGGCCTGGTAGGCCTGTAAATAATGGCACACTCACTCAAGTAGTTAACAAGAGGAATTGAGCTTTATTCAGCCTTACTCCAGGCAGAGCAAAGAGGAATCTGAGCTTTCCCGCCAAAACGCTGAGAGAAAAACCCTTCTGGTAAACTCCCTCCCTCCTCCCAGACTTAGGCCCACCCCCCTCTGCTGGCTCCTTGTCGCTATGGCAGCCCAAAGCCAAGCTGTTTATTGAACTGCTCTGGCTGGGCCTGACACTTACACATGTTCATGTGGAACAGACTCACACAAAGTTGTTTGAATAGATCTTTAGTAATGGAAGACCTTCCTACACTGACTATACAATGCTGTTCAAAGCCAACTCAAGACCGTGGTGGCCACTGGCAATGCACACCGCAGCATGGATTAACACGAAGCAGAACATTTTCAAAAGTCACAGGGAAATCTGATGTAAGCCATATAATGTGCTACAGCTGATCCCAGTATATTCCATAACCAAAGTGAAATAGCTCCTCAAAATGTGGCATGCATTTGTAGATATTCACTCTTGGTGAAGCGCAGTAAAGAATCTTGATCAATGTGATGCTTGACAGGCATCAAATATTAAATTGATAATTGGTAAAATGACATATATACCTTAGCTGAGATAAGCTACTAAATCTGCTCTCTTATCTACAAGCTACAGAAGGTTATCTTTGAATTTTTAAAGGGAGCTTCAGGAAAGGTTTAGGAAATGGCATAAGAAAAAGCTATGCAATGTATCCTCAATTTTTCTCCTGTCTGACATGTCTTCTTTTACTGTCCTTACCCAGAATCTGGATAATATGATACATGGAACAGTACAGCGATACTTATTTTGCAACATTTGTTTTTTAAGTGGCACTGTGACAGCAATGTCTTCACAACAGACCTCTGGTTGAGTGGAACAATATTGTGAGCATCCATATAAAAGATGTGTATGCAGTGCTAAGAAGTCAAAACAAACAACAGGTTGACAATAAAAGTAATTAATAATGAGGTTATGAAATGAAGAACATATCTAATGCCTGGAAAATCCCTTTCTTATAAAAATATTCAATCACAAACTTTCATGCATTATCATACTATTGCATCCTATAAAGAAGTGTTGCTCAGAATTAAAGGAGAGAATAATCAATTACTTTTTCTCTCTCCTATTGTCAAAAGATAAGAGAAATTATATTGAGATACCATCAAATCCATCACCATCCATCAAATTGTGTTAACTGTTCAAAAATAGTGAATCATGTTTCGCATATGAAATACCATATAGATTTACTGGCAGATTTTGAAATCAAATGTCATTGGGATGTCAAAGAAAGAAATCAAATATTTCGTAAATATTTGAGAGGCACTTGATATCTTGCGTGTATTCAACACCATTATTCACAGAGGTTCAAATTCATTGCAGCTCTCATCCTAAAGCAAATATTTCTGCCATATTCCACGGATGGCTTCAGAAAAGAAATGCTGGAAATACAATGAGCTCTTTCCCCATCTATCCAACAGCTAATGAAAGGCAAAGTTTGCCATATGTGTGCTACAAGCTCCACTGGATCACAGTGCTGAACTCTCCAGTCTGTAAAAAGCAAATTGAAACAGAATCCTTACACACAAAACAATCTCCAGACCCCCGGGAACAGGAATCTTTTGACAATGGGAGAAAAAAAGTAATTGATTCTGCTCTCCCTTAAAATTGCTTTACACAAATCTTGTCACATTTCCTTGCTGGCAATGTATCACATTTGGCGATATCACTATTGTTCTGTCATCTTGTATGACAGACATGATATGATCCATCTCAATGAGAGACAGCATTCCCCACAAAATGTACCATAGGTTTCATTTGTGCTTGGTTCTGCCTTCTGTCCAGAAGAAATATGCTTCTTCATTACTTTAAACTGATACGCAATTAACTGGAATTAAATTATTTTCCTGCCACCCAAGTGCAATTAAAGCTGCCATGTCTCCAGTAATTAATATTTCTTGAATCGCTGATTCATTCTGACAGTTGACAGGTAGTGATGAGATGCATCCTTTGATTATTAACTGGCCTTTTTTATTTTGACTTTTCCCAGCAACAAAGATTCAAATAATTGTATAACACAGCAACCCACAACTCCCAACTCCAAAAAGTGGAAAATTATTTAAAAAAAAGATATGAAGGTGCACAAAAGTATGACTGTCAAAATTATCAGGCTCTTGATTAAGTATCCATCACCGATCCACCCCAATTTACACAGTAGCCAAAAGAGATCAAGTACTGGCTGCCTTATCTAGTCTATGTGATGTTTTATGACATATGTGATTGTTTTTAGGAATGTTTTTAGGCTGTTTGTGTAATTTTATTGTGTTGGAAACTGCCCCGAGCCTTGGGGAGGGGCAGTCTAGTAAATCTGAATAATAAATAAATAAATAAAAATAAGATGTGACTATTAATTCTAGTTACAACCAAGCTTAAATTATTTGTTTTGTTTGGCATATGAAGTTGGTAGCTTTGGCCTATTGTCTATCCTTCAAAGTCCCCAAAGGCTATCTATACGTCAGCAAGAAAGGTTTCATTAGAGATAAATGTATCACTCTATTTTCTAATCCATGGTTATTTTGTATGTATTGATCCATGGTTATTTTGTATGTATTGATTCAATAATAAATCCATCCCTCTAGCCCAACTGTCAGCCTTGGAGGGGGAGAAGAAGAGGAAGGCACTATTCCATCATGGCTAGGCTTAGAAGTAGATGAAAGACACCCCCCCCCCTCTTTTTATCCCAACCGCCAAAGCCTTAGCCTCAGTGGAAGAGAAGAAAAAGCACTATCTGCTGGACTTAATTCACTCACACACTGCAATCCCCTTTCCCTTTACTGTCATGTTTTATTAGATTATAACCCTGGGGACAGGGTAATATTTTGTTGTTCTTTTATTTGTAAATCTCCATGTACAGTGATGACACTAAATATTTTCCCCACAATGTTCATATTTACATTCTTTCAAAAAAAATCAAAACCTGAATTTTCACTGATATCTGTACTGAAAAATTCAGGGAATTGCAAGTCTTAATGGACACAGAATCACTGCTTCATAGAATCTTGGAAATGCAGCCCAACCCACTGCTCTGCAGGAGTACACAATGAAAGTATTACTGAAAGGTGCTTGACCAACCTTTTGTTCCTCAATCCACATATTAGTCTGCCAAGTTAGGGGCAGATCAGTTTGAGTCTCCTTTGTGGAGAGAAAAGTTTGTTATAAATAAAGGTGATGATGATGATGATATCAGAATTTGTCATTTTTTCAAGGGCCATGAGTTTATATTTCTCCATACCCCCTCTAATTATTTAGGTTTTCACTCAGTTGGCCTACTAAGTCAACCATAGCAGACTTTCCCTAACATTTCCCAAAATATCCTGCTATTATTATCTACTTATTTTCAGATGAAATTCTCCATATGGCATGAGTTTTCATCAGATTCCACCAAGAAAACGATGTTGCTAAAGCAGTGACTGAATATGTATTTTTAAGCTGCCTGTCAGAAAGGTGTAACATAAAACAAATAAGTATCCAACAGTCATTCATCCAATAATCTACCTTCACATTACTGTCTTATTTCTTTTCTAATAGAAATGGATTAATCTCTGTTTTTGATTTATGAAGTCTTTCATTTGTACAACATTCAACTCATTTTTATTCCATTACTATTCAATTAACAATACATTTTGTCCAATCTAACATAATGCATTGTTCATATATTGTGCCTACATTTTATGTCATACCTTCCCCTCTTATTAGGCACTTGATAAGCCTAATTTTTTTACTCCATTGGAAAATTGTATTACAAAAGCCCAGGAAGCTACCAGCCAGATCAGCCAACCTTTCGTATGCTGCAATCCCCTCTGAAGTCAAACTGTGTAAACACTACTCAGTGAGTCTTGGAGTCAATCCAGCCAGATTCTCTCCACCTTTCAAAAAGTTTAAGGAAATTGAAGATGAAGAGGAAACCTGTTTGGAGGTAGGCATAAGCAAAGCTTAAGCAGAGAAATTGCTACCAAAATAACCACGATGCCATAAGTTGTTTCAAAGTGAAAGAGTTTATAAAACTAAAGGATAAGCACACTTCAGTCTGCCTATCGCTTCAGGAAGTGTAATTCAGTAAGCTAGTGCTAAAATGTGAATTGAACAGATTTGTTTCCCATTCTTAATAACTGGGAAGTCATAGCGTGCTTAGATAGAGAAGCCCTGCTCTGGAGTTTGACACTATGACTCTGAAGAGACTGGAATTTGCTCCAGAAAGAAAGAAAGAAAGAAAGAAAGAAAGAAAGAAAGAAAGAAAGAAAGAAAGACAGCAGTTTATGTGTATAAGCTGGAGTTAAAATGTACATAATTACAGTTTAATAGCTGTGGGGAGGTTGCATTGGCCTCTAGTGTCATAAGCCATATGGTTCTAAATATAGGTCCAGACCTTTCCAAAGCTTGGCACAGTGATCAGTAGAGCAAATGAGGACATACTATAAGGAAGAGGAGAAGGAGGAAGAGGAAAAATTAATATGGCTGTTGTAACATTTTAAGCAGCATTATTTCCTGCAAACAGTAAATGCCTCTACATCAGACTTCAACTGCATTGATTTCAACAATGTGGCAATAGTGGGGAGGCACACAAGTTGAAACATTTTGCCTTCTTCTCCCTCCTATACGTTTTCAGCACAAAAAGTGTAGAGGAAAATAAAATAAAATCAAACTTGTAAAAACATTCCGTGTGAGAAGCCAAGAGCTATAAAGGAATGTATTAATAGCATTGGCAATGCCATTATAAAAACACATCTGTGATAAATTGCTTCATATGAAAATTTAGCTAGTTTAAAAACAAAAAAGAACAAAAAAGTATCTCTACCATTGTAGACTAAAAGCTACAAACTGCTGAAACTGTCCATCAAAGCTACAATTTGTTGTTCCACTGATTATTATCGAAATGAGAACAAGAAGAGATTCATTCCCTTTTAAATATTTATTTATTTACAGTATTTTGGATATGTTCTTTATTTAAAAATATTATTTATTACAGATTGTAAAATACGATAAAAGATATAACAAAAAAAGATAAAAGAAACAGAAACTGGTTGGCTGCGTGCCAGCCGGCTGAAGGTGAATCCATCGAAGACGGAGATCCTGTGGCCTGGTCGGCCTGGGCTGGGTGGGTGCCGGTTGCCTACCCTGGATGGCGAGCGGCTTAACCCATCGCCGTCGGTTAAGAGCTTGGAGGTTGTGTTGGACTCCTCGCTGACCATGGAGGCCCAGGTCAGCAGGACGTCATTCTATCACCTCCGACAGGCAAGGCGACTGGTACCCTACCTGTCCAGGGACGACCTGGCCACGGTAATCCAAGCGACGGTCATCTCAAGATTAGACTACTGTAATGGCCTCTACGTTGGCCTTCCCTTGTCGACAATCCGGAAACTCAAGCTAGTGCAGAATGCCGCGGCTCGCTTGCTGGCAGGACTGCCGGCGAGGGAGCATATTACACCTATTCTCCGGCAACTGCACTGGCTTCCTATTGAGTACCGAATTGCCTTCAAGGTGTTGGTTTTGACCTTTAAGGCCTTACACGGCCTAGGGCCTGCGTACCTGAAGGACCGCCTTACCCCATACTCGCCCCCGAGATCACTGCGCTCAGATGAGCAAAATCTGTTGTTAATTCCATCAGTCCGCTCCTGCCACCTGTCGACGACTAGACAAAGGTCTTTTTCTGTGGCAGCACCGGTGCTCTGGAACGCCCTCCCGGACAGTACCCGAGCCATTTCGGAACTGGGCCCGTTCCGGAGGGCCTGTAAGACGGCCCTCTTCGGGCTGGCCTTTAATTAGGCACACCGGACTAAGAACCATGATATATGTCCTCTCAACCCGTGTTCTGACAATGTAACCTGTTTTAAATGTGGTTTTATGTTTTTATGTTTTTATCAATTGTAGGGTCGCTTGTTGACATGTTACAACATGCCGCCCATGTATTTTTTGCTGTGATCCGCCCCAAGCCTGCTGGGAGGAGCGGAATACAAAAGTGAACAATAAATAAATAAATATAAATAAATAAAAAAATCAAGAAGAAAAAATGACTTTCATTCCTCTTCTCTGCTGTTATAGCAGTATAATTTATTTTATCTCTGTCTCTAACATACGTACAAGTCAACTTCTTCCATAACTAATCCTTTCTAAGCATCAAAATAATAACATATAAATTAAATTTTCCCAGAAAACGTCCATAAAGGGTTTAAATTCCTAAGAAGTGCCATTAATGGCTTTCTCTAATCAAGTATAATAATTTGTCTATTTCCACTAGACCAGACAACCTTCTCAACTAGTCCTCCATAGCCAATAAATCTGAAGATACTTTCTTCTCTTATTTCCATGTGCCCTGCCCAAGGTCAACTACTCTTGTCAAATAAAAATGCATGCTGATATACTAAAGTTTTAATAATGCAATAAAAATACAGATAATTAAATATAAACTGTTGTGCAGTTAGAAAATATCAGTGCTGTGCTATGTAAGTGTACCAAGTGCCAATTTATGAAGATGGCTCAGTAATTTACTCCTCTTTTTCCTCATAACATATTGATTGATGGAAGAAGCTACGAGAAGGCTTTGTCCCATAAATACATAAAATGAAACGAAATAAAATAAAATAAAATAATATATCAGTCCTTTTAATCTTGCACTGATTGCTCAGAGATGGTGTGAAATTATTCAAAGTTAGAGTAAAAAGGGAAACTTCTTTCTGAGAAAGCATGCCAAAGAGTGTAATTATCTCATGGTCACTTCAGACGTAAAGGAGACAAAGGATTTTTTTTCTGTCCAGACCACCTGAGAGAATGAAAGCAAGTTGTTGGAGTACTTATCTGACATGATGTCTATTCTTACTCACAACTCACCTTTGTCTCAGAGATTACTCTCTTCCTTATCCTTTGTCTACTGGGGTTGGTCCTAGTGTGGTAACTTATGGTTTCATCTCCACCCACATCAGATCATACAAAACTCTTAGAAAAAATTTTGTACTAGAAAAAGAAAAGTGAGGACAATTCACCAGTTTGGGTGGTAGGAGAAAGGGTGGGGGTTCAGAATGGTTGACACTTATACACACCCCTCAACTGAATAGATGAAACAGGGGGATGAAGGGAAGATATTGCACTGAAATATACCTAAGGTGGTGTTTGAAAATATAAGGCTTTGAGATTCACCAAGAACCTAATACAGGAAGAAGAAGAAGGAAGATGCCAGAAATATTTTTATTAAAATTATTTTTAAATAATAAATTTCTGCTGAAAAACTGCACAAAATATATACATTAATTTTAATGTTAGCCCTCCTCCCCCCAAGTGTCATCCAGTCCAAACAAACCATCGATACATCCCTAGTGATAATACCACTGCTCTCTTCCCCAGGAAAGAGAAGCAAGTATGTATATACAGCACCTTACTGGATAATGATAGGAAAGTAATTCACAGGAGTCAGGATTGTCAATGAAAACATTAATTACATGACAAAACACTCCTTGCTTTACCAAATTGCATATTTGGAAGCCGTGCATTGCGTTTCAGGGGATTAAATAGGACACAGAATTATGTATGCATTTTGAATTTATTTACTTAATTTATACCCCGTCTTTCCCCTCCTCAGGGGACTAAAGATGTGTATTTACATGTTCCACAACTCAGGGGACTGAAGATGTGCATGTGCATGTTGCACAACTAGCTGTACTAGAAGGAGCCTCTGATGGTGCATGGGTAAAACCCTTGTGCTGACAGGTCAGCAGTTTGAATCCAGGGAGATTGGGTTGAGCTCCCTCTATCAGCTCCAGCTCCCTATGCAGGGACATGAAAGAAGCCTCGCACAAGGCTGGTAAAAACATCTGGACATCCCTTGGGCAACGTCCTTGCAGACAGTCAATTCTCTCACACCAGAAGTGTCTTGCAGTTTTTCAAGTCACTCCTGACATGAAAAAAAAACTGTACGAGAGACCATACACATTAGGAATGAGAAGAATATCTGGAACCATTTTTAAAAGGTTGAAAATCTGTTTCTTAAATGTTGAGAAACTCTAAGTAATAAGACCCTAGATGGATAAACTTCTTTGCTGTTTCCGCATAAACAATACTGTTTCTGCACAAAACTATCATGCAAAAATTTTGCAGAGACTAACAACCCCATCATAAAAGCCAGGCAAAGTGCCCTGCTTCACCAGGCATCAGAGCAAAAGGAGAGAGGGAGTGGAGCAAATCTGTTGCCCTGAGCGCAGCTTCCTCTTCTTGACACTCTCCCCATCAAATGGGGGAAGCATCACCCAAATACTGCCACCCTGTGCTGGCTGCACAGGAGCCATCACAATACAGGAACCCTTCCATGTTTTGAGCAAAGCTTCAATCAATGTTTTTACCCTGTTTGGGGATGGGGCCTCAGCTGGAAGTCACAGGACATTGTGTGATGGCCAGCATAGGGCTCTGTCTTGAAGCCAGGGTAAAAGCATCCTAGGATGCTTTGTTAGGTAAGTGTGATAAGGTCGTAAGCCCTGAACTGTGAATTGCATTGTTCAAAGGCTTTTTCATAGCAAGGAGAAAAATATTAAAATCACTCATCACTTCTTTTGAGAAGAAAATATGTGAAGGATTACATCCTTATCACATACACAATCCCTGAGAAAGTACACTAGCATAATGAGTTTTATGCCACCTCATGATCCTACAATATTCCAGTGCCCTAGTCTCTCAACATGATTATTTTTATATAAAAAGGATGTAGTGGAGTGGGATTTTGGTGGAAAAACTAGAAAGGATTCTGCTTTTGGGAAATGAGAGGGTTTTTAAACACATTACTATTTATTGTTGTTGTTGTTGTTATTGCAAAGACATGAGACCATTTCCAGATCATTTTAGAACCTGCAGTTTTTATTTTAAACATCTCTCGAGTAAAATATATGGAAAGATTTTTATTTAATTTCCATACTTTGGTGAAGACTTCCATTATTGTTCTTGTAAACTCTCAATGTTTTTGCCACTGTATTACTAGCAGAGAATTACATATCTTCAAAACCAAGAAAAAATATATAATTACAATCTAAATCATATACTTTTGACCTGTTGTCAGTTTTACTACCATGAAAGATAAATGTCAATCCCAGTTTTTCTTTTCTTTTCCAAATGTACTTTTAATGTACTATTTTCTGTTATAGGCATTCTGTGCAAAAAAAAGGGGGGGGGTGTATGTGTAAAATATTTCACCATTATGTGTTAGAATTAACGAGGCAAATCCTGTTACCTAATGATAAGAATAACATTAATTACAAGTTGTGGCTTTAAAATCATTCAGCACCTTTTCAAAAATAATTCCCATTATGCTTCATTATTCACTCTTTAATCCAATTTTAGTGCTTTGTTCCCAAGATCTGAGATATACAAAGCATGATTAAGTCACCAGGGGAGCATTATCTTCTAATGTGTGATTGATCAATAGAGAAAATGTTATTATGATGATAATAAGAAGTAGTGTTATTATCAGCTAGTCATTCTATAGCTTTCTACATTACATTTTGCAAATATGAGCTTTTAAAAAAAGATGTTAAGCAAGCAGACAGCTCTGTAGCACTCCGTATAATTGTTATTAATATAGCTCTCAGAACCAAACCAGAGTTGAGTGCTGAGATGTATGCATCTTAGCATGGATGGCCTGAGAAGGAAATCACAGGAAAATAAGGGTGGACACTAAAGTCCAGAAAATGGAACATACTGGAAAAGGAAGAAGGAAAAATTCTACTTTTCATACTAGATTTGGTCAATCTAATTGTTTGTAATAAATAGATCAGTGATGCACAATATTACTCCATTCTGAAAAAGTCTGCTATCCCCTTAGATACACCACTTTAGCTGATATCTCCTCACTGGAGTGAATCTTGGGATTTGAAGTCTGTTCTTTTATTTGGGAGCGTTGAACTATACCACTGGTGAACCCTAGCAGAAAATTGTACAAATTATTTCACATTACATAGTTGTCACACTTGTATACCACTTTAAAACTTCTGTGATTCCATTCTATGAAGTGCTGAGATCTGTATTTCAATGAAATATTTTGGATTCTTTTCCCAGACTACACCCACAATTTCATAGGAATACAGCCGTGGCAATTATAGTGGTGTCAAAACACTGCAATTGTGTGTTGTGAAATATCAAACATTAGATAGGAAGACAAGTCAGTGGTGAGAGAGATAGCTCAGTATAGAAGCAGCACAATTTACTGCCCCTGATACTCTGCCAACTGAGGAAGCTGCCTCAATCTATCTAATGGACAGCTTACACAACATTTTCACCCCATCTTATCTGTAGTTGCAAATGCCTAGCATTTGCAGTAGTAAACGATTACAAATGGTTAATCTTAAAACACCTGAGATCTGATAAATGAGTCCACTTCATGTCACAACAAAAGTTGGTTTCATTGAATTGTGCTCTCTCAAATCTCTTCCTAACACAGTTCTTGAGCACTATTAGACATTGGGTCCAAAAACTTTTGCACATGCATATTGTATATGTTTCTTCAGCAAAGCATCACACAATAGCAATAATTTAAAATGATCACTATAACTTCTTAGGTTTTTTAATCTCTACAGAATTGGGATTTAATTATCCAAAATACAATGTACCCTAAAAGTTTGCATCTGTCTATTGTTTCGCATCAGTGGTATTTCCACCTTACAAGCAGGGTGTTTTCTATATAAGATGAATAGGGTGCCTGCATCTTTACTAGCTGGGTACAATGAAGAACTTCAACAGAGGTAACAGAACAGGTGAAACCTAAGGAACATCTAGAAATATAAGTGCATGGCACGTAATCAAGAGAATTAACCTAGGGTTTCTCAAGGAATTTATTTCTTGCTGTCACATTCTGTATTTATAAAGGTCATGGTCATGTTCTTGATAGCGATGCTCAGGTTCTGAAACTTTCCAGAGAGCATGACCAATTCATATAATCAGACTCTGAGGTTCCACACAAACCACACTGTATGACAAATCCCTTTTTCTGCACAATTCCTAATAGTGTAATCTTCTAGTCCTCTTTAACATCAGTCCTTACTATTCAGGGCATACTTTTTAATATCAAGATACATCTGTGTACCCCTTTCCCATATGTAGCACGGGTGAGGGTGAAAGGGCAGATGAGCAAGTGATTGAGTGGACAAGCAATGGGCGAGAGAGCAAGCAAGCGGGCAGGCAATGGTGCATGTGCCAGGAGAGAGAGCACTGCATGCCCCTTCTGGCACACATGCCACAGGTTCGCCACTATTGCTCTAGACCAGTGGTTCTCAATCTGTGGGTCTCCAGGTGTTTTGGCCTACAACTCCCAGAATTCCGAGCCAGTTTACCAGCTGTTAGGGTTTCTGGGAGTTGGAGGCCAAAACATCTGGGGACCCACAGGTTGAGAACCACTGCTCTAGACAGTTATTTCTTCTGCATATACAATTCAAAGGAAATATAAATGAACAGGTAGCATGATGTTCCTTTTTCAAAAGAAGGATGCCAATTGCCCACTCATCAAACACCACAAATGTTCTGATCTGGGGGGGGGGGGGATTGTGAGATAAATCTCACAGAGTATATCATTGCAATAGATTTTTATGTTTTCAGCAGCACACAATTGTTAAACAGATTGCTACCTTTGGCTTTTAAGAATAATTTAGTGTCATTTGTCCTTTCATTCTGTGCTTTCCTGCTCAGTGGAATAATGTTTAAACCTTGACTTACAGACATTGAGGTCTGATTGTATGTTTTTATCTCTAGCAATGTTAACGGATTTATTCATTTTTTTTACTGATTTCACAAGGGATACTTTATCTGAAAAGTAAAATATAAATATTCTTTAAATTAGATGTAGTCTATAGCAGACGTACATCAAAATCATTTTATATAATTACTTTTATTTATTTTTATTTATTTATAATTCAGTCTTATATGCCGCCACTCCCCGAGGGCTCAGAGCAGCTTACAACACAGAAAAAAGTGACATACTGTAGTCAAATGACTCCAAATACAATTAGTAAACACACAATATAAGAAAAGTTAAAAACCACATTCAAATGCCAGCCGGAACAGGTGGGTTTAACAGGCCCTTATGTGTTGGTTCACATAAGAAACTTGGAACCTAGAAAATCTATACATAGGCACAAAAAAACCCTTACCATGTTTTTGTTACTGCCAGAGATAAAAAGATATGTTTATGTTAAAGGTCATGTGTTTCATGAGGTACAAATGCTAATCAAACATAACATTCATAGCAATTGCTATCTTCACAATTTATGACCCATCAAGACAACTATTGCTTCAAGCTTTTCTTACACTTTTTGAAAGTCAAATCAGTGGGAAGAAGTTGAAGATACCCACCTCCTAGATCCACTCAGTATCCTTCATGCTCCCACAATCCACATCAGATTAGAGGACATGGGGAATGCTATAAAACTAAAGAAATGGCTGTACTCCACTCACACATTGGATGTTCTCTATGAGCTGCAGTTCAACTAATTCAATTTCATTTCACTACTTTGTTTTGTTGTTTTTGTTATTGATTCTCATCAAGTTGACTTAGATATATAAATGGAGAACCCTCCAAGACACCCTCTCATCAACCCTAATCAACTCTTCCATACTTGGGACTTCCTTGAAACTATCCCTCTGGAGTCTTCTTTTCATACTGTCAGACATCATTGTCTTTTCTAGTGAATCATATATTCTCATTATAGGACCAAAGTACAACAATCTCACTTCAGTCTTATTGTCTTCTATGGAGAGTTCAGCCTCAATATGATCTAAGACCAATTTATTGAATTTTTTGAGAGGACAAGGCATTCACAGAACTCTTCTCCAGTACCACATTTCAAATGAGTTGATTCTCTTCCAATCAGCATTCCTCACTGTCCAGTTTTCACAATCATACTAAGAAATTGAAAATACAATGGTATGGGAAATCCTGACTTTGGTATTCAATTATATATTTTTATAACTCCTCTGTTGCAACAGCTCCACTGGCTGTCAACATGTTTCTGAGCACAATTTAAAGTACTTGTTTCGAGCTAGAAAGTCCTATATGGCTCCAGTCCAGGTTATCCGAAGGACCACATCTCTTTCTATTGACTTGGGAGACATCTATGATCTACTGAAGAGAGCCTTCTCTCTGTTCCACCACCAACTCAAACACACTTGGTGGGAACCTAGGAGGAAGCCTTTTTGGTGGTGTCTCCCAGACTATGGAACTCTCCCCCCCACAAGAGAGACTAAGATGGCCCCATCCCTGTTGGCCTTCCACAATCAGGTCAATATATTCTTCTTCCAGCAGGCTTTTGGAGAAGGGTAAGGAGCAGGCTTTAGGGAGGTGTGGGTGAGATTGGGGAATGTGATTTTTAAAGGCTATTTTAAATGTATTTATTGAATTTTAATGTGTTTTGCCACACCATTACTATTTATTTGTTTTTTAACTTCTGTATTTCACCTTTAAACTTGACTAATTGTGAGAATGTTAGTTGCCTTGAGTCCCCACAATGAGAAAGGTATTATAAATATTAGGTCAATGAAGCGGGAGAGGAGACGACTAGAGCGCGTGTGGAGGAAACTCCGCGACGGAGCCTCAGTATCAGCTTATAAGCTATTCAAAGTATCAGCTTATAAGCTATTCAAAGATGCTTATGAGCGTGCTGTCAAGGCGGCCAAAAATGTGTACTTCTCCGCCTCGATAGCGTCTGCTAGCTCACGCCCGGCCCAATTGTTCAAGGTAATTCGGTCTTTGACGACGGTCCCTACTGTTCCAAAAAATAGTGATCAGGCCCTCACTGCCGGTGCTTTCCAGAGCTTCTTCACAGACAAGATAC
Organism: Anolis apletophallus; assembly: GCA_030556195.1. NCBI lineage: Eukaryota > Metazoa > Chordata > Lepidosauria > Squamata > Anolidae > Anolis > Anolis apletophallus. The sequence goes on along the minus strand of JARBWK010000009.1, from coordinate 50,776,691 downwards.
TAAGCCTCCGCCGGGACCTTCCAGCCACGGTTGACACAGTAAGAGAACTTGAGACCCCGTGGCCCTCCGCCGGGCCCACCCTCGACCGGTTTCGGCCACTGGACGCAGATGCTGTTGATAAGATAGTGGCTGCAACTAGGCCTACCACCTGCTCCCTTGACCCGTGCCCCTCCTGGCTTGTTAGATCGTGCCTGGAGGGGTTACGTGGGCCTCTGTTGAACATCGTAAACAGCTCCCTTGAGCAAAGAGTCTTTCCAGAGTGCTTAAAAGAGGCGGTGGTAGCTCCATTACTGAAGAAACCGTCACTAGACCCGGCGGTTCCCTCCAACTACCGACCAGTGTCGAACCTTTCGTACCTGGGGAAGGTAGTTGAGAGGGCAGTAACGGAGCAGTTGCAGTCCTTCTTAGATGATGCAACATGACTAGACCCCTTCCAGTCCGGCTTCCGTTCGGAGCACGGGTCGGAGACGGTTCTGGTCTCCATCACAGACCAACTCCGCTGCCAGCTCGACCAAGGCGGGTCTGCGCTGCTTGTGTTATTGGACCTCATGGCAGCGTTTGACACGGTCGACCACAATCTATTGATCCACCGCCTGGCCGTGGCTGGAGTGAGGGGACAGCCCTTAAATGGCTGACCTCCTTCCTCCACCAGCGGTCTCAGCGTGAGGAGGGGCGAGGTGGTCTCCGAGGGCTCCCCACTACTCTGTGGGGTCCCCAGGGGCCATTCTCTCCCCCTCTGTTATTTAACATCTACATGCAGCCGCTTGCACAGCTGGTGCGGAGTTATGGGCTGGAGTGTCACCAGTACGCTGACGACACCCAGCTCATTCTGAGGATGGAGGGCAGGCCGGGTTCTGTCCCCGATAATTTCCAACACTGCCTCGAAGCCGTTACTGGATGGCTGCAAGCCAGTAGGTTGAGGTTGAATCCGGCGAAGACGGAGATCTTGTGGCTGGGTCGCCCGGGTGATGTTAATGTCCAGCTTCCGAGCCTGGACGGTGCGGTGTTATGCCCATCGCCTTCCGTAAAGAGCCTGGGGGTCCATTTGGACTCCCAGCTGACCATGGAGGCCCAGGTCTCTGCGGTCAGCAAGGTCGCTTTTTTTCATCTGCGACAGGCAAGGAGGCTGGCCCCCTATCTCTCCCGGAACGATCTGGCCACGGTGATCCAAGCCACAGTCATCTCAAGGCTGGATTACTGCAACACGCTCTACGTTGGCCTTCCTCTGTCGGTGACCCCGAAGCTCAGGCTAGTGCAGAACACTGCCGCCCGGCTCCTGTCTGGCACGCCAGCTGGCGCCCACATAACACCTGTTTTGCAGGATCTGCACTGGCTGCCAATTGAGCACCGGATCACCTTCAAAGTGTTGGTCCTCACCTTTAAGGCCTTACACGGCCTGGGGCCAGCATATTTTATCATATATGCTAACTGAGCTGGGGTTCTAGAACACTTTTGATAAATCTTTTTTACTGGTGTTCTGTATTGGCTTGGCATACTTAGGACTTTTGCTTATTGCCAGAATATTAATAAGGAACATTTTGAAATAATAATGGAAGTGCAAAGGAGCTTAGCATTCTCTGAATAAAGATTTCTACTAATGGTAAAAAAAGGAATACCACTTTGGGTTTTCAGAAAATAAAGTAAAATAGCCCCCAAACGCTCTCAAATTATAATTAAGTGTTTTCTGAACTAACAGAGCTATTATTAATTCCAACCTCAGTAGATCCACTGAAACAATAGGATATACATAAATGTTAACTTAATAAGTATCCTTGATTCAATGGGTCTACTCTAAGAGATAAACTAATAATGTTAACAGAGATGTTCAGCACTTCAAATCTAATTTCTTGTTAAAATTCTTGTCCATCATTTAACTACAAATAGGAAGAATATTTGAAAATATTAAGATAATGATTGAAAACTGTTTACTGAGAATTGGAAAACAGTGATTTAGAGAAACCTAGACTGATAAGAATATTCAGAGTTTGAGACTTATTCTGTACACCTTTTTCACAATTTTTGTACAGAAGCCAGAATATTCAGTGCAAAAAAGGCTTTGTGCATAAGTATTATTTTCTTCATAGAAAAAGCCACTTCCTGCTCAAAATATTTTGTTTTCTGGGGAAAAAATACCACATGCAAATTCTACTCAGAATCAGTCACAAAACCATGAATAGTCTACAAGAACTGCAGAGCTTTCCACGACTTTCTCATAGTAGGTAGAATTTTCCTAAAATTATAAACATGCTCATTTACGAATGAAACTTGTGAAAAATTAATGACCAGGTAGTTGCTCATATAGAATAAAATTATGTGCAAGCACACCACTCTGTCAAAAAACCCTCTTTTCAATTATAAATTAATGCCAGAAAAATGATACATTTACAATTTATTTTAAGTAGTTTTCTTTTTAATCTGTTTGTTCTTTACAACACCATTTAATGCTATAGAACAGGGCTGTCCAACTGCCGGCCCTGCAGGTGTTTTGGACTTCAAATCCCAGAATTCCTAACAGCTGGTAAACTGGCTAGGATTTCTGGGAGTTGAAGTCCAAAACACCTGCAGGGCCGGCAGTTGGACAGCCCTGCATAGAAAATACCTATGGGATGCATACTAGAAATATAAAGATTAGAAAAGGCTTTTGAGTAACCATGCATGCTATCATCATACCTAGTAAAAAATTAAACTAATTGGCCAATAAAAAGTAATTCACAATTATAGTTCTAATCACATAATTAGTCTCAACCTGAAATGCTCAAGCAGTATAATGTCTCTGTTTCCATTTTAAATATTTCTTGGAGATCCATAATACCCCTTCCTTTTCCTCTGTTGAAATGTGACACTTGTGTCCTGGCAGTCTGTGAAACTTTTCATTAGGCCAAATCTGAATAATCGCAGCACATTTGGTGTCATCAAAGGGCAGCAACTGGTTAGTAATTTAATTTGTTGTTATTGTATTTTGTGCCAAGTATAAGGAGACATTTTGATAAAAAAATTGTCTAATGCAGCAAAATAACTTGAGTGGCATTAGGTATTGCATATCTCTACATGGCAATCTACTGTTGCAAGCAAAATGTCCTGGAACAGTTCTATTTTTTAATGCTAACTCTGAATTTAATTATCTATTTGCCTTGTCTCTTTTAAGTCAGGAACAGAGAGATATTATCTTTCTAATACTTTCAACTGTGTTATTCAAAAGTGTTAACCAATTTTGGGTATTGCATCTTTCAATCAAAATGAAGAAAGGTTCTCATACCAAAAAAATATAAACCTGTTTCCAGAACAATCACTTACTTAATTTTTTGAGAACAGATTTCTGTTGAAATGCTGTCATTTAAAGTTTAGTCTGTGCATAATAATTTCTGACACATTTGGAGATTTTTTTGAGAATTAGACAAAAGTGGTATGTCTGTTGTGGCAGAAATGCAAATACATCTGTATACAAGAGAAAACTCTAGCGATGAAGTTAACTCTTCATGAACAGTCACTTAAGAATATAAGAAAATAATAGCTGTGCTATATCAAATCAAAGGCCTATAAGAAGTCTACAAGCTGAACATAAGTGTTCCCATTTGTATCCCCCAGCATCTGTTATAAAGCATCTGCTATGAGCAATTATCCCACATTGTTACCAAATGGAAATAAGAAGAATTCCTCTTGTTCTAGTAAATAGTGTTTCAAACTTTCATAAACAATCTAAATCTAACTGGATGCACAATTACTAAGTCTTAGAATAATTGGCCACTTATTTAAAATCCTATAAAATATAATTGGGAGGAAACAAACTCTCAGCTTCTGCTGAGAATGGACGGCAGGCCGGACTCCGTACCCGATTGTTTCCAACTATGCCTTGAAGCCGTGACTGGTTGGCTGCGTGCCAGCCGGCTGAAGGTGAACCCGTCGAAGACGGAGATCCTGTGGCCTGGTCGGCCTGGCCTGGGTGGGTGCCGGTTGCCTACCCTGGATGGCGAGCGGCTTAACCCATCGCCATCGGTTAAGAGCTTGGGGGTTGTGTTGGACTCCTCGCTGACCATGGAGGCTCAGGTCTCCGTGGTCAGCAGGACGTCTTTCTTTCACCTCCGGCAGGCTAGGCGACTGGCACCCTACCTGTCCAGGGACGACCTGGCCATGGTAATCCAAGCGACGGTCATCTCGATGTTAGACTACTGTAATGCCCTCTACGTTGGCCTTCCCTTGTCGACAATCCGGAAACTCAAGCTGGTGCAGAATGCCGCTGCTCGCTTGCTGGCGGGAACGCCAGTGAGGGAGCACATCACACCTATCCTCCGGCAACTGCACTGGCTTCCTATTGAGTACCGGATCGCCTTCAAGGTGTTGGTCTTGACCTTCAAGGCCTTGCACGGCCTAGGGCCTGCGTACCTGAGGGACCGCCTTACCCCGTACTTTCCCCCGAGATCACTGCGTTCAGATGAACAGAATCTGTTGTCAGTGCCATCAATCCGCTCCTGCCATCTATCGACAACTAGACAAAGAACCTTTTCCGTAGCGGCGCCGGTGCTCTGGAACGCCCTCCCGGACAGTACCCGAGCGATCTCGGAACTGGCCCCTTTTCGGAGGGCTTGTAAGACGGCCCTTTTTGGCCTAGCCTTCAATTAGATACACCGGATTACGAACTATGTCGCATGTCCCTCTATACCTGTGTGGTGATGTAATGTGTTTTAATGTGTTTTATGTTTTATGCTTTTAATGTAGGGCTACATGCCGACATGTGGTGACATGTTGCCCGTTATATTTGTTGTTATCCGCCCCGAGCCTGCTGGGAGGAGCGGAATACAAAAATGAACAATAAATAAATAAATAAATAAATAAATAATACAGAATTTAAAAAGACAATATATCTGGAGAGTGACTGAAAACGTGCAATGCAGTATACATGGCTGCTGGTCTGAGTCCCTCTGCGGAGGTTGAGAAGATCGGGATACAAAAAGTTTTAAATACATATTGAGTGAGCTGAAGACACATTTCTACCTCACTCACTGAGTCAGATAATGCACAAGGGATTATCAGGGGTGTGAAGGAAAGGCACATGCACATAAGTGTGTGTGCATGCGCACGTTTGTGTCCACAAAATACATACCTATTAGGTATGTACATTTGTATCGAAAGTTGGATGTTTTTGGGATGTTTTAGGTTTACGACATGTATTCTGACACACACACACACCCAAACATTCAGAAATTGAACCTTTCCCTTGCTTTGATTCTTAAGTTTCGATTCCCTTGTAAGTAACTGTGATGTAGTAAAAATTCACACAACTTTGGTAAAGCCAAAAGAACATAAGGTGCTTAAAAAGCAATTATTTTTCCTTGGAGTTTTGCCCCATTGTTGCCTTAAGGAAAATGCTGTGAGTGTGACTAAACTTAATTGAGATTGAGAACACAGTTATCTTAAATGTAGTTTTGGAAAATGAGGCCCCTAATGGCAGGTAATGCAAAAGGCCCTGCCAAAAACTACATTTCCCCGAATGCAATGCTTCTCAGGACTCAAACGAGGGCTCAAGGACCGAAATGATAGCCTTAGTGTTAGTCATAATAATAATAATAATACATAAAATTACCGAATCTGCAAAGAGGACTAAAGTAAGCAAACATTAAGCAACTTTTGCAAAGCCAAGAAAACATACGATGGTTTCAAAATCATTCCTTGTACTTTCAACTGTTGCCATAAAGAATGTACTGTGGGGGGCAGCCAGCCATTTAGAGTCACTAATACATGAAAGGATTGAATCTGTAAAGAGGACTAAAGTAAATAAGTAATAGTATAAATTTGTGCTAAGTTAAAGTTCAATGGTTGTGTGTCATAAAGACAGATGAACATTCAAGGGGATTGCTGTGGTTACTTTTAGGGGGATAAATTGTTTTGGTCTAAACTTTAAAAATTGCCAAAAATCTGTAGATATGTGAATTTTTCTGAAACTTTTGCGGATTGATGTCCTTGTTATCTTGTGCACTGTAGATAAAATTCAAGTAGATAGTTTTTGTATTTTTTAAGAAAAATATTGCTTATAAAAAAATTGAAAATTCACCAATAAGCAAAATATTATGAAACTTGATGGGCCAAGAATGGTAAATGTGTTCTACCACTGTAGCAAGTTTAATCTCAATAGCTTGCTACAGTGCCAATAGCTTTAACAATAAGAGATATGGGAGCCCCTGAAGTTCCCCCACTGACAGTGATGTTTTCCCTATTTAGCTTGCGTAGTCACCATTAACCAAGTAATTATGAAATTTCGTTAGTCTTGTTAGAGTTTTGAAATGTTCACCTCCAAAACATTAGAAACACTTTAGAAATGAAGTACCAGCACCCCAGTTTTTAAAGTAATTTAGAACCATTTTTAATTAACCACACAATGTATTCAGGATGGTGTGAGAAATGACATATAACTATAGAGCTCTCCATGGTTAGTTCTTGCTGTTATTTTTCTTTTTTTGTTGATAAATGATTTTTCATGTAGCTTTCTTACTGCAAATTTGCTGATCTTTCATTACACAAATGTTTTGGACTGGATTTAACATATGTCTCCCAATGAATCCTAATAAATATAGGTCTATTGCGTATAGCGCACAACCAATGACCCCCACCAAAATAAGTGAAGTTGGAAAGCAATTTGGAAAATTGCAGATAGGAGACACATTAACTCATTACCTAGCAGTTAGGCCTGTTTTCGATCGTCAGATACATCCAAAATTTGGATATAATTTGGATGTTTTTGACTTTTGAAGCGATTACAAAGAGAGTTAAGAAAACAGGAAGTGGATTTGCCATTTCAAAGTCTCCGTCGCCATATTCGGATATGGCTCGTATGTCATTTCCGCCCTTTTCTAATTTTGTCCCATTGCGTTTTAAATGTTTTAAATGTTTATTAACGTGTTAAATGTGTTCAGTATTTTGTACCAGTGTGGCTAGTTTTGTCTGTAGTAGCGGTCAAAAACAGAGGGAAATGGAATCCACCAAATTTTGACTGTCCCTTCTGCAGGTTTCCGTGCATTGCACAATCGCGGACACCATTAATGAAGCCATTCCAAATTTCGGAAGTACATCCGAATCAATTTTGAAAAACTGCTGAAAACTTCAGAAGTCTATCAGATATGAGGCACCAGCACCCCCTACATCTGAAGTGAGTTTTGAAGCCATTTTTTCAGTGATAAAACAGGCCTACTAGCAGTACTTAGATAATTGTTTCCCCTTGTTTCTGTTCTCCCTCCCCTCACCTTTTATAGGGATTCTCTTTACTCAAAAGTCCAATCAGAAAGAGAATCTGTCTTGACATCCAATCAGAAGGAGAGTAGAATGACAATGAAGTAATGCCTCTACTAAAAAAAACCACATCAGAATAAGGGCATTGCTTCCTACTTCTGCCATCATTCTGATTTGTCTTGAAGACCAAGGCCATTGAGCTAATGACAGTGCTTTCAGTGTCCAAAAAATGGAAAGGGGTCTTTTTGAAGGAAACAAAACAAATGGCCATGTAAGTGCTGAAAGCAACCTTTAAAGGGTGTAGGGTGACTAAACAGCTGGCAGTAAAAATGTGAGTGATGACAGCATAGTTTTGTGATAATTTACTCCTGCTGCCTGTAATTCAAACTGAAGAAAATCCACATTATTTCAAAATTATTTAAATTGCCTCAGAAATCCTATAGCAATTTCAACTAAAGAAAAATAACCCAAGTTTGGGATTTCTGGAATGCCACCAGGAACTTCAGCTGTGCATGCTACCCAGGGGAAGCAATTTTAGTGAACTGAATCTCATTTGGTCTTGAATCTCGCTTTGAGAGAAAGATATGATATAAATTCAATAAATAAATAAATGGTTGTTATAGATGACTATAATGCTCTATTTTTTGCTTTCATGTAAATTGTATTAGACATGACTTAATGTTCCAAAAGGAGATCTTCAAATCCTTTTGAGCAGGATTACTTGATACAATCAGAGAGCTTGGCATCAGGGAGTATCAAGAAAAAGGTGTTTGAACTGGGATTCCCCTCCCATATTCATTTCATTTATACTAGGCCAGGGCTGTCCAACTGCCGGCCCTGCAGGTGTTTTGGACTTCAACTCCCAGAAATCCTAGCCAGTTTACCAGCTGTTAGGATTTCTGGGATTTGAAGTCCAAAACACCTGCAGGGCTGGCAGTTGGACAGCCCTGTACTAGACCATTCTCCACAGAAAATCAATTCCTTTGAACTATAGTACTGGAGGAAAATTTTGGGATTTCAAGAACTGGGACTGTGGCGCAGATGGCTGGGAGTCAGCTGCAGAAGATCTCTACTGACCAGAAGGTCATGAGTTTGAGGCCTGCCCCGGTCGGGGTGAGCTCTCAACCAAATTGTGTAGCTTGTTGTTGACCTTTGCAATCCGAAAGACAGTTGCCTCTGTCAAGTAGGACATTTAGATACCACTTTGTGAGGAGGCTAATTTAACTGATTTACGAGGTCATAAAATCTCCAGGAAGTATGAAAATGAATGAAGGAATGCTACAGCTCCCCCTGGTGGCCAGAAGCTGGAATGTTAAATTGCCTCTGAGTGTCTGTCTATATATGTTGGATGTCTATGGCATTGAATGTTTGTCTGTATATGTGTATTGTGATCCGCCCTGAGTCCCCTGCGGGGTGAGAAGGGCAGAATATAAATGATGTAAATAAATAAATAAAAACGGACAAAAGGGCCAAGAGGTCATTTAGCCTAAACTTTCATTGGAAGCCAAAATGAGTCCCCCCGGGGGGGGGGGGGGGGGGTTGAGAAGGGTGGGGTACAAATACCCGAAATAAATAAATAAAAAAAAATAAACTATAATACTTTGGACATATACTGAGATGCCATGACTCATTGAAAAATACATAAATGCTTCGTAAAGTAGAAAGCACTAAGAAAAGAGGAAGACCAGAATAGAGATGTGTTGGTTTATAAATTAAGCCATGGCCTTGTATCTGCAAGTGTATTAATATAGCTTTACTACTGAATGTTGATGTTGATACCATTCCACAGAAACCTGGAATGTGTAGATTAGAGATCAGCATAGAATCCTCTGCCACAGAGGTCAAATGCTGCAGCTGAGAACCAAAGTCCCCCATCAAACTAAAGCCCAAGATTTCTACAAGATGGAGTCATGGCATTTAAGCTGATGTTAACTGTGCAGAATGGCTACATTTCAGGGCCATTAATGACTGAGGGTCTTGGAGGTCTCTAATTTTTAAGGGTTGTAATAAAACAAAGCCGACCTTATGGCAAATAAGGACTGAATATCCAGTTGTATTACAACAAAATTAAAAACACATAAAAGCAGAAAAAGTTACAATACTAAAAAAAACCCACAATAAGTGAATTATGGTAACAAAAGTATGTGGATTTATTTCCTTTAAAAAACAATTTTATAGATTTCAAAGCACCTTTTAAAAATACAGAGCGATTACATTAAAGGTCTACTAAATTAATTATTACCACCCAACTAACTCACTTGTTGTTGCTATCAAACTTCCAAAAGAAAAAAGCATTGGCTTGATGTGGAATAGAAGTGCCATAGGGTGTTCTGCATCATACACCCAGCCAGTATGCAGGACCAAATGGCTCCTTTCCTATTGGAAAGAAAGAGAAGGGAAGGCTAAAGTGTTGCCCACTCTGTTTTGATCATGGAATGCAGCCTCAGGGTAAAAACCACTAGAAAACAAAACTGGGACTCTAATTTCCTTAACTGAAAATTATGCATCAGCAAGTAAGAAAATGGTATTCAGAGGGGGAATCCTTTCTGAACACATGACCTTTGGACAATTATTATGTAGAAGATCCATCACTACCAATCTAGAAAGAATCACTGCACCATAGTGACCATCATGAATATCTGTAAATCAATTCATCTTGTTTCTACTTAGAATCGGATGCTTGAAGAATTCATTAAGAAATTAATTGCCATCCTTGCTCGATAGTATCACTACAACCGGGAAATCTAGCAACCTCAAATAAAGTTGTGTGATTGCAAAACAAGAATGATTGGCATGACATTTTTAGCAACAGTACTAATTTTAGCAAGCTCATCTTAATCTAAAATTCATTACAATTTCTCCAGATAATACATTTTAAATCACACTTGCCAATAGTAACTGCCAGCACTGAAATTAGTTCTTTTAGCAAACACTGACATTTTTCTCAGTATATTAAACAGTGAAATGGGAGTAGATCTGCTGATGGTCTATTTGGCTCAGTGAAGCAAATGTTCCTGGATTTCTCAAGTGAACAGAAATGTGAGAAACAGTTGAATTAAACCAATTGCAGTAGTCTGCAATCCTATACCCCTTGAATTTGATGGGACTTCCTTCTGAGTCAACATGAAGGGGATTATGAATATTTTTCCTAAAGTACTGCGCTGTATGAAACCATGGTGCAAATAACTTTTGAAGAAAGGTGATTGGAGATTTACAGAGCTGTTGTAAAGTCTACAAATATCTAAGCATAATATATAGTACTACATCAGTCAGTAAATCTAGCAGCCTTGCATCAAATTCCTAGAGACTCGACAGTCTTCAGCCAACTCATATCTACCTGTTTCTTTCAGTCTTTAGATGCAACCTACAAATGGGTCTCTTCTCTAAAATATCAAATGATCCTGCTCCTACTGAGTATACTTGTTTCCCTCCAACTAACTTCTCTCCCTCCCTCCCTCCCTCCCTCCCTCAAACATACACATATACAAACAAACCGGAGCTAGGAGGAAATCTCCATTGTACAAGGTAATATTTATTCCTGATACAGGATAGGCTCACACTGCCTAAGGGAGAACAAGAATGGGAATTATGTGGTCTTTTAAACACTGTTTACCTGCAACCTTCAACATTATCCATCACTAACTGTGCTGATGACAGCTTATGGAAATTGTAACCCAACATTGCCTGAAGGCCACACAATTCCCATCTCAAGTAGGAATAAAGATACAATCCTACATGTGTGTGTCATGAACTCAGTAGGTGACACGAAATGCAATGTATCCCAGGTCCCACATTTGCAATATACTGGATGCAGAGATTGATTTGTTTTAATGCACATGAAACACACTAAACATCAGGACCTTTCACTGTTATCACAATCAGCATTTCCATCCCCACCTCAAACAGCCGAGGAAAAGAGTGTGGAGCAACAACGAACAGCAGTGCTATCTCCTGGTTCCCACCCCCGCCATTGTTCCTTTTCTGAAGCACTTAGTCGATGCTGACTGGCATCTGTCAAAATGCAGACATGAAAACAATGAATTCTACAGTCCTTGCAGTAATGTTTTAAATAACTTTTTGTCACCATCTCAAGACAAATAGATCTTATCCTACATGCAATTTTAAAGGAAGCTCTTCTAATTTTGTTCTCACTCTTGGTATCTTACTCTTATTTTTAGTTTCAAGATCATAGGAAACAGAAACTAAAAAGCAAAGTGAAACAAAAGGCTCTTCCACATTCTTGAAATTTTTAATTGCTTCAAAAGTTTGAATCAAATATCTTTTGGGATCTACTGCAGTCTCCTTGGGATGTAAGTTACTCATGGTGGCTCCTGGGTGACTTCAAAGGCTATAATGCATCAGGTTCAGTAGCAGAGATGGAAGTATACACACTGTCTCATCCTTTAATTCTTTAATACATTATTGAAACAAAACTAGGTGAGTCAAATAAAACAGACTTACATTGCAATTGCTGCCAGGAGTTCACTCATTGTGGGAATGGTTTTGCAGCAGAATCATGCAGTCATTAATTCAGACCATAATTTACTCCAGAACTTCCAGGAAGTGATCCCAGCATTTTTGGGGGTGTGGGCAGTTGAATCAGACTGGATCTGAACCTATCTATTGACGACATGTCAAACAGACTCATCACTATACCACCAGCTAAAAATAGTTTCCTGGTAGAGGCTTTCTAGCAACATCAGTTTTGCTGGTCATGTAGTTATGACTTTATCAGAGGTGACATCATCAACAAGGCTGTGACAGCAAGCTGCTTTTAGCTGGGTAGTGGCCCCAATTGTAGTGGTAGTGGCCCTAATGTGCTGTCGGCCTAGACAGCCAACCTGGATGTTTCAGTGTGCATTTGACAAAGGTTAGTCCCTGTTCATGAATGCCCACCCCTATTTACCGATAAGATTGTTCTCAGCACTTTAGCCCTAGCCCTGGCCCTATAGTCTGCTTATTGCACAAGCCCATGCCCAACCCTCTCTAGTTTGATCATGCCCTTGCCCTGGCTACTGGCTGTTGAATTTGGTTTGATATTCTTTAAATTATGTTTTTATACCCTGCTGTGTTTTAATTGTTTTGATTGGATTGCTATATGCTATTATGTTTTTAATTGTGTTTTTAGTTTCTGTATTTTGTTATATGTCCTAGGCTTGGTCCTGCTTGTAAACTGCCCTGTGTCCCTTCGGGGAGATGGAGGCTGGGTACAAAACTAAAGTTGTTGTTGTTGTTGTTGTTGTTGTTATCTGGGCACCAAAAGGGCTCATATGATGCTTTGGTGATGTAACTAGATTATTTCAGTAGCTGTAAATGCAGCCTAGGAATTTGTACCAAAAATAAGTATTGTACTGTTATGTGTACTGAGCACTGGGAGTCAATTCCTATGCAGATATCTGGTTTGATGGAAATAATTCCCATTTGTTTTCACTATTTATTCTGTGCCCACAGTTCTGTGTTATAATCCAGTTTCATTATCATAGTGACATTCCCTCCCTTACATTTTTTTTTCAAGAAATGAGGTAATTTACAATAGGTGTTGTGCCTGTTGCCATTAAATTAAAAAAATCATTATTAGCAAGTCAGGGTAATAAAGATGAAATCATCTACATTTTCAAGAAGCATCCTTTCTATTGATCTCAGTGTTATTGATTGTAGAAGATCTCTAAGGGGAGAAACAGATGGATGATAAAGAAGAAGTTTTGACTCTTTCTTACAACAAAGCATTACTTTTATTCTTTTGGAATGTAACTGTATTGCAGATGAGCTGTAGCATGATAGCATTGCCGATTTAATGGACAAGTCAATGAAGAAACTATTTAAGACAGATATTAACCATATATTTGACTACTATGATTTCACGAATAGTTCATCTTCAGCAATAACTCTGAGTACAAACATGGCAATTGTGGTTATTTTTGCCAATGATTAAGGGCAGTGGTTTTCTATCACTGCCACAGCCTCAATTTCAGTAGCAAATCTGTGCAGAAGAACAACATGGAATAGTAACTTGAATACTGGACTCAGGACAAGGATTCAAATCCTGTTCAGCTGTGGAAACCCTCAGGGTGACCTTGGGCAACTCACACTTTCTCAAAAGGCAAGAGCAAATCTGCTCTGAACAAGCCTTGCCAAGAAGACCTCATAAAAAGGTTCTCCCCAGAGTCACCATAAGTTAAGTGGAAGGCACACAACAACAACAATAACAACGTAACCCTGTGTTTAGAGCATTTCTTTTTAAATTACCTGTACTTACATGAGTCTAGTGCACCTCCGCATGTAATGTGCACCTCAATTGTGAAGTGCACATTCCTAAATATTTACTAAAGTACTTAAAAATTATTTCAAGTTCAGCAAGGTGCCTATGTACTCCATTGCATGTTTTCCCTCCACCACTATACTTTGCTCACTGTTTATCCAGCAAGAAGCTCACTATTAAAATGTAACTTGAATGAATGTATAGTAATTTAAAATGTTGGCACAACATGCATCCACCCATATTACGTGTGTAAATTTCTTGTCCTTGGTTGAGTTTTCCGTTTCCTTGTCAGGGTGCTCAGAGCAGCTTTCACTGTAGCCTAAATCACAATCCTTGTCACAGTCAAATAAAATGAGTGCCCATGCCTGTTAAATAAATATATTTAATAATTCATATACTACATGCTTCCCCAATAAATACCACAGAATTTTGCCAAGAAAGAAGTTATAGGATTGCCGCCTGAAATGTTAATTTTAACTGGATTTATACGTTAGATAATAGTATGTGTGTGCATGCAGGAATCAAAACAAAGAAACATGGATAAACAGAAAAGTTCATCTGTTTTGGCATTCTTTCTTGGCAATCTGAGATTCGGCATCCATATATGAGATATATTCAATGTCCCTTGGTTAAACACTTCTGCAATCATGCTTGTAATTTTCAGATTCTTGCCATGAGGCACAGGTGTTAGGCAGTTCATCATATAAATTCTAATTCCCCAAGTTATTATACAACACCACATTTCTCTTTCCCCTCTTTGCCTGCATTTTTCCATTGGTTAGCCTTTATCTTTGTTACATGACTTCTCTAAGAAGTTAAAATCATCACCATTGTCATATTCATTTCTGATCTATGCCATGTCTTCATGTTCAGTTATCAGTCCCAATGTCTATATTAATCTACACTTTCAAAACATTCCACATTAAAAATGTATAGTTGGTCTGCAGTGAGGTAAGCTGATGTAGCTACCCCACTAGACCCTTTCCCTATCTGTTTCAACTTTTTAACTCTTTTATACTGTAAAAAAGTGAATCTTTTTTTCTTTTGTCTTTCCAATTAATACAAATGATTTGAACAAGAAAAAAACATTCCATATTAAAGGTGTGTATGAATTATATACAGACACAAATATATTTTCTTTCAAATCCTCATTTTGAAGCTACAGTCAGACCTCCACCATCAATGGGGTTATGTGTGTCTAGATGCCCATGAAAGTGGGAAAACAGCAAATAAAGAAAATGCTAGTTTTTTAACCTGAGATAACATTTCTCTAGGAATATGTAGGTCATTGATGTCCAACCTTTGGTTCTCCAGATATTTGAGACTCCAACTCCTAGAAGCCATTGCCAGCTTGTTCAATTTATTCATTTATTTATTTACTTCATCTCCCCAGGGGGACTCGGTGTGGCTTACATGAGGCCAAGTCCAATAACACATAATAACAACACAACAGCAATTATAAAAACAATATAATCAATAAAACTCAACATAAGCAGTAACAGACAGTTTAAAACCATTTCAGGTGGGCCTAATGTGAATGTTAAAAATGTTAAAATAAATAAACACTGAAAGCAGACAGAGGTAGATTGTATATAACAGGAAGGTTTCAAGGACAATGTGGGCAGAGATTGCTCAAGAATTCAGATAACCAAAATCCAAATCAACTGGAGAACCATCTAGCACAACTCTATAGTCAACTTCCATCTGAAATTGACCACTGAATTCCACTGGAGGATATACAAATGCTTGGAGAAGTGTTCTCCCTAGGAATCTCTAGGTCCTTCAGTGCAACTTCTGGTGGAAGTGGACCACAGAGTTGTATTGGAGGATCTAGAGATTTCTAAACAGAACATATTAATCTAAGCAATGAATAATCAAATCCACAAATGTGAAATCCACACATGTGAAGGCCTGACTGTACAACCAATCACAATTAGCATTTCTACATGTATGTATAGATCTTCAAGTTGCCTGTTGATTTATGACAATCCCATGAACTTCACAGGGTCTGTTTGGGCAAGAAATATTTGGCTGTGCTTCTGACAGTATCATCCCCTGAAATATATCCCCCTGCACCTCGTATTCATTGACAATCTACAAGGACTAAGGCTAACCCTGCTTGGTTTCCAAGAACAGACAGTATCAGGTGCCTTCAAGGCAGGGGTATCCAACCTTTTTGCTTTCCTGGGACACACTGGAATAAGAATTGTCTTGGGTGACACGTAAAATATGCTAACACTGATAAGCAAAAATAAAAGTCCATGCATAATTTTCATGATATTCACCACCACAGATAAGCACGTCAAGGTCCTTGCATAATAATCCTAATTATGCACCACCCTGTTTGAAGGGTCTTTAAAAATTGTGGATCAGGTCTTTTGACTGAACTGTTTGCCATTATAATGCAAATTATCCATTCCATTCCATTGTCATCTAAAAAGTTCAGATTCAAGAACTGTGCAATTGAGTTACATTTTTTTTTAAAAAAATCAATGTTTAAAGTAAGTTTATGGTTTTGTGTTGGGCTAAATATATATATGTGTTCTGGACTGCATGCAGACAAGTATGTTTTGGGTATCTAGCAAAATATATATTTTTCTCATTGCATTTTAATAAATTTGTGAGCTCTCCACCTAACTGGGAACACTCAATCCATTATTTTTTTTCCTAATGATTGCTATGGAATGATAACATTTGTTACCTAGGTTCCATGTGCCTAATCTAATAAACTGACAAATCTTGGGAAAGAGTCCACTTCTCTGTATTGACTGCCCTTCAGCTACAAAATGATAGTGAATCAGTCTGATTCTAATCACACCAGATACTGTGCAGCATACATACGGTCTACCTAACATGTCTCATTGTGGTTGTCAGTAAACTGCAAACATTTCAATTTGACTGGTTTCTATTCGTAATTTACAATCAATTTTATTGGCTTCTTCATATGGAACACTGTATAATTAAGCTTCTAATTAATCTGTTTGGAATATATACATTCCATAAAACAAGTCTCCTCATCAGAGTACAATTTGATTTTATGTGATGTGCAGGAAACATAATTGTTGCTCTAAACCAGACTGATAGCTCATAGGATCCTCTTCCATTTATTAAGATGGTGTACTGTAACATTTAAATTATGCTGGCTTTCAAACAGCAGAAACTCCAGTAGCTTAGCTTCGCTCAATCAAAAGGAAGTGACTGATGGAAAAATTAGCTGTCATTATAACTCAAGGCAACTCTAAACATATCATGTAATCATCCATGGCTGATCTCCTGTCATCTATAGTTTTTGTTTGATTGTATAGCTGAACGCTTCATCTTCATGAATTGTAGGCATCTACACTCACTGGACAGAAGGTTTCTACTGTGACAAAATTCTAAAAAATGATTTTATTAATTGTGTTTTGTGATTTCAACACCTTCATACAATAGAAGCACATTCCGTTTTACACACATATACGAATACATACACACAAAGTAATTCAGGGTAGGATATGCAGCTCAATTAGAATTCCAAGATCATGAATGGGATGCATTTCATTTCAGATGTATCACTAGGACTATTGCAACGCTTTATACGTGGGTCTACCTCGGTCAGTAACTCGCGAGCTCCAGACTGTACAGAATGCTGCCGCCAGGCTCCTCATGAAAACACCTATGAGGTGTCACATAACGCCATCCTTACAGCATTTACCAGAATTTACAGCATTAGCCATCCCAGCTGCTGCCTTTAAGAACTCCAGGGAGGAGGAAGGAGGAAGACTCTGGGCCATGCCACCGCCACACCCCTCCCTGCTGCAGAGGCTGGGACCCAGCAACAGCCATCCCAGCTGCTGCCGTTAAGAACATCAGGGAGGAGGAAGGAGGAAGACTCTGGGCCATGCCACCGCCACACCCCTCCCTGCTGCAGAGGCTGGGACCCAGCAACAGCCATCCCAGCTGCTGCCTTTAAGAACTCCAGGGAGGAGGAAGGAGGAAGACTCTGGGCCATGCCACCGCCACACCCCTCCCTGCTGCAGAGGCTGGGACCCAGCAACAGCCATCCCAGCTGCTGCCTTTAAGAACTCCAGGGAGGAGGAAGGAGGAAGACTCTGGGCCATGCCACCGCCACACCCCTCCCTGCTGCAGAGGCTGGGACCCAGCAACAGCCATCCCAGCTGCTGCCTTTAAGAACTCCAGGGAGGAGGAAGGAGGAAGACTCTGGGCCATGCCACCGCCACACCCCTCCCTGCTGCAGAGGCTGGGACCCAGCAACAGCCATCCCAGCTGCTGCCTTTAAGAACTCCAGGGAGGAGGAAGGAGGAAGACTCTGGGCCATGCCACCGCCACACCCCTCCCTGCTGCAGAGGCTGGGACCCAGCAACAGCCATCCCAGCTGCTGCCTTTAAGAACTCCAGGGAGGAGGAAGGAGGAAGACTCTGGGCCATGCCACCACCACCCCTCCCTGCTGAAGATGCTGGGACCCAGCAACAGCCATCCCAGCTGCTGCCTTTAAGAACTCCAGGGAGGAGGAAGGAGGAAGACTCTGGGCCATGCCATCGCCACACCCCTCCCTGCTGCAGAGGCTGGGACCCAGCAACAGCCATCCCAGCTGCTGCCTTTAAGAACTCTAGGGAGGAGGAAGGAGGAAGACTCTGGGCCATGCCACCGCCACACCCCTCCCTGCTGCAGACGCTGGGACCCAGCAACAGCCGATGTCATTCCAGCTCCGTTGTCCCTTTGGAAATGGCATCAGGAGGAGGCGAGAAGGACTTTTACGTAAGGGAGGAGAGCATGGGTATAGGTTATTTCTAATTTATTATTATTATTTTATTTTTATAGGGCGCTGGTTGATTATTCCTGGCTTTGGCATTATTAATTAGGTGGGTTTTAGTAGTTTTTCAGTGTATTAGTTTTATACTGTGTATTTATGTTACCTATATAGTTTATTATTGTGATAATTGTATTGTACTGTGTTTAATTGCCCACTTACTGTATGTTTTAGTATGGATGTATATTTTTGCATAATATGCCTTTGAAATATTGTTAAGTGTATTCGTACACAATTTGAAGCTTGTCTTCGCCCTGTAAAATTTGTTTTGGAAGCTTCGCTTCACTGTCTACACTGTTTTGTATTGTGTTGTGAGCCGCACTGAGTCCCCTTCGGGGTGAGAAGAGCGGCATACAAATAAAATGATTGATTGATTGATTACACTGGCTGCCGGTCGAGTACAGAGTCCTTTATAAGGCCTTGACCCTGACACTTAAGGCCTTGCGGGGACAGGTTCCTACATACCTAAAAGACCGTCTGATACGATCTATCCATCCAAGAGCACCACGGCCAGCCTATGAGAACCTTCTCTGTGTCCCGGGTCTGAGAGAGGCTCATTTGGAGTCCACGAGACAGAGATCTGTTTCCGTTGTGGCCCCTGTCCTGTGGAACTCTCTGTCGCCAGACCAAAGAGCCATCTTCGACCTGCCTTCATTTCTGGCGGCACTTAAGACATGGCTATTTAGAAGAGCATATGCATAAGTGACAATCAGTGACCTGGAACCTGTCTATTTCCCATATTTTAACATTTTAATATTTTAAAATTTTAATATTTTAGTATTGTAGATGCCTAGCTGTGTAAGTCGCCCGGAGCACATTTGTGGAGGGCAACTCATAAATAATAAAATTAGTTAGTTAGTTAGTTAGGAGAATATGGAGGGTTGCGTACCATGGCAGGTGGCATCCTCAGAAGGAGTGCCACTAAAATGACTATTAAAATGAGCAGTGTTTCAGCATGCATTTATTTTTTATTTAAAAATCCCTCTAATTCAATCAAAAGTATATTTTTCATATACTCATGTACTGTATCAATGTAGTTACAAAGCTGAAGTTCTATGCTGAACTACTTTAAAAAAAACCTTAAAGTGCATATGCTGTGGACAGGGCTGTTATTATTACCTAATTACAATGATGCTTTGAATCCCATGTTTTCACATGCATGTATTGTTGCTAAAAGGTTTTTTACAATCGTAATTTTTTTGTCATTTGGTAACAATATTGTAGTTTGGTCTGGAATGGGAGGATGTCCACAGGACTGAAACTATGAATTACAACACCAGTTGTTACCAGTCCTAGAATGCAATTGTTCATCGCTTCAGACATTTCTGCATGTCTGCTGCCCCCATTAGTTTTGTCATCATAACAAGCATGCCATTGAGATTTCACAGCACTGTAAAGGAAAATAAACTCCTAATACTCTTTCCCCTTCCCTTCTTTTACCGTGTGTAAATAAAGATCACACTGTGCTCCTGTAGATCCCAATGGTCTACCCTACACATTTCATTTGGTTAGGATATAATTGTCACCCTCTCTTGCATCACAGAAAACTGCACCACTGAATATCAAGTGGTATACAAATACTATAGACCACCAAACCCAAATTCATAGCAACTGGACAGAGAAGTGGCATCATTTCAGCAAAAATTTAAACACCAAATTTTGACTGACCAATGAAGATACTCAGTGATGTGGTCAGGTAGGGAAATTGACCTGATCTGTCAATTTCATTGGGGATATATAATGATATAATAAAACCCCAAACAATTTGAAATAATATTTTGCTGCCTAAAGAACACAACGGCAACAGATATACTACCAGTGTGATCTCATGCATGCTTACTAGGAAGTAAGTTCCACCAAGATCAGTACATGCCATGTATTTCATTTATCTGTTTTTCATTATAATCATTCTAGTTACCTGGTATCATTTTCTGTGGCAGAGGCAGTTTAATATTTGAGGTGTAACCTTTCTCTGTGTAACAAAAGAATACTTCCATTTACATGCATTCCTTCTATAATTGTGCTTGTAGGATGTGTCAGTCAGCTGAACCCTATTTCTGTATAACACATATGACAACATGTCCAGAAAGTTATGTTAAACAGAACAATTCTTAGTAACATACATTAGCATTCCATTTCCTGGAGTGGTTGAAGATTGAATCTGAGCAACGCATCTGTAGGCTTTAAAATTCATAATAAAGTCTGGCAGATAAAGCTAAACTGATTATGCTTCCCCCATTCTCTTTTTCCTGGATTTGTTTCAGATTTCTATGGGTAATCATGGTTTATTTTTCCCCTTTAATTATTCTTTTTCAAATGGCAACTGTGTGAATGGAATAATGAGCATCAATTCCAGGAAACTATCTCAAAATGACATTTTTTTTGTCAAAACCAAATCGCGCAGCAGTCTTCCCTAATGTAACCGTGACAGAGAATTTTGCATTTTAAGGCCAGGAAAATGACTGGCTATGTAATTTTAAAGAATGGCAAAACTGCCATAAAATTTCCTTTGAGAATGCAAGGCAGAGTGGAAAGGAGGAAATGGAATTGGGAGGATGGCAATACCAGTATTCAAAGCCCTATCATTTTTTGGAGGGGAGTCACCATGAACGTTCTCTGGAATTGCTTAGTTGTTGCACTTCTTTTTCAACTTTGGTTTGCCATAAGGAATGCAATTTTTCATTCATTTTGTGCTTGGAGAAAGCAATAAGGCATTTTAGCAAGTTCCTACTGAAAGGCCTTTAAAAGTGTTTTCAAAGATTATTCGGTTCTGGACTGTTCTTCACACAATTCACATGTTTTATTTTTGCATGCAAAACAGCATTTTCTGCATAAAAATTATGAAACAGCAATATCTACATCGAAATTTCATTTCCTGTACAGAAATTATCTTCAAATAAAATCTTGATGTTGGAGACTTCTGTGAAATATTATTTTCTGTGCATAACCTGAAAGGTTAGTGTTTTGATATAATTATATGCTTTCACTAGCTAAAGGAGCAGTAAAAATAGCATGAAAACAACTGTATGAATGAAATAACAGTGGTTAAAAACAAAGATTCAAGGAAAATATAGAACTAAAAAGCTTTGGAGATGGTTGTTTCTCCCCCCAAAAAATATTTCCTTAAGTTGCAAAGTAAACGTGCTTCAGAATATAGTCAGTACATTAGCAATATTAATATTATTCCAACAAAATATATATTCATGTGCAGTCTAAGAAATTATGAAAAAAATGAGTTAATATGAAATTTCCTCTTTAAGAAAATAGAATTCATATGACATT
Organism: Anolis apletophallus; assembly: GCA_030556195.1. NCBI lineage: Eukaryota > Metazoa > Chordata > Lepidosauria > Squamata > Anolidae > Anolis > Anolis apletophallus. The sequence goes on along the minus strand of JARBWK010000009.1, from coordinate 50,755,122 downwards.
ATTATTATCTCTGCATCTTTGAACCTTTTGGACTTTTTGGATTAATGTTTCCAGAATTCCAAAGCCTGCATAAAAATCTTGCCTTAGGAAAAACTAAAGACGTAATGCTGAAAATGAATGTGTCTGAGCTCTTAATTCACCAAATGGCTAATATACTCAGGACCTCATCAGACAGAAGCCGTCCTCCATTTCTATACACTTAAAAGATGAAATCCCACCGATCCCATCCAATGACATACATGGGATTCCCTCTCTGCAGTGTGTAAAAAAAGGGATTTGAAACATGGACTGGAATTCACTCCACTCATCTCCCTTATGTTAGAAATGCTTAGAAACAGGTATTTTTTCCATGGGGTTGGGAATAGTGTACTTGCCCATTTTCAGTCCATATTCTGATGCTTCAGTGTGGGTGTGCATGTGAGTGATCTTTATATGCCTCGCAATGCTCCTTCTGTCACCATTACTCTTTGGAGTTCTATCCTCTGTTTTATTTTATTATTTTGTTGCCATAACTTTGCAATTGTGAGCCTTCAAAATTCTGCAATTGCACAATTTAAAAAAACTTTTTAAAATCCTGTGACATGAGCACTCCACAGATGACAGAATGAAAGGAGGCAACATCCACCCATGGGATGAGAAATGAAGCAAAGAGTTTACATTTTAAAAATGAGAGTGTGATGCTGTGTGGTGGGGTTGAATAAATTCTGTTTTCTTTTAAAAGGAATACCACATCAATCAATCAAAAACTTTATTACGGTCACAGATCAGCACAGGGGAATACCACATATTACCATGTGATGATGATTCCATCCACTTCCCTCCCTTATGGGATGAGGTTCTCAGTTATTGGTTGGTTACTCCTACATTGTTGCAGAGTGAAATTCTTGCATCTATCTACCTACCTATCTTTCTATTGTTCATGCAATTGCTTTTTCAAAAGGAGGAGGGAGGGAGAGAAACATTTTGTCTGCAGTCTCATTTGTCCTGAAGATTTGCCAAAACAAATTAAGCAACTATTAACCAAAAGTCGCTTTCAGTTTAATGTGTTGCCCTGAAATATTTCAATGTTCCGTTAGATACTAATATGCTAGGAAAATCATAGATGTGTCATTTATGGCCAGAGCATCTTAAACTTTTTCCACTTGCGATCCCTTTATACCCAAGAAATTTTTACACAACCCCAGGTATATAGAATAGGTATGGAAATCAAACATTTGCTGATAATAATTCAGCAAATGCAAGGCTGGCTGAACAAAATGATTTACCTTTTTAGGAAGTGCAGCTGAAGCATTTTCTTTAGAGTCTTGCTAACAGTTTCAGGTAAAAACCTAGAACAGCCACTAGTTGACTTCCAGAAACCTTTTGCCTGCCCACCCCCGAAATAAAGAGACCACACAACATATTTTGGGTTCAAATTGGGCAACTTTTATTTAAATGTTACCTATTTAACTTTCCTTAGCTTAACTCAAGGGGTGTCAGGAATATGGTGTATCCAAGCCAGGTAGCATCCCTACTCGGCATAATATACGTAATTTACGGGCGAAATACCTGGATTGCCTGATTATCCAACCAGACAACCCTTTAAGGGAAATGAGTGAGAGGTCTATTCTCAAGGTATTGAGATCAGCTTCTTCCCATTCCAGGGCCATTTAACCTTATCTCACCCATCAACTGGAACTTTAAGGTGAGTGTTTAACTTAATGGCCATCACCCCTGAAAGGGGGGGGGCTTAGGTGCACACCAACTATGCAGATGCCTTTCCTCCATGTCAGAACTGGGCAAGAGCCGCACACGGCTCTCGTGCCAGTTCTGACGTGGAGGGAAGGACCTCTGCATCCAAACTTGGTGTTTAACCCAGTTTGGATGTGGATGTCTTCCCTCCATGTTATACCTGGGGCAAAAGCCACACACGGCTCTCATGCCAGTTCTGATGTGGAGGGACTTTGCTATGTCCTCGTGCCCATATTGGTCGATGTAATCTATTTTAATTGTGGTTTTATGTTGTGTGTATAAATTGTAGGGCCGTATGTCACTATGTAACGACATGCCGCCCATGTATTTTACTGTGATCCGCCCCGAGCCTGCTGGGAGGAGCGGAATATAAGAACGAACAATAAATAAATAAATAAATAAATAAGGACCTCCGCGTCCAAATTGGGTGTTTAACCCAGTTTGGAAGAAGATGCCTTCCCTCCAAGTTAGACATCTGTGTTTAACCAGTGCTGCTTCTTTCCTACTGCCAGTGGTGTTTCTTTCTGACTGTGCATGCGTATCTGCCATTAAAGAAGACATTCCGAAATTTCAGAAAAATTCATAAAATTTCTGCAATTTTTTGGGAAAATTTCAGAAGTCATTTAGATTTGAAGCGCCAGTGCCCCCTACAGCCAAAATAAGTTTTGAACTTTTAAAAAATCAACCAGGCCTCCTTTCTAGTTAGCTTCAAAGTTGGAATGCATTCTAGGCAGTATCCATACTCTCTGTAATTTGCACCACATATCTTTCCAGTGTGCAAAAAAGTTATGAATATACATGCAAAAAAGAGATGTTTTCACTCTTCAAGAAGTCAGCTTTTCAGGCTTTCTCCGCTTGCTTTTGCAGCTCACCACAATCATAATTGCATCTGAGCTGTACTGTTCATGGGCACAGTTTTGAAAAGCATTTGCCTCTTCATAAATAACAAAATCCCTAGAGCAAATAAATAATAATTAAATAATAGTACCTGGCTATGCTTGCATAGCTGGCTAATTATAAATATATCCTTGCCTGTAATTGTTGCCTTAGAGAATTGTGTCTACCTGAATCCTTTCAACATTTCAGCAGCTGCTGATTTCTCTTCAAAGGAGAAATATAAGACAATTTGTCACTGTTGGTGACCTGCCTGAAGAATGACTTTCATTGTTTTGTTGAGTTAGCCAGTAACTTTCCATTTACCTAAATGGACTGTGAATGAAAGCTCTTTGTACAAACCTTCAGTGTCCTTTAAAGAACCTTCTGTATTTTTTCCTGTCACATCTATGAGTCTGTCTTTACTTCATAATGGGGATATTTTAATGACTAGGACACACATCAAAAAGTGGGATGCATCCATCCTCTTTAACCATATTGCCTTCTTGAGTGTGCAGCATCAATTCAAATGGGTAGGTACTAAGGGCATTGTTTGGAGCCTATAATCCCATTCTACCTGATATTGGTTCCTATTTTCATACCAGTCATACAATTCTCTCAAAATGGCCCTATAAACTGTCATTACAGCTTCTGTGAATAGTTATCACTTCCAAAGTATTATCACCTACATCCATGTTATATGAAATCTGGAAAAGCAATGCATATCATAGGGCATATCTACAAAAACTGTATAGGCCTCATTTAATAATTAATACAAGCCCCTTCATTTACAAACTATTACAATTACCTACCTACTCATTTAGTCTTTCTCTCTGTTCTGCCAATTCTTTTCTCCTATAGACATTAATCTCAGGACAAGGTGCTGTTTGTTTGGGGTTTTTTTCTTTAGATAACTTGAAGGAAATTTGCCACCTAGTGACTAATGATTGTACCACTACACCACCTGACATCCACCGCGAAGTAGCAGCCAACAATGAAAGGATCAAGGCAGTGACATCTCCAGCCCATCCCCATTTCAAGTATCAGCCAGCACATCAATGCTTTAAATCAAGAAATAGTTTTCTAAAATCTACAGAGATACTTGCAGGAACACCTTAGCAAGTAAGAGCCCAAAGGTGGCAGGCTAAAACCCAGAACCTCTGATACCAAATGAGAGACTCCCTCCTGGGCACACAGAAGACTGGACAACTTGGAAGGCACTGAACAGGCTGCGCTCTGGCACCATGAGATACAGAGCTGACCTTAAGAAATGGGGTCACAAAGTGGAGTCCATGACATGTGAATGTGGAGAAGAGCAAACCACAGACCACTTACTACAATGCAACCTGAACCCTGCCATATGCACAATGGATGACCTTATAGCAACACCAGAGGCACTCCAAGTGGCCAGCTAAAGGACATTTAGTATAATACCAAGTTTTTTAATTTTGTGTTTTTAAATACATTACAACTGTACCCTTGGTTATACAACAACAACAACAATTTTATTGATTAGCCAGAAGCCATATCAAATACACACAGAACACAGACACATTGCAATGATTCTAAAAACAATCTGAGGAGAATTCTAGACCATTACATCAATTAAACCCCTGTTTTGCCCAGCAGGAGGGATTCTAAGGGAGGTGGTAACAATTCGCAGGTCCTCATCTCCAACACAATTTATTCCAATTGCATCTATGTAATCAGATCTTAGTTTCATGGCTTTACAGAGAAAACGAGCAGTAGCATCTGTTATCAGCTTGTTGGAGCCGGCCAGCAGAAGTGAGACTTTTGCTAGAGGGTCCCAATGATTTTTTCCCACAAGAAATATCTCTAGCAGTTGTTTTCTCTCTATTTGATAGATTTTGCAATAGAGCAGAAGATGAGTTAGATCTTCGATCTCAGGGGCACCACAAATACAGATACGCTCTTCATAGGGAATTTTCTTGAACCTCCCATATCTCACCATTGAATCTAATTGCTCAAACCTGGCTCTAGTGAAAATTTTCCTTAGGTGGTGTAACCTTCCTTGCTGTAAGTAAGTGGTTAATTGGAAGGATTTCTTAAAACCACTCAACCATCTCAGGGAAACGGTAGAACCCAAAGAGTCTATATCGGTTTGGGCCGCAATGTCATTAATTCGTTGACGCACTTCTTTGAAGTGCTTACTTAACTCTTGACCAGATAGGTGGACTGGGAATATTACCTGAATGCCGCACCTTCTGATGTAATCAAACAAATGGTCAGCCCCCGATTTATAAGAACTGCTAGATTGTTCCAGTTATAGGTAGGTTGTAATCAATATGAACTAATACATTTTTTTAAAAAAATAATCAAGAGCTGTAACCCCCTTGGCACTGAGCCCTCATTTTTAATACATTTCAAAACAAATGCTTCCTCTAGGGGAAAAAATGCCCTATCACACTATATTTTTATATTTATTCTTTGGTAATTTCAGACTTTCCAAATTGCAGTTTCCTATATTAATATGACATATAACATATGCAAATTATTCCCCTGTTCCAATTACTTGATTTTAAGTAAGTAAGAAAGTCAAGGCCACTGTGTAACTATAACAATCAAACCCATAGCCTTGACCACAACACATTATTCTGATCTTCTTTACTACATTTATCATATAGATTCTCCATTTGCAATGCAGATAAGGCCTCATTTAAAGAAAACCACAACTTGTACATAAAGGAGATCTGTCAGGTGCTGAAAAGTAACTTTTAAGAAGAAGGGGGATAGATTAGGAAATGTGTTTGCCAGTTGCACTTTCTTTGTGAGAGTTTCAATTTTGTTATTTCAGGATTGAACACAGGGAGCAAGTGTGGTTATCTTTTCAATTAAAGGGGATTTGCTGAATGGGAGGGGAAACAAGACAGTTATTCTACAACAATAATTTTTCTGTAATATTTTGCCTTTTTAGAAAGAAGATAAGCCCATCTGGGTCTCCAAAATTAACTGTGACCAGGAGCAGATGAGAGATCTATTTTTGGCCAATTGACTATAGCAGTGGTTCTCAACCTGTGGGTCCCCAGGTGTTTTGGCCCACAACTCCAGCCAGTTTACCAGCTGTTGGGATTTCTGGGAGTTGAAGACCAAAACATCTGGGGCCTACACATTGAGAACTACTGATCTATAACATTATGAAATTAGGTTTATTGCCTAATTTCCTATCCAACTTATTTTATCCTCCATCCCCTTCTTGCTGGTCAGACCCATATGGACTGAAAAAGCTTTTCCAATAATGTATTGTCGAAGACTTTCATGGCCAGGATCACTGGGTTGTTGTAGGTTTTTCGGGCTGTATGGCCATGTTCTAGAAGCATTCTCTTCTGACATTTTGCCTGCGTCTGTGGCAGGCCTCCTCAGATGCAGGTAAAACGTCAGGATGGAATGCTTCTAGAACATGGCCATACAGCCCAAAAAACCTACAACAACCCTTTTTCAAGAAATTTCTGCCAGTAATAAATGAAGTTTTCTATTGCAAGAGATATTACTTTTTTTTAACAATAGTTTGGGTAGGCTCTGACCATATTGACATCCTGAAGCCATCATAATATCACAGTGGTTCCCATTCTGCTTCTCACTTGTTGAATGGCTACCTGAATATGGTTTTAAAGACTTACATTCTTCACCACTCACCTCCCACTACAGAATCCCAGCAAATGGAACAAACACTTTTGTTTCTGCAGAAGCATGAGCAAAAGGAGACACGAATCTCAAGATTTAGACCAGGAAACGGTGTCTTTCCTCATATTGCTATTTAATTAGAATACCAGAACTAAATTTTATTTCACAGGATCATTCATGCCATCTTCCAATGAGGTATGGAGCTGATACCAGCTCTCCAAAATGGAGAATTCAACAGTAGATAATCAGTTTTCCCCAGCAACTTACCAAACTTTAAAATAATCTCTTTCACATCATACTCTTTCATTTCAATTCTCAAACATTCATGTTGCCAATTCTTTATTTCTGTACATCTCTGGGGAGATCATTACTGTCCACAATAGTCTAAAATGCTTTCTTTCTAGTAAACCATGAGATGCTGTAAACCATTGTAGAACTTCTGCTACCATTCTGCCACACACAGTAGCACTATCACCTGTGCATTAACTCATTTATTTGGCATAAGTGGAGCTTATTTTAGACATTTGGGGTTCAAAAAATAAAAATAATAGTGTTGTTCTTGGCTACTGATTTCAATTCCTAAAATAGCATTGACACTACATTAAATAGTGCAAAAGAGATTTGACTGTGCCGATTCTCAGTGGCCAAGTCTTGTCTCATGAAACACATTTTAGATAAAGATATCTGACACTCTGGAAAAGAACAATTATTTTTTCCCTTTGTTTTAATAATGTATTAACAATAAAAACCAAGTTCCAGAATGAGATGGGATTTTAAAAAAAAGAAATATACAAACAGGAAATGAACAACAAATATGCTTTTAGGTTTTCCTACCCTCTCTGAGTTGTTTTTTTAAAACAACAGCAACAACTACAATTACTTTTAAAGACCCATCACACCAGTTAACTTGACATTTGTCTGCCTGCCTTTCTGTAATTTCTATTAAATCATAATAATATAAAATTATATTTATAGCTACATACATAGAAATTAGCACATGCACATTTTATATGGCTTTAAATTAACTTTATGGACATTTTATGCAACTTTCCATTCCTTCTTGCATTATACATTTCTTTTTCCCCTCTTCCTCCCCACTTTCCTCCTCCTTCTTTTGACAATGAGTAAATGGGCTTTGGCACATGGAGCGAGTTAGAAAGAAAGTGATACAAACTGAAAAGCTCTTCAAGATGATCTGTAGCAGAGCATTGAAATTATTATTTTTTGGACTACTTACTCAGAAACCTTAGATATAGCTCAGGGCTGTCCAACTTCTACCGGCCCAAGGGCCGGAATTCCGGTCACTGAACACCTGGGGGGCCGAAGGGTCTGCCTCCGCCCCCGCCTCCGCCCCCTCCCCCAGCTCTGCCCCAGGTGATCAGTGATGTATACATACATTAATAAAATATAATAATAACAGAAAGGGACATGGATGGAGGGAGGGAATATAAATACATTAATAAAATATATAATAATAACAGAAAGGGGCATGGAGGGAGGGAATATACATACATTAATAAAACATATAATAATAACAGAAAGGGGCATGGAGGGAGGGAATATACATACATTAATAAAATATATAATAACAGAAAGGGGCATGGAGGGAGGGAATATACATACATTAATAAAATATATAATAATAACAGAAAGGGGCATGGAGGGAGGGAATATACATTAATTAATAAAATATATAATAATAACAGAAAGGGGCATGGAGAGAGGGAATATACATACATTAATAAAATATATAATACCTACCTTCCAGTAGCCGGAACACGAGAGACCACGAGAGAGAGCGGGACCACGAGAGACCGGCAGCGAGCAGCGGACCGGCGGCGAGCGGGGAGGAGGTGTGCCGGCTTCCTCTATCCCAGGGCGTCTCTTCAGCCGGCGGCCTTGTTCCTTCCCCGAAGGCCCAGCCTTTCCTAAGAGGAGGCCCTGGGCGGGCCCTCGTCTTAGGAAAGGCCGGGGCTTCGAGAAAGGAGCAAGGCCGCCAGCTGAGGAGACGCCGTGGGGGAGAGGAACCCGGCCCGCCTCCTCTCCCGGCGGTGAGCGGGGAGAAGGCGTGCCGGCTTCCTCTCTCCCGGGGCATCTCTTCAGCCGGCTGCCTTGTTCCTTCCCTGAAGGCCCGGCCTTTCCTAAGAGGAGGCCCTGGGCGGGCCCTCGTCTTAGGAAAGGCCGGGGCTTCAGGAAAGGAGCAAGACCGCCGGCTGAGGAGATGCCGTGTGGGAGAGGAATCCGGCCCGCCTCCTCTCCCGGCGGCGAGCAGGGAGGAGGCGTGCCGGCTTCCTCTCCCGGGGTGTCTCTTCAGCCGGTGGCCTTGCTCCTTCCCCGAAGGTCTGGCCTTTCCTAAGAGGAGGCCCTGGACGGGTCCTCATCTTAGGAAAGGCCGGGGCTTCGGGAAAGGAGCAAGGCCGCCAGCTGAGGAGACGCCGTGGGGGAGAGGAACACGGCTCCGCCCTCCCTCCCAAAGCGTCACGCCAGCGTAAGAAGCGGCGCATGCACACTTTTGGGGAGGAATTTTTTGGGGAGAATTTTTTGAAAATAATATTTTTTCCCGAAGGAGAGGAGGGCTGCAGCCAAGGGGCTGGCGGGCTGTGTGCGGCCCGCGGGCCACCTGTTGGACAGGCCCGGTATAGCTCAAAAAGTAATGTTTCCAAGCCATGATCCAAGCAAAGCTTTGATAAGTACTGTATTTTCTGGCATATAAGATGACTTGTCATATAAGACGACCCCCAACTTTTCCAGTTAAAATATAGCATTTGGGATATAGTCGCCATAAAAAACTAACCCCCCTTCCAACACACACCAAATAAAAATTGAAAAGCATCAGGTTTGATTTCAATATGGTAATTTTCCTATTACTGTATCAACAATTCTTTATTGATTAGTCAATTTCGACAATATCAAAACATACAAAACATACAAAACATACACACTTACCCATACATACAATGAATGCATATATGAATACAAAGCATACCAATCTATTACTGTACCTTCTCTCTGTCTCTCAGATCTCGCACATGCACACCTGCACCACTTCACTGCAGTCTTCAGGAGCGTGATCTGAGAGGCAGAGGAGGAGGTATGGTAATAGGATACAAGGGCAGGCCAGACAGTTAAAAGATGTCTGTTTTACTTGGCCCAGAGCCACTCTATCTCTTTTTTTCATACCCTGGACACCCCGGGTGCCTGCAGCTTGCTCCGCCCTTCACTTGCACCTTCTCAGTGAGGTGCCCCTTTACCTCACAATTGGGACCACATTAAGTCCACGAATCCTGATGAATGGATTTTCTTCTACTGCACTTGTACAGTGTCGCCCTTAATGCTTTCATACAGTCTCTGCATATGGCAGGGACGTGGCCACTGCCATTTACGACCCCCCCCCCACACACACACTATATGCGGCAACCACAGATTCTCCAATCCAGATTGGAAGTTTCAGCGCCTGCTCTATAAGACTCCTCCTGGCGTATAAGATGACTCCTGGTGTATAAGGCGACTTCCACATATAAGACTACCCCTAACTTTTGAGAAGATTTTCTTGGGATAAAAAGTAGTTTTATATGCCAGAAAATACAGTAACTGTTTTATATTGAGACACCCAGAATCATGCAATCAGAAAGTGATGTGAAGTTCAAAAATAGGTTTTCTAACTTATAGAGGGAATCTTTAATTCACAGAGCTCAGAAACCTGGCCTACTAATAACTAGACTGCTCTTCATACAGTAGGTGAAGTACCAGTGATAGGCTGCCGAGTCAACGATTAAGTGTTTCTCCAGTGCTTTATACTCTGATTTTATTGATGTGAAACATATTACTGGTACAAAGCTCTCCCAATATGTCTCTTTTTCCTGATTTTTTTAAAAAAAGTCTTAAGCTGAGGCAGGGAATAGGAATTCACGTATGCAGGACATAGATATTCAGCCTGTGCTAGATGGTATTGCCCTCCTCCTACAGATCTACAACTTCAGTGTACTTGTCAATTCAGTCCTAAACAGAAAGCTCAGATCTCAGTGGTACCCAAGAGTGGCTTTGCATGTTTGACTTGCGCTCCAACTGGACTTGATATACATCCCAGGTGGATTTCTAGAATGGAGGCTTTTGAAGAGTGTGTGGAGAATGTATGTGTTCCAAAGAGCTGTAGTCAGATTCTTAACTCCACTGGTGGGTGATTTGTTTCTGGGCACAATTAAAAGTATCTAGTTATGACCTTTAATGAACTGTGTGGTCCAAGTCCAATTTTATCTGAAGGACCATATTTCCCCTTAAAAATCTGCTGGGGGGTTCTTCTCTCTGTCCCACCATCTTCACAGGTGCATGTGGTGGGAACACAGAAGAGGATTTATCAGTGTCTGCTCCTAGGCTTTGGAACTCTCTTCCACTGGCATGCTCCCTGCTATCATTCTGCAAGTTAAGACTTCTTTTATTTCAGCATATATTTGAAAGATGATAATGTTATTGATTAAGAAAAATGGTGGAGATGTACTCTAACAACTCAGCTTTCCAGAGACATAATACAATCCTTGCTGAAAGCCTGAATTATTATTATCATTATTATTATTATTATCCTGCCCCATCTCCCTAAAGGAACTTGGGGCAGCTTACAAAGCAACTATAGCGCAACACAATACATATAAAAGCCAACAAAAATTAGCCAAAATCAATAAACAGCACCAAATAGCATAGAATAACAACATACAGGGATTAACATAGAACACCTTAATCAAAGTGACATAACCAATAAAAACACAACAACAAATTGTTTTTCTCCATAAAAGTCAATGTTGCTTCTCTACTGTATCAAAACTCTGAGTCTGTCCTGGTTCACTAAGAAAGTTACCACTCTATGTCAGCTGCCTCATCAAACTTCTGAAAATGTCCAAAAGTGTTTCCTCTCAAACATTTCTTTGTTACTTTTTCTGATGCTAATGGTGCAGAAATTTTATTGTCTGGATTTTATGTCTTTGTCACCAGTGACTACATGGCCAAGAAGGGAAGTGACCTCTGTTGGCATTGATAGCCTTCCAGACCATCTTAGCTGACAACAGCAAAAAGATCTTGACCAAATGTAAGCCTGTGACTCAGACACAATCATTTTTTCTGCTCCTATATATTCTTTAACCTCTTTGTCTGAGGAAGACACCAGTGGAGTTTCAAAAGCTTATTTGTGCATTTTTATTGACCCAATGAATGTTGCGGTATTTCTCACAAACACTTGTTTTTCTACTTTTCAATTAAACCATTAAGACTCTCCAACCTTCTGCATATTGTTATAAATATCTATCCCAATACACTGTCACCAATATGCTAATCTTCCCAATTTTTGCAGTGGTACATGTAATATTTATTTTATTTAAATTTTTAATATTTTTCTTTTGTATCTTTGAGGGGGAAAGCATGATGTTGGTGGTGGTGGTTGTTGCTATTCCAGTTTTCAAAAATATGCATTTTTCCTGATTGCATAATATGTGTCTGGAGGAATGAATAAACAACAAACCACAACCAAGTTCCACAGCCATAATTATTGTTATGAACAATTATTGTTGTTGTTATTGTACAGTAGTACATGACATAAACTATTTTTCTTGCTCAGGTAATAGTTTATAATATTTTGAAAATATTGAGTGGCTCTCTGGTATATAGTAAAAATAAATATATTGGTCATATATGGATAAATGTGTGTTTGTGCATGTTCACATATACATATAATCGGAATCTAGAACTTTATTTGAATTCTTTAAAATAATAATCATCCCCTGCCCATAAATAAATAAGAAAAAGAATCCTATCATGCATAATATGATCTGATTATTGTCAGGCTACAATCCCCCTTTGTTCCTGATACATTATTCTTGATTGTAGCTAATCATGTAATTAAAAATTGCATTATAATTCAACATACAAAGCCCTATTAATCCCTTGCCTTGGGGCTGATTCATATAGCTGATTCCATTCTTCTGCTCTTGTACACATTGAACAAGTCTTTTGAATGGTCTTTTTGTATGACAGTGAAATATTGGGAGGAAGAAGGCATGTCAAGCCACTAATTAAAAGAAGAGGTACAAAAATGTTGACATCTATATTCACAGTATTGTTGCTATACAATACCTCCACCTCCTCTTTGCAGCTAATGAAGAATGAATGGGTCTTATAGTGTTGTTGTAGGTTTTTTCGGGCTATATGGCCATGTTCTAGAAGCATTCTCTCCTGACATTTCGCCAGCATCTATGGCAAGCATCCTCAGAGGTTGTTAGGATGCTTGCCATAGATGCAGGCAAAACGTCAGGAGAGAATGCCTCTAGAACATGGCCATATAGCCCCAAAAAACCCTACAACAACACAGTGATTCTGGCCATGAAAGCCTTCGACAATACAATGGGTCTTATACTTTCATAGCTTCTGGTGTATGTATGTTTGTACATTATAATTGAAAATATAAGTGTTGTAAAATAAGATCAGAAAACCTCAATTAGTTTATACAAATATAAGTGCAAAAAGTTATCCAGTTCACTACCATTTAGGAAATCAAAGAGATGGCCAAGTCCTAATGCCTCAAGACCCAGGCCATAGAATGACTTACTTTCCATTCTCCAATGCTGGTCCAGTAGACACAAGAAGTTTGGGAAGGTACATTGAATGTAACTTTCTCTCTCATGTTTCACTACAGAAAAGTGGTTTCAGTAATGGACAGGGCAGTCTATTCTAGTGTGGGTTTACCACTACCCCAAGAAAGTATCTATTACATCTACCATGCCTCCTTATCCTTGGCATGGAAAGAGATTGACAGCTTAATCACTTTCTAAAACTGCCTTGAGCAAGGTATGTCTGTATTGATGAATGTTTTATTTTCGCCTGAAACCACAGAAGCCCAGCGCCTTAGAAAAGAAATGCATACTAAGGATTTCATCAAATGCAATGCTTAAGGGGTAGTTATGCAATATGTTCCCCTCCTATTGCTTACCACATGACAGCAGGACAACAGACACAAGTATTGCGTGACAGCTGCAGTTCCTCAATGGTTTGAAGGTCTAACCTTCTATAAACTATGTCAGCATTGCTAAGCTAGCTGTGCATCTTTTCGCATACCATCTGAACTTTAAGTGACTATAAGTTACACTTATTTGATTTATTCTGTTTTCCTTCTTAATAGTTTATATATTATTATTTATTTCCAGTATTTATACCCCCGCCATTTTCAACCAGCAATGGGACTCAGAGCGGCCTTACAAAGGCAACAATTCATTGACAAATGAACAACAGACATAAAATAAACATATACATTAAAACATGAATTTAAAATTCAGATAAAGGTTTTCCCCTGACATTAAGTACAGTCATGGGGGTTGGTGCTCATCTCCATTTCTAAGCATAAGAGCCAGCATTGTCCGTAGGCACCTCCTAGGTGTTGTGGCCAGCATCACTGCATGGAGCGCTGTTACTTTCTGCTGGAATGGTACCTATCAATCTACTCACATTTGCATGTTTTCAAACTGCTAGTTTGGCAGAAGCTGGGGCTAACAGCGGAAGCTCAAGCTGCTCCCTGGATTCGAACCTGTGACGTTGCAATCAGCAAATTCAGCAGCTCAGCGGTTTAACCCACTGCACCAACTGGGGTTCCATTAATAAAGATTAAAACACATTATTAAAACCACACAATCAGAGATCATAGTCAAAAACCATTCCAGTTGTCATTGCATATTTTCCATCATCACATATTACACTGCACTATTGACCAAAGGCTTGGTCCCAAAGTGATGTTTTTACATGCTTTCTGAAGTTCAGGAGGGAGGGAACTGACCTGATTTCACTGGAGAGTTCCATAGCAGAGGGGCCACCACTTAGAAGGCTCTGTCTTTTGTTCCCACCAGTCATGCCTGCAAAAGAGGTGGGACTGAGAGCAGGCCCTCCCCAGATGATCTTAACCTCAGAGTTGGTTCATAGAGGGAGTGCATTCGGACAGGTAAGCTAGACCAGAACCAGCTAGTATACTAATTATTAAATTCAACATCATTTTTAATGCATCAAGTTGAGAGAAATCTATTTCAGGAATGAATGAGGCCCATATCTTCTTAGTTTCAATGTGTATCATATCAATTGTACCCAAGCTGTTCACTTCAGAAAACTGCTGTTCCCTTTTTTGCAAATTAATGACACAATTCTGCAATAAAATATTCCCTTTTCATTATTGTTGCTATTTTAATGGGTGTGAATGAAGAGGGGTCTTGATTTGAAAAACACAATAAAATGTTCCACTCACAGGTTTTTCATAAATATGACATATGTATCAATTCAATTGTTGGACATATTTTGCTTTGCTCGCTTTCTTATGTGCCCAATTGTCCAACCTTAAATGGATTCCATCATGTTTCCACATCTGTTTCTAGCTCAAAAACCAAAAACAAAATTTAATATTTTGTTTAACATATATCTGCAATTTTCTCCAACAGGTGTGTCCATGTGCCATTATCTTCAACAATATATTATTTTTTTTCATATGATTTGCATTTTATGTGTATTTAAATTAGAATTCTGCATCACTTTATTCAAATAAAAAAAGGTTTTTGCTTTGTTTCAACTGGTATATTGTCTGGTGAAATGAGAAATTGGTTTGTTTCCATTGTTTAAAATGTAGACCGAATAAATTTATCTTCCATCACAAAGTACAACCACCACCACCAGGTGCCTATTACATCCAAGAAAAAGGAGCTTCAAAGTAATTTAACTTCTTTTTTAATTGCTCATTTATTTAAATGTTCACTTATTGTTGGACCTCTGGGTCGTGTATGACAGAATTTTCGGATTAAGACCAAAAACAATAATTAAGATAAGGGGCAACAAGTAAAGCAATTTTAAAAGCCACGACAGTTGAAAACCATACACATTAGCATTTTGAAGTCAGTCTCCAAAACTATATAGTATCTATCTTTCAATCAATCTCAGTTTGGTGCTGAAAAGAAAGCAATGGTGGCATCACCTTGACCTCCATGGAGGGGAGTTATACAACTGAGACCTCTTGCTAGTAGAACACAGAAAAATATCCCTCCTGCAGCCCTCAGTTCTTGGATAGACATGATAGATAGATAGATGATTGATTGATAGATAGATGATAGATAGATAGATAGGCAGATGATAGAGAGGAAGATACCTTCTTCAACTACAATCTCCTTTGTACATAACAAATCTCTTTGGTGGCGGCTTGCTTATAAACAAAAGTCTGAACTTATGCCAACTCTTGACATTATTTTTAAGTTCAATCACACTCAGTCAGCTCCTTAGATTTCTGATTTCTGAATCAAATGACCAGCAAAAATTATTTACATTATATTTCTCCCAACTTGCTACATTTCTAGAGCAACAGCATCTAAATGTATAACGTTGCACTAGCCTGGGTCTATTACATATCTCTAAAGAGTTCTTATCGCTCAAGGGCTATTATTATGCCAATGAAGTACTCTTAAAATGTTATGGAAATGGAAGACTTCTAGGTTTTCATATGAAATTAGATTAGTCACCAAAATACCTCTGCATACAAGAAGCAATTGATTCTTTTTTCAATGTGCCTTGCTTTTCTTTTGATTGCTAGCTACTTCCAAATCAAAAGTAATAGCATAAGATGCTGGATTTACATTCAGAAAATGACAAATAACCACTCTGTGCCCTCATCCTGTGATAAACCCTGATGTGCCACCTCCATTAAGCTCACATTGGGAGAAATGATATTTGCTGCTTTAAATTTAAAGTTGTGGAAACACAGCTAAACAAACTCCAATGTCATATCAATTATACCGCTTCACTGTGCGATGGAGGATCTGATCGCTCTGCTGTCATGAAAGTGTCACTGATTATTACATAGATGAAGCCATTGGGGGAATAACATTTTCCTTGCAACTCAAGCCCAAGTAAACAAGAGGCAATAAAATAAGATGTGCATCTGATTACCCAGATGAAGATGAGATGCTAATTTTCACTTAAAAGCAAAGTGAGAGATGTCTATTGTTATTGGCCCATTGTGTTTGTGCCCAAAACTTTCTTCATCTATTCCACAATGTGTGAAGTTTATTTTTAACTGATTAAGTAGAAACAAAGACTAACAGTGAACATCCATGTAAAAGATCTTCATCTTAATTTTTTTTAAAGCAACAAGAACAAAAACAAAAACAACAAATATCGTTATTACAACCAATCTGTGGTGACCAGGGGAGCATTTGCACGGTTAAAACTTGTGCACTAGCTGTGCCCGTAGCTTGGGAAATCTGACTTGGCCACGGTAGTCCACGCTCTAGTTACATCCCGTATAGACTACTGCAACGCACTCTTTGAAGACAGCTCGGACGCTGCAAATGGTCCAACGAGCGGCAGCCAGGTTGCTAACAGGAGCAGCGCTCAAGGAGCACACAACTCCTCTGTAACACCAGCTCCACTGGCTGCCAGTTTGCTTCCAGACACAATTCAAAGTGCTGGCTTTAGCCTATAAAGACTTACACGGTTTCGGTCCAACTTACAGTACCTATCCAAAAGTATCTCTCCTTATGAACCATCTAGGATGTTAAGATCTTCTGGGGAGGCCCTGCTCTTGCTCCCGCCTTCTTTGCAGATGCGTCTGGTGGAAATGAGAGACAGGGTCTTCTCAGCGGTGGCCCCTTGACTGTGGAATGCCCTGCCTAGAGATATAAGATCGGCTCCCTCCCTCCTGACTTTTTGAAAGAAGGTGAAAACCTGGCTTTTTGAGCAGGCCTTCCCAAATATGGCATAGCCAAACGGAATTATGGAATTGCTCAATAATGCAATGGAATAATGATTTGACATGGAGACACTCACGATAATGTTTTAAGGCTTTGTATGATTTTTATATTTTTATATCATATGCTATTGTTTTTAACAGAATTTCTTGATTTTTTAACTTGTTATAATTGTTGAGACATCAAATTGTTGCCAATTTGTGAACTGCTCTGAGTCGCCTCTAGGCTGAGAAGGGCAGTATATAAATATAGTAAATAAATAATAAATAATTATAAATGTAGGACAGGTGTTAGAATCATTTGGGTTGACATTTCCAGCATTTCTCACCATTGCCTATGCTGCCAAGGTCTGCTGGGACATGGCATTCAACAATATCAGAAAGGCTGTGTATAACCCATCCCTGACTTCAAGAGGCAATGTAATAGCAGACAGTATATTCTCATCTGTCTAGAGGTAGAATGGGGTAACTAAGCAGGAGAAGTTGAGTATTGCAACACTATAGGTTTCAGGGGCCAATTATCAGTCATTATTAGACTGATTATTGTTCACAGATTACCAAACCTGTCTTCATTTCTTACATTCAGCCATATGCTTTATAGTTCACATGCCTTTGATTGGATCAAATATTAATGCTTTTCTGCTTTAGTAGTCCCATAATGTACACCAAAACACTCAGAACTTCCAAGGTCAAGCTGAAACATTTTAAAACACAGCACTTCCTAAATAGCTCATCACCAGGGGCATTATTAAAGTTGCAGAATCTCTTTTGACAGGGTAGGAGAGACTTTCTGAAACAAATTAAAAGTAAGCAAGAAACAAACTTAAAGTACACCCAGTTCTTCAGGGGGGGTGTATAATGTGTGTGTGTGTGTGATGAAAAGCAAACAAACAACACTCCTTGCAAGTTTGTTCAGAATCCCAGAAGAATGCAGTTAATCACACACACACACACATACACGATTGATTAACAAACAGAACTTAATAGTTCAACGAATGCCACTTGGATTCATTACTAGAATGCAAATGATGTCGTGCTTAATTCTGCCACTGTGGCTGCAAGCTCATTTTTGTTCTAAGAAAGTGAGAAAGGGAGAGGCGTCTTTTAAAAAAATAAAAGACATTCAGAGATCTAGAAAGAAGATCACACTATCACTTTAGGCAATGGATTTGATTACAAAATCGCTCTCGCAGTCAAGATGTTCCTGCGAATGTACAATCGAAATCTATCCTCCTGTAACTTCAAACCATTTGATTGAATTCTACCTTCAGAAGAGAACAAGCTTGCCCCTTCATCTCTGTGGCAGCTCTTGAGATATTTAGAGAATGTGAGCAGGTCACCTCTCACTCTTCTCTTCAATAAGCTAGACATGCCCAGCTTCTCCAAACTCTCCACCTATATTTTGTTCTCCATATCTCTTATCATTCTCATTGCCCTTTTCTGAACTTGTTCTAACTCCAACATTGCTGTCTCATGTTCTACTTATGATCAAAAATCCTTTTCACATATAGTACTGCCAAGGTAATTATTCCCCTAAACTTGTGCACTTGGTTTTTGTGGCCTAAATGTAGAATTTTACATTTGTCTGTTGAATTATGTTTGATTAATTTCAACCCAGGTTCCTAGTTTATCAAAGTTTTTTTTTTAAAAAAAAAATTGACTCCATACCTTCCAATGTGTTAACTGCACTTTCTCAGATTTCTATCATCCCCAAATTTGGTAAGGAGCCACTCCATCCATCATCTAAAACACTAATAAAATCTTGAAGTATGTCAGTTTCAGAACAGAACCCTATGGCACTCCACATGAGACCTCCTTCTTGTGTGAAGCACAACCACTGATGACAGATCTTTGGGTACAATTTTCTAATCAAATATGTATTATTTATTTATTTATTTGTAGTATTTGTATACCGCCCTTCTCAACCCCAAAGGGACTCAGGGTGGCAACAATTCAATGCCATTGATTAAAAAAAACAGTATAAAACATCAAAATTGACCCTTCCTTGATAAAACATTAAACATTGAACACATCACATAAAATAATGTCACATGTCACACAAAGACATCTGATGATATTTCCATCAATTCCATTTGCTCCAATTCTCTGTCACCTCACTCATTCAAGATTTCTCAAAAGTTATGGTAAGTCATTCTGTGATTTTGTAAACAGCTTCCTTCAATATTATGGGATGCAGTTCATCTGACTCACAGGTTAATTAGGTGATCCCTGATTAACCCTTTATCAATTTTGATTTGCTACATGGATTACTTGCTGATACATCCGAGACTATAATTATTTGGGGGGTGTTGTTGGAGTTCAGCCTGTGATTGTGTTTCAGGATCAGGGTGCTTTGGATGTGGGGAATTATGTCAATGAGGTTCAAGATGGCAATGGTATTGATGCAGAGAATGGCATAGAGACACCTGTTCAAAGTGTAGTTTCCCATGAGAATGCTCCTACAGGGTATAGGGATGATGGTTTACTCTCTGAATTGCTCCCAGTGAGTTCCAAGGATTTGGGGCTTGAAAACAACTTGGCACCAGCAGAAACTAATGAGCATATAGACAGGTGGGTGGAAATTAGCCAAAACAGACACTCGACCAAGGCCTTCGTCGTTCTGCCAGTCTCCGACAGAAAAAGATAAGGGCCACTCAGGGAAAGCAATACCAATTCTTGAGTGCTGGGAATGGCTTAATTAGGGAATAAAAGTTCTGAGCATGGGAAATATAGTCAGATGAAGCATCATTTAGAATCCTGCTAAGTTCTTGTTCTTGTCTCATGGAAGTTTTGCTTGGAAGATTCATATTTAAGGATTTCTTGTTTCATGGTTTGACTCTTGTGATTACATTTGAATGCCTTGGATTAACATTTCCTATTTCTTTGGATTTTTGTTAAAGAAGTGTGGACTTTGTTTTTGGACTTTACTGAACCCTATCTTGGACTAATTTGTTCCTGCTTATCTTCTTTCCTAATTGGATTCACCTATTTCTTTAAAGTGCTTTTTTACTTTGCTACTTATCTTCAATAAAAGGATTGTTTTTCCCTACTCAACATTTGGTGTTTTAAAGTCAGAGGGTTATTCCTATCCTGGAGTGCAAGGGGTGGGGGGGGGGGGTGTGTGAAGCAAACTAAATATTAAATTGTTCTGCCTTTTCATTTTGATTTGTTAGCATTTTACCAGCTTTTTCTGAGCATCTGTCCCACATTTGTTTTATCATTTTCTTACTTTGAACATATTTGGGGGTGGGGAAGGGGGCGGCAATCCTTTTGTTGGGCCATGTTTGCCTGGCTTGTCTCAGCTCATTTTGAACTTAAACTTTCCTTGCACTATTGCTGCAAGCTTGGGTTACACAGTTTATTTATTTATTTATTTCAGGATTTTACCCCGCTCTTCTCAACCCCCGAGGGGGGACTCAGAGCGGCTTACAGTACGGCACAATTCGATGCCACATCATAGCAGCATAAAACCCCAAAACCCCACAACAATTAAGATACATTAAAACACATTAAAATGCAGTTCCATCAGCAACATACAGTTGTGTTCTTCCTTCATGAGTTTTCCTTCCATTCTATATACATTTGCTTTTTGCTTCTCACATTTTCCTTAAGTGTGCTGTGCAGCCTCATCTGCTTTATCAAATTTCCCATTTTTCTTATTTTATGGAATTGTTTGTGATTGTGCTCTTAGCAGTTCCTCCTTCATGAAATCCAATCCTTGATTGGCATCTTTTTCATTTCTATCTATAGGATTCTGCCCAGTACTTCCTCATACTTGATCAAATCAGCTTTCCTGGAATCCAATGTATGGTATATGTCTGACTCTACTCTTCTTGGGATTCCCTTCCTAAAGAACAAACTGTTTTGATGCTCCCCACTATTGGTTAGAATCAAGTCCAGGATTTCTGATTCCTTTGTTCCTTCCTCTACCTTCTGAAAGAGGAAATTATCTCCAAGGGACATCAGGAATTTATTGAAGAACGTATGGTTAGCACAGCTAGTCTCCCAGCAGATATCCAAATAATTGCAGTCCCCATAACTACCAGTTCTTGCTTCTTCCACATTTCAGATATTTGTTTCCAAAAAGCATCATTTGCCACTTCATTGTGTTTTGGTGGCCTGTAGTAAATTCCTGCCACAGTATTGATTTAAGAAGTGAATTAACTGCCCTCCATTTTTCCTCATCTATTTTTTGTAAACAGGTTATGTCCTTCATTTGTTATACTCAAGTCATGAGAGTTATCCCACCTGGTCTTTGTTATGCTATGGCTCCTTCTATACTGCCATATAATCCAGATTATGGTGGTTATGTCCCAAAGCGGAACAATTTTGGAAAATGGTAAACAAAGAATTGTGTAAAAATTTTAAAAGAACAATAGACGGGAAGCCAGAGTCACTCCTACTGGGGATAACAGATCTAAGTTTGAACACCAATGACAAACATATTTATCTAACACTAACCACAGCAGCCAAAATGTTATATGCTCAATATTGGAAATCACCGAAAGCCCCAACACTAGAGGAATGGTTGGATAAGACGATGGAAACCATCCAGATGGAATGGCTTACCGAAGCGCTGAAATCAACTGAAGGTCGCTCGACAACAGAGATGGACTGGTCAAAAGTCAAAAATTATCTCAGCACCGAGTGATCCACAGTGATCCCATGGGAATGCTTGCTTTCCCTTTGTTGCGATGCTCTGCTTTGTTCTAATGTCAATCCTCATTGGACAGGGTGCTGTCCATCAGCATATCCCATCAGATGTGGTAAGAATCCCCACCACCACCTTTTGGATTGACCCACAATCTGGAGGTCTTTGTGGCCATTATTCCACCCTCCAACTGGTTCTTGGGGTGCATGTGTAGGTGTTCCAGGGAACCAGATGTCTTTAATCCACATACTGACTCAATTTCAATAGCTGTGTAGAACTTCCCTGTGATTGTTACTATGGTTCCCATTCTCGCTCTCAGCTTCTTCTCTAGAATTCACATCCTTGTTTTTAGAACTTGCTTTTGAACAACTCCAACTCCCTAAGGATTTAATGTAAAACTCTCTTGATCAGATGTGCTATGCTTTTTTCAAAGACATTATTCCCAGTGTCTGTGAGGTGAAGCCCATTCATCTCTTAGATGAAGTCCTTCATCAAAGACCTGAATAGCCCCATAAGCCAGACCTTTCCCACCAATACCATTAGTGTAGCCAATCACCTTCAGTATCTTATAGTCCCTTTGTCATCCTCTATATTTCACTGTTAGAATTGGCAAGAATACCACCTGTTCTTCTTAAGTTTCCTGTCAGAACTTCATAGTAAAATGTGATGTGTTCAAAGATGTTTTGCAGTGTCACTGGTAGCCACTAGGCTTGTTTGATTAAAAATGGTTCAAAACTCATTTCGGATGTAGGGGGCACTGGTGGTTTGATTTGGAAATCAATTCCTATTTTCATTAAAAAAATGTTCAAAACTTTTTGAAACTTCAGAGACTTCTGAAACAGCTTTGTTAATGGCAGATACGCATGTGCAGTAGGAAAAAGTAGTGGCACTGGGGAAACTTCAGGGGCTCTTCCACTCAGGCGACTCCTGACCAAGGGGCTCTTCCACTCCAGGCCTGCCTCGCCTATCAATGCTGAGGAGGAGCACCCCTCAGGTGCCACTTGACTTCAGGCTGTTAGAAATAATGGGAGTGGAAATCCAAAACACCTGGAGGGGCCAAAGTTTGCCCAGGTCTGGTTTAAATGCGCCATGCCACAGTTCAATGTTATGGAATCCTGGGGTTTGTAATATGACGTTCTTTGGCAAAAAAAAGGCTCAAAAATCATGCAAAACTACAGCTCCCTGGATTGTGTACCATTGAGGCAAAGCAGCTGCAAGTGGTTGTCAAACTTCATGTAAACAAGTTCCTCGATAAGATCCGCCTGGACGGAAGGAGGGAGGCAGGGAGGGAGGGAATGAAGGAAGAAAGAAGGGAGGGAAGAAGGACCTGCTTCTGACAGGTTCTCCTTCCTTTCCAAAATTGGTCCCTTTAACCTATCTACTAGGCATGGTTTAGAACCCAAAAATCACGATTCTAAAATCAAATGGGGGGGGGGGATTTTTTGATTAGTATATTAAAGACTTACAAAAAAATTGCAAAAAGTTCTAAAATGTAACGTAAGTATTAACAAAATTCTAAATTGGTTCTAAAGTCTGAAAAGCAGGGAAACAGTTAAAAATCAAGGGGGGAACATTCCCCTTCACCTCTGCAGTGCAATTAAGTGGAGCTGTACATGTATAACATAAATATAAGAGGTAGTAGCTACTTGCTCTCAGGACAATTGTGAAAGTGAAGTACGATTCTCCCCCTTATTATTTCCCCTTTCCTCCTTTCTTCCTTCTCTACCCTCTTCTTTCATTCCTTCCTTTGCTCTTTAGTTCCCCATCCCTTCTTTTCTCTTTCCTTCCTTCCCTCCCCCTTCTCTACTTCTTCCTTTGTCTCCTTCCTTCCTTCCTTTGTTCACGTTTTATTTCCCTAATAGCAATTAAACAGAAAGATATATGTATAATATATAGACTTTCTGCTGTGCTTTCTGCAACCGAACTTGCCTATCTCAGATTGGCCTCTTTACTCATCAGCGCTTGTAAAAGCGTGGGATGAGTCCTTCCTGAATCTTCATTTGTGAAGTAATGCCGAGAGAGAGATATGTATTAATGCAGTGGTTCCTCATGTTGTGGTGACCCCCATCCATATTTTCGTTGCTACTTCATAATTTTGTTACTCTTATGAATTCTAATGCAAATATCTAATATGCAGGGTGTATTTTCATTGTTACAAATTGACCAAAGTTAAAGCATAGGGATTAATCACAAAAACAATATGTTTGGGGGATGATGGACAACGGATGATGGGATTTGCAGTACCTTCGACCAATTCAGCTCTGACTCCCACAGCTGAGACCCCATGAATGACAGACCGGGACCAAACTTGGCATGAATACTCAATATGCCCAAATGTGAACACAGATGGAGTTTGGGGAAAATAGACCTTGACATTTGGGAGTTGTAGTTGCTGGGATTTATAGTTCACCTTCAATCAAAGAGCATTCTGAACACCACCAATGACAGAATTGGGCCAAACTGGGATCTGGGCGAGGGCGGGGGGGAAAGAGGAGGGGCGAAGGAGGCAGAGAGGGGCGCGGGGGCCTTTCTCCTCCTCTCTCGCCGCCCTGCCATTGGCGAGAGAGGAGGAGGAGGCCCTCGCTCACCCCCCTTGCCTATCTCTGGCCCCGATCCATGGATGCATGGATTGGGGCTAGAGAGAGGCAGAGAGGGGCGCGGGGGCCTTTCTCCTCCTCTCTCGCCACCCTGCCATTGGCGAGAGAGGAGGAGGAGGCCCTCGCTCACCCCCCTTGCCTATCTCTGGCCCCGATCCATGGATGCATGGATTGGGGCTAGAGAGAGGCAGAGAGGGGTGCGGGGGCCTTTCTCCTCCTCTCTCGCCACCCTGCCATTGGCGAGAGAGGAGGAGGAGGCCCTCGCTCACCCCCCTTGCCTATCTCTGGCCCCGATCCATGGATGCATGGATGGGGGCTAGAGGCAGAGGGCAGCGCGGGGGCCTTTCTCCTCCTCTCTCGCTGCCCTGTCATTGGCGAGAGAGGAGGAGGCGGCCCTCGCTCACCCCCTTGCCTATCTCTGGCCCTGATCCATGGATGCATGGATTGGGGCTAGAGAGAGGCTGCGAGGGGCGCGGGGGCCGTTCTCCTCCTCTCGCGCCGCCCTGCCATTGGCGAGAGAGGGAGGAGGAGGCCCTCACTCACCCCCCTTGCCTATCTCTGGCCCTGATCCATGGATGCATGGATTGGGGCTAGAGAGAGGCAGAGAGGGGCGTGGGGGCCTTTCTTCTCCTCTCTCGCCGCCCTGTCATTGGCGAGAGAGGAGGAGGAGGCCCTCGCTCACCCCCCTTGCCTATCTCTGGCCCCGATCCATGGATGCATGGATTGGGGCTAGAGAGAGGCAGAGAGGGGCATGGGGGCCTTTCTCCTCCTCTCTCGCCGCCCTGCCATTGGCGAGAGAGGAGGAGGAGGCCCTCGCTCACCCCCCTTGCCTATCTCTGGCCCCGATCCATGGATGCATGGATTGGGGCTAGAGAGAGGCAGAGAGGGGCGCGGGGGCCTTTCTCCTCCTCTCTCGCCACCCTGCCATTGGCGAGAGAGGAGGAGGAGGCCCTCGCTCACCCCCTTGCCTATCTCTGGCCCCGATCCATGGATGCATGGATTGGGGCTAGAGAGGCAGAGAGGGGCGCTCCTTTCCCCTCCTCTATCGCCGCCCTGCCATTGGCGAGAGAGGAGGAGGAGGCCCCCGTTCACCCCATCCATGTTTCTTTGCCTCTGATTGGCTAAAGGAAAGGTGAAGTGAGGGTGAGGTGATGGTACCACCTGGTATCCATCAGCCAATGACAAAACACGCTTAGTAAGGGCAAAGAAGCTATACGAATGCTTTACGACCCAGATACAAAAATGGCGCCTCGAAGTGTCGTAAAAGAAAGTCTACTTCCGGGTTGGCGACAGCGATCCGTAAAACCTCAAAAGTCCCATTACATACGAATCTCTAACGAATCCATTTAATTTCCATTTTATTTTTCTCATGCCTACTATCTACCTTTAGTGCAGCTGATCTAGGATGGAAAGCACCTTCGCCTTCCTCCCTTCCCCATTTTCTTCCGCCTTCCACCTTTCCTTTTTTAAAAACAGCCTGATCCTGTTGAGTGGTGGCTGCCTCCTGTCTGGCTAAACTCCCAGTTGCCAAGCCTTGAGATTGGGATGAGAAGGGGGGGGGGGAGTGAGGAAAACTTGGTTTGAATGCAAACAAACCCACTTTCTCCTCCTATCCTTCCTTCTCTCGCGTCTCACTGAACCTCAGAGCCGGAGAAAAGAAGACTGGAGGTCTTTAGAACCCTATTCCCTCCCCATCTGTGGATCTTTCTCGAGGGGGTTGGCAATGGCATTTATCATTCACAATTGATAAATGGCAGCTTGGCTTTCCTTTCTCCTTCATGAATCTCTAGATCAATGTTTTTTATTCTACCCAAAAATCATCCACATTTCCTCATGTTCATTCTAACCTGGGAATTGGGATGGGGAAGAAAAAGAAGAGGGGAAGACATGCTGGTGGGTTTCTGCCTTTCTTACTATCTCTCCTCAAAGTTAGCAGCAGAAGGGTGGGTCTTTTTTTGTGGAGGGTTGACACAAAGGGAGTGAAACGAATCAGATTAGGAGCTCACCATCCTGAGGGGGCTTTGCGAAGAAACAATGGGGTTTGACTGGAGAGTATGTTTTCCTATAGACTCAGGCTGCCCAAATCAGTTTCTTTCTCTCTATCTCTCTCTTTTGTGTCTGCATTCACAGCTGAGGCAGGCCTGAAGTGGAAGAGCCCCTCTATCAGGCTGAAGCTTGGCAGCAGGAGTCAAGTACCTCAAGAGGGAAAATCCAGCTGTTAATATGGAGGAGGAGGAGGAGAAGGAGGAGCCTCTTCCTCCGTATTAGGCAAAGACTGCTGCTCAGCCATTTTGGCTAATGAGCAGAAAGGCAGTGTGGGAAATGTTGTTTAACTACAGGGCCTTTTGCAATCTCTACCATTGGGGGCCCTACCTTCACAAACTACAACAATGGCTGTGCTTAGCCACGCCCACCTCATCCCTCCCTTGCATCACCCTGGGAGGGGAATGATGAGATTTTAAAACTGTTAGGCTTTACAAAAGTTGCTTAATGCTTGTGAAAATTAAAATAACATTGGGAGACATCCGAAAATTATGGAATATTTATGAATAAAAAAGGTAGGTGGTTCAAATTCGGAATTGTACCTCCTACTTTTCTTGCATGGTTCAAAATCGATTCGGAAGTCCAAATTCGGTATTTTTTACAACTTTTAGTTTTAACGAAGTGAACCTAAATAAGCCTAGTAGCCACATAAACTAAAAGAAAGAGGTAGTGCTCTGTGTTCTTGTTGAGCTTTGTCAGTGACATCCTGAATATAGAATCATAGAGTTGAAAGACACCACAAGGGCCATCCAGTCCAACCTCCTCACATGTAGGAATGCACACTCAAAAATAGCCCTGACAGATGGCCATCTCACCTTTTCAAACCCCAGAGACAGAGATTCCATCACCCTCTGGGCCAGCATATTCCATTGCTGTACAGCTCTTACTGTCAAAAAGTTCTTTCTGTAGATGGAATATTTGTTCCTGCAATTTGAATCCACACCAGAATATGAACACCAGAAAGTTAACACACTTTCTAATTCATCTTTGTCAGCTGGCACACATTTCCCTCGATACCTCTAAACAATTTACCACCTACTACAAGGATCTTTTCTTCTTCCTGAAATTAGTGGTTATGGTAGATTGACTTCTTCCTTGGTATGCAGTGTCTGAATGAAAAACATATTTTCAAAAACACCACTTCCAATTTCTTCTCAAGTGACACAATCTAGCAGAAAAATACTAAAAGTTAATACTTAGCAAAGCACTCCTGACAGATGGCCATTCAGACTGTGGATAATAATAATAATAATAAAGATAGATCTAGGTCAAACTTGGGAGGAATACTCAATATGTCAAATTTGAACACTGGTCGAGTTTGGGGAAGACCTTGACATTTGGGAGTTGGTTGGGTGCAGGTGTATGCGTGTCCTTGTGTGTATGTGTATGCCCTCACCTCTCTCTCCTTCTCCCCCCCCCCCTCTCTTTCTCTGCATCTTCCATAGCTTTTTGAGGGAAGTTTGAAAGAGAGCAGTATGTGCCAGGGCTGAGAAGTAAGAGGTGTGTGATTCCTCCCTTCTTTCCATCACTTCCCGCTCCTCTGTCACCCTCCCCCTCCCTTTCTCTCTCTTTTCCTCCTCCTCCTAGCTTGCCATCATCCTGGTGCTCCGGCAGAACCGCAACCAACACTTTTGGAGTTTGGGGAAGACATTTGGGAGTTGCTTCACTGGGTAATTCGACTGCAATCAAAGAGCAGTGTGGATTGGAGGTGTGGCTGAGAGAGGGTAGTTGAATGAGTAAGTGAGCGAGGGAGGCAGGGCAGGAAAGGGGCAGCAGAAGCAGGAGCCTGATCGCCTCTTTCAGGCTCCTGTTTCTGCTGCCGGTGCTGCCTTTACTGCCCTCCTTCCCTGCCTTGTGCTCTCACCAGGCTTAGTCCTGGAGACAAAGGTAGCGGCAGCGGAAGGAAGGAGAGCAGTGGGGGGGGGGCAGTAGTGTTTTCCACGCATGGGCTGTACCATCCTCTCCTTTTTAACAATTTTAATGTTCTTTTTGCTGTTTACTTGTTTATTTTTAATTGTTGGTCACACCTTGCATTGTGAGACGTTTTGTTGCCAAATTTGGTGTGATTTCGTTCATTGGTTCTTTTATTTTTAAAGGTACTAACAATGACCAAAGCATTTTTATATATATAGAAGGAGTCATCCCATTCTCTGAGTAGAGTGGTGAAAGATTAAAGCTTTGTCCAAGAGAAATCTTTTAAAAGTACAAACGCTTTCTACTTTTTTGGTGCTCTGTTGAGGAAAGGTGTCAATGACCTATCACCTTCATTTTCCAGGGTCTAGAAGTGGCACCACAACAGGGACTGCACTGTACCTTAATTCTTATCAAATAGTGGCAAAAAGCCTGGGGTAGCCCCCTTTCCCTCATAAAATAAGTTTTTTTTCACATTCCACTTTTCACAGAATGATTCTTGACTTATCCATGGTTCATATCAAAATACATATTTTAGCCCAAACCTGGTCAACCTATACACATGCATATATAGTACATTTGCATTCTGTCTTTCCCTTGTGTAGTGCCTAAAAGCTCTGAAGGCACCACATCCTTTCTTTGATGTTAATTAGAGTCAGGCTTGGTTAGCCCTAGGATGAGAGCCTGCTAAGGAATCCCAGGTGCTGTTGGTAATACTGCAGAGAAAAGCAATGATAAACTACCTCATAAGATAGCAGGTGACTTAAAGACACATATGGAATTCACAAATTATTTGTAGATCCAGAAAGTGCCCTCTCAGAATACTGGCTGTTGAAAATAAAGGTTCATTTCACCTAGCTGGAAGCAATTTACTGCTTCTATGTTATTGTTGTACACTGTTGTTGTTGTTGTTGTTGTTACTTCCAACTTCTTTTTCCCAGTTCAGGATTCAAAATAAATTACAATAGATTAAAATAGTTTGAAATTTAAAACCAGTTTAACACTTAGACCATAAAAACACAACAGCATAACAAAACTAACAAATAGAAAATTCAGCACATTTTACATAGCTCATCTCCACTAAACAATCAGTTTCAAATGCCAGTTGAAACAAAAATAGGGAGTTTCAGAGCCTGGATGTAATAACTGAGAAGGCCTTCTTAAATGCACCCACCAGATTTAGTTATGAAGTTGTTGGGATACAAAGGAATTCCCCAGCTTAGAAGTAATCAATTTAAATATTTTCAGTACATACACAATTCTATCACTAGACATCCATTAAAGCCAATGTCAACCCAAATTTCTTTATTAGATACTCAAATTACTCAAAATGTTGATCACTACAAAATGTGATGAACCAAAAATCTTCTCCATATACTCTCTCTGCATAGGCATCACAAGAGGGTTAACCTACTTCTCAGAATATTTTGGTTGAAATGTGTCCACATATACAGGCAATTGTTGCCAGATTTAAACATATCTGGAAGAGACCCATTGAATCCAACAGAGGTTAAGCTACAAATCGTCCACACTAACTGGATGTTGCCATTTTTATTTAGTACTTGAAAGTAGAGTTCTCTATACAGAACTTTCAAAAGGAAAACCAAAAGAATATTTATCAAGGGAGGAAATAACGTAAACGACAGCAAACATGCCAATCAGCCAAATGGTTTTTTCTGGTGCATTACCTGACACAAAAGCAGTTTCCACTTGGAAGCTAAACTGAGAATGACCTTGTGCTTTCAAAAAACAAGACAGGCAGCTGAGGTCACTGGAGTGAAGTGTGATAGACAGTGCTGTTCTGCTTATGGTTTCCAGGCATGCCTGGCAAAAAGAGTACTACTGTAAAGTACCTGTTGTTTGAAAACATCATAAAATACAATCTAGCATCAGCACAACTATTGTTTTTCAGAAGGGATCAAGAACCCTGGAGAACTTTATTTTACTCTCATGTTCTTCTCCACAAGCTAATACACATTAAACAGTTTCTCAATCCCTGTATAATAGACAGCACTAGTTATATTTCCCCTGATGGGCAGTTCCCAGCTATATTTTATGGATAACGACAGTGAAAAAATGTACTACTGGTATGTATTAACTTTGACCTAATTATTGAGGCTAGATGCAGAGGCCATGGTTATATTATGTAGTGACAAACCATGACTCCTGACAACAAACAACATGTGGATACACACAAAGTTTATTCTGCTCTACTTCTCTCTGTGTAACCAGAAATACCTAAGCCAGAAGGGATATCTGAACATGGTCCCTTCCTTGTTCACTCATAAATGAACCTATATGATGCAACTTGGCTTGACCCCTTCCAGTCCAGCTTCCGTTCAGGGCATGGGACGGAGACGGTGCTGGTCGCCATCACAGACAAGCTGTGTCGCCAACTAGATCAGGGTGGATCGGCGCTGTTCGTGTTATTGGACCTCACAGCAGCATTCGATACTGTCAATCATGATCTCTTGACCCACCGACTGGCCGGGGCTGGAGTGAGGGGGACAGTTCTTAATTGGCTGTCCTCCTTCCTCCGGAACCGGTCTCAGCAAGTGAGAAGGGGCGAGGTTGTCTCCGGAGGCATCCCACTTCCCTGTGGGGTGCCCCAGGGGGCAATTCTCTCCCCTTTGTTATTTAACATCTACGTCCGACCACTTGCTCGGTTGGCACGCAGCTTCGGGCTGGAGTGTCACCAATATGCGGATGACACCCAGCTCATTCTGGGGATGGAAGGCCAGCCTGACTCCGTACCCGATCATTTCCATCGTTGCCTTGAAGCCGTCACTGGATGGCTGCGAGCCAGTAGGTTGAAGGTGAATCCGGCTAAGACGGAGATCCTGTGGCTTCCGACCCTGGACGGGGCGACACTTCGCCTGTCTCCATCTGTTAAAAGCTTGAGAGTCACTTTTGACTCCGAGCAGTCAATGGAGAAACATATCTCCATTGTCAGCGGAGTGGCCTTCCACCACCTCCGACAGGCGAGGAGGCTGGCTCCCTACCTGTCCCGGCATGACCTTAACAGTGGTCCAAGCCATGGTCATCTCAAGATTGGACTACTGTAATGCCCTCTACATCGGCCTTCCCTTGTCAATGATCCGGAAGCTTAAGCTGGTGCAGAATGCAGCAGCCAGGCTGGTGGCAGGCCTTCCATCTCGCTGCCACATCACGCCTGTGCTGCGCGGACTGCACTGACTCCAAATAGTACACCGGATCACCTTCAAGGTGTTGGTTCTGACCTTCAAGGCCTTGAATGGTCTGGGGCCAGTGTACTTAAGGGACCGCCTCTCCCATTACAGCCCTCCGCGACCACTGCGTTCCAAAATCCAGAATCTGTTGGTAGTGCCTAGCCACTATTCTATCCGTCTGAGTTCCACACGAAGGAGGGCATTCAGTGCCGTCGCGCCGGTTTTGTGGAATTCTCTTCCTTCCACGATCCGAGCCCAGATGGATTTGTTGTCTTTCCGCAGGGCCTGTAAGACCCTCCTCTTCACTCAGGCGTTTGGCCCATAGGCACTGGAACATGTATATTGTATTGGTAATTGTAGTTTAAATACTGATATTTTAACATGTTGTAATTTTAATAGGTGGATCTGCCACTGTGTTTTTAAATGTTTTTTAAACTGTTTTACTGTGTTTTGTGGTTCTTATGTATGTGAGTCGCCCTGAGCCTGTGGGAGAGGGCGACTAAGAAGTCCAACAAATAAATAAATAAATAAAGCAGACCCAATTCAGTGTTTGAAGCCAGTTCAAGGCTGCTTCATGTGTCCATGTAGAAAGCCCCACACCCACCCCAGTCATTTAAAACAAGAGTTCCTGACTCTTTTTCTTTTAAAGGTCACTTTTATCTTCAAAGCCATTAGAGATTATCCTGTAAACTGTTCTGTACAGATTTCTTCATAAATATCAATTTTCCACTGAACTATTTAGACAGATATAGAGTTTAACTTTTATCTGTTTCTAGTAAAGATTGATATTATGTTGAAAAAGTACATTTTGAGTGTCAAAGCAAGTAAAATAATTATTTCTCTTTTTCTAAGAGACAGAATGGCTTCTTATTCTGTGCCTGAAAGTGTCCTATATAGAGAATTCGGGTAGCACGACAAGATATGTCATTTCAAGACTATATTTAGATAAGACAAAAATAGTGCAAACTTACCATTAAAGTTTACTGCTCTGATGTATGTAAGAAGCTCTTTACCATCAACTGTAGCCATCCGGGGACACAGACCAATATATCCGGAACAAAGATCTTTATGCATGTTGTGCAATGCGTATGCCATGGAGTACACAGCATCAATGACAAACTGGACCTTTCCTTCTTGCTCATATGAAGAGTCCCTTGCAATTCTTTCCAGACCTGTGGGAAAGAAGAGTCAGTTGATTAATGTTTTCTTATGGGTTCACCAAAATGATCTGTGGGAAACTGTATGCTAAATCTAATTGTTGGACAAAGCTGGAACAGAAACATTAAATCAATGGAACACGTAATAGGAGTTGCTAACAGATCATGTTTCAATGGATTCATTGGGTCTACTCTAGTTGAGAATACAAATTAAGTCTCAGGAACAGTTGGTCCACATCAATATATTGGAAGACTCACAATTCTACAAGAAGTTTCTACAGGCAAAAGCAATTAGTACATTATTTGTCACATTGAATGCATTCACTTATTATTCATGGTGCATTTCAGTCACTAAAATGAGGATGGAAGTATAAATTTTCTGATAAGCAGCAGATAGGAGAATGAAGAAAACCTATTGAAAGCATTGGTATGGATTGGTTAGGATTTCAATTATCAACTAAAGTTGTTTAAAACAGTTATCAAGTAATTTAGATGCTCAGGAGAAACAACTGAAGGAAACTCAAGAAAGTTTATATTTCAACATGCTCTAGAACAGAGTTTCTCAACTTAGGGGTCAGGACCCCTAGGGGGGTCTTGAGGGGGTGGCAGAGGGGTCACTAAAGACCATCAGAAAACACAGTATTTTCTGTTGGTCATAAGTGTTCTCTGTGGAAAGTTTGGCCCAATTCTATTGTTGGCGGACTTCAGAATGCTCTTTGATTGTAGCTGAACTATACATCCCAGCAACTAAAACTCCCAAATGACAAAGCAATCCCGACCAACCTCACCAGTATTCAAATGTGGGTGTATCAGGTATTTGTGCCAAATTTTGTCCAGTGAATGAAAATACATCCTGCATATCATACTATGAAGTAGCTGTCAGAGTGTGATTTTCAAATGTTTCAGCAATTCAACCATTGAAAAAGATGCTGTGTTGTGTAACCAGGCATGTACAGGGTTAAAACAGCACAAGTGGTGTCCAGCACTGTTTTGACCTTCAGCTGTGTAAACATACTGATAAGGGAGACGCTGAGCTTTTTGAGTTAGTCTCCATGCTGATTCCACTGTGAGGTGCAAGCTGCTGAATTGCTCTGTGTGAGAATGCTTTACTTTGCTCACTTAATCAATAAAAGAACTTTCTAAGTTCAGACCTGGCTTCGCTTCATCACTGGCGCGCGGACAAAAGGGTTATGGGCCCAGCACGCTTCCGCTGCGCTAGTGTTCGGACTGCTGCCCATAACGGAACGAAGAAATGCTGACAGGAGAGTGCCTGGAAAGCTGTGCGGAGGTGAGAGATTGATGGATGGCCGAAGTAGCCAAAGCTTACCAATGCAAGCCAGTGAAGCAAGCCTGAGAGAGGATGATAAATGAAAAGTGAGTAAAAGCAATCAGAAGCTCTGCCCGGGTTCTTTACAAAGGAGGCTGCATTTAATCCTGAAAGTGACTGCCAGAAAGCCAAACAGACGTGGCTAGACGTAATCTTGGGGGCCGAGACTCACACAGAAGGAAGTGCATATTAATTCTCTGGAACTTTGTGTTGTTCCTGTGTATCCAGTGTTTGACCCAAGAAAGGGGGCAGAGTGGAGAGGAAAGGAGAGCAGCATGGCTGGAATTAACCCAACTAGTATGATTGAGAAGTTAAATGATACCAATAACTCTGAATGGGCTGTGTTTATGGAGAATCTACTAGCCCGGGAGGGGCTGCAGAAGACGATACTTGGGACGGAGGCTGATGCAGGAAAGAATTTACAAGGCAAATCTACTTTGATCCTTTGCCTGACTCCTGACCAGCTGGTTCATGTCCAAGGATTGCAGACAGCCAACAAAGTTTGGGACGCACTGCGGGCTGTTCATCAAAGAGAGAGCACCTTAAGCAAAATGATTTGGAGCAAGAGATTGTATGGTGCAAAACTATCAGAGGAAGGAGATGTTAAACAGCACATAGACATGATGAAGAAACAAATTATATGAGATGTTTGAAAAAGTCAATGAAAACAGAGATGAGAATGTAGAAGTTTGTTGCGTAAGTAGCCAGATACAGCATGACAGATGTATACACCAGTTACACAGAATTTTGGGTCATGCTGATATGGAAATTCTTAAGAAGACATTTAATCTAGATCCTAATTTCCAGTTAGAGAGCTGTAACATTGAATTGGATTGTTCTGTTTGTGCAGCTGTGAAGAGAATACCCATCAAAGTCCACAAGAAAACCAAAATAAGAACAAATGATTTGTTTGAGAAAGCACATATGTATATTGCTGGACCTTTTGAAGAGAGTTGGGGCAGTTCCAAATATTCTTTACTTTTTGTTGACAGGTTTACTAGGTATGGGTTCATGTATTTTTTGAAAGATGTACCAGAAATAGTGGACAAGACCAGGAGGTGGTTAGACATGGTTGAGGGGGTATATCAAAAGAAAATAAGCACATTGTTTGTGGATGAGGGGGTAGAAGCATGTACCTCAGAAGTAGAACAACTTCTAAGTTCAAGGGATATAGAATGTGTGAGGACTGAAAAACTCAAGGGAGAAGAGAGCATCGCACAGACAAGAATGAGAGTACTTCAAAAAATGGAAGCTTGTGTCTTAAAAGATGGTCAATTGTGTGACAAGCTTTGGGGTGAAGTTTTGTCTACATGTAACTACATAGTAAATAGGTTGTGGGATGTTGGTCTTGATGATGTACCATTCCGTAAGATGTATGGCAGGATGCCTGGTTACCGACATATGGGCATCATAGGGTAATTTGCCAACGTTCTGATACCCACAAAAGAGAGAAAGAAAAATGAGTCCAAGTTCAGGCGTTTGATACTACTGGGGTATCAGAGAGGAGGTTACCGGTTTCTAGAAACACCACACACAATTAGATTTTCAAGATTGGCATATTTTGAAAAACCTAAAGATTGGAAGCGTTTGCACCTTAACTTTGGAGAATTGTCTGTGTTTCCAAAAGTTAGAGAAAATGTAAGTAAAAGGGTTGAGGGGGCATCCAGTACTGTTAGTCAACAAGAACAGGTGGTGAAAGGGGAAACTAGAACTGCCAATAAACAGTATGGACAGGAAGGCGCAAGGCCAAAACAAAAGGAAGTAATTAGAAGAATAAGATTATAATCCAAACAACAAACTTGGTTTGATTTCCACCAGGGTGGTACCACAGGAGATTTCTATGGACTCCTCATATGAACGCTAAGTACCTTGCAACATTTGTCTAACATGTCTATGTGAAATGTATATTTATATGTATTTACCTGCACTTTGCACTATGCTATTTATATAAATAAATACTTTGTACACATTGGTGAACGACTATTGCCTTAGCACAAGTATACCACTTACTCCGTGTTTACAGATACTGCTAGTATTATAGCTTTACTCCGTGTATATGGTTCAAAACTATGACCTCACTTCCGGGTTGCTTGCCATGCGTCGATAGCATTTCTGAAGTAGTTTTATAATGAACTACAAATGAAATTTGTTGACATTACGATGAACCTAACCAGGCCTACAAGACAGGTACGAATTTTGGTTAATGTGTATTTTTCCTCCATACCTGAAAAAGTCCAGCCATGATGAATGATAGTCTGTCTCACTGGCATATATGAACACTCTAAAAAGACAATTGCTCTCATTGGTAGTATTCTAGGAGTAGATGAGTGCTGCTTGTATTTTATTTTGTTATTATTTTTGTATGTGTTTTATATTGCTTACTGTACTGTTGGGTTTGGCCACTGTTAGCCGCCCCAAGTCCCTGAGGGGAGATGGTGGCGGGGTATAAATAAATTTTAATAATAATAATAATAATAATAATTGTATTCAGCTGATTGGAAGGGGCCTCAGTCTTCTGCAATAGCTTGGGGAGATGTAGGAAAAGTTTCAGCTAGATTAATGGTACAATCAGTCTTTCCAAATTTGCAACAACCATTGTGTCCTTGATATGTTGAGTACATTGTACACCCTATTTGTTATAATAAGGACTCATTCATCACAGTTTAGTCTACCCCTCAAAGTCTACAGAAGCCATTGAAGCTTGACCTAAAACAAATTTTTAGTTCTAGTTATGCTAACAAATGCTCTTGAGTTCAAGTTAATTGTCACAAAAAGTGTAGAGAAAATTTGCACATACATGCGTACCATTATGGTAAATGGTTAAACATACAGTTCCAGGTAAACAAGATATTTTAATCAATAAAAATTACATCAGTTATTACGGCATGTACACAATTTTAATTTCGGGACCAATGTTGTATTTTATGTTTGTATTTTATTGTACGGCGACATTGATGCTACATGCCAGCCGAGTTTTATGATGTTATCCGCCCCGAGCCTGCAGGGAGGAGCGGAATACAAGATGGAACAAATAAATAAATAAAATAAATAAATAAATAGAAAGATATGGATACTTGTCTTTATCTCTAATTATTCTGTACTGAAGATCCTCTTCAGCACATAATAATTAGATCCTCTTGCATTTCAGGATCATAAATGATGGTGAGGGGAGAAATGTTTCAAGAAATAAAAAGTCTATAAGGAATGTTGTTTGCAAAGCATTTTTTCAGCTTAGTGACTCTCACAGAACAGCTGACTAGTTATTTATAGGATATTTTTACAGCATTCTGTCACTCTCTTTCAAATGAAACAGAGAGAATACCTTTATTTCATCTTCATCTATTGTCTTAAAACATAAACACATTGCAGGAAATGTATATTTTGTCCCAAATGGTGCCCCCATCTGTCACTGTATGCAGGACTGACATTTGTTGCTCTATTTTTAAACATAAACTTATTATAGACTTAAAACTATTCTACATATAGCAATTTCATTTGAAGCAATAAAATATCACTCATGTTTCAAAAGTTAGCTTTCTTGCAGTACTCATATT
This sequence comes from Anolis apletophallus, assembly GCA_030556195.1. Taxonomy (NCBI): domain Eukaryota; kingdom Metazoa; phylum Chordata; class Lepidosauria; order Squamata; family Anolidae; genus Anolis; species Anolis apletophallus. Next base: position 50,717,701 of record JARBWK010000009.1, on the reverse strand, counting down.
ACGGTTTTTAGTAACTGAGATCCATAATAATAATAATAATAATAATAATAATAATAATAATATGAAAGGGTAGAACATGATTGTCAAGGATTGAAAAATGATGTAATTTTATATAATTGATTCATGCAAAGCAACTCACACAAGTCACATGAGATACGGATTCTTAAATTTCTCAAATCTGTTATTTCATCCAAAATACTATTCAAAGAATCAAGCATATTTCCCCCAATTAGTACGGTTGATCATTTTAACTGTTTTATAGCATGTCATTTCATTTATGAAACAAAACCCTCCCCTCTAAACTGTTAAAGAGTTCTTATCATTTCTTAAGTAACAAGTAGTGCAAGGATCAGAGCAACAAGCAGTAAGAGCCAAACCACCTGGCTGGTATTGTGTAATTACACCCAGGGTGAAGTAACTGCTGGGGTAATAAAAGAGAAAAGGGGCTACTCATTTTTGAAGTGTCGGAAGGAGTTGAATGGTTGGAATTCTGAGAGGCTTGTGTCCAAAGGAAACCGAAGGTTGGAGTATCATGAATTGAACTACAAAACCAGCCTGCTACAAGTAAGAAGTCTGCAGTTCTCTGAAAGTATCAGGAGAAGAAGGCTGGAGAAGTATTCAGGTCTTCAGCCACTGTAAATATACAGTGTAAATTTGTATAAAGTCTGCTATAAATACAATGGTTTGAGTTTGTCTTTGGGGAAAGCTTCCATGACTGTTTGTGACACACTAATCTTCATTGTGGCATAAACTACTTGGGAGAATGGTTAGTTTTACAAAGATTATAATTCATTCAAAATATTTGAGTCCATAGTAAATGCACACTAATGATGACATTAAAATCTCTGCAATGACACTGTATTAATAAATGTGTTAAAAGAGTGTCTACAACATCTTTGTTTTCCCATTACATTGTGGAATACATGATCAACAAAGACCTGTCTTTTAGACAAAAATGAATATAATGATAGTGTTTATTTATTTATTATTCGAGTTTATGTACCGCCACTCCCCGAAGGCTCAGAGCGGTTTACAACAGAATACAGTTAACAGTAAACAACTCTGCACATCATAAACAATAACAAAACAAACTATAGGAGTCATCTACTAGATACCAGGGTTCCCCTGGTCCCTAGAGAGAGGGGTAGAATAAAACCTGATGGAGTGTGGTTTGTGAATAACATACATATAATTTTATTGCAGTGTTTCTACATTTAGGCTTATTATTTTTATTTATTTATTTATTTACTGCCAAACTCACCTCCACCCGCCGAAGGGCATTCTCGGTGATTGCACCAATGCTCTGGAATGCCCTTCCGGCAGATACGCGTGCCATCCACAACCTGCTTCCCTTCAGGCGGGCGTGCAAGACCCACCTGTTCCAGCTCGCCTTCCAGGTGTAGGTCCTAGTGCTATGCACCCCCCTGTTGAAGAGACTCATACTCCAGGTCGCTGTTTTTACTGCTGTGTTTTATTATGTTATTTTAGTGATATTTTAATGATGTTTTTATGCCCTGTTTTTACTCTGTGCTGTTTTTTGTTGTGTTTCTCGGTGTTGTGAGCCACCCCAAGCCCGCCGGGAGTGGCGGCATAGAAGCCGAACGAAATAAATAAATAAATAAATATATGCCACCCTTCTCAACCCCGAAGGGGACTCAGAGCGGCTTACAGCAAACAACAATACTGCCAGAGTGGCTTACAATGTACGCTGTGGAATGCCCTCCCGGCAGCTTTCCAAGACCTCTTGCCCTTCAGGCGGGCATGCAAGACGTTTCTCTTTCAACAGGCTTTTGGCCTATAGGCGCCGCTAGTGCATAGCCCGCTGATACTGTTTTGTACTGCATTATGTTTATTTATTTATTCATTCATTCATTCGGCTTCTATGCCGCCACTCCCGGCGGGCTCGGGGCGGCTCACACCAACAACAACAACACAGGGTAAAAACAGCAATATGAGATAAAACAAGCATAAAACATCATTAAAAGTATCAAAATACACAGTTAAAACGACCCGGGTTAGAAATCAGTTCCTAACAGGGGGGGTGTCCCACTAGCCTACACATGGAAGGCAAGCTTGAAGAGGTGGGTCTTACACGCCCGCCTAAAGGGGAGCAAGTCGTGGATGGCACGCTTGTCCGCTGGAAGGGCGTTCCAAAGTGTCAGCGCAATTACCGAGAAAGCCCTGCGGCAGGTGGCTGTCAGTTTAGCCGCTTTTGCAGAAGGGACAGCCAGAATGTTGTACTCTACATTCTGCACATCATGCTATATTTTAATCTTGAGGTTTTATATTATGTGTTTTGTTTTAATGTGTTTTAATGTGTTTTTATTGTTCCTTGCTTGTTGTGAGCCGCCCTGAGCCTCCCAGGATTGGCGGCCTATAAGCCTGATAAATAAATAAATAAATAAAATAAATAAATATAACAATATTGCCGGAGCGGCTTACAACAAACTGAACAAACAGCATGGAGCCGCCCCGGCATGATGAGAAACAAACCAGCATCCGGCAGATCGGAAGGCTACTGAGCCGTATCACTGTGGAAGCCAACGTTCTGTCTCCGGTCTCCCCGCTTGTCCTTCTACTATGGATTACAAATAACCCATCGGAGTTTGGATTACAAATCTTTGGTGAATGGCCGCATACAGACAACATCACTTCATGTGAACAACCATAGGACTACCGTGTATTGAACATTTAGAAGACTTTATTGAGGTTTGCTCCTGGTTGTTTGAGTAGGAACCCGATACTGGGGATTTATGTTATTATGTTATTTTGTTTTGCCTACTCCGTTGTCTGCTATATAATATATACTGAAGCTAAACTTTACCATTGTGTTCAGGTTTCTTGCCTTGTCTTAGTACTGTGCCTGCTTGAGACTTTTTACACATGATCATGAGTTCATGGCTGTGATCGATAACATTTCCCAACACAATTTTCTGGACCACAGGGATAGTGATATGAGTTCTAGTGAAATAAGAGGAGATCTCTCTAGGAATTTTTTTGGTTCTGCCAGGATGACTTCCAGCAGAAATCATTCATCTCTATAAGGTTTGCTACTGTTCATAGTTTCCTATTTCCACAACAAGAAATGTATCAGCCACAGCTAAAGGGGATTAGTTGTATAGCACTAGGATCTCAACTTAGGAGCTAAGGCAACATCCTGTTCAATACTGGAACTTATAGCATGCTTCTACAGTATCAGAAATACAGTTAAAATGGCAGTTAGATCTATCTCTTCAGCACTATGTTGGGCACTCTAAACTTATGAGAAGTATGAAAATGTAAATTCCTTGCCTCTTGTGATAGCCAATTAGAAGAAAATATGTAGTCCACTTCTTTATAGGTTTTTCCCCCTCCTGTTAGTACCAAAACTCATTATTCAGAGGACTTATTTCTTGTCAGTGTACATGCAAGTTAGATGGATAGCCCCTTACTTGCAGCACAATCTTTCATTTTTACCCCTTGCAAACATTAGGTCATAAATTACATTGCCACATAAATTAGAAACAAGTTTACCATTTTATTAGCATTATATGTCTTTCTCTAATTAAGTACTAAGGGAATAAAATCATGGGTGTTTGTTCCTGCCTTTCCATTTTTTGCCTTCCCTGCCCTCTAAAAAAATGCTTCAGGTCTTCAGTTTTCCAAAAGCTATAAAGTTATAACAAAGACTTCCTTTTTAAAATAAATATATATACAAAGTTACTAAGAATGTTCCCAATCTAATTGTTTCGGGGATCTAAAACAATTATTTACCCAGATGACAGTGACTCATCAACCTACTTGGCTGTAAAATTTAATTATAGCTGTACTTCCCAAAGTCAATGTTAATGTATAGCTGTAAAATGATGGATAATCTAAATATAATAAATATAAGTCTACCACCCACAAAATAATATCACACCTTCATGATTCTTTTTGCACTGGCCACTGGAAATTAAATAATTATGTTTCATTGTACAATTATACTGTTAGGTCAGTGAGGTCTTTGCTGAAATCATGAATGTTGTCACCACTACAACGTTATAATAGTGAAAGCCAGACCTAATAAGTTTGTTTCCTATGCAGTTCTTACAGGAGCAATGCTTGGATCTCTTGGGGTGTTGGTTCCAAATATGGGTTGGCTTTAACCACCTAATCATGTGGGAAAGCATGGGTGACCGTTCCTTTAAGAGTAGAGAATGGCCTCTCTTATATAATCAGCACTTCCATTTATACTTCTGCATCCCCATCACACTCACATCTGGAGTTAAGAGCTGGCAATACATTAATCTTTTACATTCATCACAAAGTCAGTATTATTTTTTTAAAAAAAAAATCAGGAGAAACAGCAATACCTGGAATAAGAGATCCCTTGCCCTGCCCAAAGCCCTTTTACATTAAAGGAGATTACACCATTACAACCACTTCTTTCCATGGGATCCTGTTGTACTTTCCCAAACCCTTAGGATACAAGAGACAGTGCTCCTGGTTAAAACCATTGCTTTCCATGGGATCCTATTGTTCTGCACCAAACCCCATAGTATACAAAAGGTGGTGATCTAGCTTAGAATTCTACTTTTTATTTTAAATTTTAATACATCCACAATATATATTACGAACATAAACATATACACATAATAGACAACCCTCCACCCACAATACAATTACCCTTCAATCTACCCCAGCGTGACCCACCACATTGGCTTCTGTCACTGATCCTCACAGAGCTTATGCACATTTTATTTAACACTCTGTGCTTCTAGCTCAATAAATTCCTCCTGTTTTTATTTCTAAAAATCTTCTGTCAAGTATGCCAATTTCCAGTTTTTTTCAAAAAATTCATGACTTTAATATTTCAAATTGCTAGAAATGTTGGCCATCTGTGCTTAATCCTACAATTTATCCTTCCAATTTTTAATACTTTATATTTTCTCCCCTTTCCAATTTTTGGCAATTGCAATGTGTGTAGCCACAAAGCTGTACAGGCAAATTTCTCTTTCCGGCTGCTCTAATTTATCTGAGTGATCCAGGTTAAAACTATTTACTTCCATAGAATCATATTGTTCTGCCTCAAACCCCATAGGATACAAGAGACTGCTGATGGTTGGGCAATGAAACAGGACAGGAAACTTTGATGGTTCCCATCCCACCTGTTTTTCATTTGTACACATGGGAGTAAAGTGCAATATGAGGTGGGAGCTCTGAACACGATTGCTGGCCCATGTTCAGAGTTCTGTCCTTTCATGACATTTCTACCACTTTTCAACACTGGAACATATGATCAGCTCTGTGCCTCTTCATGCTTGAAAAGAGGCTGAAGTGTCCTACGAGGGGGAAATGTGATGAGGTCAGATTGCTGTTCTCTTCTTTGAGGACACTTCTACGCCTTTTCAGCCATGAAAGGTTATGCATTATGGCCAGAAGTAGTTTAACTCATGTGATGAACTCAGTGCATCTGCATGCTTGAAAAGAGGCTGAAGTGTCCTATGACTGGGAAATTTCTCTATGTGATAAGGTGGAAAGAAAACACAAGATGATCTTGAAGCAATGAAGAAGGGAAAGTAATCCCATCAACGGACACAAACTGGTTAGCCAAATATTCTATTATAGAGAGAAGCAAGACAACCATTGGTGCATTAGCACTGTAGAACCAAGACAATTTGACACAACTTTAATTGCTTTGCCTCATTGCTATGAAATCATGGGAGTTCAGACTTCTTGGTCAAATAGTGCTGGTGCCTCACCAAACTACAGCTCTCATGATTCCATAGTATTGAGCTTTGGTGAGTTAAAGTACTGTCAAACTTCATTAATTCTCTAGTGTACATGCACCCCATATGGCCAGACCAGGACTGAATTATTCCAGATTGTCTCTCATTCAAATATCTACTTCCAAGAAACCTTCTTCTCACTTTCCTGTTGATTTCGATCTTTCATGGAACATAGCAATGACTATTGTACCTCTGAAAAAAGTACAAGTACACACACTACAGCATAGTCATCCCATTCCTATAAATCACACGTGTTAAACACAAGGCCCGTGGGTTGAATCTGACCCGCTACATTATTTTATGTGGCCTCCAAGACATTCAATGCCAGGTCAACATAGTTATATTTATACAGTCTTACAATTACAAATGAAGGCAAGTATAAGGCTGATGTGGCCCTCGATGAAAATGTGTTTGACAGTCCTGCTATAAATGATCAAAATTGTTTGTCATTACTGTTCTTCCCAATAAATTTCCCAGAAATGTTCTCTGGAACATGGCATAAGAATCATCCCCTCAACAGATGTGTTATTTGCTATAAAGTGTTGACTGACTGACAGTAACTTATTGAACAGCATTTAACAGTAGCAGAAGCTGGGCTACTCAGTTAGGACCTTTGGATGCGTGCTACACAGTTATTCTATTTGCACCTTTTGGAGGCTGGGTATAGGAGTGCTTTTCCCAATCTCTCTTCTCTTCACATTCAGTGTGAGGTGTGAATAGCCTCTAATGTTATCCAATCCATACATGTAACCTTTGAAGTGGAACTGCAATTTTTAACTGCAATCTGATGAAATTGTTTATGGTTTCCATTGTGAGTACAGACCACTGAGAACACTGAGAATGTATACTATTGCAGACTTGTAGGCCTGATTGTCTTTTTCTGTATCCCTGACAAAATTAATGATGATACTTATGCATGAAGATTAATATCTTTGTCATCCACAAGAAGACATGTTATTTCGAGTGTCTCTACATGTACCCCAGTGTATTATGTTGAATGTCAAAAATTACAATTCTATGATTATTCAGACATGCCCTAGTGGGTTTTTTTAATGACTTGATGAAGTGTCAACAAAAGCACTAACTTGCTTTTGCTATAAATCATTTTATGTTTCCCATGCTCAAAAGAAAAATATTGAAATTAGCTGCATATATATACCCATATATTTATTGCCACAAGACCCAGTATCTGAAAATGATCACTATGGATTTGTAGCATGAATGGTGTATTTATAATGTAAATGTTATGCTTTTTATGAAAAGAATAAGGTTGTTATAGGATCACTGTGGCTAAAGCATGTTTATTTTAGCACTATATGATCTAAGATCAAAACTTGTGATCAGTATTCGACTTAGTCTACAAAAATGTCATTGTTACAAAAGTATGTGTGATCCATTCTCAGTTGACTAAGTATCTACCTCAATTGGCAACATTGTCCACAAATGGTGTAACGTATGTATTATTTTTGTATAGGCACAGATCAATGTTGTCAGCATAGTTATCAGGCAACAGAACGTATATTTCCAGCAATGTTGAGTTAGAATCATAGAAACATAGAGTTGGAAGAGACCACAAGAGCTATCCAGTCCAACTCCCTGCCATGCCATAGTACACAATCAAACCACTTCTGACAAATTGCCATCTAGCCTCTGTTTTAAAACCACCAGAGAGGGAAAATCCCCAACACTCTGAGACAGAATGGTCTATGGTTGAATAATTCTCAATGCCAGGAAGTTCTTCCTAATGTTTATGTTGAATCTCTATCTCTATCTCTGTTGTTTGAATCCAGTGCACCTTGTCCTAGACTCTGGCTCCATCTTCAATATGGCATCCTTTCAAATATTTAAACATAGCAATGGTGTCACTCTTGCCCTTTTCCCCTAGGCTAAACATATCCAGCTCCCTAAGCTCATCTTCATACGGCCTGGTTTCCAAGTCTTTTATTATTTTGGTCACAAACACACACACACACACACACAGTCCATTGGATACATTCCAGTTTGTTGATATTGTTTTTGACTTGTGGTGCCTAGAACTGGACACTATTACAAGTAAGGTTTGTCCTCAGGAGAACAGAGTGGGATTATTACTTCCAAGCAACCTCATCAGATGGCCCTTTGTAAAGCGAGGGACAACATGGGAAATCATGGAGCAGTGCAGGAATCGTCTGGCTGCGTTCCCTAACATTGAAGTCCTTGCCATCCCTTCCCATGATATTTTCCCGCTGTACCCTTCTTCTGCTTCAGCTCCTCCTCCTTTGTAGGGTTTCATTTTTCTCTGGTGTTGTCACGCTGTTGGCATAGAGCCCCACAGAGTCCCATTGGAAGTAGCCTTGTATCATCCAACGGGCTCCAGAGGAGATCATTAGTCTCTCATTCAGTCATGGCAGTGATGCCTTATGTGCAATATCAAAATACGCATCAATGTCTGAAAATGAAGATGTATTGGATCCACCAATGGTACCCATTTGCAAACCTGCAAAGGGGATTCCTTGTTAAGAAAAATTAAACTATGGCACCATGCCATAGTCAAATATGCAATCAAACCATTATGACTTCTGAGGGGGGAAAATCAAAGCTTATATGGCAGAGCATACCCCTACAGGTTGTGCCTTTGCTACAATAAGAAGTGACAACATCTGAAGGAGTTTATGCACTTTTTGGAACACACTGCAGAAGAAGCCTCAGAAACGCAACAGAGCCAAGGCAAAGGAGAGCAGATGACACAGGAGCACCAGCTAGATTTGACATCACAGAAAGCATTTACGTTTTATCTACTTTTATTCCAAGCATTAAACTCTGACCAATTCAAAGTACATTTGTAATTCAACCCATGTGTTTTGCAGCTATCTTAAATATTTGCATAATCACTTAAATATTGCAAAAATCCTATCTTGCATTTTCCATTTTCAAGCTACAAAAGATATTTAATCAGAATCAAGATAGGGATCTTTTACTTGAGAGTTTTCCTTTTTCTGTTTTTTTTTTCTATCTCAGAACATTTACAGCAAATTCTTCTTCTTTATTCATTTTTCAGTCTAGGTTTTAAAAGAAATTGAATTAATATAGATTGTCTGAATCTTTTACTGTTCTTTTTATTACTGTGTGCATTCAAGTTGATTTCTGACTTATAGCCACCCTAAAGTGAAGCAGCCATGCAAGGGTTTTTGAAAGAGGCTTGACCTTGTTTTCCTCTGAGAGTGAAAGCATGTGATTTGCTCAAGGTTGTCCTATATAATCCAACATTCAACCACTACACCCAGTGCAATATTTACCATTGTGCATAGGTGTGCTTAAAGCATAGGACCCCATTGACTTGGGGGTAGGAGGAGAGAGTATCTTCCTGCACAAAAACAAATTTTACGATGGATTTTGTTTATGTGATGCAATTTTGAATTTGAAGTCATTCTGTTTCAGAGCAATTCCAGGCATAATGATAGAGTTGATAGTCTATGGGGCTGTGGAGGCCTGCTGGACCTGCCTCCTTCAGGGCCCTGTGCAAATGATTAGATTGACATGGCTGGAACAGGTTTGAGGCTAGGAAATTGATTACATTATCCATGGAGGGCAGTCTCAAACCGGTTTTAGAATTTGCAGTATCAAGTGATTTGACAGCTGCTGGAAAATGTGTTTCTATCAATTTCCAGTAGAAATGGTGCGGAGATAAAGTGACATTTATCAGCTTAGAAAATCAGTTTTCCATCCCATTCATACCCCCATCTTTTCCTAAGAACTGGAACTTCATGAGGCTTATGCAATTGAAAAGAAGATATGTACATGTCTATACCAGCTTTAAAATATTACAAAAGCTTAAAACACCATTATCAATAGAATTAAAAGCAACTTGAAACACGTTTTTGAAGCAGCCACATGGTGGCATGAGCAATGCAAGTGAAACCTGTTTTGATGGTGATGTGTCCAGACCTACAAGCTTCACTAAAAACTGAATGTGAAGGCTTCAGTTTGACAATATGTGTTGAGGATCCCTTCTCCAAAATGCTTGGGACTAGAAGACTCTTGATTTTTTTTTTACAGATTTTGGAATACTTTTATCTGCAGATGCGTACATATGATATATTGTACATAATCCAAAGCCTGTGCACACTGAACTATCAGAACACAAAGGTATCACTATCTCAGTCACTCATGTGGATAATTTTGAATTTTGGAGTATTTCAGGTTTCAGAATTCTGGATAAAGGATGCTTAACCTGTATTACTCCATGAATGCAATTGAGACATAAATTTAGAGAGAGAGAGAGAGAGAGAGAGAGAGAGAGAGAGAGAGAGAGAGAGAGAGAGAAAATTTGCAAATTAGTAGATCTCCTCATTCTTCTTCAGGACAACTGTGGGCATTAATGAAAACTCCTCGAATATAGCTCTTGGCTTCTCATCATTCAGCATGAGTTCCTGTTCTTTGTTACCGCAAAGAAATGGCACCATGTTATCTGTATCAACACAAACGAGACTCTGCATCTCTATGCACATGTTCTCAAAAGCAATCCCCATTTCATTTTATATCCAAATGAGGTCTCAGATAAACCGAAATTAATCCAGAGTAATCCAGATCTTTCCAGATGTGGGCCCTGTAAAGGTTGACTCCCAGGATTGCTTTTACAATCCTGGGAGTCAATCTCCACAGCAATCCTGGATCTACAGGCTCCTGGAGCCCAAAGGAGTTGTATGGTGCTTTCAAGCCTCACATTTAAACTTACTCGAGGGACCTCCATCTAGTGCTCCTGGTGTGTCAGAATAATTGGCAGGAGGAATTTCCCTTCCCTTCCCATCTCCCTGCTCCAGGAGCTCTGGGTGGAGGGACCTGCATGTCTGGGGTTTAGGGTGGAGATGAGGACTGTATCCCAGGAGGAACTGGGATTAAACATCTCAATTCCAGGATTTAGTCACATGTGAAAGGGCCCTCTCTTTTAGGTAAATGGGTGACAGTGTCTGTATATTGTATAGAACAGCTTTCCCTGGTTAGGTTTCCTTCAAAGATATTGAACTACATATCCTGTGATTCCAAACCATCAAAGCCATTGACCATAACCATGGTCATGAGTGAGGAGTGCTAAAAATTCTACTCCAACTTTTTTTTTAAATGTGCCCCCTAACAACAGCACATAGAAGTTTGCTATCTGGCACATGTCTCTGGATGTTTCATAACCTCTAGTGAACTCATATAGCAAGAAGCATACAGAGCACAAGTAAAACTAAGACTGTATTATGTGAAACAGCCAGAAGACATGACTGAAGAAGCAAAAGTGCCTTTCAACAGTTTCACCTGATGAACCATTTGCATATGTTCTTAGGAGAACAAATTTGGCCATAATGGGACATATCTTATTTATCTCTTCCTGATTTAGATTACTGTAATATGTTCCATGTGGGGATGTCCTTGATTAATATTTAGAAGCTACACTTAATGAAATGTGGTGGATAGTTACCTGAGTGGTAGATGCCTTAGAGATCCTTTATCACAGGTCTTATACAACTGTGCTGGCTTCCAACTTGCTTCTGACTGAACTCAATGGAAAAAAATTGATCTAAGTAGCTAATAATGCCTGAAAGTTTGCTTCTTTTATATAAATTTACAAAAATTTGAGAGGTCATCTCATGTATGCTATCACACTGAGAAGCTAAAGAGTGACAGGGTTTTATATATAGAAGCACCATTGTGATGGAACTCCCATTTAAGATAAGTCAGGCTGATCCTATTATTTCTGAGCTTCTGACAAGTAGTCCATGGTTTTAATCCTTAGAGCCTGTTTTATGTTGCCCATGGTTTTCAGTCCTTAGAACTGGTTTTAAAGTTGGTTGGGGGAATTATTTTAATATTTTAAACTCCATTTTCTCTCCCTCCCTCCTCCCACTTCCTCCTCCCTCTCTATATACAATCTGATTTAATTTTAATCACACATTTAAGCATTATATCATCACAACACACTGAAAGCACATAGGTATCTCTTAAGATTTGTTTTTGGTGTTGTCAGAATGGAAGCAAAATCTTTGGGGACCTATGAATTATCAGGAAGACAAATATGCACTGCCATCTGATGAAATGCAGTGTTAGGTTTTTTAAAACAAAATATGCCACAAAACTTAGATACACATACCAACTTGGACACACGCACACACACACAGCGGTGCATTTGCTTGCTTGTTACAAAGAATACACACATTCTCACACATGAGTTGGTTCCGAAAAGGTGTACCAATTGTAGATCTCTTCTGGGTTTCACCTATAATGAAGTCTACTAGATATCTCACCAATGTCTTTGCACACCACTATTTCTGGGTTTTAATTAATTTGCCTCTTCCATGCACCAGATTGGATCTGAAGCTTTCTGCAATGTTGTTTAAGAAACATAATTTGATTATGCTAATAGAAGAAGCAGTATGAAGATGTTCTTGGTTTACTGTACCAGTTGTCTGATTAATGCCTCCAATCATCATAAAGATCAGTGCATAAAATAACTACCGCTTGTGCTGATGGAATGCACTACAACTGCTGTATTTCAGATAATGAGCATCACTGAATAAATTAGAACCCATCCACAAAAATAATGACTCAGGACCGCAATAAAATGTGTGCAGGTGTGCAGCTGTGCAAGTGTACAAATTGGCATTTAAAGCCACAAGTTCCCTTTTAAAAATGCTAGCAATAATAATAGAAAAAGCAATAAAATTTAGAAGGAGAAAATAAAATGTGAACTGAAAAGGTCAATGTTTAGGTGGTTGTAACTATCCGCATGCTGTAAATTTCTTTAAAAAAATATTTTGTCTTCCATGTCAATATTTGTTCAATGTCTGTTTTACTTTTTTTTAAAGGCCACCAAGACTCTGGCAAAATTTTAACTTAATGTAGGTACCTAATTAGGTAAAATTTTGCCAGAGTCTTTAACAAAATAAAGTAATTAGTTGTAAAAATCACACTTTGCTACTGGAACTTTAAACCAGTAACTGAAGTATCTCTTCAGCAAATGTGTACACAGATATTGCCTTGCAAAACAAAACATTTTTGTGTTTTATCTCTAGACTAAGACCATGGTTATTTTATCTTATCTCACATCAAAAATAAACTCAAGTTAAGTAGACTTGGCAATGTCTCTTTTCCCTTCCAGCATAAGGAATGAATGACAAAACAATATCACAGTAATGCCATAGTACATCATGAACACAAGTACCTGACCTTGCAGTGCAAGGTAACATGTGACAAAAATCATTTAAAACTATCAACCAGTTTCCATGCTTTAATTGTATGGCTTTTGAAGCCTTTTTGTCTTCAGAACTCTGACATATCGATACAAATCTGCAATTATTAGGTTGTTTCTCTCTTCAGTAGGAGCAGCATCCAGATGTTCTAGTTAATGTCCTAGAAGAACCTATTTGACTTTTAAAAATAAATAAATAATTGCTTTCCAAAAGTTTTACTATATGACAAACATTTTTAATGTCGTTGTCTATTAAATAAGAACAACAAACCCATTTTGACACAGAAGTAAGATTCTGTGGCTCTGGTTACATGTCATTAAGTTATTGGGATTTCTTACAGAAGCCGTGATAATATAACCACTGCTTGGCCCACTTCCACCATTCCTTCCCATGTTTAAAATTAAAGCTACAATGGATCCATGTTCTGGCCACTGTCAGTTTGCTTCCCACTCAGCATGCCTCTGGAACGTCTTGTCTAGTTCAGGCAATAAGATTTATATAAATAGAATGAGAGGTTTACTGAATACCCATGCTGATCTCCTCTTATGCACAGCTTTATCTTCCAGGCTTAAGGGGATTGTTCCTTAGTATACAACTGCAAGGACAGGACTGATAGCAAAGTTGCAGGAGCCAGATGATAAGTTAGGGCTAGACATGCCTAGTCAATTAATGCAATACAACTATGGGGGCAGGAACAATACAAAAGTGCAAGAGCCAGATATTAAGTTATGTCTAGAACGGTCAATTTAGTGAACCGATTTATCATAGGCACATTGGAACATCCATGTTTTTAGGTCTTTATGGAAGATGGACAGGGTGGGAGTTAATCTCATCTCCCCACCCCACCTTTCCTGTATGCCCTGGAACTCCCTTAGCATGCATAAATGTAACAAATCAGATCTGAGTTCCAAATTTAATCCTAAATTTTGCCCCACCCTAGTAATTATCATCATGCTGCTAGGGTGCGTTTCCTATGTGACCTTAGCTAAAGCACACATGGCATGTGGAGCACTTTTCTAGGTCATCCATTGCTGCTAAAGTTTGAAAAAGTCTCACTGACCACCCACAAATTTTTTCACCTCCTGTTCTGCATCAAGGTCTTGTATAACAAGATTTATCTTTCTACTTGGTAAAATTGACCAAGTATTCACGTTCTTTTTTGCATTCTCCTCCTATCACTCATGCTTGGGGGGGTCTGAAATTACAGAAAAACAGGGAAATACTGGGCCAAAGAGTCCTGATATATGCTGGAGATAGATGGATATGAAAAATCAAATTCATTGCTTTTCTGCTGTGACTTGCACTAAAAAAAAGTATCCCTATTCTATGACCCAAAATTCCCTGAAACTTCAGCTGGCATCCTGATACCAGGAAAACTTAGTTAGGATATTGAAAATGCAGAGGCTACCAGGTTGTATTTATACTAAAAACTAAGACTATTTTCCCTCACAGTAGGGCACTAGATAGGTTATGCTTGAGTACTCACAACAGAATGTTTCTTTGAAGACAGAAAGAAGTGCTTCCTTTGGCTTCCCTGGGAAGCCAAAGAGTTTTTAATGGCCTTTTTTTAGTTCTGCCCCCTTGATGTGTCAGGACATAGTGTATATCCTGGGAATTGAGAGAATGGGAGTTATTATGCTCCAATTTCATATTTATACCCTTGGAATGCCGATTACCCTGACCCTGAAATTGTCGATGGTGACTGTTGATTCATGCAATCAAATTCACTTCTGTGAGGCTGAAATTGTAAGAATCTACTATTAGGTTGCTTGTGAACCTGTGAAATTCACAGAGGTATTTTCTATCTATCACAGGCAGAAGCTATAATATAGCATAGAGTTAGAAATGTAAAAGTCCATTGAGTTTAATAGACTGGAGCACACTTAACCCTCCTTTGGATTTATGCCCAAAGAGAACATTATAAACAAAATCTAATAAAATTAATATACAGACTTGCAATCACATGGATGATTAACTTGAACAAAAACTAGGTTGCTTTAATGACATGTGCATGTATATAACTATCTGTATAGTCTTTAGGGTGATGACAAATGGGATTCTAACTGCACGTTGTGTTCAGCTTGTAAAACAAAAGAGATTTGATAGCATCTTAATGAGAGCCAAGGTAGTATAGTTGTTCGAGTTTTGGACTAAGTCATTGGAGACCAGGGTTTATATCCACAGTAGTCATGAAGAGTGTGCATAATGCCCCCAAACCTTACTGTTTTTGGATCTGTATTCAGCTGCCCACCATTCTGGGGGGTTTGTGTGTGCCATTTGAGGGTGTGCCATTTTCATTCTGGAAAAATTCAGCCCACTGGAAACAGTGGTGAAACTTTAGAGGCTTCTTTCTCATTCATTTTAAGTCCACCAAGAGGAAAATTTCCTCTCTCATAGGCCATATGTATGACTGCAAAGTACCTGCCAACTTTCAGAATGTTTCACCGATTCACTAATTTTGGAGAATTTTAAAAAAGTTTTTACTATAATCACAACAGGGCTCTGGGAATTGTAGTCCCTGATGGTTGTGTCCATTCTCAGTCAATCAGAGATCGCGGCTGGTTGTGTCCATTCTCAGCCAATAAGAGAATGGGCACAACAGGCACTGATTGGCTAAGAAAGAAACTTGAGAAAAAGAGATAAAATCTTCAAACCTTGAACCGCCCTGAGTCGCCTGTGGGCTGAGAGGGGCATTATATAAATATAATAAATAAATAAATAAACTCCCATCATGCATTCTGCCAGGAAAGAGCCTTTGGGAAGGAGGCTGGGAAGCACTCAGCTTCATCTTCTAAAGGAATGAGGGGGAAAAAGAGGGAAAAGACCCCCCCCCAAAAAAACCCATGAATCAAAGAAGAAAAAGAGAAAGGAGGTAGAGTACTGCTAATGCTGCCCAGTACCCATTAGCCAAAATATTTGGCCATTCATGGCCTGTTTCAGATTAGTGCTTGGGGCGACCCTCCCCAATCCATTTCAGCTGTTCCGAATACTGAATAAACCAAACTTCCCAAGGCAAAATGAATATCTGTACACCCCTAGTAATCATGTGACCCCTTAAGTGGATTTTCTGGGAGTGTTGTGTGCCTTCAGGTCATTTCCAGGAGTCCCTGGTGGCGCAGTGGGTTAAACCCCTGTGCAGGTAGAACTGAAGACCGACAGGTTGCAGGTTCAAATCTGGGGAGAGCGCGGGTGAGCTCCCTCTATCAGCTCCAGCTCCTCATGTGGGGACATAAGAGAAGCCTCCCACAAGGATGATAAAACATCAAAACATCTGGGCATCCCCTGGGCAATGTCCTTGCAGACGGCTAATTCTCTCACACCAGAAGCGACTTACAGTTTCTCAAGTCATTTCCAATGTATGGCAAGCTGAAAGGGTTTTCTGGTGTTAGGGGTTTAACGTGCCAATGCTTATCCTAGTGGGTACCATGGCCAAGCAGGGAATCAAACTCTAGTCTTTTTAGTCCAATGCTCAAAACACTACATCTCTAATTTATATAGAAACTATCATACTCCACAGGCACAGGGGAAGATGATGCCAAACCTGGAAACCAAAAAGCTAATGTGCTGCCTTCACCACTGTAAGTTCTGCCTCCACTACTCCATTGCCAAGAACTCAAAATGCTTCAAAAATCTCTAATGATAGATATTTATCCAGCTTATAAGCTGAGTTTCAAGGTAACCTCCCATTTTTCAAACACATGCAGTTAAAACAGCATTCTTGAAGTCTAGCAGTTTGAAAGTATGCCAGTGTGCAGGTGACAGATGTACTAATATGTTGAGAGGCAGAGGCTGTCAAATGGAATACAATTTATGTTTTATAAAGTGATGAAGTCATTTTTGTCTCATCTTGGATAAAAGAGCAGGCACTCCAAGAAAAATCAGTTTGGAGAGAACATCTAATGGTTGTACGGTTAGTATTTCATATGGTTAAAAATGATATGATGACTTTCAGAATAATGTTCTCTGATAAATCTTTCAGAAAGTAAATTCTGCCTGCATTTCACATTGATATAATTGGGAATAAATTCGTCTTCCTCCCACCATGCACTAAAATGAAGTGAACAAATGAAATCAGAGCAATTTGTGACTTGTTTCCTGAATATGTTTTTTCCCCCTGTCCACTTTAGTTAATAGTGAATTCCCAGTTTGGATATCATTGGGAACAGTGCCTTGGTACAAGCCAAGATGAAAATCTTCCCAGTGAATGGAAAAAGGAGAAAGGAGGTGGGTGGGGAAAAAGAGCATCATCTCTGTTGCTCATTCCTTATCTTCATAATCATGGTTTGCTAATCAGAAAGACAATTCAAACCTGGACATTCAGACACAGAAGATCATCAATTTTTAAAAGCTCAGTTTTAGAAAATCTTAACTGCTTCCATTTCTGTGTAACAATTATAGAATCATAGAGTCATAGAGGTGGAAGAGACCTCTATGACTCTATGATTCTATGATTCTATCATTCTATAATTTAGCAAACAATGTTAGTTATTTAAGTCAGTGTGCATATACTGCTGCTCTTTTGTGGTAAGTGACTATAGAGAATAAAATATCTGTAACAGAATAAGATTAATGAGTTTATATTTATTCTAGCACAAACAGATGGAAAGGCAGGTTCTCGTCATAAGGAATTGTCCTCACTAGAGTTGTCCCCGGTGGCACAGCGGGTTAAACAGCTGAGCTGCTGAACTTGCTGACCAAAAGGTCAGCAGTTTGGATACGGGGAGTGGGGTGAGCACCTGCTGTTAGGCCCAGCTTCTGCCAACCTAGCAGTTTGAAAACATGCAAAGTTGAGTAGATCAATATTATTATTATTTATTATAATTTATTCAAACTTCTATCACTGCCACTCCCCGTGGGCTCGAAGCGGTTCACAAGTCTGGATAACAAAACAATAGGCAACAAACAGACACTACAACATCAAAGAAGGAGAGAGGGAGAAAGGAAGGGAGAAAGCAGGGGAAGGAAGGGGGTGGGGCAAAGGTAGGGGGAAGGGGGTGGGGCAATGTTTTTATGGATTGAATATTGTTTTAACTTGGAATGACTGTGTATGATACTGTTGAAACTGTATTTTAATGTATCTTATTGTATTTTAATTGTTGTGGGGTTTTGGGGTTTTATGCTGTTGTGATGTGGGCATCGAATTGTGCCGTACTGTAAGCCGCTCTGAGTCCCCCCTTGGGGGTTGAGAAGAGCGGGGTAAAATCCTGAAATAATAAGGTAAAGCTCAGAATGTGGCAGGGGGCGCTTAGATAGACCTAGCAGACGCCACTGTGCCATCAAAAGACGGAAGCGTGGGAGGTCCCAGGGACATCTCTTGTGACAGGCCACAGGAGAGTCGGATGGCCTGGCTTCCTTTGTCCAGAGGTCTGATAGGGGGAATCAGACCTGCTAAAGGAGTGTCTTTCTCCAGCCTCGGACATGTCCGGTGGAGCTCATGCTGCTTAGAACTCGAGCTCCAAAAGGTTCTGGGACGGAATGATCTCAATAGGTACCACTTCTGCAGGAAGGTAACTGTGCTCCATGCAGTCATGAAGGCCACATGACCTTGGAGGTGTCTACTGACAATGCTTGCTCTTCAGCTTAGAAATGGAGATGAGCACTACCCCCCAGAGTCAGACATGTAATGGGTTAGCTGGAAAGGGATGTGTCAGCAGCTCATTGGTTGAACATGCCATGAACTGCTGCCTCTGGCTAACTGCTGCCTCTGGCTAGCTGCTGAGAACAACGGTTCTAACTGTCATTCTGCCATTTTCTCACTTTGAACAGTGAAGAGATTGCTGGCTGCCAACTATTTTGAAGCTTGATCATTTTGAGGATTGAGGCATATTTTAAAGACTGCTTTAAAATGATTGTTTTATTCCTCTATTCTGTGCTTGAATTAATAGAGACTGATGTGTATATATTGTTGCCCTGTTTGAACTTTTGAATCAAAGTAAAGATACTGTTACTTGTTACACAAGCCTGAGTGACATTTTATTATATTGTAGGATATATCTTGGTTTAAATACTGTGGTAAAGCTTCTGCTTATTCTGCTTATACACATTTATTTACCAACCCTCACAGATTAGAGCAGTAGCAGAAAAAGTCCAAACAAACAATAACTCCCACAAAGAAACTCTAAAACATATATTCTTCTTGTGCCAGCTTGGTTTTGAGAAACATAAATTTAGACTATCCATTGATGTGGATAGGAAGTGAAAATAGTCTTATGTGTTTTGAATAAAGGCCTCTGGATTCTGCTTGTACAGCCAGCCAGGAATAGTCAGCAAGAGCTGTTCAGAGGTGGTTTGGCATTGCCTTCCTTTGATGCTGAGAAAGCATGACTTGTGCAAGTTCTGCCACTGGTTTGAATCCTGATCTTCTGAAGTACTACTCCAACATTCAGCCATCATTCTGGCTCCCACTATTATCTTATGTATGTAGGTAAGTATGTATAAAACATAAAAGCACAAATAGATCTTGCAATTATCAAACAATTGAAATAACATGAGATTTTGTCATGATCTGAATCATTTTGACATGAACCCTACTTTCAATTCAGATCTCTAAGCCTGCAATCACTTTCACTTTTATCTGGGAGTCAGCCTGACAGAATACAATATGAGTAGGCAGATGCGGGACTGCATTCTAAATTGCCACTTCTGTCACCGTTTTGATGAATTTATAACCTATCTTCTCCCAGGCACCAGGACTTTGGGAGGCTTACAAAAATTAAGAGAGATATAGATGGAAACATCAAAGAATGGAAAGCAGTTGTTCAAAAATATCATTCTGCTTTTTCTTCTATAGTATTGTCGAGATGTTTATTTCTTATCTAGTGCCTATAGAATAATTTCAGTTTTTCAAAAAGCAGGCATTACTGTATTTGTATCCTCAGAAGCCTGAAAGGCGCGACCTTATATTTTGCTGCCAAAGGGCAGAGCAACAAATGACTTTTCTGCCCAAGGCAGAACAAGAAATGTTGCTTCCAACCATCCATCACTGTGAAGATGCACTATATCGAAAACCAGTCAGGTTATTGTGATACCTTAAACAGAAAATCCCACAAGTATCTCTCCCTGTCTCTGGTAGTACTAAACTCAACAATGACCAATGATATGATTAACATTTGTTGCCCTTTCATGATACTCGAAACATGCTGCATGACAGCATTGCCCTGGGGCAACTTTACTTAATGAAAGTATGAGCCCCAGTTACTTTTGATTCTCAAATGCACACTGAGGATTGGGTGTGGAAATGTAATTTTCTTGTTTCAGACTTGTTAGAAATGAGATGAACCGTGGCATGTTTGGGGGAAACAGAGAGATCTGACAAAAAAAGTTTATTGATGCCTTTTCAATGTTTTTTCTTTGTTGCTGTTCTGTTATTAAATTTTGCAACAAATTATTTCCCTTTCATATGTACCTCCATTAGACAGTAAAAGGGCTGTAAAACACGAAGATCTATCTCGTTTTCTGATATGAGAAACTTAAAGCAGCTGGCAGAACTAATTATTTGATTTTTTCCCCATGAGCCCCTGTCTTGAAGAACTTTGACCTTGGACAGTGCCACTGTCTCAGACCTTCAGCCCAGGACATGATTACAACACATCCCAGCTGGTTATTGTCAATTTTCCTGATCCTACGGGTTGGCAGGATCATACTTCTCAGTGACTCCAAGACTAATTTCCTCCAAACAAAGGCAAAGTTTTGGTTAAAACTCCTGTTTACAAGGAAGTGTGGGAAATGTAACATTCACATAAGTCTCATGTCAAAATTCACTAAAGTTTTTTGAGTTGAAAATGAACCAGATGCCAAAATATTCAAAAATTTCCAACCATATTTATGTACTAATGTTAGGCTCTGTTCATCAAATTTTGTATTTAATTGATACACACAAGCTGCTTTCCAGAAAAGGTTTTGCTGGGATGTGTGGTCATTTCAAAGGGAAGAATATTCATAATGAGTTGTATCAAACATTATAAATTTACAAATTCATAGAAAAGTCACAACAGCCACAGTTCAGGGATCATTCCTCTCAACAATACAGTAGGAATAAAAACTGGTAAGACATGCACAAGTGTTGCAGAGCAAAGCAACACAGCATACCAATATCTAAGAAATAGGTTCCAATTAGGGTGACCACTTAGATGTCAACAAAAAGGGTATATATTGGCCTGCCCTGACTTTGTGATTTTAGATATCTTGCTGTATCTTGCTTTTATTTATATGTATGTATTTTTTTGTGTTTATTGCTGATGTTTTTGATTTTATGTTATTGTTATTTGTTGTTTGGGCTTGGCCTCATGTGAGCCGCCGCGAGTCCCCATTGGGGAGATGGGGGCGGGTTATAAATAAATAATAATAATTATTATTATATATTCCTAATAAAACTACAAAATACAATATTTTTACATGTGCAAAGACAAAATCAGAGTTATTTATTTATGTATGTATTAGTAATTAAAACAGAATTATATCAGTAGAGAAGACTGAGACCTAATGAACAATGTACCAACTAAGTCCACTGTCCAAATGCTGTCTGCTGATGGGTAGCATTCTACTGGTTTTTTATCTTTAGACTTGGACTAGATAGTTCATAGAAATAATACCTTTAAAAAAGAAGATTCTCTTCTGGTGGTCCTTCAAAGAGAGGGTGTTTACTAGGCCTGTTACCAATAATTGGATACATCTGATTATCGGAAGATTTTTCAGTACTTTGAAGCGATATCGAGAACAGCGCCCCAAACAGGAAGTGGAATCGTCATTCCGAAACCTCCGTTGCCATTCTCAGAGAGGTCTCAGATGTTATTTCTGATGTTATTTCTGGTTTGGGCAAGGCTTCCCTCCCCTCCAAGGCAGGAAGGAAAGCCATGGCGAAACTGGGCAAAATGGCTGCTTTCGCCATGGCTTTCCTTCCTGGCTTGGAGGGGAGGGAAGCCTTGCCCGAAACAGGAGTTTCACTTGATTTAGGCAAGGCTTCCCTCCCCTCTAAGGCAGGAAGGAAAGCCATGGTGAAAGAGCAAAATGCCTGCTTTTGCCATGGCTTTCCTTCCTGGATTGGAGGAGAGGGAAGACTTGCCTGAAACGGGAGTTTCACCGGCTTTGGGCAAGGCTTTCCTCTAGTAGTGATAAAAAACAGATGGAAAAGGGATTTCCCATATTTTTGATAACTTCCGATTATCGGAATAGATCTGATTCCATTTCGATAAAATCGCTTTCAAAAACCCAGAAGTAATTCAAATCCGAAGCCAGAGAAAAACCAATTTCTGAATCGACTTCCGAAAAGCATTTTTCCATTCGGAAACAAGCCTACTGTTTACCAAACAGAGGACATTTGGCCACCCTAATTAAAATCCCAACTCATTTATTGTGTGAAGCATCTCAGAATCAACAGGAGAGGTACTGAGAAATTAAGCAGTAGACATTGGGAACAAAGAAACAATCGGTATTCTATCAAGGAGAGATTTCTGACCAAGGGCTATAGATACAGAACTGGAGTTCAGGATAATGGAACAGAATTTCACTTGCATAAAGTGAAGGTCTTGATATTTCAGTGTCTTCAAAGAGCTTTAAGAAGATGGTCAAGATCCAAATCCTATCCCAGCCAGAGGAGACCTACTGAATGTTAATGTATCAACTTATCACTTATCAAATGGGTTTATCCTAATGTAACCAGGAATTAACAACTCCAGGTTACACAGTTAGCCACCAGGGTAGGACTGGGAGACATGGGGGGGGGGGGAGTGGCATTGCTTGGCCATGACAAGTTTATTTCCAGAACGATCCCGGTGCCGGAGATATCCGGATTCGAGTGTGCCGGTCTGGTGTGGGATTCACAAGAGAGCATAGCCTTCCTGTTGGTGTACTGAGCGCCTAACACACCAACAGGCAGTCTACCAAAGCTTCTGGAGCTAGTATCGGAGTGGGCCCTGAGGTTTCTGTCAGGGCTAGAATCTCTATGCCTGGGGCCAGAGACAGATCCCAGCCTGCCATGAGCCTACTACTTTCACCTGAGTTGCTGAGTCAGAGAGAGATGACTCAACCATGAACTTTGCTCTATTTCTTTGCAGTTGAATATACTGGGACTATGACCTTTGGTCTAGATAAAACTCTGGGGTATGATGTAATACCCAGGGAACTCTGGGTAATGCAAAGACTCACTGGGATTGCTGAGTCAGGGTGCAACCCTTTCCAGGCATTGCATGGGGGAGGGATTAGTATATAAGGATTGTGGTGATGGGAAGCGGGTGCTTCAGCTTTATAGGTTTTGTGTCTTCAATAAACTACCACTGGAAGAAGCAGCAGTTCTGTAGCGTCTTTACTGGAAAGCATTGAAGTTCCTGACAGAAGCTGAAGCCCCTGAAACTTTCCCAGGAATGGAGAGGTTTATGCAAGAGGCGGAGGAATATGTGGAAAGCTGGGATTATGTTACTGGAGCAGTCCATGAAAGATGTACTTTGGAATGGGGGTGGAATACTATGGATGAGGTTGGCCTCCATGATCGGGTCGGAGAAACGGCGTCAGCATGGCATGCGGCTACTCCAGAGGGACATATTCTTCATGAGGGATCCAGAGAAGCTTGTCATGTGGATCCAGTGCGACT